>CM038146.1:360548718-361211793 GCA_021437245.1 Aegilops speltoides | reverse complement strand
TGGCTACAAAGTGGGTGGTGGGTGGGCTCAATTTCTTCGTCGTCTGAACTCCAACCGCCCTGGCCATAGTCCGCCAGATTCTCTGATAGCAGAGATGCTTCAGAATTCAGGATATCGCCAAAAGGCGAGTCTTGAAAAGATGTCCCGGCGGTGAATTCCATAACCGTGCCCAATCCGGTTTAACTGGCAGGGCGCAGGAGGCTCGAGTCCGCGAGAGTCCGGCGCCTCGGGATCACGAAGTTCGCAGGGACAAGATCGGTATTCGCTCCATCGCCGTGGATGTTGAAGCCCCCAGGGCGGCGTCTATCCACCAGCCCTCGTCATGGGCAATCGGCTCCGGGCTAGTAGCCGGAGCGGATCCGAGTGCGGCCTCCAAAGCACTGTCCGGCGGCAGAGCTAGATCATGCCCATCGTCACAGAGGCTTGTGGCGCTTGGCTGTGGCTCGGGTCCGTCGAAGATCAAGTCTCCGCGGTCATCGGCCGTGAAGTTCAAGCTTCCGAATATGACTGACGGCGGGGGCGAAGCTTCGATCTACTCGGATGGCCAAGAGAATTGGCCCGCATGCAAAGCCGCGAATATGAAGATCTGTCCGGGAGAAAGGTCTCACCTCGGACAGCGTTGATGGTTGAAGATGCCATTGAGCCTATCGGGGACGACACAGAGGAACTCTCAATGAAAGCACTAATGTCGGTGTCAAAACCGCGGATCTTGGGTAGGGGGTCCCGAACTGTGCGTCTAGGCGGATGGTAACAAGAGACGAGGACACAATGTTTTTACCTGTGTTCGGGCCCTCTCGATGGAGGTAATACCCTACGCCCCGCTTGATTAATATTGATGATATGGGTAGTACAAGAGTAGATCTACCACGAGATCAAGGAGGCTAAACCCTAGAAGCTAGCCTATGGTATGATTGTTGAGATGTAATGTTGTCCTCACGGACTAAGCCCTCCGGTTTATATAGACACCGAGAGGCTAGGGTTACAGAGTCGGTTACAATGGTAGGAGATCTACATATCCGTATTTGCCAAGCTTGCCTTCCACGCCAAGGAAAGTACCTTCCGGACACGAGCCGGAGTCTTCAATCTTCTATCTTCGTAGTTTGGGAGTCCGGCGGATATTGATAGTCCGGCTGTCCGGACACCCCCTAGTCCAGGACTCCCTCAGCTGCTAAGGCTTCGGCATTCGGACAGTCGACAATTTTGTTCTTTTTGGTTAGGAACCAAGTCCAAAATTTCCTGGCTGACTCTCTGGGCTGTTGGGTTATGTGACTTAAGTCATCAACATCCGGTGGTCGCACGTAAGGGCCCTGGAAGTTATCCAGGAACGCGTCTTCCAGATCCTCCCAACTGCCAATGGAGCTTGCTGGCAGGCTATTCAGCCAATGCCGAGCCGGTCCATTGAGCTTAAGTGGTAGGTACTTTATGGCATGTAAGTCATTGCCGCGGGCTATGTGAATGTGGAGAAGAAAATCTTCGATCCATACCGCGGGGTCTGTTGTGCCATCATATGATTCAATGTTTACGGGTTTAAACCCTTCTGGGAATTCATGATCCATAACTTCATCAGTGAAGCATAGGGGGTGTGTGGCGCCTCTATGCCGGGCTACATCTCGACATAGTTCAAATGAATCTAGTCTATTGTATTCGGCCCGGCCGGTCTTTGGTTTATTGTATCCCACGTGACGGTCATCGTCACGCCTTGTGGCATGCCCTCGTGATCCGTAGATCGATCTTGACTGTCCTACTTTGTTTTCGAATACATCTCACAGGTCCTTCGTGTAGCCCCGGGCCTTAGTATTATCGTTTGATTGGCAACGGGGTGCGGTCTGGACTTCAGGCTGGTACGCCGCTTTGTCGTGGCCACGGGGTGGCCGGTCAGCCGCATCATGCGCTGGTAGTGTGGGCTTTAACGCCTCCTCCTCGAGTTGAGGTAGCAACCTGCGCTTTGGGTAACTTTTGGTACGGCGCTTGAGTCCGTATTCCTCGGCAGCCAGGACCTCGGTCCATCTGTCAGTTAGCAAATCTTGATCAGCTTGAAGCTGTTGCTGTTTTTTCTTCTGGCTTTTTACAGTGGCTATAAGCCGGCATTTGAAGCGCTCCTGTTCGACGGGATCCTCAGGCACGATGAATTCTTTGTCGCCAAGGCTCACTTCGTCTTCCGAGAGTGGCATGTAATTCTTCGTCATGGAGTTCAGCACGTCACCCAAGGGCAAGTGCTGAAAAATATCCGCGGCGGTGAACACCATGACCGGTGCCCAATCAGATTCGATAGGCACAGACGCACACAGTTCGGATCCTGTAGCCGGAGAGGAGCCTGAGGGTCCGATGACACCACCCTCACAGGGGGTGGGATCAGTGTTCGGCTCCAGCGCCGATGAGTGTGCGGCCTCCGTGGTGGGGTCCATCCACCCATCCTCGGAGGGCACGATCTGCTCCGGATTGATTCCCGGCGCCGCCGCAGGCGCGATCTCCTGAATACTGTCCGATGGCAGATCAAAGTCATGCCCGCCGCGACCGTCCGGCGCGCCTTACATGGGCTCGAATCCGTCAAAGATCAAGTCTCCATGCATGCCGGCAGTATAGTTCAAGCTTCCAAACCTGACCTGATGGCCAGGGGCGTAGCTATCGATCTGCTCCAGATGGCCAAGTGAATTGGCCCGTAGTACGAAGCTGCCGAATAAAAAGATCTGTCCGAGGAGGAAGACCTCCCCCTGGACCGCATCGTTGAAGATGATAGAAGGAGCCATCAAGCCTTATAGCGACGACACAGTGGAACTCTCAATGAAAGCACCAATGTCGGTGTCAAAACCGGTGGATCTCGGGTAGGGGGTCCCGAACTGTGCGTCTAAGGCTAATGGTAACATGAGGCAGGGGACACGATGTTTTACCCATGTTGGGCCCTCTCGATGGAGGTAATACCCTAGTTCCTGCTTGATTGATCTGGATGATATGAGTATTACAAGAGTTGATCTACCACGAGATCGTGGAGGCTAAACCCTAGAAGCTAGCCTATGATTATGATTGTTGTTGTCCTACGAACTAAACCCTCCAGTTTATATAGATACCGGAGGGGGCTAGGGTTACACAGAGTCGGTTACAGAGAAGGAAATCTGCATATCCGAATATCCAAGCTTGCTTTCCATGCAAAGGAGAGTCCCATCCGGACATGGGACGAAGTCTTCAATCTTGTATCTTCATAGTCCAACAGTCCGGCCAAAGTATATAGTCCGGCTGTCCGAGGACCCCTTAATCGAGGACTCCCTCGGGCGGCAAAACAAACTTGACTCAGCGAAAATCGATGTAGGCAAATATTTTCAATAGGGGCAGAACTTCACTCAGACGTGACACAACTGCCCTACCTGTCAGCCCCATTCATACACCATGGGCGCCAACCATGGGTGCCAACCACCCTCTCCTCGCCTGAAATCGCTCTGGGCAAATATTGGCGAGATGCAAGATTACCGTCCTATCCCCAACCAATGAGACGTCCAAATTTTAAACGGGGGCTATGTTTGTAACTTTCCCATATTTCAAATAGGCGCGTCCCAAAAACATGGTTCCCCATACATCTCCCTCCATTTTCCCATTCATACACCGTCCGCGCTAGAACACCATCCCCACACCAGCCTCCTCCGTCCGCCACCCCATCCATCGCCGCCGTCCTCGACCCCATCCATCGCCACCGTCCTCCACCATGCCGGTGCGCCTACCAAGATCGCGTCGTCCACTGCTAGAGATGGACGTTTCTCATCCACGACGACGGACCAAGAGCCTTGCATCGCGTCCTCTCGCTTCATCGGCGCCATCGTCCTCTTTGCCGGGGCCGCTCACACGACCTTCTCTTCCACCGCAACGGGACTTATCCCCCGATGCACCCGTCTACCATTGTAGATCTGCTTCAACGCCACCGACAGCCATCGCACCCCCGATGCCTACACGGCACCGCAAGAGAGGTGGTACTTCATATCTCCTCAAATTTTTGATCTCAACCAGAAAATAGATCGTAACTTGGTTACTCTACTTTCTTTTCAGCTCTTAGAATTTAGTTTTTAGTTTGAAGCAAACAATGGAAGCTAAATATCATTTCTCTGGTTTGCAGCTTCAAATCTGCCATGGCACAGTCATAATATGGTTTAATTGATCATGCTTACGGTTTAATTGATCATGTTGGTTCCGTGGTGGTTTCTTTAATAGAAATCGGAGGGGAAACCCTGTTTTGCTAAAATAGTATGCTTAGGGATTCCCCCTTTTATGATCACTATACGATCAAAATACGTGCTTCATGTCATAATAGCACTGCTCCACCCATCAAGCTAAACAAGCTTAGTTGTTCAAATACAAATCTGATATTATTAAAACAGAGTCGTTTAATTAGTCAGCTAAATCTTCCTAATTTAGTTTCAAAAATGCATGTTCGCCGCTCGGGTGTGTATCTCTACAGGGTGCCCACGGTGGGCCGCGGCCCACCCTGGGATTTTGGGTCATCCCAGGCCCCGAGTCCCCTCTGTTCTGCTACGCGCTTCCGATCTCTACTCGCCCCCATCTGCCGGCCTCGCCGATGACTTGCTATCCCCGGTCGGCATGACTCTAGGAGGAGACGCCGGACTAATAGGAGGTCAGGAGCCGCTCGCCCAACAGCGTCACCGCTATCCGAACGCGCCGCCGTGCCTACCTTCCCAGTCCGTTCAGGGCTCAGGCGTGCAGCACCCACTAAGCCAACCCGATTTATCTTGAGATACGTCCTCAACACTCAGCAGCCACTCCTCATCACCCATTTTCTAATTGAGTCATTACTCATTAGGCAGGATTGTCATTAGGGTTTGTTGTGTGCTGAGTGGTACCTACACTTAATGGTTCAGATGTATTTCAGTAATCTTTAGTACGTACCTGTAAAGTTCACAGGGTTTCAAAATTCCGGCCCTAGGAACAGACACTAGTCATTTTGGATTGTTGGTCGTAGTGACATTGACCCAGATTACTACTGCAAGCCAAGTTTGTTGACAATTTTACTTGTCTTTGTTACTCATTCGATATAATATCCAGTTATTCACATCGATTAGTTGCAAACAATAAGTGCTAGACAAACTTCTTGATTCAGATTTTCGACAGTCTCTTACTGCAGTTACAATTATGCATACTTGTCCAAGTAAGCTCACAAGTAAATGATTGATTCACTACATCTATGCTTGCCTTGAAATATTTGTTGTCAATATTATTTTAGGGTGGACCACCCTATTCCAAAATACTAGAACCATAGACATGAGTGAATACTATTTCTCTTTGTGATCTCTTCCATCATGTGTGCGCAACAAATGCTGCATTGTATAGAAAGAAAGTGTCATTTCCAGCTTTTACATAGGCTTCGATCTTTTACATGGAATACAATCTTCCTACTTGCTTTGTGTTCACTACCAACACTCCACCCTTGAAGCTAAACATTATGCCACTCATAATTCCTTAGTTTATTTGTTCAAATACAAATTTGATATGATTCTAATGTTCCTACTTCAGTTTTGAAATGTGTGTTTGCCTGTTATAGAGACATAAGGGGTTTGTATTTCTTTTTACGGTCTAGTCTGCACAGTTGGGGGTGAACTTTGCATATGCAGGGGTTTATAGGGAGACACTCTTCGAGTTGAATCCGCAATGCATTCCATAGATAATCTGGCTACTTTTTATGTTCTCATGAATCTCAGATTCTGAACAGCATCATAACAATTATGAGCTTGCGTGCATGAAAATAATAATAAAGCAGAACAATGCCATGACTGTCAAACTTGGCATTAAGGGACTGAAATCAAGTCTAGATGCAATGCAATGCAAACGCTCTCCACTTATAGATTCATGCTCAGAATATGATCCTAACAGTGATTCTGAGCTAGAGGAGACCTAAGTCAATGTAGCTCCCTAGTGGAGGAGCCAGAGGCAGATGCCCTATCTTATTCACCCATCAAGGTGCTTGCTCTAACTTTCCAAGGTTATATTGGTCGCACATATCTTGCAACTGATGCTTTGCATTGCTTCTACTTTGTTGCACTACCATTAGCTTAGTTTACACATCGTGTATGTGAATACGCCCTGCCTATCCATTTTCAGTACATATTCCATCTGTCATCATACCATATTTATCCATTCAAATATTGTTCTTGTGTATCAGACGTTCAAATAGAAGAGGGCGATTGCTGATCACGGAGGAGAACAAGCAAATTATTTGGAAAAGGTAGTGGCACCTGATAAATCAAATAGCTCATTAGGTGTAGTTGCAATATCACCTGACCCACAAAACACCCCAACTCTAGCAGACTCTAGCCCTACTACACTGGTCATTTCTGATGCCCCAACTCAGCAGACCCCAACTGCAGCAAACAATATGATTGAGGGAGTCCTGGATTAGGGGGTCCTCGGACAGCCGAACTATATGCTTGTGCCAGATTGTTGGACTATGAAGATACAAGATTGAAGACTTCGTCCCGTGTCCGGGTGGGACTCTCCTTTGCGTGGAAGGGAAGCTTGGCAACTCGGATATGTAAATTCCCTTCTCTGTAACCGACTATGTGTAACCCTTGCCCCCTCCGGTGTCTATATAAACCGGAGGGTTTAGTCCATAGGACAACAAAAATCATAATCATAGGCTAGCTTCTAGGGTTTAGCCTCTATGATCTCATGGTAGATCAACTCTTGTAATACTCATATCATCAAGATCAATCAAGCAGGAAGTAGGGTATTACCACCATAGAGAGGGCCCGAACCTGGGTAAACATCGTGTCCCCGCCTCCTGTTACCATTAGACTTAGACGCACAGTTCGGTACCCCCTACCCGAGATCTGCCGGTTTTGACACCGACATTGGTGCTTTCATTGACAGTTCCACTTTGCCGTCGCCATAAGGCTTGATGGCTCCTTCAATCATCTATAACGATGCGGTCCAGGGTGAGGTTTTCCTCCCCGGACAGATCTTCGTATTTGGCGGCTTCGCACAGCAGGCCAACTCACTTGGCCATCTAGAGCAGATCGATAGCTACGCTCCTGGCCATCAGGTCAGGTTTGGAAGCCTGAACTACACTGCCCACATCCATGGAGACTTGATCTTTGACAGATTCGAGCCCATGACAGGTGCACCCTACAGCCACGATGAGCGTGACCTAGATCTGTCATCGGACGGTGTTCAGGAGATCCCACCTACAGCTGCCCTGGCTTTAGATCCAGTGTAGATCGTGCCATCTAAGGACGGGAGGTTGGACCCCACCACAGAAGCCGCACACTTAACGGCGATAGAGCTGAACACGGATTTCACTTCCAATGAGGTCTGTGTCATCGGACCCCCGGACTCGTCTCCGGCCATAGGGTCCGAACCGCGTGTATTCGCACCCATCGGATCTTCTAGCACTCGCCCTTGGGCGACGTGCTAAACTCATTAAAATCTCTCTCCTTGTCAGGAAACTCTTTGTCGAACTATGTACGGCTCGAGTGGGAAGCGGACGATGAAGGAATTCGTTACCCACCCACCACCCACTTAATAGCCACTGTCGATGACTTAACTGACATGCTTGATTTCGACTCCGAAGACATCGACGGTATGGACGATGATGCAGGAGAAGAACAGGAACCACCGCCCACAGGGCGCTGGACAGCCACCTCATCATATGACATATATATGGTGGACACACCCAAAGAAAACAATGGCGAGGATCAAAAGGATGCAACAGAGGGTAATCCTCTTGAGAAGCAACAAAAGCGCCGACGTCAGCGGCGCCGCTCTAAACCCCACCATAACAAAAACAGCGATACCGGCACAAGAGACAACAGCACTCCGGACGACGCCGAAGACGAAAACAATCCCGCCCAGCCAAGGTTCGAACAGGCCGGACGGGAGGACGGGCAAGCTAGCCCTGAGGAACAGGCAATGGATGAAGACTGGGAGGATGACAATTACATGCCCCTCTCCGAAGACGAGGTGAGCCTCGGCGATGAAAAATTTACCATGCCTGAGGATCTCATCAAGCGGGAGCGCTTCAAGCGCCGGCTTATAATCACTGCAAAGAGCCTGAAGAAAAAACAGCAAGAACTTCAAGCTGACAAGATCTGCTCACTGATAGATGGACTGTGGTTCTGGCGGCCGAGGAATACGGACTCGAGTGCCCAACCAAAAGTTACCCGAGGCGCTGGTTGTTACCTCAGTTCGAGGACGAGGCACTATAGCCTATACTACCAGCGCGGGATATCTGACCGGCCACCTCGTGGCCGGGACAAAGTAGACACGAGAACCCAACCAAAAGTTACCTGAGGAATAATGACCGACCACCTCGTGGCCGAGACAAAGCGGCATATCAGCTCGAACACCAGCCCGCACCCCGTCGCCAAACAAATAAAAACACGAAGGCCCGGGGCAACACGCATGACCTGCGAGACGAATTGGAAAACAAAGCAGGACAATCAATATCGATCTACGGATCACGGGGGCGCGCCCCAACGCGCGATGATGACCGCCATGCCGGATATACTAAATACAAATCTGTTCGGGCCGAATACAGCAGACCAGACTCATCCGAACTGCGTCGCGATGTAGCCCGGCATAGAGGCGCCGCACACCCCCTGTGCTTCATTGACGAAGTAATGGAGCATGAATTCCCAGAAGGGTTTAAACCCGTGAACATTGAACCATATGATGGCACAATAGACCCCACGGTATGGATCGAAGATTTCCTTCTCCACATTCACATGGCCCGCGGTGATGATCTACATGCCATCAAGTACCTCCCACAAAAACTCAAGGGACCAGCTCGGCATTGGCTGAATAGTCTGCCGGCAAAATCCATTGGCAGTTGGGAGAACCTGGAAGACACATTCCTCGACAACTTCCAGGGCACTTATGTGCGATCACCGGACGCTGATGACTGAAGTCACATAACCCAACAGCCCAGAGAGTCAGCCAGGAAATTCTGGACTCGATTCTTAACTAAAAAGAACCAAATCATCGACTGTTCAGATGCCGAAGCCCTAGCGGCCTTTATGCATAACATCCGTGACGAGTGGCTTGCCTGACACCTTGGCCAAGAGAAGCCGAAATCCATGGCAGCCCACACAACACTCATGATCCGCTTTGTGCGGGCGAGGATAGCTGGTTGGCTCATAGCTACAGCACATCAAGAAATCCTAGCACTTTAGACACCAGAGATAGCATCGGCAAGCCCCGGCGCAACAGACACAAGCGTCGCAATAATGGCGATAACGCCGAAGACACAACCGTCAATGCCGGATTCAGTGGCTCCAAGTCCGGTCAATGGAAAAAGCCATTTAAAAGAAACAATATGGGCTCGTCTAGTCTGGACCACATACACGATCGCTCAAGTCAAATCCACGGCACCCCCGATAAACCAGCCAACCACAGGGTATTTAAATAGGCCGGCAAGTTGAATACCGAAAACAAGGAAAAGGGGCCGCATAGTGATGACGACGAGGAGCCCCGGCCACTGAATACAGGGGGACAGAAGAAATTTCCTTCCCAAGTAAAAATTGTAAATATGATATACGCCACCCATATTCCCAAGCGGGAGCAGAAGCGCACACTAAGGGACATCTACGCGATGGAGCCAGTCGCCCCAAAGTGCAACCCATGGTCTTCCTCTGCGATCACCTTTGATCGCAGGGACCATCCAACCAGTGTTCGTCATGGCGGCTCAGCCGCACTGGTCCTTGACACTATCATTGACGGATTCCACCTCACACGAGTCCTCATGGACGGTGGCAGCAGCCTGAACCTACTTTATCATGATATAGTGCGCAAAATGGATATCGATCCCTCAAGGATCAAACCAACCAAAACCACCTTCAAAGGTGTCATACCAGGTGTAGAGGCCTGTTGTACAGGCTCAATCACACTGGAAGTGGTCTTCGGATCCCCGGACAACTTCCGAAGCGAGGAGTTAATCTTAGATATAGTCCCCTTCCACAGTAGTTATCATGCACTGCTAGGACGAACCACATTCGCTCGATTCAATGTGGTGCCACACTATGCCTACCTCAAGCTCAAGATGCCCGGACCCTGCGGTGTTATAATAGTCAATGGAAATACAGAGCGCTCCATCCATACGGAGGAGCACACTGCGGCCCTTGCAGCAGAAGTACAGAGCAACCTCCTTAGACAGACCCTCAATTCGGCAATAAAGCCATAAGACACCGTCAAGCGAGTTCGGAGTACTCTGCAACAGGATCGCCCATCCAGAGCTCGCCTAGCAGTTCAGCCTCCGTCCCAGTCCCAGTCAAGCGGTGAAATTTGTGCCGCGCGTACATAATTACGCACTTAAAATACCATGGGCATAGACGGAGGCACAGCTAGACGGTGGTCCACAATGCGGCTCAACCGCCCCAGGATCCGCATACCTTCACCTTTTTCTTTCTTTCAGGTCCCTCTCTTCTAGAGGCTCATCCGATAACCCGATTATCAGACCCATCACGGGACGGAAACACCAAGGAGGCAAGGAGCTCTGACGTACAAGGAAATCCCCAGGTGGTCTCTGATAACGATCGTTATACATGTTTTACATACCCACACGCAACTCGCTCTTGGTTAGGGAATGTCAAATAGTACTATTTGCTTATCGCAGTACTTGTGTACATACGCCTTGACGTATCATTCAAATAATAATGGAAAATAATGTACAACATCAGCTTATTACTATATTTCTTTTTTTCCTTGACTATTTATTTATTACAAATAGCACCCATATATTTTGGTACGTTCAGTTCACCGGGGGCTTCATTGTACCCCATAACACGGTAAGAAAGTCCGAACACTTTCGACAGTGCGGCACCCCGAACTTATAGCATTACATGCATCAGCTCCGAATCATGTCTTGGGTCAATAGTTGGGTTGCCCGGCTCCTATGCTTGCTACCATACATTCCGCTATATTGGCTAGGGTAGTAAAGGGAGAACTACTGCGATTGTGTCCCGGTTCTTCTGGACGAGCACCTCAGTAGAGAAAGCCGAAAACTAACTGTCATGATGCGGCGAGAGCTGGTCCCTATTCGAGAGGTTTCAAATCTTCAAAGATTTTTTCCGCTTCACGCGAGGAATCGGTCATTGTCCGATTTAGGCGTGTATAGCGCCCCAAGTTCGGCCTTCCGAATACTAGGGGCTACGCCAAAATTTAAAATTATAGAACTTCTATGGCTAAGTGAGGGTGATAAAGTTGTATAGTCTGATTGCCTTGTTCGTTGCACTAAACACATCCTTAAAGGACCAAAAATTTGTATAAAGAGTGTTTAGATTTATCTTGAACACCCCTGTACTAGTTACATGGGGTCAGAAACCGACGACTGGCCAACTCTCAGATTTTGTAAACGGCCGCACAGGAGGTAAAATTTTAAATCAACAAGCATTATATTGCGCAAATGAACTTGTTTCATATTACAGGATAAAATGAGTTCAAAGATTACATCCTTAGTACATTGATCCGCCACAAGGCGGGAGCCCTTCAGGACACTATCATAATAATTTTTGGGTCGGCGGTGCTCTTTGCCCTTCGGTGGCCCCTCGGTCATCAGCGTCGTGGTGTCCATCTTCGCCCAATGCACCTTTGCACGGGCAAAGGCCATCCGTGCACCTTCAATACAAACCGACCACTTTATGACTTCAAGTCGGGGGCAGACACTTACAAGCCGCTTCACGAGACCGAAGTAGCTGTTGGGCATAGGCTCGGCAGGCCATAGCCGGACTATGAGGTCCTTCATGGCCAGTTTGGCTGCCTTGTGCAGCTCGACTAGTTGCTTCAGCTGGTCGCTCAAGGGCATCGGATGTTCTGTCCCAAGATATTGAGACCAAAACAACTTCTCCGTTGAGCTCCGTTCTTCATCTTGGTAGAACTCTGCGGCATCAGATATGCTGTGCGGCAGATCGGCGAACGCTCCTGGAGAACTCCAAATTCGGGTAAGTAAAAAGAATGTCTCCTGCACATGCTTGCTTTGCATAACGAATGCCTTACCCGCCGTGATCTTCTTGGCCCCGTGGATCTCCTGGAGGGCCTTTTGGGCTTTGGCTTTGGCGTCCTGCATGCTCTGGAGGGCCTGAGCAAGCTCGGACTCTTGCGTCTTAGAGTCACGCTCCAAGCACTCGTATTTCTGGACGAAATCCTGGAGCTCTTGCTGGACCTCGCTGACCCGGGCCTCTTCCTTCTCGCGCGCGGCGCGTTCCTTGGTCGCTTTGTCTTCGGCCTCGGCCAGCGCCTTCTTAAAGGCCGCCACTTTGGTCGTGGCCCCTATAAAAGTTCATGACACTTTTATCAGCAGAAACCATTTATCCTTGACTTTCCTCCAGCTGCCTCTGCACGAGGACGAGCTCTCCCTTGGTCCGCTCTAGGTCCTGCTTTAGTCCAGAGACCTACGCAGTATGAGTGGCAGCGGCCAACAGCGACACCTACTTATTCACATAGACATCGAATATTAGACTCCTGCGAATATTATTTGATCCTCTGTTTGGCTGTTCTTTCTGAACACAAAATAGAGCATCAGGGGCTACCGTCTACACGGTGATATTCTCTCACAATTTTATTACTTACCTCAAAGCCTGTTAGAAGGCTAGCACAGGCTTCGGTCAATCCGCTTTTGGCCGACCGGGCCTTCTCAATCACCGTACTCATAAGAGTACGGTGTTCTTCATCAATGGAAGCGCTGTGAAGCATTTCCAGCAAGTTGTCCAGTGCCTCTGGATGGACAGAGGTCATCGGTACAGGCGGCTCGCCCTCCTTGGGGAGAGGCTGCATGCCTGAATCCGAAACCACTTGGGTTTCCGGAGCCGTATTCGGCTGGGGGCCAAACTGGCGGCGGCCCCCATTATCGGAGTCCATGGGGGTCTTCCCCCCCATGTGACCAGCGACTGGGATTTTGCTTGGGGGCGTCTCCGGAGCTGTCTCCCCTTGGCCTTGTATCCTTAGAGAGAACACTTCGGTGTCGTCCATGGCCCTGGGGGAGGAGGCTGTCGGAAGTGAATCATTGTTCATCGCCGACGGGTCCAGAGACCCCTCCGAAGAGGATACCTCGATGTTGGATTTGGCCAGACTGTAGGTGCACGTCTGGCATGTTAAGAAGTGATAAAGCAAAAATACCGGAAATACTATTGTGTCCGGATACTTACGACTTAGCCAGGGGCTTGACCCTGGGTTCCCACTCCTCACCGCTGTCGGTGGCCAAGGTGGAGTGGTTCGGAAGGAAGGGTTTTCCCTTCTTGGACACCTCGGCCTCCACATGCGTGGCGGCCTTCCTCTTCTTTCTCCCCCCGGTAGGGGGTGGGTGGGGGGGTTTCCTCCTCCTCATCTTCGGTGGAGGAGTGCGTCTTGGTGTCTTCGGACGTCATGTCCGATGCAACCTTGCGCCGGAGACCTTCTCTGGTCCCCGCGGCCGTCTTCTTGGCCTTCTTCTCCAGCACCTCATAGGGCGCCGGAAACAGCATCTTCGTTAGAAGAGGTGATTCTGGATCTTCAGGTAGCGGAGCCGGACAGTTGATCTGCTCCGCTATCACTACCCAGGCCTATAAAATCGGCATGGAGGCTTAGATTCCTCCCGCGGATGTGCTGGTAAAAAGCATATCTTGCAAAATATGAAAACTTACTGGATTGGCTCGGTGTTTTGCACTGAGTCCGCGATCTTCGGTTATGGGTGGTGGTACCTCGTTGGCCTTGAAACGCACCTTCCAGATGTCTTCGTGCATCATGCCAAAGAGCTCTCGCAGCGTCTGGTATTCGGCCGGGTCGAACTCCCATAGATTGCAAACCCATCTCTGACACAGAAGGATCCGGCGGAGGAGCATAACCTGGACAACGTTGACGAGCTTGATTTTCTTGCTTATCATATTTTGGACGCAGGTCTGAAGCCCGGTCAGTTCTTCCACTGAGCCCCAGGCTAAGCCCTTCTCTTTCCAGGAGGGGAGCCGCATGGGGACGCCGGATCGAAATTCGGCGATCGCCGCCTAGTCAGCGTCGCGCGGCTCGGTGATGTAGAACTACCCCAATTGCCACCCCTTTACAGTCTCTACGAAGGAGCCTTCAGGCCAAGTGACATTGGGCATCTTGCCCACCATGGCGCCCCCGCACTCCGCTTGTTGGCCGCCCACCACCTTTGGCTTCATGTTGAAGGTCTTCAGCCATAGGCCGAAGTGGGGCGTGATGCAGAGGAAGGCCTCGCACACGACGATAAACGCCGAGATGTTGATGATGAAGTTGGGGGCCAAATCATGGAAGTCCGGCCCATAGTAGAACATTAGTCCATGGACGAACGGTTGGAGGGGGAATCCCAGCCCGCGGACGGAGTGAGAGAGGAATACTACCCTTTCCTGGGGTTTCAGGGTAGGGATGATCTAACCTTTGGCCGGAAGTCGATGTGCGATGTCTGTGGACAGGTATCCGGCCTCCCGGAGCTTCTTGATGTCCTCCTTCGTAATGGAGGAGGCCATCCACTTGCCTCCCGCTCCGGACATGTTCGGAATGATTTTGCGGAGAAGGTGAAGGCTTGGGTGTTGGATCTCGAGAATGGATGAGCAGAGGAAGAAGAAGGCGTGGGTGAAAAAGGGGAATCCTTGTCTCTTTATAAAGGCAGTAGAAATCATGCGCCTCCCCACTTGCCCTGGTAATTCGCTTATTCCCCAAGCGCTGTGTTAATGGCACAGTTCGGTTACCCACACCCGTATTGATGAGAATCCCATGATAAGGGGACACGATCTCTGCTTCGACAAGACGTGCCAATAAAACCGCCTCGCAAGATGTGCAGTAGCAGGTTGAGAAAACGGTTCGAATAATTACCGGGCCATGGCGTGATGTCACACTATGGGAAAGTTGTCAGCAGATTAGACTTGTGGAATATTGTGCTCTCTATGGTGGTATGTGGAATTTGTTTTGCAGAGCCGGACACGATTCTTGTGTTCAAGATCTACTTTGGAGTATTTGGAGAAGGAACCCGCCTTGCAATGCCGAAGACAATCTGAGCGTCGGACTCATCATCATTGAAACCTGGTTTAGGGGCTACTGAGGGAGTCTTGGATTAGGGGGTCCTCGGACGGCCAGACTATATGCTTATGCCGGACTGTTGGACTATGAAGATACAAGATTGAAGACTTCGTCCCATGTCCGGGTGGGACTCTCCTTTGCGTGGAAGGCAAGCTTGGCAACTCGAATATGTAGATTCATTTCTTTGTAACCGACTCGGTGTAACCCTAGCCCCCTCCGGTGTCTATATAGACTGGAGGGTTTAGTCCGTAGGACAACAACAATCATAATCATAGGCTAGCTTCTAGGGTTTAGCCTCTACGATCTCATGGTAGATCAACTCTTGTAATACTCATATCATCAAGATCAATCAAGCAGGAAGTAGGGTATTACCTCCATAGAGAGGGCCCGAACCTAGGTAAACATCATGTCCCCCGCCTCTTGTTACCATTAGCCTTAGACGCACAGTTCAGGACCCCCTACCCGAGATCCGCTGGTTTTGACACCGACAATGATGATGCCAGTTGACATAGCACCAGCTCTACGACGCAAAACCACTATTCCAGCAAAGAGTACACCAAATCCAGTTGCCAAATTACTTTTCAATCCTGAGAGAGCCCCAATTGCAGGAAATAGGACCCATGTTCCATTTCTACCCAGTTTAGAAGATGAAGCTTATATTGTTGTCAGGAACTTTGTGCACATCTTTCCTTCATGGAAAGATTATATCGCAGACACAGAACAATTTCCAGTCTTCCTCCGCAAATTATGTGTAAGTAATGTACTAATGTTGTTCATGGTAATTACTGCATATGTTTCTGCAGACAAAAGACACAAGATTTCATTGTTTTAAATAGGCAAGGACCAAACTGGATTGTGAAGACGAGCAAGGGTTGGTTGCACTTTTCAAGCACTCGTTGATGAAGTATCGTTCCTACCTGAGGCAAGTGCACTTCGATGGCAAGCCTCTAAACGAAATTTCTGTAAAGTCTCCGGTGCTATATTTATCCGACAGTGACTGGAATAATCTTATTACACATTGGTCTCATCTGTAGCGTAAGGTACTGTCTATGATATCACATCACAATTTGAACTACATTTCTGCATTTGCCTTAAAACTATTAGCAGAAGAACATTCATTCTCAAGGGACCACAAAATCTCGCAACTATACTGCACACTGCATTGCTCTTGTGAGGACCTCTTGCCCTGTATGACCATACTTACTTCCATAGTTGTTTGATTATGTAGCATCACCGCACATGTTAGCTTTGTTATCATCCATTTGGTGGACATTGTAAGATCCGTATGGACTCTTACATAAATTTAGAATCAACCCAATGCTTTTAAAGATGTTTAGCTCTGCAGTCCTCTTGTAAGGATTGAACGTTGTCTATCAATGTACTTACATTAACAGCTACTCCCTCCGACCCATAATATAAGAACATTTTGTATAGTACACCAGTGTTCAAAACACTCTTGTATTATGGGAAGAGGGATTGGTTCATTGTGTAGCGTTCTGCATCTTATCTCCCTCGCCCACCATTTACTAAAATAGATCAGATCTATATTTAATCTTACCAAAAAAGTAGAATACACAGACAATGCCAGTGTAGAAAAGTAGCCCATTGCTCTTGTCAGTACATTTTGTCATGTAACGCTTGTACTTCCAGGGATTGGTAGTTGATTATGTAGCATCAATCTGCATCTTATCTTCATTATCCTCTATCCCTTCCATTATTATCATATCTATAATTACTCTCTACAAAATGTAGAGTACAGGCAATGCTTATGAAGAAGATTCTGTGCTGAAATTCTTGAGTTATACTTCCCTTGACAAGGAGAAGGGCATTATAAAGCCGGTGTTAACTGTTAATGTAAGTCAGTCCTTCTAAAGCCTTTATCCTCAAATGCTGTTTAATTTGCTCATACTCCCTATTGTTTACTGCTGTTTAGTTTGCTGTTTCTATCAAAATGCATGTTCACAAGAACCGTAAGTTCTAAGTTTTACTTGTAAAACCTAATTCATTATTCATACCATGCACATTACTCAATACTCCATATATGTATGCTTGTTTTTGTGGATCTATAATCCGGCGTGTGGCGAAGCAGCCCACGTTTGCACCTTCTCATCTCCTGTTTTATCTTACTAATGTGGCTGATGATATGAACAACATGCCATGCACATTAACCAAAATAAATACAATGATTGTCTTTGCCCTTCATCTATGCTTGTTATGTTGACATGGTAATCTATTAGTGTGGTGAAGCTCCCCGCATTATGAACAATGCCAAATTATGCTATTGAAATTTTGAACTTACTCTTTATTTTCTAATTTGAAATTGGATGGAATAGACAACACAGTTAACATCTTTGTTTATACATGTGCAAAACATGTCATCTCTCTGCTTGTTCAGGGTGATATGCCTGATCGCATGCACAAGTCTGCTGAAGGCTGTGAGACAAACCCAACATATATTGCAGTAAAGAAGGCAAAGAAGATAGCGAGACAACCCCAAAGTCTTGTCTTGATGCAGTGTTCAAGTTACTTGAGACTAGCAGTCAGACAAGCTCACAGAATTCGATGTCTGAATCAGCTTGACTTCTTCATTCCCAAGTTCTAGCAGAAAGGCATTCTGCAACTCAACTTCGACTTGAAGTCCTATCTCTAAGAATGATTGCGGAGAACACCAATGAGAACCTCATTGCTAAACAGCTACACCTGGAAGCTATGACCGACATGCTAGGCTGGTCTCACATCCTTGCTCAGCAACTTGCACAGCAGTTCCCGTGCAAGGTTAACCTTTCTTGAACTGTCTTGGAAGTGGTCTCGGTTCAGTATTATTTTGTTACGCTGCAATGGTGCCCAGTTTTTGTAATCTGCTTCTTCGTTGCGCTTTATGATCACTGGCGGCGAACTTCGATGCCCAGTGGATGTACTATACCATAAATCCTTTATTTTATAGTGTAGGTTTATTCTTAGTTACTATGCCGTAATTTCTTTATTGTATAGAGTAGGTTTGTTCTTAATTTCTACTAGTTACTGCCATCATTCGCCATCTGAAAAAAACTGATGTAGTCGACCAGGCCGAAACATTCACCTCTAACGGGCCTGGTATTTAGCGGGCCACAATTGGGTCGTCCCGCATCTTTCTTGGGCCCGTATGATTGGGGCCTTCACACTTTGTGCCAGACCCACAACTTACTCCGGCCTATATTTGGCCCAAATTTTCGTTGGGCCTTTTGTGGACCCAGTGCTTAGTTTGGCCCAGGTAGCGTTGGGCCATTAACAGGCTCAATATTCTACTGGCCTGTTACGGCCTAGGTGAAACCATGGCCTTTAGTAGGCCGAAATGCATGTTGGCCTCAATTTTCACTAGTCGTCGACGGGCCTTCAACGGGCTGAAATGTAGATCGGGCCTTTTCGGGCCCAGTTATATGACGGGCCGTTACCAGGCCGGAACATTTCTCGGGCCTTAGTTGGCCAACTGATATCATGGGCCTCTAAGAGGCCGAAAGCTTAGGACAGGCATCAACGGGCCGAATTATACGACGGGCCTTTAACAGGCCCAAAGTCACGTTGGGCTGAACTGTTGCTACCTTTATCAAGGGCCATTAGTGGGCCGGATGTCGCATCGGACCATATATGGACCATGGGAAACACGAGCCATTCCCAGGCCGAAAGACACACCGGGCTAAAATGGGCCCATTTCTACATCAGGCCTCTAATAGGCCGAAAGTCACTCGGC
This sequence comes from Aegilops speltoides, assembly GCA_021437245.1. Classification (NCBI taxonomy): domain Eukaryota; kingdom Viridiplantae; phylum Streptophyta; class Magnoliopsida; order Poales; family Poaceae; genus Aegilops; species Aegilops speltoides. The sequence continues at coordinate 361,193,072 of CM038146.1, read as the reverse complement.
TATAATTGGGCCCAAATATTTGGCGAACAATTAACGGGCCAGATCTGGATTAGGGCCGTAAATGGGCCATTATTAAACAGGCCGTTATTGGGCTGGCCCACTAGTACCTGAGTAAGTACTACGGGCATTAGACTGGGCCGTCCTTTTAAACCTATATGGGCCTCTGTTGGGCCCTGCCACGTGTCGACGTATCATAGGCATGTCTCCTCCAATGGACGGGCGACATCTGGCCCACTGACGAGCTGACACGTGTTCCCTCCGGCCAATCAGAATTTTACACGTGGAAATTTCCCATTGGTCCGGGCTGTTAACGGATTATCGGATCCAAAACCGGAGCTGATAGCTTAACGACATTCCGTTACGATGGATGCCACGTGTCGGTCACCCTTGACGAAAGCACTTCTATGACGCGCGATTTATCGTAATGGAAGTGGACACTTCCGTGATGATAATTTTGGTATGTCATGGAACACTTCTACGATAGCACAGGTATGACTATCTTGATTCTGTCATAAAATCATCATGGATGGACATGCATGACAGAAAACGTGACCTACTGTGACAAACACATATCATCACAAAAGTGTATTTTTTTGTAGTGGCATATGTGGTAGACCAAGCACATGTTATGTACGCAAACCTAGATCATGGCGGGCTTCTTCTTCTCTGCCTCCTTTAGAATCTGCTCTCTTTCTAGGACTGTGGTGTACTCAACATCTAGCCCAGCAACCCACTCATCCTTTGAACTGTTGAACATGCGTAGGAAGCGAACAAGGCATGCTTTCATCGTCACGGATCCACGTGTGTAGATGACTGATGTCTACTACACAACCTCCTTGTAGACGTTGTTGGGCCTCCAAGTGTAGAGGTTTGTAGGATAGTAGCAAATTTCCCTCAAGTATATGACCTAAGGTTTATCAATCCGTGGGAGGCGTAGGATGAAGATGGTCTCTCTCAAACAACCTGCAACCAAATAACAAAGAGTCTCTTGTGTCCCCAACACACCCAATACAATGGTATATTGTATAGGTGCACTAGTTCGGCGAAGAGATGGTGATACAAGTGCAATATGGATGGTAGATATAGGTATTTGTAATCTGAAAATATAAAAACAGAAAGGTAACTAATGATAAAAGCGAGCACAAATGGTATTGCAATGGTAGGAAACAAGGCATACGGTTCATACTTTCACTAGTGCAAGTTCTCTCAACAATAATAACATAATTGGATCATATAACTATCCCTCAACATGCAACAAAGAGTTACTCCAAAGCAACTAATAGCGGAGAACAAACGAAGATATTATGGTAGGGTACGAAACCACCTCAAAGTTATCCTTTCTGCTCGATCTATTCAAGAGTCCGTAGTAAAATAACTCGAAGCTATTCTTTCCGTTCAAGCTATCATAGAGTTCATACTAGAATAACACCTTAAGAGACAAATCAACCAAAACCCTAATGTCACCTAGATACTCCATTGTCACCTCAAGTATCCGTGGGCATGATTATATGATATGAATCACACAATCTCAGATTCATCTATTCAACCAACACAAAAGTACTTCAAAGAGTGCCCCAAACTTTCTACCGGAGAGTCAAGAAGAAAATGTGTGCCGAACCCTATGCATAGGTTCATGGGCGGAACCCGCAAGTTGATCACCAAAACATACATCAAGTGGATCATGTGATATCCCATTGTCACCACAGATAAGCACGGCAAGACATACATCAAGTGTTCTCAAATCCTTAAGGACTCAATCCAATAAGATAACTTCAAAGGCAAAACTCAATCCATTACAAGAGAGTAGAGGGGGAGAAACATCATAAGATCCAACTATAATATCAAAGCTCGCGATACATCAAGATCGTGCCATAGAGAGAACACGAGAGAGAGAGAGAGAGAGAGAGAGAGAGATCAAACACATAGCTACTGGTACATACCCTCAGCCCTGAGGGTGAACTACTCCCTCCTCGTCATGGAGAGCGCCGCGATGATGAAGATAACCACCGGTGAGGGATCCCTCCTCCGGCAGGGTGCCGGAATGGGCTCCCAAGAGGTTTTTGGTGGCTACAGAGGCTTGTGGCGGCGGAACTCCCGATCTATTGTTCGCTTCGATGGTTTTAGGGTATATGGGAATATATAGGCGAAAGAAGTCGGTCGGGGGAGCCACGAGGGGGCCATGAGATAGGAGGGCACGCCCAGTAGGGGTGGGCGCTCCCCCCACCCTCGTGGCCACCTCCAAGCTTCCGTGACTTCAACTCCAAGTCTCCTGTATCATGTTTGTTCCAAAAATCACACTCCCGAAGGTTTCATTCCATTTGGACTCTGTTTGATATTCCTTTTCTTCGAAACACTGAAATAGGCAAGAAAACAACAATATGGGCTGGGCCTCCGGTTAATAGGTTAGTCCCAAAAATAATATAAAAGTGCCTAGAAAAGCCCATAAACATCCAAAACAGATAATATAATAGCATGAATGCTTCATAAATTATAGATACGTTGGAGACGTATCAGCATCCCCAAGCTTAATTCCTGCTCGTCCTCGAGTAGGTAAATGATAAAATAAAGAATTTATGAAGTGTGAATGCTAGAAGGTGCACAAGTTTGATCAATGATAATTTCAATCACCTTTTCTAGCATGATTATATGTCATAACAGTAGTTCATCTCATAAAACTTCTCAAGATCAAGTAACAAGCTATTCACATGTTAAAGCATAGACCATGAAGTTTCTTGAAAACTAGCAAACTTCATTCTCAGTCATCAAACAACTACACTTTGTCTTATTTTCAGGAAGGGTCTATGTCAGAGCTTTGATTTAGCAAACTCCACATACTCAACTATCATATAGTCTTCCATGATTGCTACCACTCAAAGCATATTCTTAGAACAAATAGCATCCATCGAACACAGAGAAAGATAGGGGCTTAATGTTTCGCCTCCCAACTCACTTATCATATAGACATTGTCAACAATAATAATTCATGATCAAATATATTTGCATGGCCATATATGCTTAGATCTCTCCCCAACACACGATGCTTGCTAACTAAAGAGAAGATTGGAATGTGAAGGAATACTACTGACTCTTGCATAAAAGTAAAAGATAGGCCCTTCGTAGAGGGAAGCAGGGATTTGCAGAGGTGCCAGAGCTCATTTTTGAAATATAGATGGAAATAATTTTGAGAGGTATGATCTCATTGTCAACGTAACAACCAAGAGTTCCCAATATCTTCCATACTACATACATTATAGGCAGTTCCCAAACAGAATGGTAAATTTTTTACTCCCCCTCCACGCATACCAACAACGGGGTACCGTGCATACCAACAACAGTCCTGGGGGAGTTTTGTTTTCATTATTTTGTTTTGCTTTGATCTTTTTAATCATAGGACTGGGCATCCCGGTTACCAGCCATTTTTCTCGTGAATGATGAGTGGAGTCCACTCACCTTGAGAATAACCCACCTAGCATGAAAGATACTGATAGCCCCTAGTCTCTACATGAGCGATTCGGGCATACAAAACAGATTATTATTTGAAGGTTTAGAGTTTGGCACATGCAAATTTACTTGGAACAGCAGGTAAATACCGCATATAGGTAGGTATGGTGGACACTCAGGGAAGAAACTTGGTTCAAGGGATTTGGATGCACAAGCAGTATTCCCACTTAGTACAGATATTTTGGCTAGCAAAGGATTCTAAAAAGAAAGCACCACATGTTGGAGGATCTATAACAATATAACTTCTATACAAATACACCCAAGCATAACTCATTACGTTGTCTTCCTTGTTCAACTTCAACTAATTTGCTCAGGGTTGAAAATAATTAATGGGGCTCACAATCATAGAAGATGTCTAAGATAGTATATTTATATGTGAAATTTCTCTTCCTTCAATATTCTTTCAGGAATTGTTCAAGTGACCAATACAATGCTTGCTAACCTTCAATAAATTTACAACCTTTACTTCTTAGATGTGAAGTCATTACTACCCATGGGAAAAGCAAATGAAACATATATAATTTCAGATTTATGACATTCAACTCATTCGACCATTTACTCATAGGATGTAAGTGAAGCACACGAGTAAATGACAAACTACTCCAAAAAGATATAAGTGAAGATCAATGAGTAGCTAAATAATTTTGTAACTATGTGAAGACTCTCTATCAATAAAGAATTTCAGATCTTGGTATTGTATTCAAACAGCAAGAAAAACAAAATAAAATGACATTGCAAGGATAGCACAACTCATGTGAAGAAGCAAAAACTTAGGTTCAACCGATACTAACCGATAGTTGTTGAAGAAGAAAGGTGGGATGCCTACCGGGGCATCCCCAAGCTTAGATGCTTGAGAATTCTTGGAATATTATCTTGGGGTGCCTTGGGCATCCCAAAGCTTGAACTTTTGTGTCTCCTTAATCCCTCTCATATCATGGTTTCTCTATTTCTCAAAAACTTCATCCACATATAACTCAACAAGAACTCGTGAGATAAGTTAGTATAAACCAATGCAAAACCTTATCATTTTATACTGTAACAAATCACTAAAATTATTATTCCACATTGCATACTAAATGACTCTGCATATTTAATACTCCTATCCTCAAATTGAATCATTAAACAAGCAAACATATGCAAACAATGCAAACATAACAGGAATCTGCCAAAAGAGTACAGTCTGTAAAGAATGCAATAGTATCAATACTTCCCTAACTCCAAAAATTATGAGAAAAATACTACGCTGTAGAAGATTTATCAGAGCTCAATATGCAAAAAGTTTCAACATTATATCATTCTCTGACTTTTCTAGGGAATTTTTGCAACAGCGGCAAACTTTTTGTTTTCAAACAGCAACATGTATACTAGCAAAATAAGCATGGTAAAGGCTATCCTTGACATTTTTATTGAAAATAAAGATGAAAAAAATTACTCTAAATAACAGCAAGCAACTACCCACAAAAGAAAATGACGCTCCAAGCAAAACACATATCATGTGGTGAATAAAAATATAGCTCCAAGTAAAGTTACCGATGAACAAAGATGAAAGAGGGGATGCCTTCCGGGGCATCCCCAAGCTTAGGCTTATGGTTGTCCTTCAATATTAACTTGGGGTGTCTTGGGCATCCCCAATCTTAGGCTCTTTCCACTCCCTATTCCATAGTCAATCGAATCTTTACCCAAAACTTGAATACTTCAGAACACAAAACTCAACAGAAAACTCGTAAGCTCCGTTAGTATAAGAAATTAAAACCACCGCTTAGGTACTGTAATGAACTCATTCTAATTCATATTGGTGTAATATCTACTGTATTCCAACTTCTATATGGTTCATACCCTCCGATACTACTCATAGATTCATCAAAATAAGCAAACAACACATAGAAAACAGAATCTGTCAAAAACAGAACAGTCTGTCGTAATATGTACCAAACGTATACTTATGGAACTCCAAAAATCCTACAAAATTAGGAAGTCCTAATCAATTTGTGTGTAAATCCAGAGAAAAACTAATCAGAACAAAATCCCGTTTATGTGAATTATCAAAACTAATTTACTGGGTGCTAAAGTTTCTGATTTTCAGCAGGATCAACACAAATATCACCGTAAGCTATCCTAAAGGTCTTACTTGGCACTTTATTGAAACAAAACCTATAAGACATGATTAATACAGTATCATAATCATGTGGACACACAAAACAGTAAGGATAAATATTACGTTGTCTCCCAACAAGCTCTTTTCTTTAATGCCTTATTAGCTAGGCATGATGATGACAATGATGCTCACATAAAAGATAAGAATTGAAACATAAAGGAAGCATCATGAAGAATATGACTAGCACATTTAAGTCTAACCCACTTCCTATGCATAGGAATTTTGTGAGCAAACAATTTATGGGAACAATAATCAACTAGCATAGGAAGGAAAAACAAGCATAACTTCAATATTTGAAGCACATAGAGAGGAAACTTGATATTATTGCAATTCCTACAAGCATATGTTCCTCCCTCATAATTATTTTCAGTAGAATCATGAATGAATTCAACAATATATCCAGCACCTAAAGCATTCTTTTCATTATCTACAAGCATAGAAAATTTACTACTCTCCACATAAGCAAATTTCTTCTCATGAATAGTAGTGGGAGCAAACTCAACAAAATAATTATCATGTGAGGCATAATCCAATTGAAAACTAAAATCATGATGACAAGTTACATGGTTATCATTCCTAATAGCATACAAGTCATCACAATAATCATCATAGATAGCAACTTTGTTCTCATAATCAATTGGAACCTCTTCCGAAATAGTGGATTCATCACTAAATAAAGTCATGACCTCTCCAAATCCACTTTCATCAATATAATCATCATAAATAGGAGGCATGCTTTCATAATAATAAATATTCTCATCAAAACTTGGGGGACTAAAAATATCATATTCATCAAACATAGCTTCCCCAAGCTTGTGGCATTGCATATCATTAGCATCATGGATATTCAAGGAATTCATACTAACAACATTGCAATCATGCTCATCATTCAAAGATTTAGTACCAAACATTTTATAGACTTCTTCTTCTAGCATTTGAGCACAATTTCCCTTTTCATCAAACTTACGAAAGATATTAAAAAGATGAAGCGTAAGAGACAAACTCAATTCATTTTTTTGTAATTTTCTTTTATAAACTAGACTAGTGATAAAACAAGAAACTACAAGATTCGATTGCAAGATCTAAAGATATACCTTCAAGCACTCACCTCCCCGGCAACGGCGCCAGAAAAGAGCTTGATGTCTACTACACAACCTTCTTCTTGTATACATTGTTGGGCCTCCAAGTGCAGAGGTTTGTAGGACAGTACCAAATTTCCCTCAAGTGGATGACCTAAGGTTTATCAATCCGTGGGAGGCGTAGGATGAAGATGGTCTCTCTCAAACAACCCTGCAACCAAATAACAAAGAGTCTCTTCACTACAAAAAAATACACTTCCATGATGATACGTGTTTGTCACAATAGGTCGCGTTTTTTGTCATGCATGTACATCCATGACAAATTTATGACAGAATCAAGATAGTCATACATGTCTTTGTCGAGAAGTGTTCCATGACATTACCAAAATTATCATCACGGAAGTGTCCACTTCCATGACGATAAATCGCGCATCACAGAAGTGCTTTCGTCAAGGGTGACCGACACGTGGCATCCACCATAACGGAACGCCGTTAAGCTATCGGGTCGGGTTTTGGATCCGATAACCCATTAACAGCCCTGACCAATGGGGATTTTCCACGTGTAAAATCATCATTGGCTGGAGGAAACATGTGTCGGCTCCCTGTTGGGACAGATGTCATCCACTCATTGGACAGAAGGCGCCTATGATACGTCGACACGTGGCACGGCCCAACAGAGGCCCATTCCTGTGAAAAGGCCGGCCCGTTTGAGTTGGTCAAAAGGTGGCGGGTCGGCCCATGGAAAGCCTGTTAACGGCTTGTTCGCATATAGCCCATTTACAGCCCGCTAACCCAAGGCCCGTTACGCCCTATTCGAATTAGGCCCAGTAGCGTCATCTGGGCCATCCAAATATGATTCCAGCCCGTTTTCACTTTTGGCCCGTGTATGGCCCATGACGTCTTTCGGCCCATATGAGGCCCTATGTAACTCTTGGCGTATTAACAGCATGTGGTGAAACTGGCCCACAATGAACAGTGTATCACTTTACACCCACTAACGGCCCGTGGTGAAACTGGCCCGTAATGAATAGTATATCACTTTATACCCATTAAGGGCCCATTTTTCAGTTGGGCCGTTTCCAGCAAATGTTATCTTTCGGCCTTCTTAGAGCCCATTTATTCTTGGGCTCATTTCCAGCATTCGTTTACTTACGGCCCGTTACTGTCATTTTCTGCTTGTGGGCCAAATTCAGCCCGTGGTTACATCGGCCCATTTGTGGTCCGTTAATATGTTGGGCCATTTTCATAGCATCATCAAATACGGCCTATTAACGATGGCCCGTTATGGTTATACGGCCCGTATAAGGCCCATTGATGATACGCCCCGTAGAAGGCCCATTGTTTCTATGGCCCGTAGAAGGCCCATTGTTTCTACGGCCCGTAGAAGGCCCATTGTTTCTATGGCCCGTAGAAGGCTTACTGTTTCTACGGCCCGTAGAAGGCCCACTGTTTCTATGGCCCGTAGGAGGCCCAGTGTCACTACAGTAAATATTAGCCCATGGTTATTGTGGCCTAGTTTTAAAAAGAAGCGCGACTACAAGCAAACAAATAAACAAGACAACAAGGAAATAAATAAGCAAGCAACTTATGCTAGGCTATCACGGCTATTACACATATTACATCCTTTGGGCATCAAAGTTAGCCACCAATGCAAATATAGGGAACAAAGCAGCATATCAAATACCTTTGGTTGTCAAAGTTGGCGACCAGTATAAATAAACCCTGACAAAACAAATCCGAACTGAAACCACTTGAAGATCTCAAGAAACAATATCACAGGTACCCATAATCTTTGGCAAGATGCTTAGCAAGCTTATTAACTTTCTCTTGTTTGGCGCTTAAATCCTCCAGCGCTTGCTATTGCACCAAAACATATGCATCTGAATTCTGCAGGGACTTCCTCAGTCCTTCAGCTTCCTATCGCAGCACATCTGATCAATGTCTTTAAACTTGAAGTTGAGACTCAAGAAGACGAACTGATTCAGGCAGCAAGTTCGAAGAGCTTGTGCCAGCAGTAGTGGCCAGTAACTCGAACACTACATCAAGACAGGACTTTTGGGTTCCCTCACTGTCGTCAAGATAGTTTTATCAGCTTTCTTGGAGACCAACAGGGATGTCTCACTATCTTGAACCTTATCTGCATTACTTCCTTTACCATTGGATAACGCGGTACTGTTCTCCAATATTTTGTCTGCATTCTAAAAGAGAAACAAGTAGACACATCACATGTTTACCATGTTGTATATGAAACTCATTTTGGTAAATGAGTTCAGTAGTAAAGTGGACAGGATAATAGCATGAAACAAACATATATCTATGTGCCATGGTCACTTTATGGTCTATATCATTCTAGTTTTTGTTGCCAAATCAAGATAGAGACACAATTCAAATATTATTTGTTCAAGACAAAGCAGAATAGACAGAATATAAGTGTGGATAACTATAGAGCAATAACAACACTTGTAATGTGCATGACATGAGAACATAACTGTTTATTCAATTGAAACTGAAATCAACATAGAGCAGGTTACAACAAACAAACCAGTTAAAAAAGCAGGTTTAAAACATACTGTCAAGCGCCATTGGAGTTTCAATTCCATCCTTCAAATTTGAAAATAGTTGGTATGAGTAAATACTGATAATGCAAGAGCAAAGGAGTATGAACCATAGCTATAGAACCTGACCTGAGAACAAATCTTCTTCTCCTTTAAGCGTTGAGTTGGGATTCGAGTGGTGGTCCTCGTGCTTTGGGCACTGCAGTTCCCTTACTAACCGCTTCGTGTTTGGGTGCTCTGTGGTGGAGCGGTCTTGTGTCAACTGGAACTTGGTAACTATCTGCCGGGGTTGGGGTTAGAAGGGTTTAGCTGGTTCTCTGTCCAAGCTGGGTAGGGGTACAATCTGAGAGTCTGGGTTATGTGTGGTGGATCTGGTCCTTGGGCAAGTACAACCATGGTTCTATCTGCATCAATGGTAGCACTATCTTTTACGAAGACCGTGTTGTTACTCCCTTAGATACTGCCATCACGCTCTCCAATTCAAATGGCTGATAAACAAGAAAAGTAATTGAAAGTATAGACATTGTATGATAGACATGTGCAATGGATAGTGGGGAATAAAAGAGGGCATGAAATAATTCATATTTATGTTGTCTAACCAAACAGGATAGCATGACACAACTTCACATATATGATAGCTAACTAAACAGGATAGCATGACACAATTTCACATTATGATGGCTAACTAAAAAAGATGGAAAGACATAGTTCAAAATATGAGACTATGTAAACAGGATGACATGACATAACTATATAATGTGTTTATTAAATAGGTTGGCATGCCATAATTCACATACATTCATGGATAGAATGCCATAATTCTAAATATGATGATTTGTAAACACTAAGCAGGATGAGATGATATAACTATATGATGTCTTTATTAAATGGGTTGTCATGCCATAATTCAGATAGATGATGTGTATGTACTATGTAAACATGATGGCATGATATAATTCAAATATATGATTTATATAGTAAGCAAGTAAGCAGATGGCCATCTATATATGATGTAAAAACTAAGCAATGCAAGACAACATGCATGACATAGGTAATATAACCCTGCCAAGTTTGAGCAGGGGGAAATAGGACTGGTCATCAGTCTCTGAATCCTCCTTTGAGGAGCTCTCTGTAGCCAGCAATATGTTTGCTTCAGCAGGTAGCATTGTCTGCTCTGAATACCTTGTTTTCACTCCAGATACTTCCATCACCGCTTCAAATGGCTGATGCACAGAAAGAGTAGTTGAATATACAAACTTTGTCGACAAATGGAACACGTAATACAAAAAAATGATAGCATGATATAATTCACATACATGATGATTGGCTAAACAACATGGCATTGCAAAATTCACATATATAATGCCTTTGCAACAAGATAGCATTGTATAATTCATATATATAATGTCTTGCAACAAGATGGCAATGCATAATTCACATATATGGTAATTAGACACTAAACAGGTGGCATTCACACAAAGCATGTCTAAACTAATCAAATGGCATAGCAATGAGAGACACCATACGCACGATATGAGCAACATAACCCTGCCAAGTTAGAGCATACACCTCGGGGGGGAGGGGAATAGGACTGGTCATCTGTCTCCGAATCCTCCTCTGAGGAGCTATCCGTAACCAGCGAGACATGCGCTTCGTTAGATAGCATAGTCTGCTCAGAAGACCTTGTTTTCACTCCAAAATTTGCCATCACCGTGTCAAATGGCTGATGCACACGAAGAGCAGTTGAATGTACTAACATTGTTGATGAATGTAATATGTAACGAAAAAAAGGATGGCATGATATAATTTACATATAAGATGACTGGCTAAGCAGGATGTCATTGCAAAATTCACATATATGATGCCTGGCTAAACAAGGTGGCGTTGCATAATTCACATAAACGATGAATAAACTAAACAGATGGCATTCGCATAAAGGATGTCTAAACTAAGCAGATGACATATTTCATGTATAAAGTAAGCAATCCAAGACACCATATGCATGATATAACCAACATCAACATGCCAAATTAGAGCGAAGACCACAGGGGGTAAATAGGAGTTATCTTCTCCTTCTGAATCCCCCTTAGAACAGATATCTTCCTCTCGATTAAAATCTAAAATGCGTGGAAGGGGGGCTGCCTTTGCGCCTACCATGGAGCGACGTCTGCATGAAATTATATTGCCACGCAAGGCTCGTCTCTTTTGCTCTACATGTTCAGATCCATTGTTTACAATAACTGTCATGCATAGGAATAAAACATAGTGAGATTATGTAAGGAGTGCATGTAGAAATCCGGAGTGATGGTAACAACCTGTGGATAGACCCAAAACCAATAATAGCAGGCAGATAATGGCTTGGTTAATAAATACTGAGATAATGGCTTTTTCTTTGTTTGTTTCCCACCCAACATGAAACTCATAGTAGACACCGGAGATTAACCAGATAGTAGATAGATACTATTGATAGCGGCCCCGATATGTACCCCACAACCATTTAAAAACTCAAGTTTGACCAGTAGTTTGGAGCTGACTTAGAGTCTAATCAGCGATAAAGTAGCATGTAATATTAAGCGATGCATAACGTAAGCAAACACAAAAGAGTGCGACCTCTCTTGCGGACCCGTGTAGTCCTCAAGGTCATCTGCTCGGTTGATGATGGTAATGCAGTTTTCATGGCTGCCAACGGTGGGGAAGAAGATCTGAGGCGGCGAAAGACAGTCTAGAGGCCGGATCCCTGCTGTGCTGGACCCTTCTATCGTTGGAGCAGCTGAGCTGTGGTGGATGACGGCGCAGCAGGAGCGGGACAAACCATGCAAGGTTTTGTTTGACAACTATCTGTAAGAGAAGTAATTCTGTAAGGGCCCATTTGAATTGGAGGATTCCAACAATGCAGGGATAGGAAATAGACAGGAATAGGATAGGAATGCACGTGCAAAACAGAGAATTTAAAAACACAGGATTTTTGCCAATCTGGGTGTTTGATTCACAATAATTGGAAGATCACAAGATGCAAAGAAGCATGGTGAGATTAAGTCAAACCACAAGAAAATGTACGGTTATAATGCTATTATGCTACTCTCTCTTAGTCTTGTGCTTCATGAATAGGAATTTGAAAAGGAGGACAAGTGCAAATTAAAATTCCTACGTTTTTTCTTTCAAGGAGACACTAAAGGAACAAATCCGTTTGCTCAGTGGACAGTATATATAACATGTAGAGTAAAAAGAGATGCAACAAGTGTACAACCTCTTTGGCAAAGCCATGTCGATCTCAGCGTGATTGGGTTGGCCGGTGAGGATGCTCTGGCTGACTTTGCCGTCGGAGGAGGGGAAGAAGATTTTAGGCGTCTGGAGATGGAGCCCGAGGTACTGCTCTGCTGTGATGGAGGGTTTCGTCGTTGGAGCAGCTCCGGTGAGTTGTAAGACGCCGAGGCTGAAGTACGACAAGAGAGACAACGAACAACGTTAACCTGCGTGGAATTCTAATAGCATCTCCAATACATGACGTAAAATACATAACCACAAAGTGCTAGATGTAAAATACATCAGCCGCTCATCTCTGAACTTAAGCGTTAAACTGAACTTAAGCGTCAAACGAACCTAAGCGTCGAAACTGAATTTTCTTTGTCAAAACTGAATTTTGCTGTCGAAACTGAACGCACTAGCAAGGTGAGGCTACATGTCGGTCGACTGACTTTTTCATCTCTGGTCCATCGATTTTGCAGCCGTTGGATACGAAATCAAGGGCCTGCGGTTCATCTTCAACCTCCACCCCCCCTGAGCCGCCAGCCACCACCGGCCAAACAGCAACCCCGCCGCCCATGCGGGTGCGGTCGCCGCCCGCCCTCCCCGAAAACACTCCCCACCACCGGTCTGCCACCGCCCCGGCCATCCCTCTAGGCCCCCCCGTGCCGAGCTTTTTCTCCGGTGATCCCCACGCCACCGCCCCGCCAACGCCCCGCCACCGCCGGCGACCACCGCCCCCATCCTAAACCCTAGGATAGATAGTGGGGTACCTCTCCGGCGAGCCCCCTCCCCGCTGCGGCTGGTTCTTCCTTCACCCCGGCGAGCCCACCCCTTGGAAATCGACTGACCCAAAAGTCGATTCAGTCGACTGAAGTGTAGCCAAATCGGAGCAGCATCGCAAGCAAGAGCAAGAGCGAGAGCAGCAGTGCGAGCAAGAGCAATAGCAAGAGCAGACCAGGCAGGGGATCGAGAGCAAGAGCAGAGCAGCAGCGTGAGCGAGAACTAAAGCAGCAGCATCTCCTACTGATGTGGACGTCGCCGCCTAGGGAGCGACACCATGGAGGAAGTGGCCGGCGACGCCGCCGTGGATGGAGTCGCGCCGTGTCGGCTCGGGACCAAGCGCCAGCAGCACCGTGAGATCGAATCAAGAAGAAAATGCCACGATTAGTGTACAACCTCTTTGGTGGCGCCAATTAGGCCGCAGCTTCATCCGAGGAAACGGTGATGATGATGCTCTTCCGGTGGTGCAGGTGAAGACGGTGGTGTGGGAATGGAGGTGGCGCGAAAGACGAGGGGAACATCGGGGCAGCTCCTTGGAGGTGGAGGACGGGGTGGCTGAACCGGCGGGACGATGAGATTGATGACGGATCCTCATCCGTCTGCGTGGATGAGGGCGTCGAGGTGTTGCTGTGGACGACGTCGTCGGGGAAGAGGCTCCGGCTGGGTGGCGGACGGAGCAGGGTGTGGGGTTTCATCGCGGGTTTTTGCGGCCTCGGTGTAGGAATGGGTGGGCGGATGGGATGGCACTGGGGAACCATGGCTTAGAGACGCGCTTGTCCGAAATATGGGGTAAGTTACGAAAGTACCCCCCACCGATTTGAGGCGGTTCTTTCGGTTCAGGGGTACCACGGGCATTTCGCGTGTCGGGATTTCACAGGAGGTGGGAGTTTTCGCGCGCATTGTAATTTCGAAATAGCAAGGCGCGGGTTGAGATGGAGGGAGTTGTCGGAGCACAACAAGACAAAGATATATCTTAAATATTTTGGGCTAACAAGGCGGGGGTTGAAATTTCCGGACAAGCCTAACGTGTACTGTACCAAATGAATGTGCACTACAAATGTCATTCAAAACTTTGAATTCATGTTATGTTCAATTAAAATATTTCGCTACGTGTATAATGCATGCAACCTACTACTCAAATGAACGTTTTAGTGCATTCCAAACGTATATACTACCGCTTCAATATGAACTAAATTTGAATAAGATCTACAGTAATGATTGTTGTGAAGTCGAAGCATTTGAATTCGTTTCTCTGTTTTAATAAGATCTACAATCATCATTATTGTCAAGTTAAACCATCGTTTGTGTATTATCTTCACTGACACACCACATGATCGATGTCGAGTTACATATGAACTATGTGTACTATATGAACTCGGACTAGATTTTTTGAATCCACTTTATTTTGATTTCAAATCACATTACATTTCTAGCTCTAGCTAGATCTTCATAATCTAAACCATGTCTCATATGTATAATGTGTTTATCACATTATGTATGGTGCCCCGCCCCCTACGCCTACAAGTATTTAGATGTGAGTTGCAAACACCACACATTACCACAAATTCAAATAAAATATGTGAATGTTCGATATATAGTATTGTTTAGATTGCTCGATATTTAGTTGTAAGCTGCAAACGCCGCACATTATCACAAATTCAAATAAAATTTGAGATTGTTTGATGTATAGTATGGTTTAGATTGTTCGACATTTAGCTGTGAGTTGCAAACGCCATGCATTATCACATTATCGTATACCATGTGCACAGCACGTGTATCACCGCTATATTCATGCATGCAATGTTTAAAACACTATGATCTCCTATTCAAATATATGAATCCGCTTTCATATCAAATTATGATCTTTGTTAGTCTCTTACACCCACACAATCCTCTAACCTTTGTAGCTACCACTAACTTTCTCTCGTGCATGCACACGCCCTCCTCGCCCTCCCCCTCCCTCGGCATTCTATCCACCGGGCACATTCATTTTTTTATTTAGGTCATTCTCCCAGAGTCTCCACAACTCCTTTCCGACACACACCAATCGATAAACCTCTCCAACGATGCCTGCCTACAGCATACACACATAGCTTCAATCTCCTCCTTTATGTGTCCTTGCCTCGTGTCTCTCATATGGTCAGACACACATGTAAACTCTCACCCCTGTTTTAATCGATCTCACAACCGCACACTCCTCCCCCTATCTAGCTAGTAGTTGGGCCTCTCGCACCACCTCCTAGCTCCATTCTCTCTGTCTATCCATCTCGCGGGGCCTTATTTGCCTCTAACAAATGGACGTACACCGACTGATCTCTCGCTATACATATAGCCAGCTAGGTCCTTATAACTCGTTTTTACCCACACATCGATCGATCTACCTCATTAGTTGTGTCTCTCCCTTCCTCCGACAAACAACAATTGATCTACCGATCTAGTTAGGTTTGCTTACCAAACACATGGTTCCCCTTCATCATCCATGGATGCGTCCCCGCAGATCTATCACGCACAGGCACACACGAAACACATCCCCACTCTTATTGATAACATTGCAGTTCCACCCTCGGTTTGTCTAGTAGGCCTCTCCCAACATCTCCAGAAGCAACTCCATCACCCATCCAGCCTCTACCCCTCTCCTCCTCTCTCCTCCTCTCTCTCTCTCTCTCTCTCTCTGTCCCATCATATTTCCTGTCCTTGATTATGTATGGATGTCAACCGATCTCCCTCAAGACATAGTTGGGTCTCTCCTTCTCAACACATATACGAGTTGTTATACCTCTATAGTTAGGCCTCTGCCTACCCCCCCCCCCCCCACACCCCCCACACACACCGATACATCAAGCGCTCTAGTCATGTCTCCTCCCACACACAAACTTGACATGTGCCCTCTAACGTTCCGGTAGGCCAGTCGCCCTATATCTTTGACTTGCACACACACACACACACACACACACACACACAATTTCCATGGCTCTCTTCATCGATCTCGCACCCACCCGTACTTGATCCTCACTTCGACTCTATCGATAGCTATGACCCCTCCCTCTCTTCTCGTGGATTGCCCGACCCTCAATGTATGATATGGATAGTCCTCCATTTCACACACATTGCATACAAATTTTTGTTTGAGATGTCATCGACACATATTACCACAAATAATTCATGAAATCAACCCCCCACCCCACCCCCACCCCCCACCACAAAACAAAAAACACTCACGAACGCGGTTTGTATCTCTCACACACACCCACGTAGGTGGGGGACGTGCACGAAGTGAAGAGGTGCATGCACAGTGCACGTACTCCCATCTCTTCCCCAACCACACCCGTGTGGGTACACGGTGGAGCTCATTTATGTATGAAAAAGGCAGCCCACGTGGTAATTTGGCACGTGTACTGGTTGTCCACTTGGTGGAGGGAGGATCGTCTACCACGGGTGAACAAACAAATTGTGACTTGACGCGTTATGTTAAATTAAAAAAAGAGGCAAACCATGTGGGGCCAACCTTAGAGGCAAGGCTCTATACACTGGAGTACTTTTCATGTGTCCCGTCAACTCGCAGAACGAGGAGAAGCTTGCTTAGTACGCCGTCTCCCCCGCCCATGGGCGCGGTGGTTCGCAGGATGAGGTGAAGCTTGCTCCTCCCTCGCCCATGCGCGCGGTGGCTCGCAGGACGAGGAGAAAAATTTACAACTCCCACCGTTTACTCCTCGTCCCCACTACCTTGGTTATAGAGATTATATCATATTGTTTGGAATATATGTGACCTTTAGTAGATTTCAATATGAACTACTAATACATACTCCAAACGCTGATGTATATAGACGTATTTTAGAGTGTACATTCACTCATTTTGTTCCGTATGTAGTAGCACTCTCCCTCGCCCCTCGACCCTCGCCCACGTGGTGACGTGCAACAATTCATTCGGTCTCATATAGCCAGAATGATATATAATGCACTACCATTATTGCTCGACTTCCCGAAGAGGCGAAGAGCCAATCGCAAGGTTAATATTTTGGAGATGCCAAGCGCAAGGTTATAGGAGAACGAGTAGTAGGTGCCGCGTCATTTATAAATAAATTTTTTTTCTTCAGTGGCACGTACGCAATATGATAGGTTCATATGGAGAGAAAAGGAAACCGCTCCACTATATACATAGTCAGGACGGGCCAGCCTACACGGTTGCTTGCTTGGGTTCCTCTCTTCACACTCTCTCGCACAAAATGACTTTGGCCAAATCTCTAACATCCCGGCGGAGCTTGGGGAAGGGGTGGATGCTTAGTGTAGATGCGGTGGCCGTCGCTGATGGCGAAAACCCATTGTCGGCACGTCCCGGTCAGGTGTCCCCGCCGTTCTCTCTCATAAAGCCGGTGAGGTTGCCTTCATCCCTTGCTCACTGTCGCGACGTGGGCAGTTGCCGCCTCCCGCCGCCCTCCTCAAGGTTGAGCTACGTCCCTCAGGTACAACTCCCTTTACAGCCGGCTTGCACCACTGCTCCAGCTGCCCACATCACTCCCTGTGGATATTTCTCTACTTCTTTGCCCCGCACATACCTGATACCTCTACTGGCTTCTACGTACTGTATTTGTGATGAGTTTGTGTCTCATCAACTAGTCCTAGTAATCTTATTCTAATCACGCTTCTTCAATTTGTTTGCCACAAGGATGCTCATCTCGATTTTGGTGAAACTGCACAAAATGATCCAATGGTCAAAAGGTTGCAAACTTCATTTATTAGGAAGCTCGAACGTTGCCAGCAAATTGAAGCCTGGTCAGGGTTCACGGTTCAAGGGCTAGGGACTGCATGGATCATTTTTTTCTTTAGCTGCCTCTGTTCCAAAATAAGTGTCAACTTTAGTAGTAGTACAACTTTGTACTAAAGCTTGCACAAAGTTGAGACACTTATTTTGGAATGGAGGGAGTACATATTTGCTATGATATGTCAATCATTGAGATGCAATAGCATGCATGTTAGTTTCCTTTGTATTTGATGAAATGTTACAACGGGCAACCTTGGACGCAAGATACATGTAACAGGAGCTGGAAGCTTCATAGCATTGTACAAATTTATCCCGCTGATAAATTAAGATGCATTACTAGTACTATACTAGTACTTCCTCCGTCCCTAAATATAAGTCTTTGTAGAGATTTCACCATTAACCACATGCGGATGTATATATATGCATTTTAAGTGTAGATTCATTCATTTTGTTACGTATGTAGTTCACCTAGTGGAATCTCTACAAAGACTTATCTACTAGTAATAGCTAGCCCCCACTATTAGGAATTCTCTATCCTCTCCTTGAGCCACATCATCAAAATTAGCGTAGCCATTAGATGAAGTAAATCAGTCATAATAGTAAATGCGATCTAGGCGTTGAGAGGCTCAGCACTAAGCCACATGCAAGCATGCAGAAATACCATGCCACATGCATGTGGTGGGTTTTAAATCACATCAACATGTTCGCATGCAAGCATGCACCGCAGCATGCATGTAAGTGAGCTTTTAAGTCCCATTAACATGTCAAAAGAAAAATATAATCCCATTATGCAAGAGGAGTTGGCTGATCTTTTTTCCTTACGTGGGATGATCTAAATGATGATGGGAGTTTATTTAGTTTGGCTACCACATTTTTCATGCGGTTATAGATTTTTTTAGTTCTATGAAATCGATAATTTTTTGCAGAGAGATATACCTACATTCATGACAGCGAAAGGGACTCATCTAGTAATATTTAGGAGCGGAGGAGTACTATGTAAAGAGTTAGGTGTCGCACGGTGATAGTCTGAGGTGGGCCATGTAATCACTGAGCCTGCGTGTTTTCACTGCTCTTGCACTCCTCCACTGTAAGAATGGAGAAAATAGTAATCTACTACCTCCTTTCGCCGAAAGCGTGGGACATCCAGCAGTCCTACCACCTCAGTAATAAAGACCAATGAGCCGTCAAATCACATAGATCCAGCAGTAAGTTGGACGGACGAAGCAACCATCACTCTTGCGCCAGTGAGAGGTCGTGTCCGCTCTGCCTGGGCATGAATGCGGCACTGGTTCTTTGGAGCGGCGCTGATCGTTTTCATGAAAGCTTCATGTGGCGGTGGAGGGCTTTGGGTGGGCAGGTTGGTCGAGGGCGGGCGTGGCAGTGTGCATGTCCCTACGGACACGCCCGAAATGAGAGGATGCACCCACTCGCGGCTAAAATCGTACACTACACACCATATCTCAGAGGAGTAGGTCGATCTGTCGCACTCTCTAACACACACATCTTTGTTAAACACACACACGCACACGCACGCACTTTGGTCCCATTGCACCTTCTAACGTGACTTATTACACCTAGACGGAGGGAGTAGTAAGTATACGAGATACGGTGGCACACTAACTTAAGTTGAATACAAGTGCCCAAAATTTGTGTGCATGTTATAATAAGGATTCACTTAAAATAGTACGTGAGCAAACAGAGGGATCAATTGGACGGTGTTCGGCGATGGCGAGATGTGTGAGGTAGTAAGATACACCGATGGCGCTTTTAATTTTTCTTATTAATTTGTTTGTTTCACCCTCTGATTGGTGGGACCCAACGTACTACGTGGAGAGAGGTAAGGTGACTAAGGCTGCATTATTTCTGCACCACTGTGGATAGTCTTACCACCAAAGCCACATGACACGATTATGATTGAAATCCTAATGACTCCCACACACACAAAAAAAACACGGCATGCGTGTCACATGAATGCATGAATGTATAAAGGGTTATTTTCCTCTCGTTGAACATAACAGGAGGGTTGTGTAGCTGGTTAGCCTGCTCGCTCATCAAACTTGAGGTCTCGGGTTCGATAACTACAATTGAGCATAATTTTTACCAGGAGGATTCTTTGACTGGTCAAAATGTTTTCTAGGGTTTGCACGCTTCACACTCTCTCTCCAATATATATATATATATACACGCTGGAGCCTCGGTAGCTTGTAGTTCTCTCTTCACACTCTCTCGCCCTCTCCGCTGGGGCCTCGGTAGCTTGTAGTTGCTCTCTTCACACTCTCTCGCCCTCTCTAGATCTAAACAAGACTTCGTTGGTCTCTCGCTCCCCTCACTGCTGCTCAAAGAGCCGGCAGGATCCGTCCGCCGGGAAGGGAAGGAGGCTTAACGCTGTCGCCGTCGGCAAGGGAGGGAATCCACTACCGGCGCTGCTGTTCACTTTCCACCCAGCGGCGGCGCGGGAGGGCCTCCGTCCCCTTCTTCTTCACCATCGTCCCGTCGCCCACCGACCACGCCCCAAGAACCTTAAGGTATATTTTACTTACTCCACATGCATTGCTCTAGCTGCATGTATACCATGAATCTAGGACGTGGTTCAAAGAAGAAAGGAGTTGGGGAAAGTAGTGGGAAAAGTTGTATATAGCATGAATCTAGGGCGTGGTTCAAAGAGGAAATGAAGGGGAAAGTTGTATAGCATGAATCTAGGGCGTGGTTCAAAGAGGAAAGGGATGGGGAAAGTAGTGGGAAAGTTGTATCGCATAAATCTAGGGCGTGGTTCAAAGAGGAAAGGAAGGGCGAAAGTACTAGTTCAAAAAGGAAAGGAAGGGACAAGGTGTAGAGTTTGAGCGGGACTAGATTTGTTGCACTCACATAGGGAAAGGTGTCTAAAGATAACAAAGCGGGACCAACACAAATATGCTCCTTGGTTGTTTGTTCTTTGTTGCAACAGATGTGCATGACCACGATTACATCGGTAGATGCACATGGTCTTTGGTCGTCCTTGTCCGTGCAACTTATTAGCTGTTGTTAATCTATGGCCCTATTTGGTTAAAACTCCCTAGTCCTACCGCTTGGTTCGGGGACTAAACATGGACTAGAGGTTATTAAATGACATGATAAAAGACCATGTTACCCTAGTAATGAACTAATAGAAACAAGGTGCGTTGCGTGGCGAGGCAATGTTGGAAAAAGTCCCAAAAACTCCTCGATGTCTTCTTTCCTTAGTCCCAAATGCCCACTTTTAGTCCCGAAAAGTCCCTCCTGCTTGGTTTAGATGTGGTGACACGGAGTTTTTAGTCCCTACACCAAAATGTCCTGTAAACAAACACCCTCTAATAATGCATTGGAAAATTGATGCAATGCCACAGTTAAAAGCAAATTACTTTTTTAATGAATTTTATTGTTAATATAATCTCTATGTTAATATTAATCAATGCCACCGTTTGAGAAATGCTACTGTCTTGCTTTCTTTCCCATTTAGATAAGGTAGATGCTTCTTTTTGTTGGCTTCTGTGTCATCCACCGTTATTGACCACTAATTGTTTCCTTTGCACCTCTGTGTAAACATGGTTATCTACTTCACCTTGTTGCCATTGTGACCTTTTGTTGCACTGCACAAAACACTTTTGTTTTAAGAGTGTTTTGTGTAGTTCAACCAAAATGTCACACCGACAATGTTGCTTGATTGCTTGATCTTAGTGGAACTGCACAAGAGGAGATCTTACTTCCTATCCGTTAAGGCAAATTTGGATCAGATCTTCTTCTTGTGAGTTGTTTGAATTCTGCATCATGAGAGGTCAGTACTAGCCTTCTTTCACATGATTCTGCAGTGTTCTTTCATATGTTGTGCTACTTGTACAATAATGTTGCTTGATTTTAGTGAACTGCACAAATGGAGACAAGACTTCCAATCAGATGCGTGCACCGTAATATCCCATTGAGGTAAGATAAGGATATTTCACAACCTGGCGCCTGTATTTTGCCACTTTCATCGAGAAAATTAAGTTTAGTACTATACTTGTGCTCCCTAATTGACATGCCAAATCTTACATTGAAGGTGAAGCTTGCATTATTGAACCAAGTGATGAAGGGGAAGAACAAGCGGAAGAAAAACAAAATCAACTCCTCGTCTTTGTAATGAAACCTTTGAACTGTGATGACACAAGTAATGATATAGTTTTGCATCTTAATTTATTGCTATGGCGAGGAGCGAGCAATTGTTTTGCCCACGATTTGATGCCATACGTAATTATCTCTACTTGTGCAAACAGGATCTTCTTTGAAGATACCATATATTTTAGTGGAACTGCACAAGAAGATGTTGGAAACATTAAACTAATCGAGGGGTATATAGTAAGCATGGCCACCCCCGTAGATAGCAACAGATGGTTCCCGAGAAGTGCTTCATCTGTATGCTCTACACAATCAGCCTCCTGACAAATGTTGGTACTCACGCACTAATTTCATCCATATGATTGAGCTTTGTCTTCTCTATTGGTGTTGTGCTACTGTTTAGATACTGTCATGACAAGTGGTATTGTCCTTGAGAAGTGCTTTATCTGTGCTGTTTTAAATATTTCCTTTCCTTTTTTTTGAGCAAACAGGGATCATCTTCCTCTGAAGAAGAATATGGAGTACGTGAAGTGACTAGTTCCGATTATGCCAGGATGAAGAAGCCTTGTCTATCTTCTCATCATAAGGGGCAGTTGAAGGATGGTTACATTACTCCCCACAAGACCAAACTAACTTCAGCTCAGAAGGACTGACAAATCTCCATTTTTTTGTTGTGATGCGTGAGTACAATGTTGTTCTAGGATTCTTTACGGTGAGTTCCATTTTTCTAAAAGTGTGCTCTACATGGACCATGTATGTGCTGTTGAAAGCTGTCAATTCATAGTACAGTTTGCTTTATACTAATCACTTTTTGTATTTGTGCAAACAGGGTGCTCGACTTGATTTCAACGGAACTGCACAAAATGTTCATGAATACATCGAATCATTCATTTCCACCACAAGAAAGGAGGTGCCCATAAGTTCAAGGCGTTGCAACATATAAGGACGAAATCATACAAGCTACGCGAATTTGGTTGATTTTGGTGGAACTGCACAAAAGAACAACTGGTTTATTTAGCACGAGCTGCCATGTCAATGTCGAATCGATGGCAAACCCTGCCCATTTCACAATCGTAGGCATTTGATATTTTGGAATGGGACAACCTTGTCAAATTTTTCTCATTGATTTTAGCAAGATATCGTTTGATATTTTTGAATGGGGCGCCATTTCTTTGTCAGTGGCGATCATTTTTTCTTTATTCTTTAGTTGTGAAGTAAATATTGCCTCGACATGTGAGTCATTTGAGATGCATAATCATCGATTGTTTTGAATGTTCTCTATGAATTGCCAGGCCCGTGTGTTTGGTTGCAATGTACAGAAACGCTAAAAAGCTGCTCAAACTCTTTGTACTCCGTATGTTCCTTTTTACTTCGCACATTGTGAAAGTGCATACTTTTTTGTATAAGATTGGTCAAAGTAGAGATACTTTGACTGCAGACAAAACTTGTATGCAGAACAGAAAGGACCTGAGGGAGTACATGTGAAACTACTGCAAACATGGTGATCACCCTGGGAATAATGCTAGTACGTATTGTTTTGCATGTTCATCCAATGCCAGTGATACAGGAATTCGAACTAATCAAAATAAATTCATTCATGCACGGTCGGATTTCATATAAACATGCCGGATTTCATTACATTTCATACATTCTTCAACTAAAAAGGGGTGTTTGTGTCCGCATGCATCTCCCAGATGCAGAGGCCGGGGGTCATCCTCCTTTTCGGAAAAAAACTAAAAAGGGGTGCGCTGGAGGTATAATTAATTAACGAAGCTACCCACATGTCCCCAGAGCGAGCGAAGCTGCAGCAACTTAACTGCAGGTGCAGTTGCATAACTGACATGTGGCATGTTGGGCCCACGTGTCAGTCAGCCAACTACACCAGCCGTTAAGTAGAAGCAGCGATCTTCTCCAGCGCAGCTCTCCGACTCCACGTCGCCGCCAAGAAGCTAACCGGCAGTCAATGGTCAACCCGCCTAGCTTGCCTTCAATCGGAGGGTAGCAGCGGTGGCCTTACTTGGACCCGAGCGGCGGCGACCTACCGTGTTCTACTCTTCCTCGTTTTCTGTGTGGCGCAGCCTCGTTGGCAGCGGGGCGGGGCCTCGGCGGAGCCGGCGATGCCTCTGTCTCGTTGCCGGCGGGCGGCGCCTCAGCAGACTGGTGGAAATCCTCCCCCACGTTGTCGGCACGGTGGGGCGTCGGCTGAGCCGGCGATGTCCTCTGCCTCGTTGTTGGTGGGGCGGGGCCTCGGCGGAGCCGACGGTGTCCTCTGTCTCGTTGTTGGCGCCGCGGGGCCTCGGTGGAGCCGGCGGTGTCCTCTGCCTCGTTGTTGGCGCCCTGGCGTCGGTGGAAGCGGGCGCGTCAACGCCCAATAAGCGGGACTCGTCGAAGCGGCATTGTCCTCTGCCTCGTCCTCGGTCTCGCCAAGCGATTGCCTCGCCCGCTTCATCGCCCTCTTTGCTAGCCTCTTTGTAGGCGACTGCAGCCTCCGCCACCCGCATGCGGTACCGCCAGTGCTCCAGGCGGACCTTGCGGGCGGAGCGGTACGAGTCGAGCAGCGCCTCCTGCTCCGCCCGCTCTGCAGCAATCTGCTCCTCCGCCTGCAGGTGCTCCTGGAGGAGATATTGGTTGTAGGCGGCGTCGGCCTGCGCCTTCCGGAACTGCTCCTCACGCATCTGCCTCACCCTGTCCATATATTGGGCACGGGCCTCGCCGATGGTCATGGTGCAATGCACCGGCGAGGATGGCACGGAGGAGGGGGTTGGCGCCGGATCGTCGACTACCATGTTCTCCATTGGGACGTCATCGTCCTCCGGCTGCCTGCCGGCCAGCCGGTCGGCAGCAATGGATGCTATCTCCTTGTGGTCCATCGTCCGCCCGTCCCGAAGAGCGCTGGAGCATGAGGAAGCCATGGTGGGCAGTAGTGGTGTGGACAGGAGAAAGGAAACGGATGCGGATGACTGCGGCTATGGCCGGCGCAGCAGTTTATATAGCAATGGTGGGCGGGCGGAGGGACGGACGTGTGGCGCTGGAGTAGCCACCTCAGCAACCGCGTATCATTAATGTGTGGGGCAAATGGACGGACGGACGGCACTTGTGTCGTTTGAAGGCAGAGAAATCGCCTGCACCGGAAGCGGGCGGCGGCGGCCGTTTGGCAAGGCGAAAAGTAAAGCGTGGGCGAGGAGATCACTTTACTTGGATAGGATAACGATGAGGACCCACCAGGTCCATAGCGTCACATACGCAAGTGCCTCCTTATTATATATATATATATAACTATAATTTATTTTGCTTCCTCCTGGTTTCTTGACATCACAGTCCCACACCATTGTCAACCTATGTACTCCCTCCTTTCCGGTTTATAGGGCTTATCTCAAAATTTTAGTTTTTCCATTTTATAAGGCTCAATTTGGTTGGTTTCCATCACATGTTCAAATTCCAAGGTGCATTAAATCATTGCATGCAAGTATTAAGAGAAAATTGACCAATGCATGTACTTTATGCATGCATGCATTACAATTAATGCATTGATAAACATAATTTTTTGAGGATAACAAGAGCATTAATTAGGTGCTTTTGCAAAACTAGAAAAAGTATTCCACCACTTGCCATCTACCTTGATTGGTGAGATTTTTGAATTGAGCATTATAAACCGGAAAGGAGGGAGTAGTCAATAAACGAGAGAATTGCACAAGAAGCGGCCGGCAATTTGGGACCAAGCAGCTCGGCGAGATTTGTGTTTTTGAGGTGTGAGCACCTGCGAGTTTTTGATGTTTGCCCCAGATATTAAATTTTCTCCTCTGAACAACAACGAAAACATCGCTGTAGGTATTAAGCTGGGTAGGGTGTGCCCGTCTAGCCCAAGCCAGATATCCAGCCGGATATTAATTTTTTCAACTTTGAAAATGGCTAGCCCACTATACTTTTTTGGAATACCGAGGCAAGGTCAAGTTGTTATTCTCCTTCATTGGCTGCAAATCTTTCCTAGGAGGGATGCATTATGCTTAACAAGAAAATGGGCTTTAAAAATAATAAATGGGGTGTAATTATAAAAACTGGTAGTAACTATAAAAATGCACCAAACAGTGATTACTTTATAAAATATTATTTTGGAATATTAAAATTTTAATTTCATTAATTATTATGAAGCGGAATGTTTTGTTGGATTTTTACATAATATAAATTTATATTGAAATTGCATTTAATCTGACTAGAAATTTCGGGATAAAAATATTCGGATCCCATCAAAATGTGGGAAATTTTATTGAATTCTGTTTTGAACGGTTGGTTGAAATGGGTTGTACTTTTAACAAACTGTAAATGGGCTGTAGTAAATTCAATTAGAATTCAACCTCTGGTCTTCTTGCTCCAGCCGCCCAAAGCAGCGCCCGGTCGTGTCCGCTTTGCTCACGCCTCCGTGGCGGGTGTTGCCTGGAGGCCTCACCGCCCCCTACTACTCCCACCGCTGGCCAGGCCATCCCTCCACTCACCCACACCCCCTGTTATTCTGCGGCGACGGCAACGCAGCTGAACCAGTGAACCCTCATACTCCTCTCTACGTGTGCATCCACTGCCGCGTCTTCCCCGGCTCTGCATCGTCCCCATCCTAGGCCTCGCCGTCGTCCACCGCCGTGGTGCTCTCGGCGCGGCATGGTCAACGTGGTCAAGGAACGAATTACATCGGACGTGGACTGTACGTGGAGAGGCTGACAGCTGGGTCCATGGCAGCCGCAAGGAAGTGCCTCCTTATTACATGCAAAATAATTATTCCTCCACCTAACAGCGGGGACCCACCGGACGGGCCACTGTATTTTGCGAAAAAATGATTCGCCCCCTGACTGCTGGGACCCACGAGCTACATCTTCGCACGCAAGGAAGTGCGTCCGAAAAAAACGATTCGCCCCCTAACTGCTGGGACCCACCCCCTACGTCTTCGCACGCAAGGAAGTGCGTCCAAAAAAAACGATTCACCCTCGACTCCTGGGACCCACCAGCTACACCTTCGCACGCAAGGAAGTGCGTCCGGGAAAAAAATGATTCGCCCCCTGACTGCTGGGACCCAGCAGCTACACCTTCGCAAGCAAGGAAGTGCGTCCGGGCAAAAAAAAAGATTCCCCCCCCCCGACTGCTGGGACCCAGCAGCTACACCTTCGCACGCAAGGAAGTGCGTCCGGGCAAAAAAACGATTCGCCCCCTGACTGCTGGGACCCACCAGCTACATCTTCGCAGGCAAGGAAGTGCCTGATAGTTGGGACCCACCTGGTCGAAGCGTAAGTAGCGTTGTCATCCTGGTCGCGAACGTGTATGTACATACTGGTCGATGTAGAGGCGCGCACTTGTCGTAGTAGAGGAGCGCACGTGTCGTAGTAGAGGCACGCACGTAGCATGTCCACATACGTACAGCGGCCAGGGTGAAAGAAAGAAAATACGGCCATGTATGTGTACATACGGGCGGGGTCTCGAATGCCTAGTCGCGCATACATACGGCGAGGGCTCGTGTTCATGGGGAGGCAAAGGAATGCGTCGTGTTCATGGGGAGGCAATGGAATGCATCGTGTTCATGGGGAGGCAACGGAATGCGTCGTGTTCATGGGGAGGCAACGGAATGCGTCGTGTTCATCGGGAGGCAATGGAACGCGTGGGAGCCAACCGGCTGGGTCAGAATGGAATGCGTGGTCGTGTTCATCGGGAGGGCTTGGACGGAACAGGCAATAGAAACGAGGCCTGGCGTGCCGCACAACGGAGGAAATGGACCTCCTACATTCGGAATGGGGTCCTGTTGATCGGGAGGGGTGTGGCGTACTGCAAAACGGAGGAAACGGACCTCCTACAATCGAAGCGGGGGTCCTGTTGATCGGGAGGGGTGTGGCGTACCGCAAAACGGAGGAAACGGACCTCCTACGGTCGAAACGGGGGTCCTGTTGATCGGGAGGGGTGTGGCGTACCGCAAAACGGACGAAACGGACTTGTGTTGGAGCGCTACGGTCGAAACGGGGGTCCTGTTCATCGGGAGGGGTGTGGTGTACCGCAAAATGGGACTCCACGGGATACTGTTCGTCTCCACCATCGACCTTCTCCAGCCTCCACGGGCTACCGTCGACCTCCCCCAGCCTCCACGGGCCCCTGTTCATCCAGCCTCCACCGCGCGCTACTCCACCAGCTACTGTTCAACCACCCCTCCACCGTCTACTGTTCATCCAGCCCTCCACCATCTACTGTTCATCTAGCCCTCCACACCACGGGGTCCTGTTCAACCACCCCTCCACGGCCACCCCTCCACTGTCTATTATTCATCCAGCCCTCCACACCACGGGGTCCTGTTCATCCAGAGGCAACCAAGCCTGCTGAACAAATCAAGGTAGAACCTAGTGTTGCTATGGCTAAAGATCACCTGGTAGAAAATATAGATGGGCATGCTATTTACTTCTGTCATGAAGCTGCTAGAATTGCCAAACCTGATGAAAAAGATAAACATAGACCCGTTGTTGGCATGCCTCTTGTTTCGATCAAATTAGGATATCACTGTTGTCATGGTTTATGTGACTTAGGTGCTAGTGTGAGTTCTATTCCTCTTACATTATATCAAGAAATTATGAATGATATAGCACCCACTGAAATAGAAGAGATAGATGTTACTATTAAACTTGCTAAAAGAGACACCATCACACCACATGGGATTGTTAGATATGTTGAAGTCTTGTGTGGGAAAATAAAATATCCTACTGATTTTCTTATTCTTGGTTCCCCACAAGATGACTTTTGTCCCATTATCTTTGGTAGACCTTTCTTGAACACCGTTAGTGCTAAAATAGATTGTGAGAAACAAACTGTCGGTGTAAGTTTTGGTGACGAGTTTCATGAGCTTAATTTTTCCAGGTTTAGTAGAAAGCATCATAAGAAAGAGTTGCCTAGTACGGATGAAATAATTGGTCTTGCTTCTATTGCCATGCCTTCTACTGATCTACTAGAACAATATTTGCTAGACCATGAAAATGATATGCATCTACATGAAAGAAATGAAATAGATAAAAATTTCTTCAAACAACAACCTCTGCTTAAACACAATTTGTCTATTGAAACTCTAGGAGGTCCTCCTCCACCTAAAGATGATCCTGTGTTTGAATTAAAACAATTGCCAAACACTTTGAAATATGCTTATCTTGATGAGAAAAAGATACATCCTATTATTATTAGTTCTAACCTTTCAGAACATGAAGAAGAAAAATTATTAAAGGTTCTGAAGAAGCACCAAGCTGCCCTTGGATATAGTCTTGATGATTTAAAGGGCATTAGTCCCACTCTCTGTCTGCACAAAATTAATATGGAACCTGATGCTAGACCCGTTGTTGATCACCAACGACATTTAAATCATAAAATGAAAGAAGTGGTAAGAACAGAAATACTGAAGTTTCTGGAAGCAGGTATAATCTACCCCACAGCTGATAGTAGATGGGTAAGTCCCGTTAATTGTGTCACTAAAAAGGGAGGTACTGCCGTTGTTCCCAATGATAAGAATGAACTTATTCCACAAAGAATTGTCATTGGTTACAGAATGGTAATCGATTTTAGAAAATTAAATAAAGCTACAAGAAAAGATCATTACTCTCTGCCTTTTATTGATCAAATGTTAGAAAGATTGTCAAAGCACACACATTTTTGTTTCCTTGATGGATATTCTGGTTTTTCTCAAATACCTATCTCACAACCTGATCAAGAGAACACCACCTTTACTTGTCCTATTGGAACTTATGCTTATAGATGTATGCCTTTTGGTTTATGCAATGCGCCTGCTACCTTTCAAAGATGTATGACTGCTATATTCTCAGATTTTTGTGAAAAGATTGTTGAGGTTTTCATGGATGATTTTTCCGTTTACGGAACTTGTTTTGATGATTGCTTAAGCAATCTTGATCGAGTTTTGCAGAGATGTGAGCAAAATAATCTTCTCTTGAATTGGGAGAAGTGCCACTTTATGGTTAATGAAGGTATTGTCTTGGGGCATAAAATTTCTGAATGAGGTATTGAGGTGGATAAAGCTAAAGTTGATGCAATTGAGAAAATCTCATGTCCTAATGTTTCGATAGGAGGTTTATTGAAGACTTCTTTAAAATTTCTAGGCCTATTACAAATCTTTTACAAAAGGATGTTCCATTTGTTTTTGATGATGACTGTGAAGAAGCCTTTGAAACACTTAAGAAAGCCTTAATTTCTGCACCTGTTGTTGTTCAACCACCTGATTGGAACTTGCCTTTTGAAATTATGTGTGATGCTAGTGATTATGAGTTTATAAGAAACCAAATGTTATTCAGTATGCTAATAAGACTCTAGAAAGTGCCCAACACAATTATGCTACTACTGAAAAAGAATTTTTAGCAGTGGTGTTTGCTTGTGATAAATTTACATCTGACATTGTTGATTCTAAAGTTAATGTTCACACCGATCATGCTGATATAAAATATCTTATGGAAAAGAAAGATGCTAAACCTAGACTCATTACGTGGGTTCTCTTGCTACAAGAATTTGACTTACATATCACTGATAGAAAGGGAGCTGAGAACCACGTGGCTGATAACTTGTCTAGGCTAGAAAAATATTCTTGATGACCCACAACCTATTAATGATAGTTTTCTTGATGAACAATTAGCTGGAATAAATTTTTCTCATAATACTCCTTGGTATGCTGACTATGCTAATTATATTGCTGCTAAATATATACCACCTAGCTTCACATATCAACAAAAGAAAAAAATTCTTCTATGATTTAAGACATTACTTTTGGGATGATCCACATCTTTATAAAGGAGTAGATGGTATTATTAGATGTTGTGTACCTGAGCATGAAGAAGGATGAATCCTAAAGAAATGTCACTCTGAAGCTTATGGAGGGAATCATGCGGGAGATAGAACTACTCACAAGGTATTGCAATCTAGTTTTTATTGGCCTACTCTCTTCAAGGATGCCCATAAGTTGTTTTTATCTTGTGATGAATGTCAAAGAATTGGAAATATAGGTAAGCTTCAGGAAATGCCTATGAATTATTCTCTTGTTGAACCATTTGATGTTTGGGGTTTCGATTACATGGGACCTTTTCCTTCCTCTAATGGGTATACACATATTTTGGTTGTTGTTGATTATGTTACTAAGTCAGTAGAAGTTATTCCAACCAGTACTGCTGATCACAACACCTCTATTAAAATGCTTAAGAAAGTCATTTTCCCAAGGTTTGGAGTCCTTAGATATTTAATGATTAATGGTGGTTCACATTTTATTCATGGTGCTTTCCGTAAAATGCTTGCTAAATATGATGTCAACCATAGAATTAAATCACCCTATCATCCTCAGTCTAGTGGTCAAGTTTAACTTAGCAATAGAAAAATAAAGTTAAGATTACAAAAAAATGTCAATAGGTCTCGAAAAAATTGGTCTAAGAAATTAGATGATGCACTTTGGGCTTATAGAACAACATATAAAATCCTATGGGTATGTCTCCTTATAAAATGGTTTACGGAAAAGCTTGTCACTTGCCTCTTGAGTTAGAACATAAAGCATATTGTGCAATTAAAGAACTCAACTATGATTTCAAACTTGCCGATGAGAAGAGGTTATTTGATATTAGCTCACTAGATGAATGGAGAACCCAAGCCTATGAAAATGCCAAGTTATTTAAAGAAAAAGTTAAAAGATGGCATGATAAGAGAATCCAAA
This sequence comes from Aegilops speltoides, assembly GCA_021437245.1. Lineage (NCBI taxonomy): Eukaryota > Viridiplantae > Streptophyta > Magnoliopsida > Poales > Poaceae > Aegilops > Aegilops speltoides. The sequence continues at coordinate 361,161,184 of CM038146.1, read as the reverse complement.
AGCATGAGTTTAAAGTTGGAGAATATGTTCTTTTGTACAACTCTCGTTTCAGATTCTTTGCAGGCAAACTTCTCTCCAAATGGGAAGGACCATATGTTATCGAGGAGGTTTATTAATCTAGAGCCATCAAAATAAATAATGCCGAAGGTACTAACCCAAAGGTTGTCAACGGGCAAAGAATAAAACATTATATCTCAGTACGCCCATTAATGTTGAAAGTAATATTGTCCAAACTATGATACCAGAAGAACACATAAAGGAAACCTTTCGGAATACTCCAGAATCATGGAAAAAGAGGAGGTATGTGATTCGGTAAGTAAATGGACACCGAAAAATCTGCAAAAATACTTTCTATCAGTTTTGGAATATAATAAAAATAATGAAAATAAGAAACAACCAGGAAGGCACCCTGGTGCATACAAGACACTGTGGCGCTTTGGCTTGTTAGCAGCGCCCTGTGGGTTGTTCCCACCTCGGGTACCTTCAGGACTACATTTTTCTTCCGTTTGCTTGTTTCCCAAGATAAAAAAATCTTTATATACCCCCGAACGTATTGACCTCCGTACCGCGGAGAAATCTTCTATTTTCTTTTCTTGATATTTTTTGTCAGATCTGTTAAGCTGGGCATCATGTCTAATCCCTAAGGATGGCAATTTTATCCATGGACATGGATATCCATGGATATCCGACCTGAATGGATAGGGTTTGGATATGCTTTTCTGTCCATGGGCGGTGCCCAAACCCGACCCGATTGTTCGTGGGTAGGGCATGGATATAATCTTGTACCCATGGATATACCCAAACCCGACCCGATAGTATGACTTAATGGGGGAAAAAAGCTGCTATCCCTGCCCCATGTTCACATGTCCCACTGCAATTTTACACTTTTTTTATCTAAAACATGCAGAAGAACTTACACAATCCCCATCATAACTTTTATAAGTTTATAGTTAATCCCCTCCAAAACATAGTCCAACACCCCTTCCCTTATTTTTATCTCCTTCTTAAATGACTTGTCATTCTCATCTATTAGAAAAATACTAAATGATCTTAGGTTGTTACTGGATGTTGATTTACCATAAGTGAAGCCTATCCTGCCACGAGTTGAAGAATGGAAGAGTTTATGTTAATATTGTGTTAAGTCTTATTTATATGTCTCGAGAGGACCAAATGGTTATCCAGTGGATATGGATATCCATCGGATTTGGACATGGACACAATTTTTCACCCATGGATTTTTTCATGGGCGGGCAAAGACTGTCTTCATGGATATGGATATGGATTTGATATTATTCAACCCGATCCAAACCCGACCCATTGCCATCCTTACTAATCCCTCCTCTAACAGTCTAGAATAGGATGCTTGATTGATGAAGGTTGAATTGAAGAGATAAGAACCCAAATAAGCCTTAAAGGGGGACAAGAGCAAGGAAGCTACTGGAGATCAAGCGTTGGTAGTTGATCAAGCCTTGCCTGCTGAGGAGGAAGAAGAAGATATCCTTAAACCTTACAATGATCATCTTACCCCCACTGAGGTTGAAGCTTTCCGAATCTTTGAAATGGTTTGTGTGCAAAATCAATATCTTACTCATGAAAATATTTTATTGCAAGAGCACATCATCGCCCTCCGGTGCGTCATCCATATATTGGAGTATCTTCTGAGCCTGAAGGATAGGATTGATACCACTTCACCACCACCACCTTCTTCTTCATCACCAAAGGTATGGGCACTCCCCTTGGCTTGTGCCAAGCTTGGGGGAGGTGCCCCGGTATTGTATCACCTCCACTATCTTTTGCCTTTGCTTATCTTAGTTCGATCCATAGATATCTTTTGCTTTAGATGAATAAAAGTTTAGTTTGATCCTTTCTTTTCTTTGCTTAATGATCTATCCTTTTAATCCTATGCGAGATATATAATAAAGTTTAATTTGAGTTTTGTTTTCTTTACATCAATGTTCAATCAAAAGAAAGGAAATAAATGAAAAAGATCATATGATAATCTTATGGTAAGTAATGACATCACATAAGGAAGAGTATAAGTAGAAAATTTTATTGGAGATTGACAAACATAGCATTGGTCAATGATTCAGTTCATGAAAGAATTAATAAGGGAAGAGAAGATTCACATGCAAATATACTATCTTGGACATCTTTTGTGATTGTGAGCCCCCATCAAAATATTATATGCCAAAATGGTTGACGTTGGACAAGGAAGACAACGTAATGATTTATGTTTGTTGACATTCACATAGAAGTTATATTGTCATAGATCATTTAACATGTGGTGCTTGCCCCCCATCTTTGCTAGCCAAAATTCCGCACTAAGTAGAGATACTACTTGTGCATCCAAAAACCCTTAAACCCACATCTTGTTTTGAGAGTCCACCATACCTACCTATGGATTGAGTAAGATCCTTCAAGTAAGTTGTCATCGGTGCAATAAGGCAATAAAAATTTCTTATAAAGTGTTGGATCATTTAGTGTAAGAGAATATTGAGCATTGTACGAACTTGTGATGGCAAAGAATAAAAGCGACATACTGCATAATAATGTTTTCTATCATAAGGGGCAATATAACATGACGTTCTTTTGCACTAAGAGAATAAGCATACAAATGAAAAGTGCATGGCGACTTATGCTTCCCTCTGTGAAGGGCCTATCATTTACTTTTGTGTACTTACTCTTATGCAAGAGTCAAGGTATTTCCCTCTATTCGTTTTTATTTTCTCCTTTGGCAAGCATCATGTGGTGAGGACAGATATAGGCACATAAATACAATTTGATATCTGTGGCATGAGTTACTATTGTTGAGATCACCCTGGAGGTGAATACGTTGGGAGGCGAAGCTATAAGCCCCTATCTTTTTATTTGTCCGGTTGAAAAAAAATTCTCATGTGTATGCGGTGAGTGTTAGCAATCAAAGAAGACTATATGATGGTTGAGTATGTGGACTTGCCAAAAGCCTCCGATACATGACCCTTCCTTGACAAGATGATGAATTGTAGTTGCAAAGTTGACTGAGAACATAGTTTGTTAGTTTTCAATAGAGTTTATGCTTTATAATTCGATGTTGTGATGAATTGTTACTTATCCATGAGGAGTTATATGATAGAAGTTATATGATAAAAGTTCTATGATAAAGTTTTATGTTAAAGTTTGTTGTGTTATAATAATATGCATGATGCTTCGATGTCCGTATTTTGTTTTTATCGACACCTCTCTCTCTCTAAGCATGTGGGCATGTTTTTTGATTTCGGTTTTTGCTTGAGGACAAGCGAGGTCTAAGCTTGGGGGAGTTGATACGTCCATTTTGCATCATGTTTTCCTACTGTTATTTATAATAATTTTATGCATAATAATGCTTTTTGGAGTGATTCTAATGCCTTCTCTTTCATAATATGCAAGGTTCACACAAAGAGGGAGAATACTGCAGCTGGAATTCTAGACCTGAAAAAGCTAGGTCAAGCCACCTATTCTCGACAACTCCAAATGAGCTGAAACTTCATAGGGATTTTTTTATGGAATAAATAAGAGTTATTGGAGCAAATAACCACCAGAGGGGGGCCACCAGGTGGGCAGACCCACCTGGGCGCGCTAGGGAGCCCAGGCGTGCCCTAGTGGGTGTGCCCTCCTCGGCCCACCTTCGGTGCCCATCTTCTGGTATACAAGTCATTTTGACCTAGAAAAAATGAGGAGACGACTTTCGGGATGAAACGCCGCTGTCTTGAGGCGGAACTTGGGCAGGAGCACTTTTGCCCTTCGGCGGAGCGATTCCGTCGGGGGAACTTCCCTCCATGAGGGGGAAATCATCGTCATCATCATCACCAATAACTCTCTCATCTTGGGGAGGGAAATATGAAGGAAATATGCCCTAGAGGCAATAATAAAGTTATTATTTATTTCCTTATATCATGATATATATTTATTATTCATGCTAGAAATGTATTAACCGAAAACGTAATACATGTATGAATACATAGACAAACATAATGTCACTAGTGTGCCTCTACTTGACTAGCTCATTAATCAAAGATGGTTATGTTTCCTAACCATAGACATGAGTTGTCATTTGATTAACGGGATCACATCATTAGTAGAATGATGTGATTGACTTGACCCATTCCATTAGCATAGCACTTGATCGTTTAGTATGTTGCTATTGCTTTCTTCATCACTTATACATGTTCCTACAACTATGAGATTATGCAACTCCCGTTTACCGGAGGAACACTTTGTGTGCTACCAAATGTCACAACGTAACTGGGTGGTTATAAAGGAGCTCTACAGGTGTCTCCAAAGGTACATGTCGAGTTGGCATATTTCGAGATTAGGTTTTGTCACTCTGATTGTCGAAGAGGTATCTCTAGGTCCTCTCGGTAATGCACATCACTATAAGCCTTGCAAGCAATGTAGCTAATGAGTTAGTTACGGAATGATACATTACATAACGAGTAAAGAGACTTGCTGGTAACGAGATTGAACTAGGTATTGAGATACCGACGATCGAATCTCGGGCAAGTAACATACCAACGACAAAGGGAACAACGTATGTTGTTATGGGTTTGACCGATAAAGATCTTCGTAGAATATGTAGGAGCCAATATGAGCATCCAGGTTCCGCTATTGGTTATTGACCGGAGACGTGTCACGGTCATGTCTACATAGTTCTTGAACCCGTAGGGTCCGCACACTTAAAGTTTCGATGACGGTTATATTATGAGTTTATGAGTGAGGGAGTCCTAGACTAGGGGGTGTCCGGACAGCCGGACTCCAAGACTACGAAGATACAAGATTGAAGACTCCGTCCCGTGTCTGGATGGGACTTTCCTTGGCGTGGAAGGCAAGCTTGGCGATACAGATATGTAGATCTCCTACCATTGTAACCGACTCTGTGTAACCCTAGCCCTCTCCGGTGTCTATATAAACCGGAGGGCTTTAGTCCGTAGGACATAACCTCCATTACAACAATCATACCATAGGCTAGCTTCTAGGGTTTAGCCTCCTTGATCTCGTGGTAGATCCACTCTTGTAATACATATCATCAATATTAATCGAGCAGGACGTAGGGTTTTACCTCCATCAAGAGGGCCCGAACCTAGGTAAAACATCGTGTCCCTTGTCTCCTGTTACCATCCGCCTAGACGCACAGTTCGGGACCCCCTACCCGAGATCCGCCGGTTTTGACACCAACATTGGTGCTTTCATTGAGAGTCCCTCTATGTCGTCACCGATAGGCTTGATGGTTCCTTCAATCAACAACAACGCCGTCTAGGGTGAGACTTTTCTCCCCGGACAGATCTTCGTATTCGGCGACTTGGCACTGCGGGCCAATTCACTTGGCCATCTGGAGTAGATTGAAAGCTACGCCCCTGGCCATCAGGTCAGGTTCGGAAGCCTAAACTTCACGGCCGACATCCGCGGGGACTTGATCTTCGACGGACTCGAGCCACAGCCGAGTGTGCCGCGCTGCCACGATGGGCATGATTTAGCTCTGCCACCGGACAGTGCCTTGGTGGCTGCACATGAATTCGCTCCGGCCCTTAGTCCGGAGCCGATAGCGCAGATCGAGGACCGGTGGCTGGACACCGCCTCGGGGGCTGCACCTTCCACAGCGATGGATCCGAACACTAACCTTGTCCCTTGTAAAGCTCGTGACTCCGAGGTGCCGGACTCCTTGTCGGACTCCGAACCTCCTGCACCCCTGCCAATCGAATCTGACTGGGCGCCGATCATGGAGTTCACTGCCGCGGACATCTTCCAACACTGACCCTTTGGCGACATCCTAAATTCGCTAAAACATCTCTCGCTATCCGGAGAGCCCTGGCCGGATTATGGCCAGGATGGTTGGGATGCGGACGATGAAGAAATTCAAAACCCACCCACCACCCACTTTGTAGCCACTGTCGACGATCTAACCGACATGCTAGACTATGACTCCGATGACATCGACGGTATGGACGACGATGTCGGAGACGAACAAGAACCAGCGCCTACAAGGCACTAGAAGACCACCTCGTCATATGATATATATATGGTGGACACCCCAAAAGATGGGGACGGCGAAGAAGAAGCGGAGGCAGATTCCTTAAAGAAAGAGCCCAAGCGCCGACGTCAGCGACGCCGCTCTAAATCCCGCCACAGCAAGAATGGAGATTCCGGCACAGGAGATAATAACACCCCAGAAAGTGCCGAAGACAATCCCCTCCAGCAAGATTCAGCGCAGGAGGACGCAGAAGCAAGCCCTAACGAAAGAGCGGCATACGAAGAGGTCAAGGATGATAACTACATACCTCCCTCCGGAGACGTGGCAAGCCTCAACGACGACGAATTCGTCGTACCAGAGGATCCCGTCGAACAAGAGCGTTTTAAATGCAGGCTTATCGCCACGGCAAATAGCCTAAAGAAAAAGCAGCAGTAGCTTCAAGCTGATCAAGACCTGCTGGCCGACAGATGGACTGGGGTCCTCGCGGCCGAAGAGTATGAACTCGAACGTCCCTCCAAGAGTTACGCAAAATGCAAGTTGCTCCCCCAATTAGAGGAAGAAGCATACACACCTTCATCACCAGCGCACAATACGGCCAACCGACCACCCCGTGGTCGCGACAGAGAGGCATCCAGGCCCTCCACCAAGACCGTACCCCGGCATCGCTCCAAAAGTACGAAGCCAAGAGGGAACGCGCCGGACATGCGAGATATATTGGAGGACAAAGTAAGGCAATCCAGATCCATCTACGGATCATGTGGGCGCCCAACGGCCCACGACGAACACCGTCGCGCCGGATACAACAACTCCGGCCGGGCCGAACACAGCAGACAACGCTCCCTCGAGCTACATCGTGATATTGCTCAATACAGAGGCGCCGCACACCCGCTATGCTTTACGGACTAAGTAATGGATCATCAAATCCCTGAAGGGTTTAAACCCGTAAACATTGAATCCTACGATGGCACAACAGACCCCGCGGTTTGGATCGAAGATTATCTCCTTCACATCCATATGGCCCGCGGCGATGATCTCCACGCCATCACGTATCTCCCCACTCAAGCTTAAAGGATGAGCTCGGCATTGGCTTAACAGCTTGCCCGCAGAGTCAATTGGGTGTTGGGAAGACCTGGAAGCCGCATTCCTCGACAACTTCTAGGGCACATACGTGCGACCACCAGACGCCGATGACCTTAGCCACATAATTCAGCAGCCAGATTAATCGGCCAGACAGTTCTGGACACGGTTCTTAACAAAGAAAAATCAAACCATCGACTGCCCGGATGCAGAGGCCCTAGCTGCCTTCAAACATAACATGCGCGATGAGTGGCTAGCCCGGCACCTAGGACAGGAAAAGCCGAAATCCATGGCAGCCCTCACATCACTAATGACCCACTTCTGTGCGGGAGAGGACAGCTGGCTAGCTCGCAGCAACAACCTCAGTAAAAATTCTGGCAGTCCGGGTACCAAGGACCACAATGGCAGGTCGCATCGAAGCAAAAATAAACGCCACGTTAGCGGCGACGACAAGGAGGATACGGCGGTCAACGCCAGATTCCGAGGCCCTAAACCCGGTCAGCGGAAGAAGCCATTTAAAAGAACAACTCCGGGTCCGTCCAATTTGGACCGAATACTCGACCGCTCATGTCAGATACATAGCACCCCCGAAAAGCCAGCTAACCACACCAACAGAGATTGTTGGGTATTCAAGCAGGCAGGCAAGTTAATTGCCAAAAACAATGACAAGGGGCTGCATAGCGACGATGAGGAAGACACTCGGCCGCCGAACAGTAGAGGATAGAAGGGTTTCCCCCCACAAGTGCGGACGGTAAACATGATATACGCAACCCATATACCCAAGAGGGAGCGGAAGAGTGCACTAAGGGACGTATATGCGATGGAGCGATCGCCCAAGTTCAATCCATGGTCCTCTTGCCCGATCACTTTCGATCGAAGAGACCATCCGACCAGCATCCGCATGGCGGATTCGCCGCATTGGTTTTAGACCCAATCATCGGCGGATTTCACCTCACGAGTCCCGATGGACGGCGGCGAGAGCTGAACTCGCTTCTCGGGATACAAGGCGCAAGATGGGCATAGACCCTCAAGGATTAAACCTACAAAGACGACCTTCAAAGGCGTCATACCAGCGTTGAGGCCAATTATGCGTGCTCACCACACCGAAGTGGTCTTGGATCCCTGACAATTTCCGGAGCAAGGAGTTAATCTTCGACATAGTCCCGTTCCGTAGCGGCTATCACGCTCTGCTCGGACGAACCGCGTTTGCAAAGTTCAACACAGTGTAGCATTATGCATACCTCAAGCTCAAGATGCCAGGCCTTCGCGGAGTCATCACGGTCAACGGAAATACGGAACGCTCCCTCCGAACGGAGGAACATACAGTGGCTCTCGCGGCAGAAGTACAGAGCAGCCTTCTAAGGCAATTTTCGAGTCCGGCCGTTAAACGGCCGGACACAGCCAAACGCGCCCGGAGCAACATCAACCAAGACCATCTGGCATGTTCCGAGCACGCGTAGCAATGCGGCCCCAACCCCAGCCCTCGCATGATTGCAAGACCAACCCTCCGCGTACATCATTACGCTCTGGAGATACTATGGACCTAGGGGGACGGGCACGACCACAACATACCCAGAGTGCGGCTCGACCACACTAGGGGCTAACAAGTGCGTCGCTCCTTTTTATTTTATTTTATTTTCCTTCTTTGTATACACAGGACTCCGTTCACCAGAGGCCCAATCCGGCGGCGAACCCGCCGAACTCACGATGCAACAGCCAGGGAGGGAAAAAGGCTGTGACGAACACTCAGGTGGTCTCCATTACGAGCATTAAATTTGATTATATACACCAGTCCGCAGCCCACCCCTGGAGGGGGACATGTTTATTTAGTCCGATCCCTTGCTTACCGCACTATTTGTATCCTTCCGCACTCATAGCAGAATTTCTTGAATAAATAATGCAGCACTTTTTGCCTGTAATTGCATTACTTTACACACATGTTCACTAATGACATCTTGCACCCGTATATTTTGGTACGACCGAATACACCAGGGGCTTATGTTCCCCGCATTATGGTGTGATAAGTCCGAACACTTTCACAAGTGCGGCACCCCGAACTTATAGCATTATATGAATCGGCTCCGAATCATGTCTTGGGTCAATAGTTGGGTTAGCCCGGCTCCCACGTTTTGGTGCCTTACGTTCCATTCTGTCAGCTAAGGTGGCACTGGGAGAACCACTGCAATTGCGCCCCAGTTGAGCTGGGCGAGCGCCTCAGTGGAGAAAGCTAAAACTGACTGGCATGATAAGGTGAGAGACCGGTCGCTGTTCAAGAGGTCTTTTCGGGTCCCTAAAGACTTGTGCCACTTCGAGCAAAGTACCGGATAATGTCCGATTTATATGCATATAGCGCCCAATTCGGTCTTCCGAATACTAGGGGCTTCACCAAATTTAAAATTATAGAATTCTATGGCTAAGGAGAGTGTTCAAGCATTATAAGTCCGGTTGCCTTGTTCGTTGTGTTGAGCGCCTCCTAGATGGACCCAAAATGGGAACAAGAGTGCTCAAGTTTATCCCGAACACCCAAAGACTGTGGCTCGGGGTGAAGCCGACGACTTGCCATCTCTCGATTTTATAAACGGCCGCATGAAGGTAATATTTTAAATCAAACAAGCGTTGCTTCGCAAGATATGAACAAAGTTTTCAGCGCACAAGATAATACATAGCGAGTCTACTCAATAATTACATCTCTGGGCACTCATCCGCAATCTTGCGGGCACCCTTCAGATGTCTTATAGTACATCTCGGCGTGCGATACTCCTTGCACCTGGCGGCGCGTCGATGATGAGCTTCTCCGATCCAGCTTTGCCCGCAGCACCTTTTGCGGGCAAGGGCCCGCAAGCACCTTCAATACAAAGCGGAGCGCTTGATGACCTCCACCTGTGGGCACGATCCACCAGCTGCCGACGAGGCCGGTTGCTCCTGTGCATGGCCTGTCCGAGCCAAAGCCGGACTATGAGGCCCTTCATGGCCTCCTCGGCTACCTTGTGGAGCTCGACCACCGCTTCACCTGGTCGCTAAGGGGCACGGATGGCCGGCCTCACCGCATCGAGACCGAAGACCTTCTCCGCTGAGCTCCCTCCTCACCACGGTAGAATGCGCGGCATCGGATACACCGCGAGGCAGATCTGCAAACGCCTCGAGAGCTCGAATCGGGTAAGTGTCGTAGTTTACATTAACATGCTTGCTTTGCATGAAAAAATGCCTTACCCGCCGCTATTTTCTTCATATCCTCAACCTCCTGAAGGGCCTTACGGGCCTCGGCCTTGGCGGACTTGGCACTTTCGAGAGCCAAGGCGAGCTCGGACTCTCGCGTCTTTGAGTCGCGCTCCAAACTCTCATGCTTCTCCATGAGGGCCTGGAGCTCTTGTCGCACCTCCGCCACCCGCGCCTCCTGCTTTTCTCGCCCTGCCCGTTCTGCGGCCGCATTGCGTTCGGCCGCGGACACAGCCTCCTTCAGGGCTGCCACCTCATTCGTGGCCCCTGCAGTACCCATGTTATCCTTGTTATTTTTTGCAACCTAAATCCTTTTCTGTAAGGTAATTATTCAAAGTGGTGTTACTCACCTTCTTTGTCCTCGAGCTGCTTCTTGGCACGGCCGAGCTCTTGCTCGGACCGCCGAGATCTGCTTTAATGCACCGACCTCCATGATCGGTCTGGCAGAGGTTAGCAAGGCAGCACTGCAAACCCATATTGACATAATTTTAGCAACCTGCGCAAGATATCTTCTTTAGATCCTCAATCCGGCTTTTCTTTCCGAACACCGAACCGAGCATCAGGGGCTACTGTCTATGCGGTATTACATTACATAATTTTAACTTCTTACCTCAAAACCTGTTAGAAGGCTGCTGCAGGCTTCGGTCAGCCCGCTCTTGGCGAGCTGAACCTTCTGAATCACCGCACTCATGATAGTGTGGTGTTCTTCCTCGATGGAAGCACCTTTGAGCGCCTCCAACAAGTTGTCCGGCACCTCCGGTTGGACGGGGGCCGCCGGTGTCACGGTCTTGCCCTTCTTGCGAAGGTCGCTGCGGACTCTGGAACCACTGCAGTTCGGCGAGAGTCGGCGCAAAGTCCGGAGGCTGCCTTGCGGTGCCTCCGAGCCTCCTCTGATGGGTCACTTCCGGGATCCCACCTCGGCGTCCTCGGCGAGCGAGGGTGGAGGCGGTCGAGAATGGAATCCACATCCGACGCAGCTAACGAACCGCCGACGGCGGGGAGATCATCGTCGCCGGATCGCAGCAAGTATGCGGCATTAGAAGGACACTATGTGACACAAAAGAAATTGCAGATTACTCAGGGATCCAGATGCTTACGATATCGCCTAAGGCCTGGCCCTTGAGGGCCACTCTTCATCGCCAACGTTGATGTTGGCGGAGCCGTCCAGGGGAATAGTTCTTCCCTCTTGACCCTTCGCCTCCCCTGCTGGGGAGGCCTTCCTCTTCTCTCTCCTCCTGCGGGAGAGTCTTCTTCCTCCTCCTCATCTTGGGGAGGAATCCGCCTCGAGTCGTCGGACACTGAAAACGGGAACTCTTTCGAGTACCGTGGCCACCTTCTTGGCCTTCTTCTCCGGCACCACGTGCGGTGCGGAACCAGCAGCCCGCTAGGCAGGCGCCCACTTGGGTCTTCGGCATGGGAGCCGGGCAGATGAGCTGCTCGGCCTTCTTCATCCACTCTTGTCAAAGGAAAGGGGAGATTGAAACCCGCTTAGGGTCGAACTATTAACAAAAAGTGTCCCGTAAAGGGGTAGAATCACTTACCTCGTCAGCTGGACGCTGCGAGTGAAATCCGCGATCTTCCGTCGCGGATGCGGGGGCTTCGGCGCCCTTAAACAGCACCCTCCAGCGCCGTGCGTCGTGTCAAGAGCCCGCTCAACGCCGGGTGCTGTTCCGGATCGAACTCCCACAGATTGAATGCCCGTTCTTGGCATGGGAGAATCCGGCGGATGAGCATGACTTGGACCACGTTAACTAGCCTGAGCTTCTTGTTCACCAGCTTCTGGATACAGGCTTGGAGTCCCGTCAGCTCCTTCAAATTACCCCATAGCAAGCCCTTCTCTTTCCAGGAGGTGAGCTGCGTAGGGATACCAGATCTAAACTCGGGGCCGCCGCCCACGAGGGTCCCGCTCTCGGTGATGTAGAACCACCCCGATCGCCACCCTTGACGGATTCCACGAAGGCCCTTGAACTAAAGGACGTTGGGCATCTTGCCCAACATGGCGCCCTCCGACTCCGCTTGAGTGACCTTCACTACCTTCGCTTGACATTGAAGGTCTTGAGCCACAAGTCAAGTGGGGCTGGATGCGAGGAAGGCCTCGCACATGACGATAAACGCCGAGATGTTGAGGATGAAGTTCGGCGCCAGATCATGGAAATCCAGGCCGTAGTAGAACATGAGCCCCCGGACAAAGGGGTGAAGTGGAAAGCCCAGTCCGCGGAGGAAGTAGGGAAGGAAGACGACCCTCTCATGGGGCCCGGGGGTGGGGATGAGCTGCCCCTCGTCGGGCAGCCGGTGCGCAATGTCGCCAGAAAGGTATCCGGCGCTGCGCAGCTTTGTGGTGTGCCCCTCCTTAACAGTGGAGGCCAACCACTTGCCTCCCGCTCCGGACATGATCGGAGAAGGTTGAGACGAGATGCGCGAACTTGGGCGCTGGAGCTCGAGTGCGCGGAGATGGATAAGCAAAGGAGGAAGAAGGCGTAGGTGAAAAGGTGAATCCTAATCCCTTATATATAGGCGGACGAAGACTATACGTCCCCACCGGCCTGGTAAAACTCGCTTATCTCCCAAGCGCCACCATCAATGGCACGGTTGGGTTACCCGTCCGTATTGATGAGAATCCGGAATAAAGGGAACACGATCTCGCTCGACAAGACGTGCCAAGGAAGCTGCTCGCTAAACGCTACCGAGGCAATATAATAAAAAACGATTCAAGTAAAGGCTTGGTAGTGGTGTGATGTCATGCCGCAAAATACGCCGCAGATTGAACTTGTGTATATATTATTCTCTACGGTGGAACGTGGAATTTATTTTGCGAGCGGACATTATCCTGGTGTTCACAATCTTCTCGGATTATTCAAAGGAGGAACCCGCTTTGCAATGCCGAACATTATGCGCGCGGACTCGTCATCATTGAAGCCAGGTTAGAGGCTACCGAGGAGTCTCGACTAGGGGTGTCGGACAGCCGGACTATCATCGTCCGCGGACTCCAAGACTACGAAGATACAAGATTGAAGACTCTGTCCCGTGTCCGGATGGGACTTTCCTTGGCGTGGAAGGCAAGCTTGGCGATACGGATATGTAGATCTCCTACCATTGTAACCGACTCTGTGTAACCCTAGCCCTCTCCGGTGTCTATATAAACCGGAGGGCTTTAGTTCGTAGGACATAACCTCGATTACAACAATCATACCATAGGCTAGCTTCTAGGATTTAGCCTCCTTGATCTCGTGGTAGATCCACTCTTGTAATACAAATCATCAATATTAATAGAGCAAGACGTAGGGTTTTACCTCCATCAAGAGGGCCCGAACCTGGGTAAAACATCGTGTCCCTTGTCTCCTGTTACCATCCGCCAAGACGCACAGTTCGGGACCCCCTACCCGAGATCCGCCGGTTTTGACACCGACAATGAGTTTTGATGTATTGAAGGTTGTTCGGAGTCCCGGATGTGATCACGGACATTACGAGGAGTCTCGAAATGGTCGATACATGAATATTGATATATTGGAAGCCTATATTTGGATATCGGAAGCGTTCCGGGTGAAATCGGGATTTTACCGGAGTACCGAGGGGTTACCGGAACCCCCCGGGGGCTTAACGGGTCATAGTGGGCCTTAGTGGAGAAGAGGAGAGGTGGCTAGGGTAGGGCCGCGCACCCCTCCCCCTAGTCCGAATAGGACAAGGAGAGGGGGGCGGCGCCCCCCTTCCTTCCTCTCTTCCTCCTCTTTCCCCCTTCTCCTAATCCAACAAGGAAGGGAGGGAGTCCTACTCCCGATGGGAGTAGGACTCCTCCTGGAGTGCCTCCTCCTGGCTGGCCGCCCCCTCCCCCCTTGCTCCATTATATACGGGGGCAGGGGGCACCTCTAGAAACAACAACAATTGATCCTTGAGATCTGTTAGCCATGTGCGGTACCCCCTTCCACTATATTCCACCTCGATAATACCATAGCGGTGCTTAGGCGAAGCCCTGCGTTGGTAGAACATCATCACCGTTACCATGTCGTTGTGCTGACGGAAATCTCCCTCGACACTCGGCTGGATCAGAATTCGAGGGATGTCATCGAGCTGAACATGTGCAAGAACTCGAAGGTGCCGTGCTTTTGGTGCTTGATCGGTCGGGCCGTGAATACGTACGACTACATCAACCGCGTTGTGCTAATGCTTCCTCTTTTGGTCTATGAGGGTACATGGACAACACTCTCCCCTCACGTTGCTATGCATCACCATGATCTTGCGTGTGCTTAGGAATTTTTTTGAAATTACTACCTTCCCAAACAGTGGCATCCGAGCCTAGGTTTTATGCATTGATGTTATATGCACGAGTAGAACATAAGTGAGTTGTGGGCGATACAAGTCATAATGCTTACCAGCATGTCATACTTTGGTTCAGCGGTATTGTTGGATGAAGCGGCCCGGACCGACATTACGCGTACGCTTACGCGAGACTGGTTCTACCGATGTGCTTTGCACATGGGTGGCTGGCTGTTGTCAGTTTCTCCAACTTTAGTTGAACCAAGTGTAGCTACGCCCGGTCCTTGAGAAGGTTAAAACAGCACTAACTTGACGAGCTATCGTTGTGGTTTTGATGCGTAGGTAAGAACGGTTCTTGCTCAGCCCGTAGCAGCCACGTAAAACTTGCAACAATAAAGTAGAGGACGTCTAACTTGTTTTTGCAGGGCATGTTGTGATGTGATATGGTCAAGACATGATGCTATATTTTATTGTATGAGATGATCATGTTTTGTAACCGAGTTATCGGCAACTGGCAGGAGCCATATGGTTGTCGCTTTATTGTATGAAATGCAATCGCCCTATAATTGCTTTACTTTATCACTAAGCGGTAGCGATAGTCGTAGAAGCAATAGGTGGCGAAACGACAACAATGCTACGATGAAGATCAAGGTGTCGCGCCGGTGACGATGGTGATCATGACGGTGCTTGGGAGATGGTGATCACAAGCACAAGATGATGATGGCCATATCATATCACTTATATTGATTGCATGTGATGTTTATCCTTTATGCATCTTATTTTGCTTTGATTGAGGGTAGCATTATAAGATGATCTCTCACTAAATTTCAAGGTAAAAGTGTTCTCCCTGAGTATGCACCGTTGTGAAAGTTTTTCGTGCTGAGACACCACGTGATGATCGGGTGTGATAGGCTCTATGTTCAAATACAACGGGTGCAAAACAGTTGCACACGCGGAATACTCAGGTTAAACTTGACGAGCCTAGCATATACAGATATGGCCTCGGAACACTGAGACCAAAAGGTCGAGCGTGAATCATATAGTTGATATGATCAACATAGTGATGTTCACCATTGAAAACTACTCCATCTCACGTGATGATCGGACATGGTTTAGTTGATTTGGATCACGTGATCACTTAGATGATTAGAGGGATGTTTATCTAAGTGGGAGTTCTTTAGTAATATGATTAATCGAACTTAAATTTATCATGAACTTAGTACCTGATAGTATTTTGCTTGTCTATGTTTGTTGTAGATAGATAGCTCGTGATGTTGTTCCGTTGAATTTTAATGTGTTCCTTGAGAAAGCTAAGTTGAAAGATGATGGTAGCAATTACATGGATTGGGTCCGTAACCTGAGGATTATTCTCATTGTTGCACGTAAGAATTACGCCCGAAGCACCGCTGGGTGCGAGCCCATGCAGATGCAATCGACAACGTTAAGAACATCTCGCGAGCAAAGTGATGACTACTCGATAGTTCAGTGTGCCATGCTTTACGGCTTAGAACCGGGACTTCGACGGTGTTTTGAACGTCATGGAGCATATGAGAAGTTCCAAGAGTTGAAGTTAATATTTGAAGCAAATGACCGGACTGAGAGATATGAAGTCTCCAATGAGTTCTATAGCTGCAAGATGGAAGAGAATAGTTCTGTCAGTGAACATATACTCAAAATGTCGGGTATAATAATCACTTGATTCAACGGGAGTTAATCTTCACGATGATAGTGTCATTGATGTAATTCTTCAATCATCGCCACCAAGCTACAAGAGCTTCATGATGAACTATAATA
Source organism: Aegilops speltoides (assembly GCA_021437245.1). Classification (NCBI taxonomy): domain Eukaryota; kingdom Viridiplantae; phylum Streptophyta; class Magnoliopsida; order Poales; family Poaceae; genus Aegilops; species Aegilops speltoides. Next base: position 361,144,863 of record CM038146.1, on the reverse strand, counting down.
TGCACGGGATGGACAAGACTATTCCTGAGATCTTCACAATGCTAAAAGCTGCGGAGGTAGAAATCAAGAAGGAGCATCAAGTATTGATGGTCAATAAGACTACCAGTTTCTAGAAAAAGGGTAAAGGGAAGAAGAAGGGGAACTTCAAGAAGGCAAACAAGTTGCTGCTCAAGAGAAGAAACCCAAATCTGGACCTAAGCACGAGATCGAGTGCTTCTCCGCAAGCGCACTAGTCCTTTGGAAGCGGAACTGCCCCAAGTATTTGGCGGATAAGAAGGATGGCAAGGTGAACAAAGGTATATGTGATATACATGTTATTGATGTGTACATTAGTAATGCTCGCATGATGGCACTGGGTATTTGATGGTTCTGTTGCTAATATTTGCAACTTGAAACAGGACTACGGATTGCGAAGATTGGCTAAGGACGAGGTGACGATGCGCGTGGGAAATGGTTCCAAAGTCGATGTGATCGCGGTCGGCACGCTACCTCTACATCTACCTTCAGGATTAGTTTTAGCCCTGAATAATTGTTATCTGGTGCCAGCGTTGAGCATGAACATTATATCTGGATCTTGTTTGATGCGAGATGGATATTCATTTAAATCAAAGAATAATGGTTGTTCTATTTATATGAGTAATATCTTTTATGGTCATGCACCCTTGAAGAGTGGTCTATTTTTATTAAATCTTGATAGTAGTGATACACATATTCATAATGTTGAAGCCAAAAGATGCAGAGTTGATAATGATAGTGCAACTTATTTGTAGCACTGCCGTTTGGGTCATATTGGTGTAAAGCACATGAAGAAAATCCATACTGATGGACTTCTGGAATCACTTGATTATGAATCACTTGGTACTTGCGAACCGTGCCTCATGGACAAGATGACCAAAACGCCGTTCTCCGGAACTATGGAACGAGCAACAGATTTGTTGGAAATCATACATACTGATGTATGTGGTCCAATGAACGTTGAGGCTCACGACAGGTGTCGGTGTCAAAACCGGCGGATCTCGGGTAGGGGGTCCCGAACTGTGCGTCTAGGCGGATGGTAACAGGAGACGAGGGACACAATGTTTTTACCCAGGTTCGGGCCCTCTCGATGGAGGTAATACCCTACATCCTGCTTGATTAATATTGATGATATGGGTAGTACAAGAGTAGATCTACCACGAGATCAATGAGGCTAAACCCTAGAAGCTAGCCTATGGTATGATTGTTGAGATATATTGTTGTCCTACGGACTAAAGCCCTCCGGTTTATATAGACACCGGAGAGGCTAGGGTTACACAGAGTCGGTTACAATGGTAGGAGATCTACATATCCGTATTGCCAAGCTTGCCTTCCACGCCAAGTAAAGTACCTTCCGGACACGAGCCGGAGTCTTCAATCTTCTATCTTCGTAGTCTGGGAGTCCGGCGGATATTGATAGTCCGGCTGTCCGGACACCCCCTAGTCCAGGACTCCCTCAGTAGCCCTTGAACCAGTCTTCAATGGCGATAAGTCCGGCGTGCATAATGTTCGGCATTGCAAGGTGGGTTCCTCCCTTGAATAATCCGGAGAAGATAATGAACACCAGGATAATGTCCGGCTCTGCAAAATAATTTCCACATTCCAACGTAGAGAGAATAAAATACACACTTAGTTCAATCACGACGATTACGCAGCGTGATATCACACCGCAGCCAAGCCCTCGCTTGAATCGTTTTTTATTCCGCCAGACGTTTAGCTAAGCGGTTTCCTTGGCACGCCCTGTCAAGCGTAGATCGTGTTCCCTTTTATTCCGGGATCCTCATCAATACGTCGTGGGTAACCCAACTGTTCCGCCGCCACGCCTCCTCTATCAAGGGGAATCTCAAACGGTCACGGAGATGGCCCTTGGTATTATTCCCCTCTATAAGAGGACCAAGGCATGTCCTTGTCTCTCAACCTCGCATTGAATTTTTCCTCTGCTCCCGGCCCAACACCAAGAGCTTGCACTCGAGCGCCTTGGATCTACAAAGCAATGTCCGGCTCCGACCTCCGTGGCGGTGGGTGCCCTCCTCCGCCACGGAGGAGGACATATTGAAGTTGCGCGAGGCCAAGTACACTGCCTCACGGTTTCAGACAGGTTGCCTGCCTGGGCAGGCCGTGCCAGCCTCGAGCCCGGCGAATACGTCGTTAAGCATCTCACCTCCGTCGGGGACTAGGCTTCCGACGGATCCTTCGTGAGGGGATCCTGTTCTTCACGGGCTGGACTTCCACGACTTGGCTCCGAGTCCATCCTCCATATCTCCGCATTTATCATCGTCTGCGAAGCCTTCCTCCGCGTCATCCCCACTTCGGCCTGTGGCTGAAAACATTCAAGGTGCAGCCGAAGATGATCGGGGGGCGTCAAGCGGAGTGTGGCGGGCGACCATAAGCAAGAAGGTCGATGCCCGTGGCTCGAAGGTTCCTTCCAAGAGGAACAGGATTGTGGCAGCAGGAGTGGTTCTACATCACCGCTCCAAGGGGCAAGCGAAGCCGCCGCCCTCCTTCCGCCGGGACCTCCACGGCAGAATCGTGTCGTGGGTGACCAAGGGCTCAAGCTGGGGCCGCCCGAGGACGCGCGCCCGCACCGCACGGCCGGGTTCGAGACCTCCAAACAAGGGAGATCGGCCTGGTCAAGGTGATGCAAGTCATGCTGGTTAGGCACCTCCTACCTCGCAAACGTCGCCCTCTCGGCTATGGGAGTTCAATCCGGAGGGACCTCGTATTCTCCAGCATTTTATGGGCGCGACACCCATGGAGATGTACAAGCTGTTCTTGGACCGCGGTAGCGTGTCCGGATTCGCCGAGGACGCAGCTTAAGCCGCGATCGCTCGGATACTCGAGTAAGTAGTTCAAAGCTCGACGTTCTATCTGTATGCCTTTCAAAAGATCATCTCGACCCTTTTTTATTCTCTACAGGAATGGGTGGCGCGATCAAGGCTGATAAGGTGTCGGCCCTTCCCGAGACCGTGACTTGGAGCCCGTCTGGTCGAGAATGTTGGAGGTTGCGCCACAGAGGGGGGCGGGGGAGATAAAGGAGGTAATCGCCGTCCAAAGGCGATCGAGGAGGAGGAACCAAGGATCCTCCTTGAAGGAGAAGAGGACCGCCCCAAAGATCCGGAGGTCCCAGCCCCTAAGCGTGGGAAGAAATCTCACCAGAAGTCCGCGTCCGGAGAGAATCGAGACAGCGCAATCATCGCCCAAGGACCAGCCCTCCAACGAGCCGTGAGTATGAAAGAGAAAGTTTAATGAGGAAGTACCTTCGTTTATGCTTCAGAGGTAATCAAATATTTATATCGCAGTTCGGATCTGCAGCCGTCTCGAGATGAGTTCGTCCTCGGGGATCTTCTTCGAGAGATGATGGAAGCGTCGCCTCCGTCTGCCGTGCCGCCAGATGAGGCAAAGCGAGCCGAAAGTGTCGTCATGGAGGGCGTCCCTGAGTCCGGAGGGGCCAAAGAGTTCAACGCCCACCAGAGTCCGGCCGGGAGGACTGAAGAGTTTGCTTGAGAGGCGCCCATTTGAGAAGATCACCGTGCGTTAATGCGTATGGTGATTGGAAGGATATCGTCCGCTGAAAGCGGATTGCGTGAGGCCGCCATGAGCTTGCTAGCGGGATTTGAGGTATCACGAAAATGGCGCACCTTTGTTTTTAACGGTTGTGCATATGAAAAATGCGCCTCAGATAGATAGTAGTTTCGAGACTCGGTAGGTTGTCGAAGACGACAGCGTCATCGAGGATCAAAAATCTAAATGTCTCGGGTAATGAATACCGCCGTTCGCGCGGTGGCGGATAGTCCGAGGCCAGCCGGATGATCGCTTTGCTTAATCGAAGTCGGCAGCTGGACATGGCGAATCTTGACATCGCACTTGTCAATCTGCGACTTGACGAGTCGCAAGGTAAATAAATTCTCCGTAGCCGCTTTATTGAGTGGGTTAAAGCCCTCCTCTTGATAAGTTATATGCTGTTTATGCAGACAGTGCTGCTGCTGTGGAGAGACTTTGGGCCGAGCTTGCACAAGCTAAGGAGCAGGCCCGAAGGAGTGATGCGGCTGCCGCGAGGGCGGCCGAGGAGTTGAAGGCCGAAAAGGCTGCACACTGCCTAAGCAGGGCGGAGGTGGCTGAATTGGCCAAGAATATAAAGGATGCTACCGACCGTAGCGAGGCTCTTGAAAAGGAGCGCCTATCTGAGCGGGAAGACCTGAAGAAGGCCACCGCCGAAGCCAAGGATGCTCGTTCTGTAATGCGGGCTATGAAGGAGGAGCTGCGCCAAGCCAGAGAAATCACGGCTGGCAAGCCGTTTCTTATCGTTGCGGTTTATGGATGCCAAGTACGCTAAATTTGAGCGGCGGTGGAGTTCGGAGGATCCTTATATGGACTTGGCTGCGAGTGTGGTGCCGACGCCAATTAAGCACTTCCGAGCCATGGGGATCACGAGGTGGAAGAGTTATATTGGACTCAATTCCACAGTCCGGATCGCCCTCTTCCTCTGTCGGACGGAGTTGGCGAATGGGCGAACTGAATAGACTGTCCGGGCTGGCTATGACTGACATCGTGGCACATGTGTGGCCAGAGAGGTCCAAGGCGACGAGCTATTTCGACCTACTGCAGCAGTTCCTTGGGGCGGTGCCGCATATCAAGGAGATTGAAAGTGCAACTAATCCCCGGGTGGTTTTGGTAATTAATAACAACATATATATCATTGAACTAATAGTTACTTGAGAATCATTTCAGAGAGTTCAAGTGATATGGGTATGGCAAGGATCGAAGAAGTGGACCCCTCAAAATGCTAAGGCAAGCATTGGCAAAAGCTCAAGACTCCATTTTTGGTTTAGTGATCCAAGATCACATTGAGTCCATAGGAAAAGCCAATACTATTAAAGGGGATGAGGTTATGATGATGATCTGGTTGCTCAAGTGCTTAGTGATACATCTCCTAAACTATCGGCAACTTTCACCGCCATAGACACTCATAAGTAGTCTCGGTCCCACCGATATTCCAAACTCAGTCACACCGAGATGAACCACCTCAGCCATAAGCCAAACCCTAGTAAACTCGGATTTTCCGATTCGAACTCGGTCTCACGAAACATGAGTTGCCAAGCTTCAGAACATACATCATCAAATCGGTGTCACCGAGATGATGAAGTCGGTCCCACCGAAGCTGGCATGCTCTTGTCATTGCACGAATCGGACTAACCGAGATTGTATATTTGGTCCCACGAAAATCCCAACGTTCACATTATTTGAACTATCGGTCTCACCGAGTTGTCCACTTCGGTCCCACCGAGATTGCTCAAATGTGTGTAGCGGTTGGATTTTGTGTGGAGGCTATTTATACCCTCCACCCCTCTTCATTCGTGGAGAGAGCCATCGAAAGAACTACCACTCCTACCTTACATTTCGAGAAGAGAACTACCTACCCTTGTGTTGAGATCAAGTTGCTCCACTCCCACCATATGAAGCTTGATCTCTAGCCTTCCCAAGTTGCTTTCCACTCAATCCTTTCTTCCACCACAGCCAAATCGGTGAGGAGAGTTGAGTGTTGGGGAGATTATCATTTGAAGCACAAGAGCAAGGAGTTCATCATCATCTACAACATCTATTACCTTTTGGAGGGTGGTGCCTCCTAGATTGGTTAGGTGTCGCTTGGGAGCCTCGTCGTCGAGATGTGGAGTTGAACCAAGAAGTTTGTAAGGGCAAGGAGATCGCCTACTTCATGAAGATCTACCCCGAGTAAGGCTAGCCCTCCGTGGGCGTGAGGCCATGATGGAATAGACAAGGTTGCTTCTTCGTGGACCCTTCGTGGGTGGAGCCCTCCGTGGACTCATGCAGCCGTTACCCTCCGTGGGTTGAAGTCTCCATCAACGTGGAATGACGATAGCACCACCTATCGGAACCACGAGAAAAATCACCGCGTCTCAAAATTGCGTTTGCTCTTCTCCACCTCTCTTTACTACATGTGCAATTTACTTTCCGCTGCCTATACTCTAGAATTGCATGTGTAGGGTGATGCTTGACTTGATCATAATTGTGAATCTCCCAAAAACTCTTCTTTGTCAAAAGGCAGAATTTTTATATTGACAAGTAGTCTAATCACCCCCCCCTCTAGACATACTTTCGATCCTACAAGTGGTATCAGAGCTTTGGTCTCCATTGTATTGGTTTCCATTGCATTGGACTCCATAAGCTTGGTTTCACAACCTAGGAGAGTATGGCGTCTAGTGAGGGTAATTTTCGTAGAGGTCCTTACTTTGATGGTACAAATTTTGCTAGTTGGAAGCATAAAATGAAAATGCATATTCTTGGTCATAACCCAGCCGCATGGGGCATTATTTGTGTTGGTATGCAAGGTGAATTCTTCGAGGAAGGAAAAGTTCCGGATCATGGCTTCACGGAAGAATTGCGGATGTTGCAAAACAATGCTCAAGCTTGTGACATTCTCTTCAATGCCTTGTGTCCCGAGGAGTTCAACAAAATCAGCCGTCTTGAGAATGCAAAAGAGATTTGGGATACTTTGGTTGAAATGCATGAAGGTACCGAGTCCGTGAAGGAATCAAAGCTAGATATTCTTCAAGGTCAACTTGACAAGTTCAAGATGAAGGATGGTGAAGGAGTCGCTGAAATGTACTCTAGGCTTGCTCTCATCACAAATGAGATTGCCGGCTTAGGAAGCGAAGAAATGACCGACCGATTCATCATCAAGAAGATTCTCAGAGCTTTGGATGGAAAGTATGACACCGTGTGCACTTTGATCCAAATGATGCCAAACTACAAGACTCTCAAGCCAACCGAAGTCATTGGAAGAATTGTTGCTCATGAGATGACACTTAAGGATAAGGAAGAGCTTCACAACAAGTCAAGTGGTGCTTACAAAGCTACAAGTGATGCTCCCACAACCTCAAGTGACAAGTTAGTTTCCAATGAAGAGATAAGCCTAATGGTCAAGAACTTCAACAAATTCCACAAGAATAGAGGCAAAGAGAGAAGCTCAAAGTCTAGATCATATGATGAAGTGATCGAAACTGCTACAATTGTGGAAGACCCGGACACTACTCAAATGAGTGTACGGCTCCCCACAAGAGAAGAGAAGAATCTCCAAGAAGAAGAAGCTCAAGAGATGAGTCACCTCGGAAAGAGAGAAGGAGCAGAGATGATCGTTATGAACGAAGACCCTCTCGGAGAAGCAAGGATTCGGAGAGGAAAGACAAGTCATCAAGGAGCTACACAAGAAGAAAACATCAAGCTCATGTAGGTGAATGGGTCTCGGCCCGACTCCGACAATCAATCCGAAGGAAGCTATCACTCCGACTCCGACTACGGTCAAGATGAAGGTGTTGCGGTCTTGCTCTCGTATCCTCCAACTCCAACTCCTACGACTTATTTGATTCACCAAATGAGGGAATTGGAAGATGCTTCATGGCTAAAGGCCCCAAGGTATCACACCCTGAATTCTTTGACTTGATAGTGATGAGGATGACTTGCTTGGTGAAGATGAGCTCTTGCATGATAAATCCAATGAGCCTAGTAACGATGAACATGCTAGTAGTCTTTATAGTCGAGAAGAGTCGAATGACAATGCTATGAAGGAGATTGAGCGTCTAACTAAAGAACTAAACACTCTTAAGTTAGCTCATGAAACAACTCAAGAAGATCATAGAGAGCTCCTAAGATCTCATGAGAAGCTACGCTCGAGAAGCTCACTCTAGAGCAAGAACATGAGTTTCTAAAAGCAATCAATGACGATCTTGAAGAAGAGTTCTTCATATCTTGCCAAACGACTTCTCTTGTCTAATTTCTTGCCACCCATTAAGACTAAGCATGACAAGCATAAGAAAAATTCTTCCTCTAGCAGTAACAATAACCATGCTAAATCCAATGTTGTTGCTTCTAGTAGTTCTCTTGATTCCACTAACAATGTTTCAAGCCAAGTTACACTTGAGCAAGAGAATAGTTTATTGAAAGGGATCATAGAGAAAGGTGTCTACAAGAGCCTTGCGGAAGCAAGAACTTTGAGGAAATTGTTCGCTAGCAAGGAAGGCACGGAAGAATCAAGGAATTGGTTTTGAGCGAAAGTTCAACGCCGAAGGCGTTGAGTGGGAAGAAGGTCAATATCCTACTCCACAGTTTGTTCCTCAAAAGGAGAAGTATGATCCTACTTCTTCCAAGGTGGAACAAGCTCAAGATGACCTTCCACCACAAGACCACAAGCTAAAAGGCAAGGACAAGCTTCAAGAGGAGATTGATGCATTTTTGAAGCACCTCAAGCCATGGTCAAGTGGGTTCCCAAGGAAACATCAAGTTCTACTTCGTCAAGCTCAACTACAACCCCAAGGATTCCCATCAAGATGATGTGGATCCCAAGAAGAAGAACTAGAAAGTTCTTGAGGGTGACTCGCCAACATACTTCACTCACATTCATTTTGGCAAAAACTTGTGCAATCAACTTCCACATCGTGCACTAGTTCATGGAGTCACAAACCCTCTTGTTGGTAAGTCAAGGGACAAGGTAATCATTGCTTTCATGGACATCATCTATTGTGAACTTCAATCTATGTCCATGGATATCCTTATTTGTTCCTTGTGGGACTAACCCATGTAGGTATTGAAAGTGCCGAATCCAAAGGATAGCTCCCAACTCTTGATGATCTCCATCAACATTGAGCATCCACATCTTCAACATCTACATGAAGTCTTCTACGACAACCCAAGGTTAGTTTGACCCTTTAAAAGGGTTCTCACATCTAGGGGGAGCTTTGCTCTAAAAAATTGAGCTAAAGCATCTTCAAATGATGTGAACACATCAATGCTTTATGTAAAAGTGGTAACCCCACTTGTGCTTAAACGATGAGTATGACCTATGATCAAATGTTCTCATTTGGCTCCTAAGTCAATATACTCATATAAAGATGACCTAGTCATCGACAAATTGTGTGTTAGTTGCTAGAGTTTTGGTTGTGCATGTTTGACACATATTTCATTTGCTATCTTATTGTGTGAGCATGTTGGATGCATGATTTTATCCATTCGAGGACATCCATTTGTTGTTTTGGTCGTTTTGATTTTTCTGACCAAATGGATGGACAAGAATGCCTAAGTACCTCCCTAGCTATCTATGCTTTCTTGTCTCAAATTCTATTCATGCTTACATCACAAATTTTGAACAAGTCATTTTGGACCCTCGGGTGAGGAGCACTCGAGCCACCGATCCGTCAAGGGCTAATTTCCAAAACCTTCTAATTGATTTGGTCGGACCAACTCACTCAAACTCGGTCGAACCGAAAGCATTTAGACTGATCTAGGTTTTCATCTCGGTGAAACCGAGTTGTGATTTTCGGCGTGACGAAGTGCATAAGCGCCTAGCAGTTATCCATCTCAGTGCCACCGAAGTTTTACAACTCGGTCCCACCGACAATGAAGGGTATATATTCCGAGGGCGTGCGCGTTGATTCCTCCTTCAAACGTTTAGCCCCACACCCCTTCTTTGCCGCCCCTTGGTCTCCGGATCGTCGCCGTTGTCGCATGTGCGCCCCGCCCGCGAGTCTCCGTCGCCGTCAGCGGCCATCTCCTCCGCGCCGTTGCCGCCGTGAAAAACTCCACCAAGTTAGGGTGAGTTTTGATCCCACTCGTGTTGCCATCTCCGATTCAATGCGTTTGGATTGCCTAGTATCTTGCCACGATTGAAATTCTCCTGCACACAGATTGGTTCGTTTGAACTAGATTCGAGTAAAAGTTTTAGGGTTAGGTTTCATGAACACATCTCGGTGAGAACGATTTTATATTTTCGGTATGACCGATTTGGCCTATGGCCATTACCTTGCACCCCGGTCCAACCGAGTTGTGCAAAATCGGTGTGACCGAAATGAAAATTTGTGAAACCCTAGTGTTTTCGGCAGATCGAAACCCACCGGTCAAACCGAAAGTGGTGTGCCAAGCTCTGTTTAACACTTCGGATTCACGAACCTTAAACTCGGTCGACCGAAATGTCTTCTGTGAAAACTTAATACTAGAATTTGAACTCATTTTTTGCAAAAACTTCGCATTTTGTGATGACTCTTCTTCTCTGCCTACACCTTATCTATTCACAGGTTGTCGGCCATGTCGATGCAGTGGCAAGTGAGAACAGGTCGAGACACCCATTGCGAGACATTCCAGAGGCGGGCACTAGTCCCGATCCTAATAGCTCATCGATGATGGTGAGAGGAGTACACCAAGTGGCATGCCTCCTGCAGCCACCGAGCTAGAAAGAAGAGAATTCAGATGATGAGGATTCAGATTTTGTTGTTGAGGAAGAGGTGACCTCAAAGCCTAAAGGAAGGTTGTTGCCAAAGAGCAACAAGATCAACAATCTAAGAAGGGCACCAAACAAAGTCAAGCAGTCAACTGTTGCTAAGAAGCTGAATTTGGGAGAGGCAGCTGCAAGCAAAGTGAAGAAAACCACCAAGAGAAAGAGGATAGTGCATGATGCAGCGAAGAGAGGATGAGGATGAGGAAGCACCCCAGCCTCCTCCTCGAAGTCAAGCTCATGGGTGATGCCATTAAGGTGGAGCCACATCAAAGCCCAAGAAATCTGCTCCAGCTAAGGCAGCTCCAAGAAAGTCTGCTGCCAAGCCCAAGAGGACCGTCGAAACATTCCAGCGTCTGAAAAGAACAAGGATGATGTGCCACCAGGTGAGTCGACGATGAAGGACCAGTTTCTTTGAAACTTCGTCCAAAACTGCCACTCCATAATGATGCTCATCCTCAAGCCGAGGATATGAAGGCAAGGAAAGATAAAGGTCTCGGGCTATGGAGACAAAGCGACCCATATGCCATGAGGAGAAGAACTGCTGTAGATCCCAGATTTCACACGAGAGCAGCAGGACTTCTATGAGAGACGTCTTCGATGGACAAGAAGCCCATAGTCGCAGACACACGATATGTTATTTGGAAGTACATTGACAATGAAGAGCACAGAGATTTCTTTCCACATGTGCATGAAAGTTTCACCGCATGTGGAGTTGCAGATTTTGTAGGTCGAAATTGACCGGTTGGAACGATGAGATGATAATGCAATTTTATGCCACACTCACTTCTACCCCGATGGAAAGATTATGTGGATGGTTGAAGGTCAAAGGTTTTCTTCTTCTGTTGAAGAATGGGCAGAAATTCTGAATGCTCCAGTGCAACGAGAAGATGATATTGATGTATATGGGATTCCAAAGAAGAATCATGAATCCATGAAAAACATGTACAAAGAGATTCCAGCAGAGGATTTGGGAATCTGGAAGCTCGGCTCAGTCTACCATCTCGAGCAGGCTTACCTACCACTAATACCATTTTGAGGCATACCTTGATGCCCAAATCTGGAGATGATCGCATGATCGAGGATACTCTATCAACATGCTGCACATACTTGATGAGAGAGCACCTTTCAAGGTGATGGACTTGATGGTAGAGACCATTAAGAGGACCTGCGGTGACCGTAAAAGGTCATGTGGATTTGCCCGCACATTGGATGCTTATCAATGCCAAGTTTGGCACGGGCACATTCTTGTTGGATAGAGAACATTTACCGTTGCAGCCGAGCATGAAGACAATGTTGTTGTGATGGATGAGGAGGATCCGACATCTGTTGAAGGTCAAGCCAAGATCGCGGCTGCTAAGAAAGCCAAAGTCGACAAGGAAGAAGCAGCAGCAGCAGCAGCAGCTAAACCAAAGAGTTTCGAAGAGCAAATTCTTGAAGCTACTCAAAGGATTGAACAACGCTGGCCAGCATTGAACAGTCTCGGAGAGCTTAGAAAGGATTGTTGACGAGAAGATCTACGCCCGGACGTGAAGTCGATCAAGTACAAGTGACCGTCAACAAGCTCGAGGCGGACATTGAGGAAGCAAAGCAGGACAAGGCAGAGCTTATGCGTGAGTTGCAGGATGACTTAGTCCAGTTTCTCATCGACAGATCGCTCCGGTTCCCAAAGGATCCCGATCAGTTGCTATTCGATGGATCGACACCGGGACTACAACTTCAAAGACCTCACAGTTCAAAGATTGCTCCTACTCCAGCTCCGGCTCAGTGTCCACTCCTCCAAAGCCACAGACATCGGTGAAGTCTTCGCCGATGTTGTCATATCCACTCCGACATCAACCCGCACGGAGCCGCCGAGAGAGTCCACAGTGACGCTTAGCTCTATGCTTTTTGAACTTTTGGTAACTTGTTTCCAAAGGGGAGAAATTGTATAGATCATAGGGCTTCGAGAGAGAGTGTTGTTGTCTTTGCGCTTTTGCTCTTTTCGTTCTTTTGCGGTTTCTTTGAGATACTTTTGGTTTTCGAGACATTGATGTGTTTGATACTCCGTTTGATTCTACCTTAATGAGTGCTTGGTCGTACTATGCTTTAATGTGTGCTTAATGCTTATCATATGCCATTCCTATCTTGTATGACCATTTACTCATGTCTTGGTGATTGGGTGCATGCTGTTCATTCTTATCATTTTGTGCGCTCCACCAAGATGTATGTGACATGGAAGAGTGACCCATGATCCTAATCGATTGTGCATTTGCATTCAAACGCAAATCTTAAATAATGCACAAATTTAGGGGGAGCTCTTGCTTATCACATACTTCTCAAAGCGGCGATATTATTCATTGATTATATCCTTTGTCGAAGCTTTGATCTATATGTTGTCATCAATTACCAAAAAGGGGGAGATTGAAAGTGCAACTAATCCCCGGGTGGTTTTGGTAATTAATAACAACATATATATAATTGAACTAATAGTTACTTGAGAATCATTTGAGAGAGTTCAATTGATATGGGTATGGCAAGGATCAAGAAGTGGACCCTCAAAATGCTAAGGCAAGCATTGGCAAAAGCTCAAGACTCCATTTTGGTTTAGTGATCCAAGATCACATTGAGTCCATAGGAAAAGCCAATACTATTAAAGGGGATGAGGTTATGATGATGATCTGGTTGCTCAAGTGCTTAGTGATACATCTCCTAAACTATCAGCAACTTTCACCGCCATAGACACTCATAAGTAGTCTCGGTCCCACCGATATTCCAAACTCAGTCACACCAAGATGAACCACCTCAGCCATAAGCCAAACCCTAGTAAACTCGGATTTTCCGATTACGAACTCGGTCTCACCAAAACATGAGTTGCCAAGCTTCAGAACATACGTCATCAAATCGGTGTCACCGAGATGATGAAGTCGGTCCCACCAAAGCGGCATGCTCTTGTCATTGCACGAATCGGACTAACCGAGATTGTATATTCGGTCCCACAAAAATCCCAACGTTCACATTATTTGAACTATCGGTCTCACCGAGTTGTCCACTCGGTCCCACCGAGATTGCTCAAATGTGTGTAACGGTTGGATTTTGTGTGGAGGCTATTTATACCCTCCACCCCTCTTCATTCGTGAGAGAGCCATCGAAAGAACTACCACTCCTACCTTACATTTACGAGAAGAGAACTACCTACCCTTGTGTTGAGATCAAGTTGCTCCACTCCCACCATATGAAGCTTGATCTCTAGCCTTCCCAAGTTGCTTTCCACTCAATCCTTTCTTCCACCACAGCCAAATCGGTGAGGAGAGTTGAGTGTTGGGGAGATTATCATTTGAAGCACAAGAGCAAGGAGTTCATCATCATCTACAACATCTATTACCTTTTGGAGGTGGTGCCTCCTAGATTGGTTAGGTGTCGCTTGGGAGCCTCCGTCGTCGAGATGTGGAGTTGAACCAAGAAGTTTGTAAGGGCAAGGAGATCGCCTACTTCGTGAAGATCTACCCCGAGTAAGGCTAGCCCTCCGTGGGCGTGAGCCATGATGGAATAGACAAGGTTGCTTCTTCGTGGACCCTTCGTGGGTGGAGCCCTCCGTGGACTCGCATGTGATCGTTACCCTCCGTGGGTTGAAGTCTCCATCAACATGGAAGTACGATAGCACCACCTATCGGAACCACGAGAAAAATCACCGCGTCTCCAAAATTGCGTTTGCTCTTCTCCACCTCTCTTTACTACATGTGCAATTTACTTTCCGCTGCCTATACTCTAGAATTGCATGTGTAGGGTGATGCTTGACTTGATCATAATTGTGAATCTGCCAAAACTGTTCTTTGTCAAAAGGCAGAATTTTTATATTGACAAGTAGTCTAATCACCCCCCCTCTAGACATACTTTCGATCCTACAGAGATGAAGCGGTCGGCTTGCATCGAGGGCTCGCGGATGGCTCTGGCCCGTGTAAAGGCGCAGTGTCCGGAGATGGATGCCACCGCTGTTGCTGCCCAGGGTTCGGATGGGAACCAGCTTCCTGCCGTGCATTATTTCGGGGAAGTTATGCACGGCGCTCGTATAATAGAGTTGCAGTGCTCAAAGAATGTAACGTTCAATTGAACGCATTAACTTGTATATCAATGATTATAGTATGAATGCTTTTTGTACTTGTGCTTCCAAGTAGTAAAACTTCTCCTATGCGGCCGTTTGCGTATACTTGTGTATAACCTGAAAGATGCAGTCTTCGGCTTCAGCCCCCTTGCACAAGGTGCTGGGGTGTTCGCAAAATAGCGCTTTTTCACACTTTAATCCGACGTCTCGGTCCTGTTATAAGGAGGTGGTAGCGTAGCGAACGAGGCAATCCGGACTATAGTGCTTTATCTCTTTCACTTAACCAATGGAGATCGAGGTGGGGCTACGATATAGCCCTAATGACACCGCACATCTCCGGATTAAGGTGCGTATGTGTACGACCGAAGCGGCCCTTCGTCAAAGCGAAATTCTAAACATTCGGTGGTCGATCAAGTGGTGACGGACTCTCGCTATATCATGACAGTCATTTTTTGACTTTCTCTCGAGGCGCTTCGCCCACCGAGCCCGGGCACAATCGCATAGTTCTCCGGTGCGCGTTAGCGGGTGATCTGAGCGTAAGGCAGCAAAACACGGGCAGGCAAACCCAACATTTGACCAAAGACATGATTCGAGCTGATGCATATAATGCCCAACTTGAGGCGCGAACACTCCGAAGGTGTTGGACTTTATGATAACGGGCAGAATTATGCCTAAACCCCTTGTGTCAGTGCGGGCATTGTCTTCCGACGCGGCCAATGCCAAAGCGTCGGGCTCCGCTTTGGCTATAGGAGGAAGCCAAGGAGATTAACAACAAGAGACAGATAATAAAAAGGTCTACGAGGGTCTTAATCGAAAAGAATCCTTGCAGCGGGTCCCTACCGCGTCTGCGCTGTGTCTCTGTTGTGCCGTTATCTGGACGAATACGCACGTTTGTTCATCTATAGAAAAAGAGGAACATTTTAGTTTTAGAAACAGTTAGATGCGAAAATAATGCAAAATAATAAGTGCAAATAATTAAAGCTAGGTTTATATGAAACCGTGGTTAGTTGTCTTGCGCAGCCCTTATGAAAGGGTATGCGGCTAGGAGCCCCTAACTTTCTTTGAGTCGGATTCGTCTATCCGAATCCGGGGTCTTTAAGTGACCCTCGACTTTGAAATGGTGCCATGTGGACGGGCATCTTAATTGTAAGAGACGCGTAATGCGGTATGGCGTTGAAGCGGACAAAAGCCTTTCGTCCCAATAGTGCTTGATGTTCACTTTTAAATGGGATGATATGGAAAATTAACTTTTCTCGCCGAAAATTGTTCGGTGATCTGAACACGACTTGAGTAATATCGAGCACATGCACTTGGCGTAAGGGCTGGCGTAACTCCTTTGAAGGAAGTGCGGCTGTGTCGAATTTTGGTAGGGTCTATCCCCATCCGACGGATTGTGTTTGAATATAGCAGGTTTAAGTCACTGCCTCCGTCCATTAGGGCGTTTGTGAATTGTAGTCCGTCTATTATCGGATTCAATATCGAGAGTCGTCCATGGTTCGAACACTTTTGGAATAATCCGGTGGTGAAAGTGATTGGTTTTAATATCCGGTCTCTATGGTTTTGCGGGGCGGACCGTGCGAAGCTCTTTTAGAAAGTGCCGACTTTGTTTTTCCGTGTCCTCACATGAAGTGAGTTTATGCTTTGACCCCTTGTGGGAAAGTCTTTTGTTTTCGGTGCCTACTTTGGCGGGGTTTATCTTCTTCGCTGACGCGTCGAGCCCCTTGCGTTCGGCGTTTAGTCAATTTGGACTGTTTGAAAACCCAACAATCCTGTGGGTGTGATTTGCGAGCCTTCCGAAGTCTTGTGGATTTGACAAATCCGACCTAGAATTTTGTGTAGGTTAGGCAGTTCGTTCTTTGTCGTCCTTGTGAGTTGAGCTTTATTATTCGCCGTGAGCTTTTGAATCCGGCGTTGATTGCCGTGCTCTTTGGGCTTTTCTCTTTATTCCGTATTTGTTCTTTTTCTGCCGTGATTTTCCATTTCCATCTCTTATCTCGGATGTACTTGGGTCGCTGGTGCTGCTTCTTGCCAACCAGCTGTCCTCTCTAGCATAAGCGGGTCATGAGGCTTGTTAATGCGGTCATTGTCCTCGGTTTCTCTTGGCCGAGGTGTCTGGGCGAGCCATTCATCTCGGACATTGTGCTTAGAAGCTGCTAAGGCTTGGCGTCCGGACAATCGACTATTTGATTCTTTTTGGTAAGGAACCTGTTCTGAATTTCCGTGTGACTCTCGGGCTGTTGAGTTATGTGACTTAGGTCATCTCTGCATCCGGAGGCGGACATAAGTCCTTGAAAATTTGCTCTAGCGCTTCCTCGAGCTCTTCCCAACTTCCAATAGTGTTTTACGGGAGGCTTTTGAGCCAATGACGGGCTGGCCCTTTGAGCTTGAGGGTAGATATTTTATGGCGTGGAGATCGTCTCCTCACGCCATATGTATATCGATATATAGTCTTCTATCCAGACTCGAGTGTTGTTACATCGTAGGCTTCTATGTTTATGGGTTTAAACCTCTTTGGGAATTCATGTTCTAGCACCTCGTGCATGAAGCATAGTGGGTGTCTGGCGCCCTGTACTTATGCGTGCCGCTATCGTCGGACACTTAGCGTGTTCCTTTGCTTATTGGGGCTTTCCTTTTGGGTCCGTAGATGGACTGGCTGGGCCATTTGACGGTGGGGCTTTATGGCCTCTTCGTCAATTCAGGAGCAGCTTGCGCTTGGGTAGCTCTTGATTGGTGGCTGTTGCCGTGCTTGTCTGCGGTTTTGAGCACTTTGCTCCATCTTATCCGGGCGCATCTTCCGCTGTGTTGAGCTTCCGTTTTTCCTTCTTGGGCTTCTTGCTGTAGCGATGAGCCTGCGTTTACAAACATCTTGTTCGACGGGCTCCTCGAGTTAAATGCGTCATTGGGGCTTGTTTTGTCTTGGAGGGAGGTACATAGTTGTGATCCTCAACCGTTTCTTCTGCCGCCCTTTCGTGAGGGCTTGCTTCTATATCCTCCTTTCTTTGAGTCTTCTTTGGAGGGTTTGTCTTGGCACTCTCCGGGTGTTATTATCTCCCGTGCGGATTCTTCATTCTTGTTGTGGCGGGATTTAGGCGGCGCCACGACGCCGGCGTTTGGGTGGCTTCTTTAGAGAATCTTCCTCCGCTGCTTTCTCGCCATCCCTTCTTTTGGGGTATCCACCATGTAGGCGTCGTGATGACGAGGTGGCCTTCCGGTGCCCGTGGGCGCTGGGTCTGCTTCGTCTTGGCATCATCGTCCATAGCGTCGATGTCATCAGAGTCGTAGTCTAGCATGTCGGTTAGATCTTCGACAGTGGCTACAAAGTGGGTGGTGGGTGGGATCTGAATTTCTTCATCGTCCGTACTCCAGCCGTCCTGGCCATAATCCGGCCAGGATTCTCCTGATAGCGAGAGATGCTTCAGGGAATTCAAGATATCGCCAAAAGGCGAGTGCTGAAAGATGTCCGTGGCGGTGAATTCCATAACGGCGCCCGATCCGTTTAATTGGCAGGAGGCGCGGGAGGCTCGAGTCCGGCGGAGTCGGCGCCTCGGGATCACGAGTTCGCCAGCACCGGATCGGTATTCGGCTCCATCGCCGTAGATGTTGAAGCCCCCGGTGGCGTCTAGCCACCGACCCTCGTCATGGGCAATCGGCTCGGGCAAGTAGCGGGCGGATTCAAGTCGCGACCACCAAAGCCTTGTCCGCGGCAGAGCAGATCATGCCCATCGTCGCGGTCGCGGCACGCTGGCTGTGGCTCGAGTCCGTCGAAGATCAAGTCTCCGCGGTCATCGGCCGTGAAGTTTAAACTTCGAATCGACTCGACGGCGAGCGTAGCTTTCAATCTGCTCCAAATGGCCAAGGGAGTTGGCCCGCAGTGCAAAGCCGCTGAATACGAAGATCTGTCTGGGGAGAAAAGTCTCACCCTGGACAGCGTTGAAGGTTGAAGATGCCATCGAGCCTATCGGTGACGACACAGAGGAACTCTCAATGAAAGCACCAATGTCGGTGTCAAAACCGGTGGATCTCGGGTAGGGGTCCGGGCGTGCGTCTAGGCGGATGGTAACAGGAGGCGAGGGACACAATGTTTTACCTGTGTTGGGCCCTCTCGATGGAGGTAATACCCTACGTCATGCTTGATTAATATTGATGATATGGGTAGTACAAGAGTAGATCTACCATGAGATCAATGAGGCTAAACCCTAGAAGCTAGTCTATGGTATGATTGTTGAGATATATTGTTGTCCTACGGACTAAAGCCCTCCGGTTTATATAGACACCGGAGAGGCTAGGGTTACACAGAGTCGGTTACAATGGTAGGAGATCTACATATCCGTATTGCCAAGCTTGCCTTCCACGCCAAGTAAAGTACCTTCCGGACACGAGCCGGAGTCTTCAATCTTCTATCTTCGTAGTCTGGGAGTCCGGCGGATATTGATAGTCTGGCTGTCCGGACACCCCCTAGTCCAGGACTCCCTCAGCGGGTATCATTATTTTCTCACCTTCACAGATGATTTGAGCAGATATGGGTATATCTACTTAATGAAACATAAGTCTGGAACATTTGAAAAGTTCAAAGAATTTCAGAGTGAAGTAGAAAATCATCGTAACAAGAAAATAAAGTTTCCACGATCCGATCGTGGAGGAGAATATTTGAGTTACGAGTTTGGTTTACATTTGAAACAATGCGGAATAGTTTCGCAACTCACCCCCCCCCCCTCAAAACACGACAATGAAATGGTGTGTCCAAGTGTCATAATCGTACTTTACTAGATATGGTATGATTTGTGATGTCTCTTACTGATTTACCGCTATCGTTTTGGGGTTATGCTTTAGAGACAGCCGCATTCACGTTAAATAGGGCACCATCAAAATCCGTTGAGACGACGCCTTATGAACTGTGGTTTGGCAAGAAACCGAAGTTGTCGTTTCTTAAAGTTTGGGGCTACGATGCTTATGTGAAGAAACTTCAACCAGATAAGCTCGAACCCAAATCGGAGAAATGAGTCTTCATAGGATACCCAAAAGAGACTATTGGGTACACATTCTATCACAAATTTGAAGGCAAGACTTTTGTTGCTAAATTTGGATCCTTTCTAGAGAAGAAAATTCTCTCGAAAGAAGTGAGTGGGAGGAAAGTAGAACTTGATGAGGTAATTGTATCTGCTCCCTTATTGGAAAGTACTTCATCACAGAAACCGGTTCCTGTGACAACTACACCAATCAGTGAGGAAGCTAATGATATTGATCATGAAACTTCAGATCAAGTTACTACTGAACCTCTTAGGTCAACCAGAGTAAGATCCGCACTAGAGTGGTACGGTAATCCTATTGGTGAAGTCATGTTACTTGACCATGGCGAACCTACGAACTATGAGGAAGCGATGATGAGCCCAGATTCTGCAAAATGGCTTGAGGCCATGAAATCTGAGATGGGATCCATGTATGAGAACAAAGTATGGACTTTGGTTGACTTTCCCAATGATCGGCAAGCCATCGAGAATAAATGGATCTTCAAGAAGAAGACTGACGCTGATGGTAATGTTACTGTCTACAAAGCTCGACTTGTTGCAAAAGGTTTTCGACAAGTTCAAGGAGTTGACTATGGTGAGACTTTCTCACCCGTAGCGATGCTTAAGTCTGTCTGGATCATGTTAGCAATTGTCGCATTTTATGATTATGAAATATGGCAAATGGATGTCAAAACTGCATTCCTGAATGGATTTCTAGAAGAAGAGTTGTATATGACGCAACCAGAAGGTTTTGTCCATCCAAAAGATGCTAACAAAGTGTGCAAGCTCCAGCGATCCATTTATGGACTCGTGCAAGCCTCTCAAAGTTGGAATAAACGCTTTGATAGTGTGATCAAAGCATATGGTTTTATACAGACTTTTGGAGAAGCCTGTATTTACAAGAAAGTGAGTGGGAGCTCTGTAGCATTTCTGATATTATATGTAGACGACATATTATTGATTGGAAATTATATAGAATTTCTGGATAGCATAAAAGGAAACTTGAATAAAAGTTTTTCAATGAAAGACCTCGATGAAGCTTCTTACATATTAGGCATCAAGATCTATAGAGATAGATCAAGATGCTTAATTGGACTTTCACAAAGCACATACCTTGATAAAGTTTTGAAAAAGTTCAAAATGGATCAAGCAAAGAAAGGGTTCTTGCCTGTATTACAAGGTGTGAAGTTGAGTTAGACTCAATGCCCGACCATAGCAGAAGATACGGAGAAAATGAAAGATGTTCCCTATGCTTCAGCCATAGGCTCTATCATGTATGCAATGTTGTGTGCCAGACCCGATGTATGCTTAGCAATAAGTTTAGTAGGGAGGTACCAAAGTAATCCAGGAGTGGATCACTAGACATCGGTCAAGAATATCCTGAAATACCTGAAAAGGACTAAGGATATGTTTCTCGTTTATGGAGGTGACAAAGAGCTAGTCGTAAATGGTTACGTTGATGCAAGCTCTGACACTGATCCGGATGATTCTAAATCGCAAACCGGATACGTGTTAATATTGAATGGTGGAGCTGTAAGTTGGTGCAGTTCTAAACAAAGTGTCGTGGCGGGATCTACATGTGAAACGGAGTACATAGCTGCTTCGGAAGCAGCAAATGAAGGAGTTTGGATGAAGGAGTTCATATCTGATCTAGGTGTCATACCTAGTGCATCGGGACCAATGAAGATCTTCTGTGACAATACTGGTGCAATTGCCTCGGCAAAGGAATCCAGATTTCACAAGAGGACCAAGCACATCAAGAGACGCTTCAATTGCATCTGGGACCAAGTCCAGGTGGGAGACATAGAGATTTGCAAGATACATACGGATCTAAATGTTGCAGACCCGTTGACTAAGCCTCTTCCACGAGCAAAACATGATCAGCACCAAGGCTCCATGGGTGTTAGAATCATTACTGTGTAATCTAGATTATTGACTCTAGTGCAAGTGGGAGACTGAAGGAAATATGCCCTAGAGGCAACAATAAAGTTATTATTTATTTCCTTATATCATGATAAATGTTTATTATTCATGCTAGAATTGTATTAATCGGAAACATAATACATGTGTGAATACATAGACAAATATAATGTCACTAGTGTGCCTCTACTTGACTAGCTCATTAATCAAAGATGGTTATGTTTCCTAACCATGGACATGAGTTGTCACTCGATTAATGGGATCACATCATTAGTATAATGATGTGATTGACTTGACCCATTCCGTTAGCTTAGCACTTGATCGTTTAGTATGTTGCTATTCCTTTCTTCATGACTTATACGTGTTCCTACAACTATGAGATTATGCAACTCCCGTTTACCGTAGGAACACTTTGTGTGCTACCAAACGTCACAACGTAACTGGGTGATTATAAAGGAGCTCTACAGGTGTCTCCAAAGGTACATGTTGAGTTGGCATATTTCGAGATTAGGTTTTGTCACTCCGATTGTCGGAGAGGTATCTCTGGGTCCTCTCAGTAATGCACATCACTATAAGACTTGCAAGCAATGTAGCTAATGAGTTAGCTACAGAATGATGCATTACATAACGAGTAAAGAGACTTACTGGTAACGAGATTGAACTAGGTATTGAGATACCGACGATCGAATCTTGGGCAAGTAACATATCGATGACAAAGGGAACAACGTATGTTGTTATGCGGTTTCACCGATAAAGATCTTTGTACAATATGTAGGAGCCAATATGAGCATCCAGGTTCCGCTATAGTTATTGACTGGAGACGTGTCTCGGTCATGTCTACATAGTTCTCGAACCCGTAGGGTCCGCACGCTTAAAGTTTCGATGATGGTTATATTATGAGTTTATGAGTTTAGATGTACCGAAGGTTGTTCGGAGTCCCGGATGTGATCACGGACATGACGAGGAGTCTCGAAATGCTCAAGACATGAAGATTGATATATTGGAAGCCTATATTTGGATATCAGAAGCGTTCCGGGTGAAATCGGGATTTTACCGGAGTACCAAGGGGTTACTGGAACCCCCCGGGGGCTTAATGGGCCATAGTGGGTGAGGGAGTCCTGGATTAGGGGGTATCCGGACAGCCGGACTATATACAATGTCCGGACTATTGAAGCGTGAAGATACAAGACTGAAGACTTCGTCCCGTGTCCGGATGGGACTCTCCTTTGCGTGGAAGACAAGCTTGGCGATCCGGATATTGTGTTTCCTTCCTTGTAACCGACTCCATGTAAACCCTAGCCCTCTCCAGTGTCTATATAAACCGGAGAGGTTGGTCCTTAGAAGGCCGACCACAATTACAACCATAATCATCATAGGCTAGCTCTTAGGGTTTAGCCTCTACGATCTCGTGGTAGATCTACTCTTGTACTACTCATATCGTCAATATTAATCAAGTAGGAAGTAGGGTTTTACCTCCATCGAGAGGGCCCGAACCTGGGTAAACATTGTGTCCCTTGCTTCTGTTACCATCACCCAGACGCATGCGGATCGGGACCCCCTACGAGATCCGCGGTTTGACACCGACATTGGTCTTTGTCATTGAGAGTTCCTCTGTGTCGTCGCTGTAAGGCTTGATGGCTCCTTCAATCATCGTCAACGACATGGTCCAGGGTGAAACTTTTCTCCCCGGACAAGTTCAGCGGCTTCGCACTGCGGGCTAATTCGCTTGGCCATCTGGAGAAGATCGACAACTATGCCCCTGGCCACCAGATCAGGTTCAGAAACCTGAACTACACGGCGGACATTCGCGGAGACTTGATCTTCGATAGATTTGTGCCTATACCAGAGCACGGACATCCACAGCGAGCACGGCTTAGACTGCTTTGTCCGGACAATCTTGAGATATCACCTCAGAGTAGCCGGACTTAAAACCGAAGCAAGCTGCGTTGCCTAAGGACGGAGGGATGGACCGCGCCCCGCAGTCCGTACACTCATCGGCGGTGGAGCCGAACATAGGCCTCACTTCTGAGGAAGCCTGTGACTCCAAATCCCCGAACCCATATCCGGTTGTAGGTTCCAATCCGCGCGCTCCCGAGCCCGCCGAGCCTGGTTGGGCTCCGGTAATGGAGTTTACCGCTGCGGATATCTTCCAGCACTCGACATGCTAAACTCATTAAAGTCTCTCTCTTTGTCAGGAGGCTCTCGGCCGAACTATGTCCGGCTCGAGTGGGAAGCAGGCGACGAAGGAATTCGTTGCCCACCCACCACCCACTTCATTGGCACGGTTGATGATTTAACCGACGTGCTTGACTTCGACTCCGAAGGCATCGACGGTATGGACGACGATGCAGGAGAAGATTCAAAATCTCTGGGGCACTGGACTACCACCTCGTCACACGATATATACATGGTGGACACGCCCAAGGAGGACGACGGCGACAATCCGGAAGATAAAACCCCCGGGCAAAAGCCAAAACGATGGCGCAGACCCCGCTCAAAGTCCAACAACAGTAAAAATAGAGACAAGAGCGCTAGAAAGATCAACGCCCTAGTCAACTCCGAAGGCAACAATGACCATACGGACCCAGCGATGGAGCAGGACGAGCCAGGTCATGCCGAACACAGTTCGGAGCGGACGCCCGATCACAATGATCCCGAGGGACGAGTTCATCAAACTTCCCAAGGACAAGAACAAAGTCCGGATGATGACGCATTCATCATCCCAGAAACACGCATGGAACGAGATAACCTCCACAGAAAGCTTATGGCCACCGCAAGAAGTCTAAAGAAGCAGAAGCAACGGCTAAAAACTATACAGGAAACGCTCAATCGCAGATGGAATAAAGTGCTAGCCACTGAAGAAAGATACGACGACGATCGCCATACAAAGAGCTATCCAAAACGAAAGCTACTGCCAGAATTCGAGGACGAGGCCGTTCCACCAAAGAATAACACGACCGGGAAGCCAGACGTACTGCTTCATAACCGCAACAGAGCGTCTACCGACGCCACGCACGATTTGCGTGAGCACCTGGATAAGAAAGCCGGCGCAGCCAAGTCCATCTACGGATCTAAAGGACACACCCCGGCGAGGGACTATGGTCACCAAAACGACCATACCAACCAAATACCAGTTCGGAACAAGCACCGGACACAACAACAGCCGACGACATGCCACAGCACGTCCAGATACAGAGGGGCTGCTCACCCCCTGTGCTTCACCGAAGAAGTGTTGGACCATGAATTTCCACAGGGTTTTAAACCTGTGAATATAGAGGCATACAACGGAATGACAGGCCCAGGGGTCTGGATCGAGGATTTTATCCTGCATATACACATGGCTCGAGGGGATGGCCTCCACACCATCAAATACCTTCCCGACAAGTTGAAGGGACCAGCTAGCTAGACACTGGTTGAAAAGCCTCCCCAAAAATTCAATTGGGAGTTGGGAGGAACTTGAGGACACTTTTAGGGCCAATTTTCAAGGGACTTATGTCCGGCCTCCGGATGCGGACGATTTAAGTCACATAATCCAACAGCCCGGAGAGTCCGCCTGCAAGCTTTGCAACAGATTCCTCAGTAGGAAGAATCAAATTGCCGATTGTCCGGATGCTGAAGCCTTAGCGGCATTCAAACCCAGCATCCGCGACGAGTGGCTCGCTAGAAACCTCGGCCAAGAAAAGCCAAGGACAATGGCAGCCTTAACAAGCCTTATGACCCACTTTTGCGCGGGAGAAGATAGCTGGCTAGCCCGAAAAGGCACCAGCGATCCCAGCACATCCGAAATAAGGGATGGCAACGGGAAGCCACGGCGTAATAAAAACAAACGTCAAAACAAGGAAGAGAGCCCGGACAACACAACAGTAAACGCCGGATTCAGGGGCTCTCGACCCGATCAGCAAAAGAA
Source organism: Aegilops speltoides (assembly GCA_021437245.1). Classification (NCBI taxonomy): domain Eukaryota; kingdom Viridiplantae; phylum Streptophyta; class Magnoliopsida; order Poales; family Poaceae; genus Aegilops; species Aegilops speltoides. The sequence continues at coordinate 361,119,655 of CM038146.1, read as the reverse complement.
GCCACTTAAAGGTAGTAAAGAGGGGCCGTCCGGTCTGAACAGAGTCCTGGATAGACTGTGCCAAATTCACGGCACCCCCGATAAACCCGCGAACCACACGCACCGAGAGTGATGGGTCTTCAAGCAGGCCGGCAAATAAAATGATGAACACAAAGGAAGGGAAACACCAAGTGAAGACGAGGATGAATCTTGCTAGCCGAACACTGGGGGACAGAAAAAATTCCCACCAGAGGTTAAAACAGTAAACATGATCCGCGCGGCTCACACATCTACGAGAAGGCACGAACGCGCACTCAGAGACGTGTACGATATAGAGCCCATCGTACCCACACCTAACTACTGGATGGCTTGTCCGATCACCTTCGATCACACGGACTTCCTAACTAGTATTCGGCACGGAGGATCAGAGGCCTCGGTGCTTGACCTAATAACCGACGGATACCATCTCACCCACGTCCTCATGGACGGCAGCAGCAGTCTCAATTTAATATACGAGGACACCGTTCGCAGGATGGGGATAGACCCATCCAGAATTAATCAAAGCAACACCGCCTTTGAAAGGGTGATACCAGGCGTTTAAGCCTACAGCAGGGGCTCCGTCGTACTGGAGGTAACATTCGGCTCCCCAGGCAACTCCAGAAGAGAAGAAATACTCTTCACCATCGCACCCTTCCAAAGCGACTATCATGCATTACTTGGAAGAACGGCCTTCGCCTGCTTCAACGCATTACCGCACTATGCCTACCTTACACTCAAGATGCCCGGTCCACATGGCGTCATCACCGTTAACGGAAACACATAGCGCTCTTCACGCGCGGAGGAATACGCGACGGCTCTAGCGGCCGAACTCTAAGCGGCCTCCGATACCAAAAAGCATGACTGGTCGTCAAGACCACAGACATGGTTAGAAGAGTCCGGCAGCCCGGATAAAAATGAACCAGGGCACCGTATATGTAATCCCATAGAGGACACCAGGCGCTATAAATATTTAATATAGCCCCACACTTGGCTCAACCTTATTGGCAAGCCAACGTCGTACACTTTTACTATCCATCGCATACTTATGTTGTAATCTCCTACACGAGTTCTGCTTTTTACAGACAACATTCGCGCAATACCCTTCCACGATACGGCGCAGCGGAGACAAAGGCGCAGACGTGCAGCAAGGCCCCGCTCAAAAGGTTTCTTTTTAGATTAAGCCTCTGTGTAAACCTTTTTTATTGCTTCTTGTTGTTTAAACATCCCATGGGTTCCATACCCACAGAGGATACTGCCGTTTTTGGCATTTCGCCACGACAGACTAATGCTCGTACCTGGAAAAACAGGGTTTATAATGAATGGGCATTCTCCAGCCCATTTTTTGCTATAAAGTCAGAATACCTTCGGGAGTGTTCGGCGTCACGAGTTTGGCCATATTTAGCATTAGCTCTGAATCATGTCTTTGGTCAAATGTTGGGTTTGCCCGGCTCCTGGGTTTGTCGCCTTACGTTCCGTTCTTATCGGCAAAGGCGGCCAAAGGAGAACTACTGCGATTGTGCCCTGGTTATTCCGGATGAGAACCTCAGTAGAGAAAGCTGAAAACTGACTGTCATGATACAGCGAGAGACTGTTCAACCACTTGAAGACTTACTGGAATCTTTAGGATTCCTCTGCATTAACGAAGGGCCGTTTCCCGGCCAAGTACATACGCGCCCGTATTCAAATGCACGCGAAAGTACCAGGGGCTACATAGTAGCCCCACCATTAGACTCCCATGGCTAAGCGAAGGTGTTACAACTATATAATCCGGTTGCCTAGTTCGACGTGCGATCACCTCCTTAATGGACCAAGACGTTGGATCAAGTGTGATTATGCATATTTTTCGTGAACACCCCCGCATTGTATGCGTGGGGGTTGAAGCCAACGACTGCTAACTTTTAGATTTTTATATATATATATATATATATATATATATATATATATATATATATATATATATATATGAATGAACGCCATACAGAGACACAATAATACTTTCAGGCAAAAAGTATAAATATAGCCTTGTAACCAAAATAACGTTGCTTTTTACAATGATTTGATTTGTTACTCGAATAATACATTCTTCGAGCATTGCGCCTCTATTAAGCGGGCACCTTCTGTCACCTGCTCCAAGTAGTGCTCGGCCGGATACTGGCCTCCCGCTGGATTCTGGGTCGCTACAACGGTGGCTTCCATATTTGTCCAATAGGCTTTAACGTGGGCAAGAGCCATTTGTGCACCCTCTATGCATGCCGACCTTCTCATGGCGTCGAGGTACGGCCCCAAGGAACTGTTGCACCAAGCCAAAGTAGTTGTCCGGCTTAGGCCCCTTTGGCCAAAGATGGTCTATTATAGACCGCATGGCAAGTCCGGACAATCTGCGAAGCTCCGCCACAGCAGCCATCTTCTCACTTAACGGCAGCGGGCGCGCGGGAGCATTGAATTGCGACCAAAAAAGCTTCTCCACTTCTTTATCACCTTGATCTTCGAAAAACTTGGCTGCATCAGCTGTACTCTTCACCAAGTCTGCATACGCATCTGCAGGACTCCAGCGTCCATCCAGGGGAGCATACTTAGGATCCAAAAACTTCGTCCGCGGTTAGTAGGAGCCCCCAGCCGCGATTTTATCGGCCTGTTGAAGCTCCTCCCGCACACCCCTGACCTCGGTCCGCATCTCCTTGGTGGCATTAAGTGCCTTGTTTAGATCGTCCGAACTAGCCTTATTCTCCTTTTCAAGGAGTTCATACCGGTCGGCGGCATTTTTTAACTCCACAGCCATTTCGGCTATCTTTTCCTTGCTTCGGTGATGAGCAGCCTATTCGGCTCTCAATTCTTTGGCCGCCTTTAGGGCAGCCGCATGGCTAACCCGAGCTTGCTCCTTGGCCTGGGCAAGTTCCGCCCTTAGGGCTTCCACGGCAGCAGCCCCATCTGCAGTCCGAACATATCGCATTAATATTATGCCGCTCTCATATTTTCCTATACAACATAATAAGGAAGGCAGAGCACATACCTTGTGACTCGTTCAGCCGCTCGTTCACCAGCGTGATATCGGCATCAATAGATCTGATATGCCTCCTTAGTTCGGCAACTTCAATGGATTGGTCGGCTGCCGGACCCTTAGATACCTGCACATATGTACAGCACAATCATTACTATATGATCCCCCGTTTGCCGCCGAGGGCGGGCAACCAGAGTCTCAGGGGCTACTATCCATATGGAGCACACCTAGCGCGTGCCTCACAGCCAAAAAATAGTGTATTTTTCACTACATACCTCAAAGCCTCTGAGCAGGCTTGTAAATGCTTCATTCAAACCGCTTGTGGCGGATGAAATCTTCTTGAGCACCATGCTCATTAATGAGTGGTGCTCCTCCGACAGCGCAGCTCGCTCCAGTAGGCCTGTCAGTACGACCGGCCGGACATCAAACTATGCCGGACCCTTCTCATCGCCCCCCGTGGGAGCCAAACGCTCCGGGCTCAAGGCGGCTGACGCATCGGCTTCCGGCTTTGGCAGATCCATACTCCTCCGTGACGACACCTCGGTGCCGCCCGCTTCATGAGGTGGAGAGGTGGGTGGGGTCTCGCTCTCCATCATCTCCGGAGGAAGATCCCCCGAAGACGAATTCTGTTGAGAAGAGCTGCTAGCCGGACTGCAAAATACGAATCCTGGTTATTGATCTAGGAGAAACGCGGTACCTTCGAATTAACGATTAACTTACAGCTCGGTGGAGGGCTGGCCCGTTGGCGGGAATGACGCGGTGAGGGTGACCGTCGGGGCAGAGCCCCTGGTGATACCTTTTTCCCTGTTTTGGGCATCTCCGTCTCCAAGTCTTCGGAGGCATCCCTCTTCTTCCCGTGCGGGGAGGAGGCTTTAGCCTCCCCTTCCCGACTATCCTCCTTAGGAGAGATAACAATTCCCCCGGTTCAGATGTGTAGCGTGTGAAGTTCGGTTTCTTTGTTCTTCCCCTTGTCTTTCCCTGAGGGCATTCTGCTGAGTACCCGGTCAAGCATCTTGGCCATGGTGGGACCAGGCGAGCCTTCGAGAAGTGGCATCGGACACCTGATTCTCTCCGCCTTGCTGAGCCATTCCTAGCCACGGTTAATTTTCAGAATAATAATTATGACAAATACAAAACAAGGTGTCCGGTATCAAGGTTACTTACTTGGGTATCTAGGCGATTGCAGCTTAGGCCCGCATCCTCAGTGGTGTCCGGACACTCTACTTTTGGTCTGAAGAATAATTTGCACATCCCTTCGAGCTTCAGGCCGAAGAAGTGCTTAACAGTCCGCGGACCCTCTGGATTGAACTCCCACATCCGGAGAGGCCGGCGTTGGCACGGCAACATCCGTCGGATTAACATCACTTGAATTATGCTGACAAGGTTAATGTCCCTCTCAAGAAGCTCCCGGATGCGGCTCTGCAGTACTGGTACATCGCCAGCGGGCCCCCAATTCCGTCCTACGTTAGTCCAAGACACTAGTTGTGACGGAGGGCCCGAGCGGAACTCGGGGGCGGCCACCCACTTTGTGCCTCTGGGAGCCGTAACATAAAACCACCTCCATTGCCATACATCGGATACTTCGGGGAAAGAACCCTCTGGCCATGGGGCATCGGTATTCCTGCTTATTATGGCACCTCCGCACTCCGCATGTCGCCCCTCGATCATCTTCGGCTTCACATTGAAGGTCTTGAGCCATAAGCCGAAGTGTGGGGTGACATGGAGGAAGGCCTCGCACACTATTATGAATGACGAGATATGGAGGATAGCGTCCGGAGCTAGATCATGAAAATCCAACCCGTAATAGAACATGAGCCCCCTCACAAAAGGATCAAGGGTAAGGCCCAAGTCGCAGAGGAAGTGAGGAATAAACACGACGCTCTCATTGGGCTCCGGTGTAGGGATGACCTGCCCTGAAGCAGGAAGCCTGTGCTGGATGTCGGCGGTCAGATATCCGACCTCCCTAAGCTTTGCAATGTCCTCCTTTTGAATCGAGGAGGCCACCCAGCGGCCTTGAGGGTTGGATCCGGACATATTGGAGGATCTGGGGTGTTGGAGCTTAGGTCTCGGGTGTTAGAACTCGAGGTGCGAGAAGACGAGAAGGAGGTGGAAAAGAGGCATAGGCCTCGGCCCCTTTATAAAGGGGGTGAATATCAAGAGTCCTCAGCGTGACCGCTTGAGACTTATCTAAAAACACACGGAGTCATACCGACGGTCGTCGTGGGGTTGCGCACGCCCGTATTAATGGAAGATCTCGTAATAAGAGGAACACGATCTCTGCTTTGGCAGGACGTGCCAATAAATCCGCCTCACAATGCGAGTTGAGGTAGGGCCAGTAAGCACCGGTTCATGTTGGACCGGGCCACAACGCAAGGGCACGACGTACGAAGATTGCCAGCAGATTAGATTTATGATATGTTCCGTACAATAGTATGTGAGAATCATCTCGCAAATCCGGACACGGTCTAAGTGTTCGATAATTACTTTGGAGTATTCGGAGATGGAACCCGCCTTGCAATGCCGAAGACAAGACTGCGCGCCGGACTCATTGTCATTGCAGCCTGGTTCAGGGGCTACTGAGGGAGTCCTGGATTAGGGGGTATCCGGACAGCCGGACTATATACAACGTCCGGACTATTGAAGCATGAAGATACAAGAATCAAGACTTCGTCCCGTGTCGGGATGGGACTCTCCTTTGCGTGGAAGACAAGCTTGGCGATCTAGATATTGTGTTTCCTTCCTTGTAACCGACTCCATGTAAACCCTAGCCCTCTCTGGTGTCTATATAAACCGGAGAGGTTGGTCCTTAGAAGGCCGATCACAATTACAATCATAATCATCATAGGCTAGCTCTTAGGGTTTAGCCTCTATGATCTCGTGCTACATCTACTCGTGTACTACTCATATCGTCAATATTAATCAAGCAGGAAGTAGGGTTTTACCTCCATCGAGAGGGCCCGAACCTGGGTAAACATTGTGTCCCTTGCTTCCTATTACCATCAGCCTAGACGCACAGATCGGGACCCCCTACCCGAGATCCGCCGGTTTTGACACCGACAGTGGGCCTTAGTGGACAAGAGGAGAGGCGGCTAGGGCAGGGTCACGCGCCCCTCCCCCCTAGTCCGAATAGGACAAGGAGAGGGGGGCGGCGCTCCCCCTTTCCTTCCTCTCTTCCTCCTCTTTTCCCCCTTCTCCTAATCCAACAAGGAAGGGAGGGAGTCCTACTCCCGGTGGGAGTAGGCCTCCTCCTGGTCAGCCGCCCCCTCCCCCCTTGCTCCTTTATATACGGGGGCAGGGGGCACCTCTAGAAACAACAACAATTGATCCATGAGATCTATTAGCTGTGTGTGGTGCCCCCTCCACTATATTCCACCTTGATAATATCGTAGCGGTGCTTAGGTGAAGCCCTACATCGGTAGAACATCATCATCGTCACCACGCCGTTTTGCTGACGGAACTCTCCCTCGACACTCGGCTGGATCGGAACTCGAGGGATGTCATCGAGCTAAACATGTGCAAGAACTCGGAGGTTCCGTGCTTTCGGTGCTTCATCGGTCGGGCCGTGAAGACGTACGACTACATCAACCGCGTTGCTAACGCTTCCGCTTTCAGTCTACGAGGGTACGTGGACAACACTCTCCCCTCTCGTTGCTATGCATCACCATGATCTTGCGTGTGCGTAGGAAAGTTTTTGAAATTACTATGTTCCCCAACACAATCTCCATCAGCATCTTCAACAGCACCATCTCCTCTCAAACCCTAGTTCATCTCTTGTGTTCAATCTTTGTACCGGAACTATAGGTTGGTGCTTGTGGGTGACTTGTAGTGTTGATTACATCTTGTAGTTGATTACTATATGGTTTATTTGGTGGAAGATTATTTGTTCAGATCCATTATGCTATTTAATACCCCTCTGATCATGAGCATGATTATAATTTCTGAGTAGTTACTTTTGTTCTTGAGGTCACGGGAGAAATCTTGTTGCAAGTAATCATGTGAACTTGATATGTGTTCGATATTTTGATGGTATGTATGTTGTGATTCCCTTAGTGGTGTCATGTGAATGTCGACTACATGACACTTCACCGTACTTGGGCCTAAGGGAATGCATTGTGGAGTAGTTATTAGATGATGGGTTGCGAGAGTGACAGAAGCTTAAACCCTAGTTTATGCGCTATTCCGTAAGGGGCTGATTTGGATCCAAAAGTTTAATGCTATGGTTAGATTTATTCTTAATACTTTTCTCGTAGTTGCGGATGGTTGCGAGGGAGTTAATCATAAGTAGGAGGTTTGTTCAAGTAAGAACAACACCTAAGAACCGGTCCACCCACATATCAAATTATCAAAGTAGCGAACACAAATCAAACCAACATGATGAAAGTGACTATTTCTAATTCCTGTGTACCCTCAAGAACACTTTGCTTATCATAAGAGACCGTTTTGGCCTATCCTTTGCCTCAAAAGGATTCAGCTACCTTGCTGCACTTTTGTTACCGTTACCTTTACTTGCTCGCTACAAATTATCTTGCTATCAAACTACTCGTTACTTATAATTTCAGTGCTTGCAGAGAATATCTTACTGAAAACTACCTGTCATTTCCTTTTACTCCTCGTTGGATTTGACACTCTTACTTATCAAAAGGACTAACATTGACCCCTATACTTGTGGGTCATCAGAAACCATGGGGGAGTATGAACCCTACTCCCAGCCTTGCCTTGGTGTTGTTTTTGGTCGCAATGGTCATCATTATGATTGTCGTTATCAAGATGACCGTGACAACCAAGCGAGAGTGAAGCTACACGTGCCATCATTCACGGGAAAAGAGGACCCGGATACATATATTGAGTGGAAGGGGAAGTGCGATCAAATCTTTCGCATCCATGGTTTTTCTGAAGATAAGAGAGTTGATCTTCTTGTTATGGAGTTCTCTGGTTATGCTCTTACATGATGTAATTAGCTGCAAGACGATCGATTGATGTTGGGCAGCAATCATATCTGCGGCTGGACTTTGGTGAAGCATGTCATGAGGCGCCGTTTTGTTCCATCATACTATGAGAGGCAACTGTGCAAGCGATTCCAGGAGCTCACTCAAGGTTCCCGCACCGTTGACGAGTACTATAAAGAGATGGAGGTGTTGCCAAGGTTGTCAAAATCGCGATTCTGTTATACGATTCTACGACTTTACGATCCAAACAAACCACTCTGGTTCTACGATTTTAGTTCATAGAATCTACGTTTTTACGATCCTGATAGTGAAGATTCAACGATTTCCGATCCTACCATCGGAGCTCCAATCCGATTCAAAATTGTGATTCTGACAACCTTGGGTGCTGCTATTTCAAACTAGAACCCACGAAAGTGATGAGGCGAAGATGGCAAGATTTTTACATGGCTGAATGATGAAATACCAGATTTTGTAATACAAGGTAGTGGGCACATCACTATTTAAAGTATTGACCTCTCCAAACCCACTTTTATCATTTTTATCACTAGAATCATGCCCTCCGAACAATTGGGATCCCTTCTAGCTATAGTTGACTCATCACTAATCCCTTTTTTATCAAGTTCTATATTACTAAACAAGGATTCAATAGGTGTCACACAAATATTTTTAATATCCTCATCATCACTCGCAAGAGGATGTGAATCTGGTTTAGCGGCCATTTTATTTACTAGCATAGTTTGCTTATCGGAAATCTTACCAAACAAATTTTCAGTACGAGCAAGATGAGATTGAACGTTTTCAACTTCTTGATTAACATCATCAAGTTGTTTACTAATATCATCTAACAAGGTAGAGTGTTCTTTAAGTTCCTCAACAAATAATTTATTGTGCTCATACTACGTAAACATGAATTTCTTAGTAGTGTTCTCAGTTTCAGCCAACCTTTTATGGTATAAGAACTATCAGAGAATTTATCTTGAGACACAGTGACCAAGCAAACTAACAAAGTAAAATATTTTTGTATTTTTTGGTTTTTAGAGAAGTGGCGGGAGATGAAAAAGAGATGAAAATAAAAAGGTAAATAAAAAGTAGAGCAAGTAGATGATAGCTTGAGTGAAGGTACTTGTAGTGATTTGATGATAGCTCCCCGATAACGGCGCCAGAAGTTCTTTCTGCTACTTGTGAGCTGCGTCCGGATTTTCCCCGAAGAGGAAGGGTGAAAAAATATAGTAGCGATAAGTATTTCCCTTAGCTGAGAACCAAGGTTAATCGAACTAGAAGGAGTACCAACCAAATCCTAGTGAACGGCACCTACACATACAAAAGCAAATACTTGCACCCAACGCGGGCAAGAGGGTTGTCAATCCGCTTGAACTCGTACTTGCAAGGATCAAATCTTGTATAGGTAGATGGATAAACTTCAAAAAAAATAAAAGTAAATAAATTGCATCAAGGTATTTTTAGTTTTTATAATATGATTGAAAGAGACCCGGGGGCATAGTTTTCACTAGAGGCTTCTCTCTTGAAACAATAGCATACGATGGGTAAACAAATTACTATTGGGCAATTGATAGAAAAGTGCATAGTTATGACATAGCATGGCAATGATCATGTATATATGCATCACGTCCGTGGCAAGTAGACCGACTCCTGCCTGCATATATTACTATTACTCCAACAATCGATCACTATCCATCATGCATATATGGTACTAAGTTCATGACAAACAGAGTAACGCCTTAAGCAAGATGACATGATGTAGACAAAGTAAACTCAAGTAATATGATTAAACCCGTCGTTTTACCCTTAATGGAAACAATACAGTACGTGCCTAACTACCCCTTTTGTCACTGGGTGAGGACACCGAAAGATTTAACCCATTACAAAGCACCTCTCCCACTGAAGATAAATGCATCTAGGTGGCCAAACCAAATGGATAGATCAGAGAGAAATACAAAGCTATAACAATCATGCATAATAAAGTTCAGAAAAGAATCAATTACTTTCAATGAATAATTTGATCATAAACCCACAATTCATCAAATCGAAACAAACACACAGCAAAAGAAGATTTCATTGGATATAACTCCAAAAATATCGAGGAGAACATTGTATTGAAGATCAAAGAGAGAGAAGTGACCATCTAGCTACTAACTATGGACCCGTAGGTCTGTGGTGAACTACTCACATAACATCGGAAGGCAGTAAGGATGATGTAGAAGCCCTCTGTGACCGATTCCCCCTCCGACAGAGTACCGGAAAAGGCATCCAGATGGGATCGCGGAAGGACAAAAGCTTGCGACGGCGAAAAAAGTGTTACGGTTGGCTCTTTGTTGGTTTGGGAATATTGGTGAACTTATACAGGTGGAATTAGGTCAAACAGAGATGTGTGGGGCCCACGAGCTCAGGGGACGCGCCCTATGAGCTAGTGGCTCTCCCATAGGTCTTCTGGCCACCCCCCGAACCTTCTAGGGCCCCTTCTGGTCCAGACAAAATCATTGAAAGTTTCATCATGCTTGGACTTCGTTTGATACTGATTTTCTGAAAAGCCAAAAACAAGCAAAAGGGAACTGGCACTGGGCAATGGGTTAATATGTTAGTCCCAAAAAATAATATAAAATAGCATAAAAAGCATATAAAGCATCCAAGAATGATAATATAATAGCATGAAACAATCAAAAATTATATATACGTTGGAGATGTATCAGTGCACACGTTGTTGTTCGCGCACACACCGATGTGAGGTCGACGCTGCAACAATCGCCATGGATGTGCCCATACAAAGCTTCACTTTTTTCTCAACGCGAGCTACAACCGATGCCCGAGAGAGCTGCCATCATTGATGGCGAGCATGGCGGCCGTGAACTGTTGCCTGGTGGCACCACATTCCAGTGAGCGCCGATGTGCTACACGGGGTGCTTCAACCGGCTATAGTGAACCTGTTAACGGCACTTTACGAAGTTGCAACCAATGACGTAAATTGCTACATGCGCCACTTTTTTGCACTGACAAGAGAAACTAGGTGTTACACCGGTGCACATCGGAGCTACAACCATCAACGCCAAATCCTACGACTCGTGGAATTTTTTTCTGGAACCATGGAAAGAAGGGGCTTCGACGGACGTGTGTTAGAGCTGCAACCAGCACTGAAAAATGCTACGTATGACAACCAAAAAAGCTACAGTCGGCTTTGAAAAAAGCTTCAACTGGATACGGCGTAGCTGGAGGTCGGGCACTGCACAATCACAAAAAGCTGCAACCGGCGGCAAGAAAGCTACAACCGGCTTAAAAAATGTTTCAAATAAAGAACAGGCAGTTGGAGGTCGGCCACCGCATAGCTGCAAAAACCTGCAACCGGCTTCGAGAAAAGCTGCATCCCGCTTCTAAAAAAGCTTCAAACAGAGAACGGTTGGCTAACAATGGCGAGCCATGACGACGGAACTGCGTGGCGGTGCTGCGACGGGCGCGTGGCGAGCTATGACGACGGCTGGTGGCAATCTTGGAACCCTCACCCAGCGGTCCTGCAACCAGGGTGGGGAGATAAGTCGAGATGCAAAGGCACGCGGTGCTAGGGACGACTTTCTTTCATCCGGTCCTGCAGAGCTGCATCCAGCAACAGCCCCGGCGAGCAGCGGCGGCGAGCGGCCCCAACGAGCTGCGATGGGGCGGTCAAGGGCGATCACGAGGAGGCTAACCTACGTTGAAGGAGGAAGGAGGATGATGACCAGGGGCACAGTCATGCAAATCCAACGCTTCGCAGCCGAGAGCGCCCGACATGAGGAGATGGGGTTCGATTGGGAGGAGCTCCCGATCGCTAGGGTTAAGTAAGGAGCGATTCGGCTGGGCCTTGGGCCTGATTAGGAGCGCGGCCTACTGGCTGGCTGGAGGAAGGGCAGGGAGAGAGAAAGAGAGGGGTCGGCCTAGAAGGGAAGGAAACGAAGAAAAACAAAGGTTTTGAATTTATTTGAAAAGTCAAATAAATTTGAACCGAGGTGAAATTTGGCAAACGGCTAATTTGATGTACATCAAAGGAATTAAATTGCAAGTGGGTTGTGGTTAATTCCAAATTCATGAAATATTTTATTATAGCTCCCTAACAATATGAGGAGACTTATATATGTTTTAAAGAGAAATCATCATGTGCATTTCCCTCGGTCTAAACGTTTGTGTTGCAAAATTTAATGACATGATGCAATGCAAAAATAAGATAGAACAAACAATAAAATAATAAACATGAAAATAATCGGTCTCGGGCTATTATAACTCTCCCCCACTTACAAGGAATGAAAAGTGAGAGGGCGAGGATAAGATACGCAGAGAAACAAGCCGGGCGGCCAAAAGAGCAGGTGTGTGCAAGGAAAGAAGGGAGCTGACGAGAAGATAATCCCGACCAAGGGGAGGTGTGTGCGTGGAAAGAAGGGAGCTGGCGAGTTACACACTTCACTAACTAAAAGTCTATATTTTCCAGATGTACCGTAAAATACATATCTAACATATAGAATGAACTCTTTATAGGTCTCTATTGTGCCTTATGCCCATTTGAAATTTTATGCTGGCTCCATTTATTTTAGCCAAAGGGTGATATGACCACACATTTATTTACACAAGACATTCGTGCATAATGAAAACAAATAAAATCTTCCAAACCAAACGAACAACTATCTCTAAAAAAATCCAACATAGTAAAAATCTGTTTGCATTCAAATGTTTTCAAAATTCTAATAAAAACTTTAGAATTAGTTATTTAACTCTCGAATAGTATAGAGCATTCCATCATCGGTATGTCCCACTAAAACTAAATACACTACTATTTTTTCATCCGGTAATAGTGCTATGCTAAAGGAGGTGTCATCGAAGTACACCACTACGACTTTTTTTTAACTTATACTCCACTGTGCCGACACCAATAATCATTTTTTTAATTACCGGCACCGAGCGTGTGTTTTTTAAGATAAATGATCGTTTCTAATTTTTATAGGTTTGAAAATAAATATTTATATTTTATATATGTTCACGCTTTCTAATAAATGCTAAAAATTCCCAAAAATGTTCCGATTTAAAAACATTTAAAATTGTTCACAAAATCAATAAAAAAATTAAGAAAAACACATATTCGTAAAATGTTCGGCTTCGAAACATGTTCCAATTCTAATTAAAAAATGCTCAATTTTTAAAAAATAAAGAAATATTTGTGTTTTTCCGAAAAGCAAAACATAAAACCAAAAGACAAACTATTTCATGCACCACTTCTATTCCAATAGACAAAGGAAGTTAGGCTCCGTACAACAATAAGAGTGTAACCTTATCACCGATGTTTATCATAACTGGCTATGAGAAATGGCTCGTGATGGCACATGGAGCAGGCTTTGTGTTTATTTTTTGCCCGTTACAACGCACGGGCATTTGTACTAATAGTATTCATCACAACTGCAGTCGACACGTTTTGGATAAATCCCGAAAGAGTTTGCAGTTTGCACGGATGCGCTGAACTGAAAAACCCCCATGTGGCACACTCCAAGACACGGCCTCGTGATGCGCCAGCCGAACCGAGAGGTGCGAGTCGAGCCTGCCATCCTCCCTTGTTGTTCGGCCCACTTGCAAGTTTGGTGGGGAGAAGGCCAGAAGGTGGGCGCGCTTGGCGCCGGGGGTCCACACCTCTACCGCGCACAGCTGCACATCATGGCGCTCTCTGCCAATCCAAACCCGCCCACATATAGTGGGGGCTATAGGACGACGACACCGATTGACACAATACGGGCGGAGGAGGGAAATGGTAGTACACCATACGCACCATCTGCAACACCGTGTACGTACGGCAGCCACGAGGAAGGACCACCACGTCCACACTTGGCGGTGCGTGCGCTGTGTCCGTGCACACAACGCAGCCATGATTTTTGTTCATGGTAATACGTGTCTCATTCAGATCATAAACATCAAATTACAAATCACGTAAAGACCGATATGACAAAACTGAAAATATAGTAGAACATCATTGAACGTGACATCAACGTCGGTCACCTGCCTCTGGCACCACCACAGCAGCCATCCAAAAAAATATGACAGATCACCTCCTCACCCGAGCTCGACGCAGCTCCATATGCAGCTTTGCGGACGTGGTTTGATTTGATCCCTGTTGAATATAGGTTATCTATCCTACATGTATAGGACTAGGGCTTTTGTATTTAGACCGTTGTATGTATTGGGAGACAAGTAGAGTTCGGTCCACCCTGTACCTATATATGTGCGTCATGCACACGATCAATGAATTATTGATGCATGCAATCTTTTCCTTCCAATCAACGTGGTATCAGTTTAGCATGTTGATCCTCTCGCTTCTACCCAACCCCCGCCACAAGACCATACACCAGATCCGCCCCTAGCCACCGCCGCCCTCCTCCTCCCGTGAGCCGCCAAGACCTTGCTGCCACGCCTCCTCCCCTTCTCTCCCTCCCACTAAACCCTAACCCTAAACGTCGCCGCCTTCTATTGCCGCCGCACCACCCAAACCCTACCATCCACCGCCGCCATGAACACTCCAGCCTCCTCCATCTCCGGTGCATCCAACCCCTTCGCCGGACCGGATGCTCCCTCCGCCGCCGACATCCGCAACGTCTGCATCCATAAGCGCGTGCCCATCAAGCTAGATCAATCTAGCTCCTCCTACTACGCGTGGAAGACCTACTTCAACCTTGTCTTTCACGAGTACTACCTCACCGAGCACATCGATGGCTCCGTCGACAGCGAGGTCATGGCGGCCGACCCCGAGTGGTCTGCCATCGAGGCCACGCTCATTTGGTGGTTCTACCTCACCATCTCGAGTGACATCTTCCACACGGTTGTCTCCGAGGATGACGATGCGTGCACCGTGTGGAACAAGATCAACGTGCTCTTCACCGACAACAAGCTCAAGCGTCTTGTTTTCTTACAGCAGGAATTTTTTGGGTGCCACCAGGATGACTCCTACATTGACGACTACTGCATGCGCCTCAAGATGCTTGCTGATGAGCTTCGCGACATCGGCGCCAAGGTGTCCGACGACCTCATGTTGAGCACCCTCACCGCCAGCTTCAACGAGGACTTCGGCAACGCGGCATCCAACCTCACCCTCCTGCCGGAACCAACCTTCAACTGTTCAACACCGTCGTCGCCTACCTGCGTTTGGAGGAACACGGGATGAAGAAGGTGAAGACGTGGGTGCAGCACACCACTCTATTCGGCGGCACGTCCCGCGGCACGGCCAACCCGCCTCCATCGGTCCCGCCCCAGCCTCGGTCGCCGGCCCTGCCGGGCTACTACCCCTTACCACCCGCGCCTCCATAGCAGACCGGCGGTGGCCGGCGCAACAAGCGCGGCGGCAGCCGCCGCCCTCGACAGCAGCAGCAGCAAGGGTACTAGTCGGTGCCTCGTTATCATCAGCCCTCCCACCCTAGACCCTCGGCACCAACCCCTGGACGGGTGTGGTGCAGGCGTGCCACATGCCTGTGCCACGGCCTCCCAATGCCGGCCTTCTCGGTCCGCGTCCCACAGGCTACCAGGCGCTCCTCGCGACGCCACACCAGTCGGCTGGCTACCAGGCACTTCCGGCGTCCCAGATAGTCGGCGGCTACCCGCCACTGCCCGCTCCCTACGACGGCCTCGCTTCGTCCCCGGCACCATGGGACCCTACCCTCTTGGCCGCCCTGCACTCGGCCCCCTCGTCGAGCAACTACGATGGAGGTGGTCATTGGAACATGAACTCGGGGGCCACGGCCCATAAGACAGCTCATCTCGGCAACCTTGCTTCTTCCTCTCCGGTTCACACTTTTATTCGCATCACCGTCGGTGACGGTTCCTCCTTACCCATCACTCATGTCGGTCATTGTCATTTTCCCTTTACATCCATGCCTATAACCATGTCCAATGTTCTTGTGTCACCTGACCTAGTTAAAAATCTTGTGTCTGTTCGTCGTATTGCTCGTGAAAATCCTATTATTGTTGAATTTGATGATGTCGGTTTTTTCTGTGAAGGACGCCCGTACCCGGATGGTTCTTCATCGATGTGACAGCCCTGACAAGCTCTACCGGTGCACTCCTCTACCACCACCACCATTGCTCTGGTCGCCCTCTCCGCCGGTGTCGATTTATGGCACGCTCGTTTGGGTCATCCCAACTTCGCCGTCCTTTGTTAGATCCTTAGGAGTTTTTCCTTTTCATGTAATAATATAGACGATCATACTTTTCATGCTTGCTGTCTCGGGAAGCACGTTCGCCTTCCGTTTAGTGCATCCATAGCTATTTCTGCTTTTTCGTTTCAATTACTTCATAGTGATGTGTGGACATCTCCAGTTGCGAGTAATACGGATTATCTACATTATCTTGTGCTTTTACATGGCTTCTCTCATATTGTGTGGACATTTTCTCTTTGTTGTAAATCGAACGACCTAGCTACACTCATAGCATTTTATTCTTATGTCACCACACAATTCGATCGCCCTATACTCGCACTCCAAACAGACAACGGAAAAGAATTCCATAATGTTGTCATTCATAACCTCCTTGCCTCCCACGGCACCATCTTTCGCCTAACCTGTCCTTACACCTCTCAACAAAATGGTCGTGCTGAACGCATCATTCACACTCTTAATGAATGTGCCCGTACAGCGATCTTTCACTCTAATGTACCCCCTCGTTTTTGGCTGGATGCCCTCGCCACCGCCACCTTACTCCTTAACATTCACACGTCTCGTCCCCGTTGGAACTATGCTCCCCATCAGCTTATCTTCGGCTCTCCTCCATCCTATGAAGGTCTTCACACATTCGGGTGTCTCTGCTATCCTAGTATCACGTCTACCACGCCACGCAAACTCACACCTCGTTCCCTCGCTTGCATCTTCCTAGGCTGTCCTCCCAAGACCAAAAGGTTACCGGTGCAATGATCCTGTCTCCCACCGTGTCTACACCCCATGGCACGTGTACTTTGATGAGCTGGTTTTTCCTTTTCACCAGGTACCACCTCCTGCAGCGGACTCGACGATGATCCTCGATACGCCTGTCGTGGCATGGCGACCGGCCCGGACGCGGCTTGTTCCCCTGGGCAGGCCACTCACTCCTGCACCCCTGGCCGCGTCTGCCCCTTCACGCGCGGCACCAAGCACTGCACTCGGTCAGGGTCCCGACGCGCCCGCCCTTGCGGCCTCTGACACGGCATCCTCGGGTGGCCCCCCTTCAGTGGCTTCTCCTGCTGCTTCCTGTTGGGGAACGTAGTAATTTCAAAAAAATTCCTACGCACACGCAAGATCATGGTGATGGCATAGCAACGAGAGGGGAGAGTATTGTCCACGTACCCTCGTAGACCGTAAGCGGAAGCGTTAGCACAACGCGGTTGATGTAGTCGTACGTCTTCACGATCCGACCGATCCAAGCACCGAACGTATGACACCTCCGAGTTCAACACACGTTCAGCTCGATGACGATCCCCAGGCTCCGATCCAGCAAAGCTTCAGGGATGAGTTCCGTTAGCACGACGGCGTGGTGACGATGATGATGTTCTACCGACGCAGGGCTTTGCCTAAACTCCGCGACGATATGACCGAGGTGGAATATGGTGGAGGGGGGCACCGCACACGGCTATGGAACGATCCGTAGATCAACTTGTGTCTTTGGGGTGCCCCCCTGCCCCCGTATATAAAGGAGCAAGGGGGGAGGCCGGACGGCCCAAGGGGGGCGCGCCAAGGAGGAGGAATCCTCCTCCTAGTAGGAGTAGGACTCCTCCTTTCCTACTCCTACTAGGAGGAGGAAGGAAGGGGGAGAGGCGGAAGGAAGAGGGGCCGCCTCCTAGCCCATTCGGACCGGAGGAGAGGCGCGCCCACCCTGGCCGCCCCTCTCTCTTCCCCACTAAGGCCCATAAGGCCCATTACTCCCCCGGGGGGTTCCGGTAACCCCTCCGGCACTCCGGTTTTCTCCGAAATCACCCGGAACACTTCTGGTGTCCGAATATAGTTGTCCAATATATCAATCTTTATGTCTCGACCATTTCAAGACTCCTCGTCATGTCCGTGATCACATCCAGGACTCCGAACAAACTTCGGTACATCAAAACTTATAAACTCATAATAAAACTGTCATCGTAACGTTAAGCGTGCGGACCCTACGGGTTCGAGAACTATGTAGACATGACCTAGAACTATTCTCGGTCAATAACCAATAGCGGAACCTGGATGCCCATATTGGTTCCTACATATTCTACGAAGATCTTTATCGGTCAAACCGCATAACAACACACATTGTTCCCTTTGTCATCGGTATGTTACTTGCCCGAGATTCGATCGTCGGTATCCAATACCTAGTTCAATCTCGTTACCGGCAAGTCTCTTTACTCGTTACGTAATGCATCATCCCGTAACCAACTCGTTGGTCACATTGCTTGCAAGGCTTATAGTGATGTGCATTACCGAGAGGGCCCAGAGATACCTCTCCGACAATCGGAGTGACAAAACCTAATCTCGAAATACGCCAACTCAACATGTACCTTCAAGATACCGTAGTACTCCTTTATAATCACCCGATTCGTTGCCAGACGCTTGGTAGTACCCAAAGTGTTCCTTCGGTAAACGGGAGTTGCATAATTCTCATAGTTACAGGAACATGTATAAGTCATGAAGAAAGCAATAGCAATATACTAAACGATCAAGTGCTAGGCTAACGGAATGGGTCATGTCAATCACATCATTCTCCTAATGATGTGATCCCATCAATCAAATGACAACACATGTCTATGGTTAGGAAACATAACCATCTTTGATTAATGAGCTAGTTAAGTAGAGGCATACTAGTGACTATATGTTTGTCTATGTATTCACACATGTATCATGTTTCCGGTTAATACAATTCTAGCATGAATAATAAACATTTATCGTGATATGAGGAAATAAATAATAACTTTATTATTGCCTCTAGGGCATATTTCCTTCAGTCTCCCACTTGCACTAGAGTCAATAATCTAGATTACATAGTAATGATTCTAACACCCATGAAGTCTTGGTGCTGATCATGTTTTGCTCGTGAGAGAGGCTTAGTCAACAGATCTGCAACATTCAGATCCGTATGTATCTTGCAAATCTCTATGTCTCCCACTTGGACTTGGTCCCGAATGGAATTGAAGCGTCTCTTGATGTGCTTGGTCTTCTTGTGAAATCTGGATTCCTTTGCCAAGGCAATTGCACCAGTATTGTCACAGAAGATCTTCATTGGTCCCGATGCACTAGGTATGACACTAGATCGGAAATGAACTCCTTCATCCGCACTCCTTCATTTGCTGCTTGAAGCGACTATGTACTCCGCTTCACATGTAGATCCCGCCACGACGCTTTGTTTAGAATCGCACCAACTTACAGCTCCACCGCTTAATAAAAACACGATCCGGTTTGCGATTTAGAATCGTCCGGATCGGTGTCAAAGCTTGCATGGACGTAACCATTTACGACTAGCTCTTTGTCACCTCCATATACGAGAAACATATCCTTAGTCCTTTTCGTATTTCAGATGTTCTTGACCGCTGTCGAGATCCACTCCTAGATTACTTTGGTACCTTCCCGCCAAGCTTATTGCTAAGCATACGTCAGTCCGGTACACAAGATTGCATACATGATAGAGCCTATGGCTGAAGCATAGGAACATGTTTCATTTTTCTCTATCTTCTGCTTGTGGTCGGGCATTGAGTTTGACTCAACTTCACACCTTGAAGCACGGGCAAGAACCCTTTCTTTGCCTGATCCATTTTGAACTTTTTCAAAATTTTATCAAGGTATGTGCTTTGTGAAAGTCCTATTAAGCGTCTTGATCTATCTCTATAGATCTTGATGCCCAATATGTAAGCAGCTTCACCGAGGTCTTTCATTCAAAAACTTTTATTCAAGTTTCCTTTTATGCTATCCAGAAATTCTATATAATTTCCAATCAATAATAGGTCGTCTACATATAATATTAGAAATGCTACAGAGCTCCCACTCACTTTCTTGTAAATATAGGCTTCTCCAAAAGTCTGTATAAAACCATATGCCTTGATCACACTATCAAAGCGTTTATTCCAACTCCGAGATGCTTGCACCAGTCCATAAATGGATCGCTGGAGCTTGCACACTTTGTTAGCACCTTTTGGATCAACAAAACCTTCTGGCTGCATCATATACAACTCTTCTTCCAGAAATCCATTCAAGAATGCAGTTTTAACATCCATTTGCCAAATTTCATAATCATGAAATGCAGCAATAGCTAACATGATTGAGACAGACTTAAGCATCGCCACTGGTGAGAAAGTCTCATCGTAGTCAACCCCTTGAACTTGTCGAAAACCTTTCGCAACAAGTCGAGCTTTATAGACGATTACATTACCATCGTCGGTCTTATTCTTAAAGATCCATTTATTCTCAATGGCTTGCCGATCATCGCAAGTTAACCAAAGTCCATACTTTGTTTTCATACATGGATCCCATCTCGATTTCATGGCCTCTAGCCATTTTGCGTAATCTGGGCTCATCATCGCTTCCTCATAGTTCGTAGGTTCATCATGGTCAAGTAACATGACTTCTAGAATAGGATTAAAGTACCACTGTGCGGATCTTACTCTGGTAGACCCACGAGGTTCAAGAGAAACTTGATCTTAAGTTTCATGATCAATATCATTAGCTTCCTCACTAATTGGTGTAGTTGTCACAGGAACCGGTTCTTGTGATGAACTACTTTCCAATAAGGGAGTAGATACAGTTATCTCATCAAGTTCTACTTTCCTCCCACTCACTTCTTTTGAGAGAAACTCCTTCTCTAGAAAGGATCCGATTTTAGCAACGAAAATCTTGCCCTCAGATCTGTCATAGAAGGTGTACCCAATAGTCTCTTTTGGGTATCCTATGAAGACACATTTCTATGATTTGGGTTCGAGCTTATCTGGTTGAAGTTTCTTCACATAAGCATCGCAGCCCCAAACTTAAAGAAACGACAACTTTGGTTTCTTGCCAAACCACAGTTCATAAGGCGTCGTCTTAACGGATTTTGATGGTGCCCTATTTAACGTGAATGCGGCCGTCTCTAAAGCATAACCCCAAAACGATAGTGCTAAATCTCACTCTATGCATTTTAAAACCGAACCGAAAAACCATACCGAAAATAAACCGAACCGAACCGAATTCATGATTTATATGGTTTATGGTTTCGATACAGTATGAACTTTTCATACCGTTTTGAATTTCGGTTTTTATGGTATATACCAAAAAACCGAATGGTTAACCGAATAAACCAAAATAAAAAATATGTATATTTCTTGAGGCAAACAACGATACAAGTAGTCATTTTTCTTGTATAAGAGTAAAATTTCGTGCAAAGAACATCCATTTTTTCTTGTAACATAGTAATTTTTCTCTTGCAAAAATACTAACCACGTCGTCCATAACCTTTCAAGGCATGAATTGAGGTATGCATATATACTTATATAAAGTTATATACCGTTTGTATTTAAAAAGTATGTGTTTGAATTTATAAGTTTGTAAAATATAGTATGTCATTTTCAAATTCGCGTCACCTTTGGTTATTATTGTATATACCGAAACCATACCGTAATAATTTGGTATATACCGAAACCGAACCGTATTTTAATATCAAACCGTATAAACCAAAGTATTAATACCGTATAAACCAGAAAACCGTATAAACTGAACCATGCAAACCGAATAAACCGAACGCACAGAGTGAGGTAAATCAGTAAGAGACATCATAGATCGCACCATATCTAGTAAAGTACGATTACGACGTTCGGACACACCATTTTGTTGTGGTGTTCCGGGTGGCGTGAGTTGCGAAACTATTCCGCATTGTTTCAAGTGTAGACCAAACTCGTATCTCAAATATTCTCCTCCATGATCAGATCGTAGAAACTTTATTTTCTTGTTACGATGATTTTCCACTTCACTCTGAAATTCTTTGAACTTTTCAAATGTTTCAGACTTGTGTTTCATCAAGTAGATATACCCATATCTGCTCAAGTCATCTGTGAAGGTGAGAAAATAACGATACCCGCCATGAGCCTCAACATTCATGGGACCACAAACATCGGTTTGTATGATTTCCAACAAATCAGTTGCCGCCCATAGTTCCGAGAACGGCGTTTTAGTCATCTTGCCCATAAGGCACGATTCGCAAGTACCAAGTGATTCATAATCAAGTGATTCCAAAAGCCCATCAGTATGGAGTTTCTTCGTGCGTTTTACACCGATATGACCTAAACGGCAGTGCCACAAAAAGGTTGCACTATCGTTATCTACTCTGCATCTTTTGGTTTCAACACTATGAATATGTGTATCACTACTATCGAGATTCAATAAAAATAGACCACTCTTCAAGGGTGCATGACCATAAAAGATATTACTCATATAAATAGAACAACCATTATTCTCTCGATTTGAATGAATAACCGTCTCGCATCAAACAAGATCCAGATATAATGTTCATGCTCAACGCGGCACCAAATAACAATTATTTAGGTCTAAAACTAATCCCGATGGTAGATGTAGAGGTGGCGTGCCGACCGCGATCACATCGACTTTGGAACCATTTCCCGTGCATCGCCACCTCGCCCTTAGCCAATCTTCGCTAATCCGTAGTCCCCTGCTTCGAGTTGCAAATATTAGCAATGTAACCAAGATCAAATACCAGTGCTCTGCGAGCATTAGTAAGGTACACATCAATAACATGTATATCACATATACCTTTGTTCACTTTGCCATCCTTCTTATCAGCCAAATACTTGGGGCAGTTCCGCTTCAAATGTCGATGCGCTTAAGAGAAGCACTCGATTTGTGCTTAGGTCCAGACTTGGGTTTCTTCTCTTGAGCAGCAACTTGCTTGCCGTTCATTTTGAAGTTCCCCTTGTTCTTCCCTTTGCCCTTTTTCTTGAACTGGTGGTTTTGTTAACCATCAACACTTGATGCTCCTTCTTGATTTCTACCTCCGCAGCTTTTAGCATTGCGAAGAGCTCGGGAATAGTCTTGTTCATCCCTTTCATATTATAGTTCATCACGAAGCTCTTGTAGCTTGGTGGCGTGATTGAAGAATTTCATCAATGACACTATCATCGTGAAGATTAACTCCCGCTTGAATCAAGTGATTATTATACCCGCACATTTTGAGTATGTGTTCACCGACGTAACTATTCTCCTCCATCTTGTAGCTATAGAACTTATTGGAGACTTCATATCTCTCAATCCTGCATTTGCTTGAAATATTAACTTCAATTCTCGAACATCTCATATGCTCCATGACGCTCAAAACGTCGCTTAAGACCCGGTTCTAAGTCGTAAAGCATTGCACATCGAACTATCGAGTAGTCGTCACTTTGCTCGCCAGACGTTCTTACGTCGTTAGTTGCATCAAGAAGCAGTTCGACACCCAGCGGTGCTTCGGGACGTAACTTTTTCGGCAGCAATGAGGATAATCTCGAGTTACGGACCCAATCCGTGTAATTGCTACCATCATCTTTCAACTTTGCTTTCTCAAGGAATGCATTAAAATTCAACGGAACAACAGCATGAGCCATCTATCTACAAACAAACATAGACAAGCAAAATACTATCAGGTACTAAGTTCATGATAAATTTAAGTTCAATTAATTATATTACTTATGAACTCCCACTTAGACAGACATCTCTCTAGTCATCTAAGTGATCACTTGATCCAAATCAACTAAACCATGTCCGATCATCACGTGAGATGGAGTAGTTTAAATGGTGAACATCACTATGTTGATCATATCTACTATATGATTCACGTTCCACCTTTCGGTCTCCGTGTTCCGAGGCCATATCTGTATATGCTAGGCTCGTCAAGTATGACCTGAGTATTCGCGTGTGCAACTGTTTTGCACCCGCTGTATTTGAACGTAGAGCCTATCACACCCGATCATCACGTGGTGTCTCAAAGACGAAGAACTTTCGCAACGGTGCATACTCGTGGAGAACACTTCTTGATTATTAGTGAGAGATCATCTTAAAATGCTACCACAATCAAAGCAAGATAAGATGCATAAAGGATAAACATCACATGCAATCAATATAAGTGATATGATATGGCCATCATCATCTTGTGCTTGTGATCTCCACCTTCAAGCACCGTCGTGATCACCATCGTCACCGGCGCGACACCTTGATCTCCATCGTAGCATCATTGTTGTTACGCCATCTGTTGCTTCTACGACTATCGCTACCGCTTAGTGATAAAGTAAAGCAATTATGTATGCTTGCATTTCATACAATAAAGCGACAACCATATGGCTCTCGCCAGTTGCCGATAACTTCGGTTACAAAACATGATCATCTCATACAATAAAATATAGCATCACATCTTGACCATATCACATCACAACATGCCCTGCAAAAACAAGTTAGACATCCTCTACTTTGTTGTTGCAAATTTTACGTGGCTACTACGGGCTTTAGCAAGAACCGTTCTTACCTACGCATCAAAACCACAACGATAGTTCGTCAAGTTGGTGTTGTTTTAACCTTCGCAAGGACCGGCATAGCCACACTCGATTCAGCTAAAGTGAGAGAGACAGACACCCGCCAGCCACCTTTAAGCACGAAAGTGCTCAGAACGGTGAAACCAGTCTCGCGAAGCGACGCGTAATGTCGGTCCGGCCGCTTCATCTAAAAATACCGCCGAACCAAAGTATGACATCTTTGGTAAGCAAGATGACTTGTATCGCCCATAACTCACTTGTGTTCTACTCGTGCATATAACATCAACGATAAAACCTAGGCTCGATGCCATGTTGGGGAACGTAGTAATTTCAAAAAATTCCCACGCACACGCAAGATCATGGAGATGGCATAGCAACGAGAGGGAGAGTATTGTCCACGCACTCGTGAGACCGAAGCGAAGCGCTAGCACAACGCGTTGATGTAGTCATACGCCTTCACGATCCGACCGATCCAACCACCGAACGACGACACCTCCGAAGTTCAGCACACGCTCAGCTCGATGACGATCCCGGGCCCGATCCAGCAAAGCTTGGGATGAGTTCCACAAGACGACGGCGCAGGACGATGATGATGTTCTACCAATGCAGGGCTTCGCCTAAACTCCGCGACGATATGACCGAGGTGGAATATGGTGGAGGGGGGCACCGCACACGGCTAAAGAACGATCCGTAGATCAACTTGTGTCTTTGGGGTGCCCCCTGCCCCCGTATATAAAGGAGCAAGGGGGGAGGCCGGCCGGCCCAATGGGGGCGCGCCAAGGAGGAGAAATCCTCCTCCTAGTAGGAGTAGGACTCCTCCTTTCCTACACCTACTAGGAGGAGGAAGGAAGGGGGAGAGGGGGAAGGAAAGAGGGGGGCGCCGCCCCCCTCCTAGTCCAGTTCGGACCAGAGGGAGAGAGGGCGCGCGGCCCACCCTGACCACCCCTCTCTCTTCCCCACTAAGGCCCATTACTCTCCCGGGGTCCGTAACCTCCCAAGACTCCAGCTTTTCTCCAAATCACCGGAACACTTCCGGTGTCCGAATATAGTCGTCCAATATATCAATCTTTATGTCTCGACCATTTCGAGACTCCTCGTCATGTCTGTGATCACATCCGGGACTCCGAACAAACTTCGGTACATCAAAACTTATAAACTCATAATAAAATTGTCATTGTAACGTTAAGCGTGCGGACCCTACGGGTTCGAGAACTATGTAGACATGACCTAGAACTATTCTCGGTCAATAACCAATAGCGGAACCTGGATGCCCATATTGGTTCCTACATATTCTACGAAGATCTTTATCGGTGAAACTGCATAACAACATACGTTGTTCCCTTTGTCATCGGTATGTTACTTGCCCGAGATTCGATCGTCGGTATCCAATACCTAGTTCAATCTCATTACCGACAAGTCTCTTTACTCGTTACGTAATGCATCATCCCGTAACCAACTCATTGTTCACATTGCTTGCAAGGCTTATAGTGATGTGCATTACCGAGAGGGCCCAGAGATACCTCTCCGACAATCGGAGTGACAAAACCTAATCTCGAAATACGCCAACTCAACATGTACCTTCGGAGACACCTGTAGTACTCCTTTATAATCACCCGGTTATGTTGTGACGTTTCGTAGTACCCAAAGTGTTCCTCCGTAAACGGAGTTGCATAATTCTCATAGTTACAGAACATGTATAAGTCATGAAGAAAGCAATAGCAATATACTAAACGATCAAGTGCTAGGCTAACGGAATGGGTCATGTCAATCACATCATTCTCCTAATGATGTGATCCCATCAATCAAATGACAACACATGTCTATGGTTAGGAAACATAACCATCTTTGATTAATAAGCTAGTTAAGTAGAGGCATACTAGTGACTATATGTTTGTCTATGTATTCACACATGTATCATGTTTCCGGTTAATACAATTCTAGCATGAATAACAAACATTTATCATGATATGAGGAAATAAATAATAACTTTATTATTGCCTCTAGGGCATATTTCCTTCACTTCCTCAGCCGCGTAGACCTCCGGTGCAGTGACCGAGGCCGCCCCGTCCACTTCGGCCTCCGGAGCCGCAACGACCGCCGGATCCTCCCCTACGGGTTCGCCTCCGTCCTTGCCTAGTCCATCGTCTCCACCAGCCGCTCCAACACCACCATCCGGCATGATGACTCGGGCGCGCTTATGTCCACCGTCCCAGTATGCGGTACACTTCTAATGAGTATGTGTGCGCCGCGTCGATGACCTCGCCATCACCCATTCCCTCCTCTGCTCGTGCAGCCCTTTGTGATCCATAATGGCTCCCTGCTATGTGTGAGGGTTTCGACGCGTTGCAGGATAACCGCACATGGCAGCTTGTTTTGCGGCCTCCCCACGCCAACGTCATCAGTGGCAAATGGGTGTTCCGCCACAAGACACGTCCGGATGGTTCTCTCGAGCGCTACAAGGCTCGTTGGGTGGTTCGTGGCTTCCGACAGCGTGCCGACGTGGAATTCATCGACACCTTTGCTCCGGTTGTCAAACCAGGCACGACTCGTACTGTGCTGCAGTTGGCGGTCTCCCGTGGGTGGTCGGTTCATCAGTTGGATGTCTCCAACGCATTCCTGCGTGGTCATCTTGCCGAGAAGGTGTTCTGTGAGTAGCCCACTGGCTTTGCCGACGCTGAGCACCCGACACGTGTGTCTGCTTTCCCATTCTCCTGCGGGTTGAAGCAGGCGCCCCGAGCGTGGTACCGACGTATTACGGCCTTTTTTCAGCAGCTTGGTTTTCTCACCATTCAGTCCGACGCCTCTCCTTTTGTCTATCATCAGGGTGCCTCTACCGCATATTTGCTGCTTTATGTCAATGACATCATCTTGACATCATCCTCTCCCGAGCTTCTTCAGCAGCTCACTGCTCATCTTCGTGATGAGTTTGCCCTCAAGGACTTGGGGGCCCTGCATTACTTCCTCGGCATTGAGGTGGTCCGCCGTACTGATGGATTCTTTCTGCATCAGCAGAAGTATGCTCACGAGTTGCTCGAGCGAGTCGTCATGCTTAATTGCAAGCCCGCCACCACGCCTGTTGACACCAAGGCGAAGGTCTCTGCTTTGGAGGGCTCTACCACACCCGACGCTGTGTTCTATCACTCCATCGTCGGTGCCTTGCAGCACTTGACTCTCACCCATCCTGATCTGCAGTGCACTGTTCGGCAGGTGTGCCTTCATATGCATCCTCCTCGTGATTCCCACTGGACTCTGGTGAAGCGTATCCTCCTATACATACGCGGCCCTATGACCTTGGGGCTCACCATGACTGCCTTTGCCTCCACCGACATCGTCGCCTACTCCTACACCGACTGGGTTGGCTGCCCGAACAAGCGCCGCTCCACGTCAGGCTACTGTGTTTATCTCGGGCCCTCGCTGATTTCGTGGTCGTCCAAGCGACAACCTATGGTCTCTCGCTCGAGTGTTGAGGCGGAGTATCACGATGTGGCTAATGATGTTTGCGGAGTGCTCTTGGCTCCATCAGTTGCTTCAGGAGCTGCTTTGTGAGGTTCACAAGGCCACGACCGTCTACTGTGACAACGTCTCTGCCGTCTACCTCTTTGCTAATCCTGTTCATCATCGCCGAACGGAGCACATTGAGCTTGCCATTCACTTCGTTCGAGAATAGGTGGCGCTCAGGCGTATTCGGGTTCTACATGTGCCTACCGCTCAACAGTTTGTCGATGTTATGACAAAGGGGATACCGACTTCCATCTTTGAGGAATTTCGGTCCGGTCTCTGCGTCTCCGGTGACGCTTCGACTACGGGGGAGGGGGGTGTTGAACATCAGTGGCGGAGCTAGACAAGATCTTCAGGGGGGCCAAACACAAATTATGCATGTTTGAGGGGGCAAAGGCTCTAACTTTTCTAATCTAAGCAGGCTCTTAAAAAATTTCTTCATAGCTTTTAGCAATGATGGGGGGCCACGGCCCCTGCAGGGCTCCACATAGCTCCGCCACTGTTGAACATGCGTTGTCTATCGTGCATGTATAGGACTAGGGCTTTGCTTTTAGACCATTGTACCTCCTCTCTCCCCGTATATTTGTATATTTTGGGAGACAAATAGAGATCGGTCCATCCTATACCTGTATATGTGCATCATGCACACTATCAATGAATTCTCGATGCACGCAATGTTTTCCTTCCAATCAACAATCCCTCCGTTCTCTCCCCCTTTCATGGGATTCTGGGCTTGTCCGGCGCTGCAACATGTTGGATTGGATGGAACGGCCAACAGCAACAGCGTCTCTGCGTCTGGCTTGGGGGGAGAAGATGGCGATGATGGGCACGCACCGGGTTGGCAGCAGCCAAAATATTGGGCACCGCAGCACGCGAACGGGCATGGGAGCGAAACGAAATTTCTTTCTCGCAAGTCGCAAGCGTGGGCGTTGCTCTCCGTGCCCCGCGCAGGTCAGGGGACCCCGGGGGCTGGGCTGGCTTTTGGCAAAAGAGGCCGCCTTTGCTTTCTTTCTGCCTTTGGATGGACGTTCCAAAAGATGGCACGATCAAATCTTGTGGGGGAAAAGCGGGAGAGCGGGAGACGGTTGCATCAACTCACACGACGTGATCCGATTTGATCATCATTTCCGCGAGGCCCACCTCTTCTCTTCTCTTCTCTTTTCGTCCGGACGCAGCTTCAAAGTAATCTCATCATCAGAACAAAACGTGTAGCGTTGCTGTTTCAAAAGGACACTGTGCTTTCCCTGGATTGTGAGCAACGTAGTACTGTAGCAGGAACCTCCAAACGAGAGCAAGGCCACGAAAAAAGCGCGCGAGATTTTTTCCTTGTGTTCGTAGGGAGGTGCTAATCGCGTTGACGCGCCGTCTGTCCCGGAAGAGATCTTTGCGTCACGCACAAATGTTTCGGGTCAATCAGTTGGTAGAGAAGCAGTTGGGCTCTTCCTACGACTAATGAGCGTTGACCAATGACCAGCTGGCACCAGCCTCTTTTCCTCGGCCGTGCAACGACAGGGACTTGCACAGAAGCCTCGAGTTTTCTGGAGTATAGCTGTTTACTGTCACCGCACGTACTGTGGGTGCACTGCCTACTGGTGATTGATCTTGTTGGTTGGTAGTAGGACGTGTAGCATGTGCGTGGTGTGCGTACTGTACTGTACTGGTGTTTGGGCAGAAATGTTATTCACAGCTGTAGAATGAGGCTGGTCGTAATGGTAGTATCATAGGTAGTATCATGCATGCCAACTAGGCAATTTTGATGAGGTGTCATAACATTAAATGAAGAAAGAGAGGGTGTAGTATCATATCATGATACCGTATCATATTAAATGCTATGCTACTTTGTGTCATGCATGGCAATAAATAAAGTGCTACATGATACTAATATATGATACTATGCATTAGGGAGGTAGTATCATACACTAGGATCATATGCATGATACTAGTATATGATACTCCCCATTACAACCAGCCTGATGAGGAGGGCGCCAAAAACTCTGTACCAACTGTATCCGAGTCTTGCCAACGGCGGTGTATACAGCCATACAGGTCCATTCGTCCGTGCGTACTGTCAGCCATTAGTTTGTGGCCTCTTGCACGTGACATGTTGGAATTTATATGCAGGCCAGATTTTGTCCAAGTAAACACTCGCATCAACTCATCCCCGGGCCATAGCGCGGAGGGCGCCATGGCCCATGGGCGTCATTAACAAGACAGTTGAGGAGGCGGGCGCTCAAAGGGTGGGTCTCTAGGTGAGAAAGATGGTCTGGCCTGCTCGGACACCTTCTCTCGCGGAGTGAAGTCTGAAATAAACCTTGAGGTCGTAGATGCTGACGAAAATAAGCCCTCACCTTTAAATCCCTGAAATCGGTACCCTGATTTTTTATATCCCGGTCTATCCTAACCCTTCGTATGTTTGGCACAGCGGGAAAAGCGCAATCCTACCGGGAAATCGCTTCTCTCACTGTAGCGCAGGCAACGCATCGTTGCCATCTTCTTCCTCGCTCCCATCTCTCTCCTCCTGAGATGCAGCCAGGGCGAGCCGTCGGCTTTGTCGACACCGTGTCTCGGAGTCGGAGGGTCGCCGCCAGCTCGCTGTAGCGCCGCTCTCTCTGCTCTTGACGCCGCACTGGCTTGAGCAGGTCGCCATGGCCGCCTCCCGCTGCAGCTCAGCAGGCGTGGGCGCGCACGGCAAGGGCGACAACGGCCACGGCCAGCCAAACTTATGTTGTATCCATGACGATGTCGACGAGCACCAACAGAGGATTGAAGTTCCGCCGGAAGACACGCACGTACAGGGCTGGCTTGATATATTCCTGTACAACATTACAAGCATGAAGAAGTAAATGAGTCTAGCTTGATTGATTAGATGATCTCTTCTAGATACACGTAAACAAGACGCAGGACACCGATGGATTGCAACCGGCCCTTGTGATGCCTGATATTTTCTTTGCCTTTGATGATAGTACGTAATGGAGGTGTAGTACGCAGTTAATCTCCAGTCGGGATAGCATGCCGTTAGGCTTGGACGCACCCAAGAGCTTGCCTGTGATGGCGGCAACGGCTGGCCTAAGAGCATCTCTAGTAGAACCCTCAAATCCTTAAATATAAAACCAGTTTTGAGGGTTGAGAATTGCCCAATTTTGACACTTTTAAGGGTTGAAAAACAGGGGCAAAGAGTAGAACCCTCAAACCCAACCCGTATAACGGAATATTCCGTTATACGGGTTGGGTTTGAGGGTTCTACTCTTTGCCCCAACCCCAACCCTTAAACCTGTCATTTGGCATTGCATAATTTTCACTAGAAAAACACAATAAACCTCCAAACAAACACGGAAATAAAGATCATTGATGCATGGTTTAATAGTTTTTACATCACACAATCATCATCTTCCGCCTCGGTGTAGTTTGTCGACCGCACGTGTGGGCGGGAAGCGGCGGTGAATGCCTCCTCCCCTATCTCGGCCACCTCCTCCTCGTCATCCCCTTCATCCTCCTCATCTTCCTCCAAGTCATCACCAACCCTAAAGGGTTCTAGAGGCGGAGCCCCGAGGTCCACCTCCGCGTCTTGGAGGAGGTTCATGAACGAGGATGGGGTTGCCATTTCTCGAACACCTCGTGGCGCGACGGAGGAGGTTCCTTGGGGCGGAGCGGGCGGGCGGCGGTGCGGGCGCGGCCGGGCGGGCGGAGGCTGGTAGTCTGCCCGCCGCCGCCCGAGGGCCAGTGAGGCGTGGGCTGGGGCCGGAGGGCGCGGGCGGGGCGGGCGGGCGGGCGGGGGCGGGGCGGGGGCGGGGGGCAAGCGGGGCGGGCGGCAAGGGCAGGCGCGGCAGGGCGGAGGCAGGTGGCGGCGGAACTCCATGGGGGCGCTGGTTGCGGCGGGAGCCGCCTGGCCGATCGAATGAAGTGCGGGTTGGGAGGAGAAACTCCTCCCAACCCTCACTTCTACAGGCTGAAATCTAGTTTGAGGGTTGGACCTCTAATTTTTTTTTTACAGTTTTAAGGGTTTAAGGGTTCTAGTCTATGTGGTTTTTCGGACGAAACCTGTAAAAAAGCGGTTATTTCAAAGGGTTTTGGGGTTTGAGGGTTCTACTAGAGATGCTCTAACCCCGTCCAGTACGCTCATCAGGACCTCGTCGGGAGGCGAGCCCAGGATCAATTGGCGAGTGAAGTAGTGAGGAAGAGACCAGGGAAGGAGATGCACATGACACGTGGGTCCATGTTGTAAGTGACTGTAAATCAATCCCGGCTGGGATAGTGCCTTCCTGTTACAACAAACAAGGATTTTGCTCATACAGGGGTTTGGATTGATTGGGATCTGTAAATACAGGGTATCAACTTCAGGGATTTGAAGGTGAGGGTTCATTTGCGTCGACCCCTACAATCTCAGGGTTTATTTCAAACTTCACCCTCTCTCGGCTATATATGCAAATCACAAGATGATGTCACCGTCGCGGTGTTGGACATCTGACAGATAGGCACGGAAATATGAAGGCGTGAGAATGACATTAATGACCTGGTGTCTCTGAGTGGTGGTGCATGAGGCTGGTCATAGTGGGGAGTAACTTAGACTATTGCCATGCATATGACACTAGTGTAAGTTACTACCTTCATAGTGCAAAGTAACATAGTAGTAGTATCATAGATTGCTTCATTTATTATCTGATAGACTCATTTTGCCTCGAAGCGCTATATTACAAAGAATATATTATGTTACCACAAGCACCTCTTTCCTCATTAAATACTTGCCACATAAGCAAAATTGTCTTGGGATGTGTTAAGTTACTGCCTAATTTACTCCCACTATGGCTAGCCTAAGAGATCGCGCGGTTTAAAATCTAACCGTGGCGCGAAGAAGAAAGAACTAAAACTTTGACTCGTATTGACGGGTGGGTATAGAGTGAGCTCCATACTAAACATCCTCATGCTCCATATGTGGAGGCTACGACGTCGTTTATGGAACGAGTTACTCCCATCGATCCATATTACTCCCTTCGTCCAAAAATACTTGTCGAATGAATGGATGTATGTAGACGCATTTTAGTTCTAGATACATCCATTTTTATGCATTTCTTCGACAAGTATTTCTGAACGGAGGGACTACTTGTCTTAGATTTTTTTTAAAGTTAGCAGGAGAGCTGCTAAGATTCCATTCAGAAGAAGAACATCGACGGCGAGAACTGCTCGGTGTATTAGAGGAAAACCGGGCAAAAACCTGTACAAAGGGAACAACACCCAGCTATACTAGGTCAGCCAACAAGGCATACAAAGATGCCAGAAAAACTAAACATGGCAGAGCAGGGCACCCGCCACTCTAGTGCGGTGTCATTGCACATCACCCATCGCACACGCGGTATCGTGACTTCGACTTCGCTCCAACAACACATAAGGGTACTCACTCCTCAACCTCATCGACATCGGAGAAGACATATCCTTAGAGAGTCGGACATGTGTCGCTTCCCTTCCCAGGAGGAGGGCAAACAAGACTTGCCCGACGCTCCCTGCATGTCAAGCAAGCTACTGCCGCCCACCGCCACCGTGCAGCGGCAAGCTCCAGATAGACGCGCCATCATAGACTCCACACGCCACCGCAAACTTGGTGCGCCCACCATGAACATCTTCAAGACAATGCTTTCATTAGAGTAAGGCATTGAGAACGCCCCACTACCAATCCAATGAAGCCGATCTAGCTTTTCACCCGGAGAAAGGATCCTGGTAGTAGGTTGAAAGATTTCCATGATGATGCCTCCAAGAAGAAAAACAACATCCATGGATGTTGCCATCACCAACATCGAGCAAGACTTTCCTCCGAAGAATCCACAACCTTCGCTAAGATAAACGTCCCAGCCACACCACACCAGCCAACCACACTGCACCAGCACCTTGCGCCATCCGAACACCTCGCGCCCTGGCACCTTGCACCGCCCCGAAAGCGACCGCGGGTACCCAACACAGGCTCGGACCATCTAGATCGGGCCCGCTCGCCTACCCTTAGAGATCGCCCGCCAACTCCTCCGCAGATCATCTGCGCGCGCCGCCCAGGAAACCACCCAATAGATCCGTGCTGGTGGGCTCCCCCGATGGCTCTATATTTTACGCATTTTAGAGCTCATTTGTTGCATGTTCTCTTTATATATCATGTCCCATTGAACCAAATAGTTGTTCATTATGCATGATTACCGATTTTCGCACTTATCATTGTGAGCATTGCACATTTAGTACTTTATTTGGGTTTTATTAGTTTTCTTTGTTTTCTTATGTATACAGGTGTTTTGAAGCAACCAAGGATGGGTTTGGTACGGAGTCACCCAGGGGTCAGACTTACCATTTCAAAGGTCAGAAAAATCATTTTTCCGGAGTCCTCCAAATCAAGGTCTAAGACCAGAAATGTATCGGCGTCGTTTATACGAATCCAACGAACCAAGAACGTCAAATTCCGAGTTCGTATTAAGAAATGGCGACCATTTTACGAGAGGAGGTCGGATCAAAAGACGGTATTCCATGCAACCACACACGGCCGTTTCGCTGGTCGTATGACCTGCAAACAGCTCTGAAAGTTGCCCTTCCAGACATGATTCTTCACCGATTTCGTCCCAGTTCGATCCCACGGGATCCTTGGCTCGTAAAGAAGAGATTGGGAGAGGATTTGGCTCATTGAGAGCCTTTGGATGAGTCCCATCAAGAGAGGAGGCTAGGGAGGCTCCATATATATCATATCCATGCCCTAGCCGTCGTCTCCATCATCGACATCATATCATTCATCCACAACCCATCTCCATTGTTGCTCCACCACCGTAGAAGGAGGAACAACGTCAAGGGCAGAAGAAGGAGGCTCCACCACAATGAGCACCGGCCTTCGGGCCAGCGCCCTCGCGCCGGACCGGCACCGGCGCGCCACCGTATCCATCACCACCGGCGCGGGCACCATCATATGCCACTGTATCCACCAGCACCACCATGCCTCCTCCCTTCACCGGCTTGATGTCGGCTTGTAACTTGTCCCTAACCTTCATGTTTATGTTTGAGTAGTTGTACTAGTTCTTGAGGATATGGTTGAACCTTATATGATATTTGTTGCAATCCAATATTACCCGTTCATGATTCAAGTTAGTAGCCTTCGCAAATGTTGAGAGGAGCACGCACTCACATTTGTGCCTTGTGCCATGAAGTATATCACTGTCGTTGAAGGGTTGGCATGTTGGGGTAATTTGAGGTGACAGTAAAAGCTTTGATTTTTGTCCATCACAATTGATAGGGGAGATACGGAGAACCCTTAGAGAGGCCGCATCCATGGGCAACCCTTAATTATTATCAGTTGCACCTATATGGGGGAGACTATGATGGTGGCGTGCGCGACATGAAGTCTACTTTGACTAGAACATGTTTTGTACCCGGCTCCGCCCACTTCTGCATTTGACCCGTTCCTAGAGGATACGGTAGTTCATATTAGTGGTAATGATTCTGGAGCCCTCGAGAATGCTTGACTACTCAAGCTTAGTCCCTACTAACTTAGTGTCATTTAATTCATGTTTCTACCTTCTTGATAGTAGTTTAGCTAATTACCGCTTTATCTAGTTTCTGTTGGTAGTAATTCAAAAAATTTCCTACGATCACGCAAGATCTATCTAGGAGATGTATAGCAACGAGACGGGAGAGTGTGTCCACGTATTCTCATAGACCTAAAGCGAAAGCGTTTAGTAACGCGGTAGATGTAGTCGAACGTCTTCACGATCCAACCGGTCCAAGTACCGAACGTACGGCACCTTCGAAGTTCAAAGACACGCTCAAAGACGATGACCCTCTCGTGCTCTTGATCCAGCTTGAGGACGAGGAGAGTTCACAAGACGACGGCAACAAAGTGATGATGAAGTTATCGCAGGCTTCGCCTAAGCGATGCGATGATATGACCGAGGTGTTAAACTGTGGAGGGGGGCACCGCACACGGCTAAGAGATTGTCTGTTGTGCTTTGGGGTGCCCCCTGCCCTCGTATATAAAGGAGGAGAGGGGAAGGCCGGCCGGCCCTGTAGGGTGTGCCAAGAGGAAGGAGTCCTACTAGGACTCCAAGTCCTAGTAGGATTCCACTTGGTGGAAGGGGGAAGAAGGAAGGAATAGGGAGAGGAAGAGGGAAAGGGGGGTCGCGCCCCCTCCCCTAGTCCTATTTGGACTCCCCATGGGGGGGCACCACCCCCCTGCGGGCTGTCCTCTCTCTCTCCTATGGCCCATGTAGGCCCATTGCTTCCCCGTACTACTAGGGAAAACCTTATACACAATATCTTAGCAGCAGCACGGTTCAGGGGGGGGGCTACTGCTAATTAGCAGCAGCGAGGGAAGAAAAACAGGCGCGATTGCTACTTACTTAGCAGTAGCGCAGCTTGGCGGAACCACGCTGCTACTAAAGTCAACCGACAGTTCCCGCCAACCTAGATTTAGCAGTAACGCGGTCTATATAAGCGCGCCGTTGATAAAGTAATAGCAATACACACTTTTTCTTGGACGTGCTACTGCTAATTGTCGTTTTTTTGAAACTGGCCACATGGCCGGACCCACTTAGTAGTAGCGCTTGGGTCATAAGCGCGCTGCTGCTACGTTTATAGCAGTAGTGCGGTTTATGACCAGCGCTACTTCTAAGCCGCAGCATATGCCACCTTTTTTCCTCCCCCTCCCCCTCCCCCATCCTCTCTTCCTCACTTCCCCCTACCTCCCACCTCCTCTCTCTCTCACTTTGCTTCTTCCTCACTACTTCTCCCCCCATTACCCTCCTTCTTCTACCTACCTTTCTCTCTCTTTATTGCTCCTAGCTAACTTACACCTCCTCCATTAATGCATCTCCTTTCTCTTTTTCCTCTCCCTCCACTAGATAGTCATCTCCTTCCCCAACTAGCTTGGTAGATCTACCCATTTAATGAAGTGAGCTATGTACCTCCCTAACTAGATCTAGCCATCTCAAGAAGTAAGCTTTGTCCACTTTTGATCATTCCCTAGGTGTGTGGTGACACCGATCGACATCATCATCACTGTGCTCGATCTCGAGATAGGTGGTTAAAAATTTGTGCTTTTGCAAGAATGGAAATATGTGTATGTGTGCGATATGACATAATCATGTGATATGATGAAAATTGTATGTGTGGCCTGAGTTGCCGCCGAATTGTGCTTGAGTTGCCTATGTTTTGCCGAAATGTTGATTTATTTCCGTTTCGGCGAATTTTGGGAAAACTCTATATGTCCTATTTTTAGGGAAGGTCATGCCGAATTTTTGTATGACTTTGACTTTGATGCATGCACGCATTTTTATAATCAATTTGTTTATTATTGTCGTGCATGCGTTCATGATGGTCAGTGGAACGATGGTGGACAGGTGGTTGCCGTCGGCGGTGCAGGACATGAAATAAAATAACCTGACAGAGGTTTTATGTCCGTGTCGAAGATGCAACGGAATAGTTTGGCTCGACCCCTATGATGATGGTCGTGTCGAAGCGCACTTGCTCATGACTGGTTTCATGGATGGCTATACTCGGTGGATAATTGAAGATGAGGATGATGATGTTGAGGACGCCGATGGGGCAGTCAATGATGACACGGGGCAAGACGAAGAGATGATCGACAATGACGGCGGGGAAGAGGCCGGACATGGCGGCGGAGAAGGGGCCGGACATGGCGGAGGAGAAGGGGCCGGACATGGCAACAGAAAAGGGGCCTGACATGGTGGCGGAGAGAACGTGGACCCCACGCCGTAGAGTTTGTCGGTACTAAGTTCAATCGTGCGGTACCGTCATGTTCAAGCACTGCTTCGCAAGGAGATGAGTACCGAGAGAGCTGCTTCTAGAGAGGAGGCTAAGCTGCAGCAACTGGTGGTAGACTCGAACACACCATTGTATGATGGTTGCAATCCTGAGGTGGCCCACTTGAGTTTCACGCTCCAACTCCTGAAGACGAAGGCAAAAAACATATGGACCGACACTAGCCTCGATGAGCATCTCAAGTACCTAAAGGATGTTCTTCCCGCGGGGAATCTATGTCCTACTAGTGTGGATGAGGCCAAGAAGATCGTGTGCCCTCTTGATCTGCCGCACATTAGATACCATGCATGCATCAACGATTGCATAATTTATCGGAAGGAGCACACGGAAAAAACAAGCTATCCGGTGTGCAATGCTTCTCGATACAAGAAGGCCGGGAAGAAATCTCCCCAGAAAGTTGTATGGTACTTACCGATCACTCCCTGTCTCCAGCGGTATTTTGTAGATCCCAAGGAAGCAAAGCTCATGTGCTGGCATGCGGAGAGGAAGAAGCCCGACGATAGAGATGATCCAAAGCTGAGATACGTCAAGGATGGAAGCCAGTGTAGATCGTTGAACGGCTTCTATCAGTATTTTGAATGCGATGCAAGGAACATCGTGCTCGGCGCGTGTACCAATGGCATGAATCCATTTGGCAACCAGAGCACCAACCATAGCACATGGCCCGTGTTTGTATGGATGTACAACCTCCCTCTTGGTTGTGCATTAAGTCGAAGTACATTCACATGAGCATGCTGATTCAAGGGCCGAAACAACCGGGAAATAATATTAATTTGTATTTGGGGCTACTTCAAGAGGAGTTAGACACGTTATGGAAAACACCGACCAAGACATGGGACGCCAGCAAAGGCGAGTAATTCTACATGAGAGCCGTGCTGATCATGAACGTGCACGACTATCTCGGTTACGGATATGTCGCAGGCCATGTGAGCCATGGATATTGCGGATGCACGTGGTGCATGGATGATACGACGTCTCAGCAGCTAACGTCAAGGAAAGAGGGCGGGTCTGGGAAAATCGTGTACATGGGGCATCGAAGATGGCTCGAGAAGGACAGACCATGGAGAAACCGTGGAGATTTATTCAATGGTCACGCTGAGCATCGAGGACCTCCACGTAAGCGGAGCGCCGCCAAAATCGATGAGCTGTTGAAAAACTGGGAACAGTGCCCCGCGCCGGGAAAGACAATGAAAAAGGCGTCGGAGCCGCTGCTGAAGGTATGGAAGACGAGGTCTGTATTCTCGGACTTGGAGTACTGGCACAAACTCGACACACCTAATTGCCTTGATCAAATGCATATCTATAAGAATGTCCTTGAGAGCTTGCTCGTGACATTGATGAACATGCTGGATAATACCAAGGATGGGCCGAAGGCAATAAAAGACTTGCAAGATTTGGAAATCAGGGAAGATCTGCACATGCCACCCCGTAAAAAGTCAGACGAGACAGAGACAAAGACATAGGCGCGGGAGAAGAAGGGCAAAAAAGTAAAGGAAGAGGATTATTGCCCCCCTTCTTGCTTCACCTTAAGTCGGGCTGAGATCGATCAGTTCTTTAAGTGCC
The DNA here is from genome assembly GCA_021437245.1 of Aegilops speltoides. Lineage (NCBI taxonomy): Eukaryota > Viridiplantae > Streptophyta > Magnoliopsida > Poales > Poaceae > Aegilops > Aegilops speltoides. Next base: position 361,080,357 of record CM038146.1, on the reverse strand, counting down.
TTACCGGAGTCAAAGTTAGTTCCGGTTACTGTGGCAAGATAAGCAGAAATCTAGACACGAACAAGAAAAGGTTCATCGGGATGAAGTACCATGACTATCATGTGATGATGACGCAAATAATACATGTTGCACTTAGAGGGATAATGGACAAGCACATCCATGACACGCTTATTGGTCTCTGCAACTTTTTCGATGTCATCTCTCAAAAGTCGATTAATGTGAAGCAGCTCCGAAGGCTGCATGAAGATATCATTGTGATACTGAATGATCTTGAGATGTACTTCCAGCCCGCGTTCTTTGACGTCATGGTGCATCTGTGTGTCCATATTTGAAGGAAATATGCCCTAGAGGCAATAATAAAGTTATTATTTATTTCCTTATTTCATGATAAATGTTTATCATTCATGCTAGAATTGTATTAACCGGAAACATGATACATGTGTGAGTGTATAAACAAACAAGATGTCACTAGTATGCCTCTACTAGACTAGCTTGTTAATCAAAGATGGTTATGTTTCCTGACCATGAACAGACAGTTGTTATTTGATTAACAAGGTCACATCATTAGTAGAATGATCTGATTGACATGACCCATTCCATTAGCTTAGCACACGATCGTTTAGTATGTTGCTACTGCTTTTATCCATGACTTATACATGTTCCCGTAACTATGAGATTATGCAACTCCTGTTTACGGAGGAACACTTTGGTGCTACCAAACGCCACAACGAATCGGGTGATTATAAAGGAGTACTACAGTGTCTCCAAAGGCAGATGTTGGGTTGGCATATTTCGAGATTAGGTTTTGTCACTCCGATTGTCGGAGAGGTATCTCTCGGCCCTCTCGGTAATGCACATCATCAAGCCTTGCAAGCACTACAACTAATGAGTTAGTTGTGAGATGATGTATTACGAACGAGTAAAGAGACTTGCCGTAACGAGATTGAACTAGGTATTGATACCGACGATCGAATCTCGCAAGTAACATACCGATGACAAAGGAACAACGATGTTGTTATGCGGTCTGACCGATAAAGATCTTCAGAGAATATGTAGGAACCAATATGGGCATCCAGGTCCCGCTGTTGGTTATTGATCGTGAATAGTTCTAGGTCATGTCTACATTGTTCTCGAACCGTAGGGTCCGTGCACGCTTAAAGTTTCGATGATGCTTATTATGAGTTTATGTATTTTGATGTACCAAGAAGTTCGAGTCCGGATATGATCACGGACATGACGAGGAGTCTCGGAATGGTCGAGACATAAAGATTGATATATTGGAAGCCTATGTTTGGAGTTCGAATGGTTCCGGTAAAACGGAATTTGGGAAAACCGGAGGTTACTGAACCCCGGGAGGTAAATGGGCCTCGGTGGGCCTCGAGGAGAGAGGAGGGGGCGGCCAGAGGTGGCGCGCCCTCTCCCCCAGTCCGAATAGGACAAGGGGGGCGCCTCTCCTCTTCCCTCCCCCAAACCTAATCCAACTAGGAAGGGGGAGTCCTACTCCGTAGGAGTAGGACTCCTCCCGCGCCGCCTAGCTAGGCCGGCCGGCCTCCCCCTCCCTCCTTTATATATGAGGCAGGGGGCACCCTAGAACACACAAGTTTGATCTTTAGATCATTCCTTAGCCGTGCGGTGCCCCTCCACCATATTCCACCTCGGTTATACCGTCGCAAGCTTAGGCGAAAGCCTCGCGCCGTGAAACATCAAGATCGCCACCACGCCGTCGGCCGACGGAACTCTCCTCGACACTCGGCTGGATCGAGTACGAGGGACGCCATCGAGCTGTACGTGTGTCAAGAACTCGGGGCGCCGGAGTAACGGCGCCGGATCGGTCGGATCGCGAGGAGAACGACGACTACTTCCTCTACGTTGTGATCGCTTCGCCGGGTCACGAGGGTACGAGACAACACTCTCCCTCTCGTTGCTATACATCACCATGATCTTGCGTGTGCGTAGGAAATTTTTGAAATTACTACGCTCCCCAACAAAGGGCATCCGAGCCTAGGTTTTTATGGTTTGATGTTTTGCACGAGTAGAACACAAGTGAGTTGTGGGCGATACAAGTCATACTACCTACCAAAGATGTCATACTTTGGTTCAGCGGTATTGTGAGATGAAGCGCCTGCACCGACATTACGCAGACGCTTACGCGAGACTGGTTTCACCGCCACGAGCACTCGCTGCTTAAAGGTGACTGGTGGGTGTCTGTCTCTCTCACTTTAGTTGAACTGAGTGTGGCTACGCCCGTCCTTGAGAAGGTTAAACGGAGTCTATTTGACGAAGTATCGCTGTGGTTTTGATGCGAGGTGAGACTGGTTCTTGCTTAAGCCCGTAGCAGCCACGTAAAATTTGCAACAACAAAGTAGAGGACGCCTAACTTGTTTTTGCAGGCATGTTGTGATGTGATATGGTCAAGACGTGATGCTATATTTTATTGTATGAGATGATCATGTTTTGTAACCGGTTATCGGCAATCGGCTGGAGCCATATGGTTGTCGCTTATTGTATGCAATGCAATCGCTTCGTAATGCTTTACTTTATCACTAAGCGGTAGCGATAGTCGAGAAGCATAAATTTGGCGAGACGACAACGATGCTACGATGGAGATCAAGGTGTCGCTACCGGTGACGATGGTGATCATGGTGGTGCCGCAAGATGGAGATCATGAAGCACAAGATGATGATGACCATATCATATCACTTATATTGATTTGCATGTGATGTTTATCCTTTTATGCATCTTATCTTGCTTTGATTGACGGTAGCATTATAAGATGATCTCTCACTAAATTATCAAGAAGTGTTCTCCCGAGTATGCACGTTGCCAAAGTTCGTCGTGCCTGCACACCACGTGATTATCGGTGTGATAAGCTCTACGTCCATCTACAACGGGTGCAAGCCAGTTTTGCACACGCAGAATACTCGGGTTATACTTGACGAGCCTAGCATATGCAGATATGGCCTCGAACACGGAGACCGAAAGGTCGAGCGTGAATCATATAGTAGATATGATCAACATAAGATGTTCACCATTGAAAACTACTCCATTTCACGTGATGATCGGTTATGGTTTAGTTGATTTGGATCACGTGATCACTTAGACGACTAGAGGATGTCTTTCTAAGTGGGAGTTCTTAAGTAATATGATTAATTGAACTTAAATTTATCATGAACTTAGTACCGATAGTATCTTGCTTGTTTATGTTTGATTGTAGATAGATGGCTCGTCTTTGTTGTTCCGTTGAATTTTAATGCGCTCCTTGAGAAAGCAAAGTTGAAAGATGATGGTAGCAATTACACGGATCGGGTCCGTAATTTGAGGATCATCCTCATTGCTGCACGTAAGAGTTACGCCCTAGATGCACCGCTAGGTGCCGTGCCTCGCTTGCTAATGCACCGCAGATGTTATGAGCGTCCCGCGAGCAAAGTCGATGACTACTCTATAGTTCGATGTGCCATGCTTTACGGCTTAGAACCGGGACTTCAACGATGTTTTGAACGTCATGGAGCATATGAGATGTTCCAGAGTTGAAGTTAATATTCCAAAGTAATGCCCGGATTGAGAGATATGAAGTCTCCAATAAGTTCTATAGCTGCAAGATGGAGGAGAATAGTTACGTTAGTGAGCACATACTCGTAATGTCCGGGTACTACAATCACTTGACACAATTGGGAGTTAATCTTCCGGATGATTGTGTCATTGATGTAATTCTTCAATCACGCCACCAAGCTACAAAGGCTTCGTGATGAACTATAATATGCAAGGGTTAGTAAAGACTATACCGAGCTCTTCGCAATGCTAAAGGCTGGAGGTAGAAATCAAGAAGGAGCATCAAGTGTTGATGGTCAATAAGACCACTAGTTTCAAGAAGAAAGGCAAAGGGAAGAAGAAGGGGAACTTCAAGAAGAACAACAAGCAAGTTGTGCTCAGAGAAGAAACCCAAGTCGGCCCTAAACCACAAATCGAAAGTGCTTCTACCGCAAGCGTGGTCACGGAAGCGGAACTGCCCCAAGTATTTGGCGGATAAGAAGGATGGCAAGGTGAACAAAGGTATATGTGATATACATGTTATTGATGTGTACCTTACTAGAGCTCGTAGTAGCACTGGTATTTGATATTGGTTCATTGCTAATATTTGCAACTCAAACAGGACTACGGATTGCTTAACTCGCAAAGGACGAGGTGACGATCGCGCGTGGGAAATGGTTCCAAAGTCGATGTGATCGCGGTCGGCACGCTACCTCTACATCTACCTTCGGATTAGTTTTAGACCTAAATAATTCTTATTTGGTGCTGCGTTGAGCATGAACATTATATCTGGATCTTGTTTGATGCGAGACGGTTATTCATTTAAATCAGAGAATAATGGTTGTTCTATTTATATGAGTAATATCTTTATGGTCATGCACCCTTGAGGAGTGGTCTATTTTGATGAATCTCGATAGTAGTGATACACATATTCATAATGTTGAAACCAAAAGATGCAGAGTTGATAATGAAAGTGCAACTTATTTGTGGCATCGCCGCTTAGGTCATATCGGTGTAAACGCATGAAGAAACTCCATACTGATGGACTTTTGGAGTCACTTGATTATGAATCACTTGGCACTTGCGAACCGTGGCTCAAGGGCAAGATGACTAAAACGCCGTTCTCCGTACTATGGAGAGAGCAACAGATTTGTTGGAGATCATACATCTGAGATGTATGTGGTCCGATGAATGTTGAGGCTCGTGGCGGATATCGTTATTTTCTCACCTTCACAGATGACTTAAGCAGATATGGGTATATCTACTTAATGAAACATAAGTCTGAAACATTTGAAAAGTTCAAAGAATTTCAGAGTGAAGTTGAAAATCATCGTAACAAGAAAATTAAGTTTCTACGATCCGATCGTGGAGGTGAATATTTGAGTTACGAGTTTGGTCTACATTTGAAACAATGCGGAATAGTTTAGCAACTCACGCCACCCGAACACCACAACAGAATGGTGTGTCCGAACGTCGAATCGCACTTTACTAGATATGGTGCGATCTATGATGTCTCTTACAGATTTACCGCTATCGCTTTGGGGTTATGCTCTAGAGACGGCCGCATTCACACCTGAATAGAACACCGTCGAAACCGCTGAGACGACACCTTATGAACTATGGTTTAGCAAGAAACCAAAGTTGTCGCTTTCTTAAAGTTTGGGGATGCGATGCTTATGTGAAAAAGCTTCAACCCGATAAGCTCGAACCCAAATCGGAGAAATCGTCTTCATAGGATACCCAAAGGAGACAGTTGGGTACACCTTCTATCACAGATCCGAAGGCAAGACTTTCGTTGTTAAGAATGGATCCTTTCTAGAGAAGGAGTTTCTCTCGAAAGAAGTGAGTGGGAGGAAAGTAGAACTTGATGAGGTAATTGTACCTTCTCCCTTACTTGAAAGTAGTTAAATCGCAGAAACCGGTTTCGAGACACCTACACCAAGTAGTGAGGAAGTTGATGATGTTGATCATGAAACTTCAGATCAAGTTGCTCTGTAACCTCGTAGATCAACCAGAGTAAGATCCGCACTGAGTGGTATGGTAATCCTGTTCGAAATCATGCTACTAGATCATGATGAACCTACGAACTATGAAGAAGCGATGGTGAGCCCAGATTCCGCAAAATGGCTTGAGGCCATGAAATCTGAGATGGGATCCATGTATGAAAACAAAGTGTGGACTTTGGTTGACTTGCCCGAGGGTAGGCAAGCAATAGAAAACAAGTGGATCTTCAAGAAGAAGACCGACGCCGACGGTAATGTTATCGTTTATAAAGCTCGACTTGTCGCAAAAGGTTTTCGCAAGTTCAAGGGATTGACTACAATGAGACCTTCTCACCAGAGCGATGCTTAAGTCCGTCCGAATCATGTTAGCAATTGCCGCATTTTATGATTATGAAATTTGGCAAATGGATGTAAAGCGCATTCTGAATGGATTTACGGAAGAAGAGTTGTATATGATGCAACCGAAGGTTTTATCGATCCAAAGGAGCTAACAAAGTGTGCAAGCTCCAATGATCCATCTATGGACTGGTGCAAGCATCTCGAGTTGGAATAAACGTTTTGATAGTGTGATCAAAGCATTTGGGTTTGTATGCACTTTTGGAGAAGCCTCAGATTTACAAGAAAGTGAGTGGGAGCTCAGAGCATTTCGATATTATATGTAGATGACATATTGCTGATCGGAAATGATATAGAATTCTGGATAGCATAAAGGGATACTTGAATAAGAGTTTTTCAATGAAAGACCTCGGTGAAGCTGCTTACATATTGGGCATTAAGATCTATAGAGATAGATCAAGACGCTTAATTGGACTTTCACAAAGCACATACCTTGACAAAATTTTGAAGAAGTTCAAAATGGATCAAGCAAAGAAAGGGTTCTTGCACGTGTTACAAGGTGTGAAGTTGAGTAAGACTCAATGCCCCACCACCGCAGAAGATAGAGAAAATGAAAGATGTTCCTATGCTTCAGCCATAGGCTCTATCATGTATGCAATGCTGTGTACAGACCTGATGTGTGCCTTGCTATAAGTCTAGCAGGAGGTACCAAAGTAATCCAGAGTGGATCATGGACAGCGGTCAAGAACATCCTGAAATACCGAAAAGGACTAAGGATATGTTTTCAGATATGGAGGTGACAAAGAGCTCATAAACGGCTACGTTGATGCAAGCTTTGACATCGATCCGGACGATTCTAAATCGCAGACCGGATACGATTTACACTAAACGGAGGAGTATCGGTTGGTGCAGTTCTAAACAAAGCGTCGTGGCGGGATCTACATGTGAAGCGGAATACATAGCAGCTTCGAAGCAGCTAATGAAGGAGTGCGGATGAAGGAGTTCATATCCGATCTAGGTGTCATACCTAGTGCATCGGGTCCAATGAAAATCTTCGTGACAATATCGAGCAATTGCCTTAGCGAAGGAATCCAGATTTCACAAGAGGACCAAGCACATCAAGAGACGCTTCAATTCCATCCGGACTTAGTCCGGTGGGAGACATAGAGATTTGCAAGATACATACGGATCTGAATGTTGCAGACCGCTGACTAAGCCTCTTCCACGAGCAAAACATGATCAGCACCAAGACTCCATGGGTGTTAGAATCATTACTATGTAATCTAGATTATTGACTCTAGTGCAAGTGGGAGATCAAGGAAATATGCCCTAGAGGCAATAATAAAGTTATTATTTATTTCCTTATTTCATGATAAATGTTTATCATTCATGCTAGAATTGTATTAACCGGAAACATGATACATGTGTGAGTGTATAAACAAACAAGATGTCACTAGTATGCCTCTACTAGACTAGCTTGTTAATCAAAGATGGTTATGTTTCCGACCATGAACAAAGAGTTGTTATTTGATTAACAAGGTCACATCATTAGTAGAATGATCGATTGACATGACCCATTCCATTAGCTTAGCACACGATCGCTTAGTATGTTGCTACCGCTTTTATCCATGACTTATACATGTTCTCGTAACTATGAGATTATGCAACTCCGTTTACGGAGGAACACTTTGGTGCTACCAAACGTCACAACGAATCGGGTGATTATAAAGGAGTACTACAGTGTCTCCAAAGGCGATGTTGGGTTGGCATATTTCGAGATTAGGTTTTGTCACTCCGATTGCTCGGAGAGGTATCTCTGGGCCCTCTCGGTAATGCACATCATCAAGCCTTGCAAGCACTACAACTAATGAGTTAGTTGTGAGATGATGTATTACGGAACGAGTAAAGAGACTTGCGGTAATGAGATTGAACTAGGTATTGGATACCGACGATCGAATCTCGCAAGTAACATACCGATGACAAAGGAACAACGATGTTGTTATGCGGTCCGACCGATAAAGATCTTCAGAGAATATGTAGGAACCAATATGGGCATCCAGGTCCCGCTGTTGGTTATTGATCGTGAATAGTTCTAGGTCATGTCTACATTGTTCTCGAACCGTAGGGTCCGTGCACGCTTAAAGTTTCGATGGCGCTTATTATGAGTTTATGTATTTTGATGTACCAAGAAGTTCGAGTCCCGGATATGATCACGGACATGACGAGGAGTCTCGAATGGTCGAGACATAAAGATTGATATATTGGAAGCCTATGTTTGGAGTTCGAATGGTTCCGGTAAAACGGAATTTCTGGGAAACCGGAGGTTACTGGAACCCCGGGAGGTAAATGGGCCTCGGTGGGCCTCGAGGGAGAAGAGGAGGGCCGGCCAGAGGTGGCGCGCCCTCTCCCCAGTCCGAATAGGACAAGGAGGGGGGGGCGGCGCCCCCTCTCCTCTTCCCTCCCCCAAACCTAATCCAACTAGGAAGGGGGAGTCCTACTCCTGAGGAGTAGGACTCCTCCCGGGGCGCCCTAGCTAGGCCGGCCGGCCTCCCCCCTCCCTCCTTTATATACGGGGGCAGGGGGCACCCTAGAACACACAAGTTTGATCTTTAGATCGTTCCTTAGCCGTGTGCGGTGCCCCCCTCCACCATATTCCACCTCGGTTATACTGTCGCGAAGCTTAGGCGAAGCCCTGCGCCGGTGAAACATCAAGATCGTACCACGCCGTCGGTCGACGGAACTCTCCCTCGACACTCGGCTGGATCGAGTACGAGGGACGCCATCGAGCTGTACGTGTGTCAAGAACTCGGGGCGCCGGAGTAACGGCGCGGGATCGGTCGGATCGCGAGGAGAACGTGACGACTACTTCCTCTCGTACGCCAGATCGCTTCGCTTCGGGTCTACGAGGGTACGTAGACAACACTCTCCCTCTCGTTGCTATACATCACCATGATCTTGCGTGTGCGTAGGAAATTTTTTGAAATTACTACGTTCCCCAACAATATTGTGGACGACATAATAGACCTGGGGCCATCATTCCTGCACAACATGTTGTCGTTTGAGACGATGAATGGGATCATCAAAGGATTCGTCCGTAACATGTCCCGTCCGGATGGAAGCATCTTACAAGGCTATCTGACACAAGAGTGCATCTCTTTCTGCGAGAATTTTGTATACGGAGAATTGTTTTGGAATATATAAAAAATATTGGGTGAAGAAAGACTAGAAGGGGACCCACTACATGGCCACAAGCTTGGGGGTGCCCCCTGAGCTTGTGGCCCCCCTGGCCAGGCTCTGGAGCCCATCATCTCCTATATGAAGCATTTTGAGCTAGAAAAAATTAGGAGGGGGCTTTCGGGACGAAGCTCCGACGTCTCGAGACGGAACCTGTGTAGAAGCAATCTAGGGCTCCTGCGGAGCGATTCCGCCAAGGAAACTTCCCTCCGGGAGGTGGAAATCAAAGCCATCATCATCACCAACGATCCTCTCATCATGGGAGGACCAATCTTCATCAACATCTTCACCATCACCATCTCCTTTCAAACCCTAGTTCATCTCTTGTATTCAATCTTTGCCTCAAAACCTCAGATTGGTACTTGTGGGTTGCTAGTAGTGTGGATTACTCCTTGTAGTCGATGCTAGTTGGTTTATTTGGTGGAAGATCATATGTTCAGATCATTAATGATATTTATTAACTCTCTGATCTTGACCATGAACAAGCTTTGTGAGTAGTTATTTTGTTCTTGAGGACATGGGAGAAGTCTTGTTATAAGTAATCATGTGAATTTGGTATTCGTTTGATATTTTGATGAGATGTATGTTATCTTTCCTCTAGTGGTGTTATGTGAACATCAACTACATGACACTTTAGCATGATCTGGGCCTAGGGGATGGCATTGGGAAGTAGCAAGTATATGATGGGTTGCTAGAGTGATAGAAGCTTAAACCCTAGTTTATGTGTTGCTTCATAAGGGGCTGATTTGGATCCATATGTTTCATGCTATGGTTAGATTTATCTTAATTCTCTTTCGTAGTTGCATATGCTTGCGAGAGGGGTTAATCATAAGTGGTAGGCTTATCAAATTAAGGACAGCACCCAAGCACAGTTCCACCCACATACCAAATTATCAAAGTAGCGAACGTGAATTATATGAGCATGATGAAAACTAGCTTGACAATAATTCCCATCTGTCCTTGGAAGCGCTTTGCTTTATATAAGAGTTTGTTCAGGCTTGTCCTTTGCTATCAAAAGGATTGGTCCACCTTGCCTCACCTTTGTTACACTTGTTACTTGTTACCTGTTATGAATTTCCTTGCCACCAAACTACTTGTTATCGATAATTTCAGTGCTTGCAGAAAACACCTTGCTGAAAACCGCTTGTCATTTCCTTCTGCTCCTCGTTGGGTTCGACACTCTTACTTATCGAAAGGACTAAAGTTGATCCCCTATACTTGTGGGTCATCAATACTCTTTTATGACGCCATTGCCGGGGAGTGAAGCGCCTTTGGTGAGTGGAATTTGGTAAGGAAATATTTATATTGCGTGCTGAAATTTATTGTCACTTTTCACTAGGAAAAAAAATCCTTTGAGGGGCTTGTTCGGGGCATCTTCACCTCAACCAGGAGCACAAAGAATTGCTCCTCAACCTACTGCACCTACTGAAAATATTTATTATAAATTCCTACGGGTATGATAGAGAAACTGCTAGCTAATCCTTATACAGGAGATGGAAAATTACATCCCGATATGCACCTAATCTATGTGGATGAACTTTGTGGATTATTTAAGCTTGCAGGTTTTCCCAGAGATGAAGTTAATTAGAAGGTTTTTCCTTTATCTTCGAAGGGAAAACCATTGACATTGTATAGGCTATGTGATGATACTGGAGCTTGGGATTGGAACTAATTAAAGTTGGGATTTTATCAGAAGTTTCATCCTTTGCATCTGGTTCATCATGATCAGAATTTTATATATATATATATATATATATATATATATATATTCGCCTCATGAAGGACAAGGTATTGCGCAAGCTTGGGGGAGGCTTAAGTGAATGTTGTATTCATGCCCCAATCATGAGCTCTCAAGAGAAATTATTATTCAGAATTTTTATGCTCGGCTTTCTTGGAATGATCAATCCATGCTCGATACTTCTTGTACTGGTTCTTTTATGAAGAAGACTATTTAATTCAGATGGGATCTTGGAAATAATTAAACGCAACTCTGAAGATTGGGATCTCGATGAAGGTAAGGAGTTAGGTAAAAAGCTTGAGTCTGATTGTGTTAAAAGTTTTATGGATACCGATCCTTTTCATAATTTTAGCACTAAGTATGGACTTTACTCTGGGATAGTAGCTTCTTTCTGTGAATCATTTGCTACTCATGTTGATCTCCCTAAGTAGAAGTGGTTTAAATATCATCCTCACATTGAAGTAAATAGTAGAACCTGTTGAAGCTAGAGAAGAAACTATTACTTATTGAGCTAATCCAGTTGTCCTACTGCTTATATAGAGAAACCCCCATTTCCCATAAGGATAAAAGAACATGCTAAAGCTCCAACTATGGTTCGCAAAAGTTATATACGAACACCTACACCCTCTGAACAAATTAAAGTTGAACCTAATATTGCTATGGTTAAAGATCTCTTGGTTGATAATATCGATGTGCATGTTATTTAATTTTGTGATAAAGCTACTAGAATTTCTAAACCCGATGAAAAGATAAAAATAGACTTGTTTTTGGCATGCATATTGTCTCTGTTAAACTAGGAGATCATTGTAATCATGCCTTATGTGATTTGGGTGCTAGGGTGAGTGCTATCCCGTTTACTTTACATCAAAAAATTAGAAAGGATATTGCATCGGCTGAGAAAGAAGATATTGATGTTAAAATTAAGCTTGCTAATAGAGATACCTATTACGCCACTTGGGATTGTTAGAGAGGTTGAAGTCTTGTGTGGGAAAATAAAATACCGTACTGATTTTCTAGTTTTTGGTTCTCCACAAGATGATTTTTGTCCCATTATATTTGGTAGACCTTTCTTGAATACGGTTAATGCTAAAATTGATTGCTCTAAGGAAACTGTTAGTGTAAATTTTGGTGATGTGTCTCATGAGTTTAATTTCTCCAAGTTGTGTAGACAACCTCGTGATAAAGAATTACCTAGTAAATATGAAATTATTGGTCTTGCTTCTATTGTCATGCCTCCTACTGACCCTTTAGAACCATATTTGCTAGACCACGAAAATGACATGTATATGAATGAAAGAAATGTAATAGATGAGATATTCTTTAACCAAATGCATGTTTTGAAACACTATTTACCTGTTGAGACTCTTGGAGACCCTCTTCTACCCAAGAGTGATCCCATGTTTGAGCTTAAACAATTGTTTGATACTTTGAAATGTGCTTATCTTGATGAAAAGAAAATATATCTTGTTCTTATTAGTGCTAAAGTTTCAGAGCATGAAGAAAAGAGATTATTGAAAACTCTAAGGAAGCACCGTGCCGCTATTGGATGTACTCTTGACGATCTTAAGGGCATTAGTCCCACTCTATGTCAGCACAAGATTAATATGGAGCCTGATGCTAAGCTAGTTGTTGATCACCAACGGCGATTAAATCCTAAGATAAAGGAAGTGGTAAGAAATGAAATATTAAAGGTTCTGGAAGAAAGTGTACTCTATCCTATAGATGATAGTGGATGGGTAAGTCATGTTCATTCACTACAAAAAAAGACACATCCGTGACATTTTGGGCCAAACGAAAAAAATTTCTGTCATACATATGACACTTCTATGACGATAATTGTGACATCCGGTATCATCATAGATGTGGTGGGCTCCTACTTCTATGACAAAAAATCATGACAGAAAATGGGCTTTTAGTCTGGCGGGCGGAGACGCAACTGCATGACATTCTTTGGGCCGCCCATGACGAAAAAACCGTGGTAGAAGCGAGGGGAGGAAAATTTCGGGAGTTGCCGGTTACGGTGGGAGGTCGGGGGTGGAGCGATGCGCGTTTCTCTCGTGACGTATCTTGGCGTGTGTAGGCGTTGGCTCTAATCAACCCGAGCGAGGCGTTGGGCTCTAATCGAACCCGGCGGACTTTGCGCAGTTACGCGTTCTCGAACGAGCGATCGATCGATGGTCGTTAATCGAACTCGATGGAGCGATTCTTCGCCATCGCCGCTAAGTGAAGCCGATCGATGCCGCCTGGGATGAACAAGTGAGTGTTGGGGGGGTTGGATGAGCAAAGGAGCGGTGGCATTGCCTCTGGATGAACAGAACCCGTGGTGTGGAGGGTGGATGAATAGTGGACGGTGGAGGGTGGCCGTGGAGGGTGGTTGAGCAGAACCCGTGGTGTGGAGGGCTAGATGAACAAGAGAGCGGTGGAGGGGTACCCGTGGAGGGGTGGTTGAACAAGAGCGGTGGAGTAGCGCGCGGTGGAGGCTGGATGAACAGAGCCCGTGGAGGCCGGAGGAGGTCGACGGTGGCTGTGGAGGCTAGAGGAGGTCGGCGGTGGAGATGAACAAGATCCCGTGGAGTCCCATTTTGCGGTATGCCACACCCTCCCCCGCTTTGACCAGTAGCACTCTAACTCAAGTCCGTTTGCCTGCATTTTGCGGCACGCCACACCCTCCCGATCAACAGGACCCCGCTTCAACCGTCGAGGTCCGCTTCTCTGCTTTTGCGGCACGCCAGCCCCTCCCGATCAACAGACCCTGTTTGACCGTGAGGAGGTCCATTTCCTCCGTTTCTTGACGCCATGAGCCCTCCCGATCAATAGGACCCCATTTCGAATGTGGCCGGTCGAACACAAGGTTGTTTCCTCCGTTGTGTAGTACGCCAGGCCTCGTTTCCATCTTGTGTTCCGTCCAAGCCCTCCCGATGAACACGACCACGCATTCCATTCCGACCCAGCCGGTTGGCTCCCCATGAACACGACGACGACGCTGTTTCTCCGTTCCGACCCAGCCATGTACGTATGCGCAAGTAGGCGTTCGACACCCTTCCCTTATGTACGTACGTGGTCGTATTTTCTTTCTTGCACCCTCGCCGCTGTATGTATGTGTACATGCTACGTGCGCGCCTCTACTACGACACGTGCGCGCCTCTACATCTACGACATGTGCGCGCCTCTACATCAACCAGTATGTACGTACACGTTCGCGACCAGAATGACAACGCTACATACGCTTCGACCATGTGGGTCCCGACTGTCAGGCACTTCCTTGCGTGCGAAGATGTAGCTGGTGAGTCCCAACAGTCAGGGGGGCGAATCATTTTTTTGCCCGGACGCACTTCCTTACGTGTGAAGGTGTAGCTGGTGGGTCCTAGCAGTCAGGGGGAAACGTTTTTTTTGCGAAATATGGTGGCCCGTCCGGTGGGTCCCCACTGTCAGGTGGAGGAATAATTATTTTGCGCATAATAAGGAGGCACTTCGTTGCTGCGGCCGTGGACCCAGCTTTCAGCCTCTCCACGTACAGTCCACGTCCGATGGAAGCCATTCCTTGACCACGTTGACCACGCCGCGCCGAGAGCACCAGGGCGGTGGACGACGACGAGGCCTAGGAAGGGGAAGACGCAGCAGTGGATGCCCACGCCAGAAAGGAGTACGGGTTCATTGGTTCGCTGCGGTGTGAGGCTGCCGCCACCGCAGAATAACAGGGTGTGGGTGAGTAGAGGATGGCCGGCCAGCGGTGGGAGTAGAAGAGGCGGTGAGGCCTCCGCCAGATCGCAGCCGCCACGGAGGCAGGAGCACGAGGCACGGCGGCACTGGTTTGGGCGGTGGAGCAAGAAGACCAGAGGTTGAAGAAGCACTATGGCCGTTGGATGGACATCGACGGTCCTTTGGAGCTAGAATCATGCATATTGACTAAGTTGACAAAGCGCCCGTCCTGTCAACTTAGTAGGCCCAAAAGTCAACTGCCACTATCTTTGGGTCCCGGCTAACGGGGAGTATTCATTTTTGTGCGTAATAAGGAGGCACTTCCTTGCGTGCGAAGATATAGTCGGTGGGTCCGAGTGTCGCTAGCGGTAATGTTTTTTTCATGAAATCTCGAGGCCCTTTTGATGGGTCCCGATGTCGTGGAGGAATCATTATTTTGCGCGTAATAAGGAGGCATTTCCTTGCGTGCGGCCGTGGACCCAGCTGTCGGCCACTCCACGTACAGTCCACTTCAGATGCATGTTGGTCGTTGACCACGTTGACCAAGCCGCGCCGAGAGCACCAGGGCGGTGCACGACAGCGAGGCCTATGAAGGGAACGACACGGAGGCAGGGAAGACTCCGCAGTTTTTTCCCACGCGGAGGGGAGTACGACTGAACGAGGGTTTACTGGTTCGTCTGCCGTCGCCGGAGAATAACAGTAGGTATGGGTGAGTAGAGGGATGGCTATGCCAGCGATGGGAGTACGATGGGGAGGTGAGGCCTGCGCGGAAGCACAGCCGGCCGCAGGGAGGAGGGAGCAGGCAGTCCCGCCGGCGCTTGTTTGAGCGGCTGGAGCAGGAAGAGCAGAGATTGAAGAAGCACGACGGCAGTTGGATGTCCATCCAATAGTCACTGCTTGTGCGTCAACCTTTTTTTAGGAAAGCCTCAAATTTGTGGAAAACAACATACAACCCATCTGCCATTATTTCTAATAATTTACAACCCATTTGCTAATTCTTAAGGTTTTGTTTGGAGCCCATATTCTTTTTGTTAGCATTACAGCCCATATTGTGTCCACGGTTAAAAAATTATACAAAATTTTGCATATTTCGGTGCGGTCCGAACTGTTTTTAATCCCGAAATTTTAACTCACATTCAAATTGATTTTAAAAATAATGTATATCAATATAAAATCCAACAAATTCTCCACGCATAAAAATTAATGCAATTTAAAATCTTGAAATAAAAAAAAGATATTTGAAACTAATTGCAGGTTTGATGTGTTTTAAAAATGTACAGCCCATTTCTCATTACTGAAAGGCCATTTTCTCGGCCAGCCGAATGAAGCTCTCCTTGTCTTGAAAGATTTGCAACCCAACAGGCCTGACAAAGCGACTTACTTGGCAAATCACAAAAAAAACAGGGCTGTGGCCTTGGGCGGTATCGTCACCTCTCCACGACAAGATTACTCTTGATGGAAGTCGGTCGTTGACCACATTGACCATGCCGCGCCGAGAGCACCAAGGCGGTGGACGATGGCGAGGCCTAGGAAGGGGACGACAAGGAGCCGGGGAAGACGCAACAGTGGATGCCCACGTGGAGAGGAGTACGAGGGTTCACTGGTTCGGCTGCGGCGTGAGGCTGCTGCCGCCGCAGAATAACAGGGGGTGTGGGTGAGTAGAGGGATACCCTGGGCCAGCGGTGGGAGTAGTAGGGGGCGGTGAGGCCTCCGCGGCATCACAGCCGACCACGAGAGGCAGGAGCACGCGACACGACCGGCGCTGCTTTGGGCGGCTGGCGCAAGAAGACCAGAGGTTGAAGAAGCACTATGGCCGTTGGATGGACATCGTAAGGTCACTGGAGCTAGAATCGTTCATATTGACTAAGTTGACAAAGCCCTCCGTCCTCGTCAACTTAATAGTCCCACAAGTCAGCCACCCACTATTGTGGGTCCCAGCTAGCAGGGGGTATTCATTTTTTGGTGCGTAATAAGGAGGCACTTCCTTGCGTGCGAAGATATAGCTGGTGGGTTCGACACATCGTGGGGGCGTTTTTCGTGAAATCTGAAGCCCTTCCCACGCATCTGCGTCACGACAAAGGCGTAATAAGGAGGAACTTTCCTTGCGTGCGACCATGGACCTCGTGGGTCCCGGCCGTCGAGCTCTCCACATCTGATCCTCTTCCAATGACTCTTGTATGTTGACCACGCCACACGAAGCGCACCGAGGCGGTGGACGGCAGCAAGGCCCTGCATCGAACGACCGGAGATGGGTAAGACGCGGTGGAGTCGCAGATGAGAGAGTGGGAAACTTGACTGGTTGGTGTGGGGTGGGCCTACACTCGGTAGAGAATAACAGAGGTGCGGAGTGGAGGGATGGCTTTGGCCGTCGGCGAGGTAGCGTTTTACCGAGGAGCGCAAAAAACGCTTGTATTTGGATGTCAAGATCGAGAAAGCGGTTCAAAGCAAGCTGGGAAGAAGACGAGAGATTGAAGAAGAATGTCGGCCGTTGGATGTAAATCCAACGCCTTCTTAGGCTTCGACCTACTGGCCCACATGTCAGCCAGTCCATTTCTTTAGTCCATTTGGTGGGCTGGGTGAAACAATGATGTAGCATCTATGCAGCCCGTTTAAATCCCATTTGCATTTTTCTCGAAATCCGCGGACTTGCTGGGCTGGGTGAAAATATCATGTTGGGCTAGACGGAGAAATGTTATAAAAACATAAACACATGATTGCACGTCAGTAAAATCTTTGCAAGCTTATGTACGCAATCACTAGGAGTTAACTTGGCAAGTTATATATAAACAATTATTATTATTATTTTGTAAGAAGTTTCAACTTAAGAAATAAAATATCATTTTAATTTGATGAGTTAATAGTACGTGGGGTATTATTATTTTTTAGGCTAGACGTGGGACAGTTGAGTTGGTTCTAGGGGAAAGTACTGGGAGAAAACTCAGTTTACATCGAAAAAGAAAGTGGGAGAAAATTCAGAGACCTGCTAGGTCCACCTGAGGAGAGGAATATGTTGGGAGGAAGGAGATTCAAAGCACGGCAGCCGAGTGAACTAGTTGTTTTTTACAAACAAGTGAACTAGTTTACATACATTAGCAAATAGCCACTAAAAAAAGCAATCGGATTAATGGGTTCTTAAAAGAAATATTTCGGACAAAACAGGTAATTACGACACATAGGCTAATGCATGAAACACTCAGATGATAAAGGTGCTTATAAACAGATAAAGTACAACATCTAGACCTTTCTGGCACGCTTGATCATGACGCTGCGGCTGTCCGTGTACTCGTCGGTTACGGGAAGCAGACAGGCCCTCATGTCAAGGATCTTCCTGTACATGTCGTAGCATGCGTATGCGTCCTTGGCCGCGTAGGTTATGTAGGCTAGATTCAGAGGTGCCTCCCACGTGTTCAGGTCATCTTCTTTCATGTTGGCGTATCAGGGGTCGATGATGGTCTCAGCGAGGTCAACCACGGAGTCCTTCTCCTGCCCATTGCTGATGATCTTGTATTGCTTCTGGATGTCGACAAGCTTGTTGCACCAGATGGCCGAATCATCGCGTTCTTCCTTCTCTCCACCATAGTGAAGGTGTAGTCGGCGCTGCCGATGAAACGGGCGAATGCTCCAGAACCTGGTGCAGCCATAGGGCTGAGGCGAGGCAGAGCTTCACCGAGTCCGTATCGTTGGTGTACATCACATTCAACTTGGTGTAGCCATAGGACTGAATGGCGAACTAACTCCTTGCTGAAGTCCATATCTAGCAGACTCACCCCTCGGATAGCATTGGAGTCTCTTCGCATGAACGAGTGTGTAGGCGGCGGCAACAGTTCGTTTTTCAGCTCTTGGGGAACTGGATTCAACAGTAAGATGAATGTGTACATGCGACAACAGTTACTACCCCTTCCTCGTCCGCTGCATGCCCGGCAGAAGATGCACCCTCAGCGCATTCAAACGCCTCCATTAAGAAACCTACTCTGGCCATACGTCGGTTCACGAGCGGGTCTGTATTGGTACTGTAATAACAGGAGTTAGTGGTCACTTTACTTAAATTTAATTAGCTTTAATAGAAATTTATACTTAAAACAAGCAATTCATTGGCTCGTTCTATCAGTACCACGGGATCAACATGCACAACAATTAGAATTATTTTTCTCAGGACGCACACGATCAGCACATTTGTCGCACTTTCACAAAGATAATACTACCAAGTTTGAAGTGTTTGTTATGGTTGTTGTCCTCCGCATCATCATGCCGTGTTTCCCAACTTGCAAGATTCAGAACCAACAAATAAGATCCAAATAATAAGTACAAGAAAGATGCCTACACATCTCATTGATTCCCAGCTTGCAAGATTCAAAACCAACAAATAAGATCCAAATAATAAGTACAACAAAGATGCCTACACGTCTCATTGATTCCCAGCTTGCAAGATTCAGAACCAACAAATAAGATTCAAATAATAAGGACATGCGACAGTGGACGCATCAGCATAGTGTACCTACAAGGAGGCATAAAGTGGTGATGCCGAGCTTGTTCACGCTATGTGAGGGCGGAAAACCTAATCCTGGAGACCTTTTACTATGTGAGGGCAGCAAATCTAATGCTGGAGGCCTTTTACTATGAGAGGGCAGCAAATCTAATCCTGAGACCTTTTACTATGTGAGGGCAGCAAATCTAATCCGGAGACCTTTTACTATGTGAGGGCAGCAAATCTAATCCTGAGACCTTTTACTATGTGAGGGCAGCAAATCTAATCCTGGAGACCTTTTACTATGTGATGGCAGCAAATCTAATCCTGGACATACTCTGTTGACTTGTCCACCAATCGCCACTTTCTATCCTTTTTTCAACCAATAATAGATCTGTTCCTTATCCAGTTTGTACTGCGTTTTCCCATTATTTCCCTTTTCAACCAAGAGACCGGTTGGGTATCCGGTCTCTACTACTTTCACCATATTATTTCCTCTTTGAATCAAGTCCTAGATTCATGCTACAACTTTCCCCCCTTTCTTCGTTGTTCGAACAAAGCCCTAGATTCAAATGCATGAAGTAGCTTTACCTCTAATAATACTAAAAATTTAGGTGGCTTTGGAAGAGATGGTGGGAGTAGAAAAAGATGCACATGCAGACACGTGGGGAGCTGGGGCAGTAGAGCAATGACGCTTTCGAAAAACTTATACCTTAGGGTCGCCAAGATGTCGGCGGCGGCAGGTCGGATCTGCGGACAATACGGCAGGGAGGAAGAAGGGTCGGAGGACCTCCCAAGCCGGCACTGTGTCGGAGAGAACGGCACGGGCAGAGGATCGGGCCCCTCCGGCAGCTTGGGTTTCCTTCCTCGGCGGCGATGACCGCTTGAACGATGCACCTTTTAGTCCTCTACACACACCGGCCGAAGGGATCCGGCTGGATCTATGACCAGCGGTGAGTAGAGAGAAAATGTCGCTACCGCTGTCTTGTTTGTATCTGGAGAGGATGAGAGAATGAAGAGAGCAACCCTAGTAAAGCAAGCGCTCAGGCCCCTGCGTCCATATATAGTGGAGTGATTATCTTTTTTCTCTCCACAACAAGAGTTTCAATTTCTGTACGTGGCATTAAAGAAAAGAAACTCTCTGTTTAAGGTGACTACTCTACACTCCTACCTACTACTACTAAAAGTTACTACCTCCGTCCGGTTTATAGGTCCCTTTTATAGTTTGTGCCAAATTTTGACTAAAGATTTAACTAACAAAATGTTAATGCATGTCAAGAAAAATTATCTCATTGGATTCGTATTTGAACAAAGTTTTGAAAAATATAATGTTTGGTGACATGCGTGAACATTTTCTTAGTTTAATCTATGGTCAAAATTTGGCATGAATTACAATGGGGACTAATAAACCCGGACAGAGGTAGTATTGTTCACTTGTGCTCCCCGCCCCTCCATTCATTGAACAACCCCACGGGTGAATAAACATCTGATAAGTATCTGTATTTATATAGAATGAACAAGCTCGAACTATTTTCGCGTAGTTAAAAGTTGAGGCGGGGCTTTTCTGGGCGTCTGTGGCGAGTTTTGGGTGGCGGTTTGACAGAGAGGCGAGGAGGGTGAGCAAGTGGGGCTGTGCGATTTGTGGTGGCGTTCTACATTAGAAAGACTTGTGATATGACCACTCACTATAGTCATGAATTCTGGCGCTCGACCGGGTGATGCCCCTTTAGTTCAGCGCTCTAACAGTGCGTGACACGTCGACCCAGATCCTGGCTCTCCCACATGTCGGAGTAGTAAGAAGGAGCAAAGAATGATGCGGTATATACTAGTAGTATACTACTCCCTCCATTCCTAAATATAAGTCTTTGGAGAGATTTCACTATGGACCACATACGGAGAAAAATGAGTGAATCCGTGTGTGGAGGGAGTACTACTCAGGTCGGAGGAGTGCGAACCACGGCAGCCAAGTGAACCAGCCGTGCGAACCACAGTAGCCCAGTGAACCAGCAATAGAAAACAATAATGTGGTGATATGGCCATAAAAAACAATGTGCTACGGTCCACACTGTAGCATGTACAGTAACACTCCTCTTTGTTTGGATCCCTGAGTTAGAGCTAGTTTGGGTTGAAATAGCCTCAAATTATCGAAACAAGAGGGGTTAGTTTGAGCTAGTTTGCTCTAACCCAGCAAAAAAACTAGCCCGGTGGAGAGGTTCTAATTGGGTTAGTTATCCTGGGCCCACTAAAAGAGAACTAAAAAAATCTCACTTGCTCGCACCAGATCGCTCCCCCCCTCTCGCACGACTCCTCTCTGTTCCCCATAAGGCCGCTCGCCCAAGCGCCGCTCGCCCTCTCTCTGCTCCGGCCGCCCTCTCCTTCCGGCCTCTGCCGCCCTACTCCGGTCGCCCTCTCCCTCCGACCTTCGAAGGTCGCCCCGCTCCCCCTTCACCAGTCATTTTTCTCCCTCTGTCATGCGCGGCGGTGGTGCATCTACCAGGGAGGTCGCGAGAGGGGTGAGTTTGTTCGTTCCTTCTCTGTCTCACGGCCATATCATTGATCTTGCTTGCTCTAGCGCTAATTCTGATTTGGAAAAGTAGATCCTGATCAAACTTGCTATAGATTTGTGGTGCATGCATGGAATTGTTTGATGCTACTTGAGGAGGTAATAAATCTTTCTAGAGGCCCAAAGATTCAGGTCACCTTTCTAGGTATTTCAATTTCAGGCTTGCATTATTTGTAGAGGCCCAAAGATTCAGTTCACCTTTCTTGGTATTTCAATTTCAGGCTTGCATTGTTTCTAGAGGCCCAAAGATTTAGTTCACCTTTCTAGGTATTTGAGTTTCAGGCTTGCATTATTTCTAGAGGCCCAAAGATTCAGTTCACCTTTCTAGGTATTTCATTTTCAGGCTTGCATTATTTCTAGAGGCCCAAAGATTCAGTTCACCTTTCTAGTTATTTCAGTTTAGAGCTTGCATTATTTCTAGAGGCCCAAAGATTGAGTTCACCTTTCTAGGTATTTAAGTTTTGTGCTTGCATTATTTCTAGAGGCCCAAAGATTGAGTTCACCTTTCTAGGTATTTCAGTTTAGAGCTTGCATTATTTCTAGAGGCCCAAAGATTGAGTTCACCTTTCTAGGTATTTTAGTTCTGAGCTTGCATTATTTATAGAGGCCCAAAGATTAAGTTTCGATCGGTGACAGCGGCCCTGCTACCCATGCGGTGTCGACCTCAACTTCAAGGGTCGGCGTCGGAGGGGTTCGGGGCTTGGGCTCTCTGAGCCTTCCTCCGAGCGGCGATGGCGAGCTCCTCCCTCGGTGCGTGAGGGGCTCCGGGCTCCCTCCCTATCGTGAACAACTTCCGTGATGAGTTAGCTCATTCTTTGTTTCATGAAGTGTTTTTTTATTTTGTGAAGCTTGATTGACGACTTGTATGTTTAAGTGGGATATCTCATTTGTATGGACAAAGTAAAAATTATCATGTTTTGCATGCTTGATTGTACAGATGGTTCGTTTATGTCAATTGTGAGCGGGAGGAGGCCACAGAAGAGCCGGCCACACCAAGAGGGTGCTTGGATCCAAGGGACTTATTTTAGTCTGACTAAAAATAGGGTCCAAAGTAGTCAAATGATTGAGATAGAGCATTTATTGTCAATCTAACCCTGCCATCCATACACCTCTTTGGTTTAGAGTTAGTTCAGGGTTAGAATCTAACTCTAACCTCTAACTGAGTTAGAGTTCTCCTCATCTCGGTTCATCGCCATCATAGTTTCCCCATTCCTGTGTTTTCAGTATCCTGTGAACCAAAGAGGCCCTTTTTTCGGGAAAAATCAAAGAGGCCCTTAGACTGGTTTAGGTCCGGTCATTTTTTATAAACGTGTTATGTCCAAAATTTAATGAATGTGCTCCGGTTTCCACGAAAATGATCCGGTTTCATGTAGTAATTCATTAATTTATTTATTCTTCTGTGGGGGATTTGCATGTAATTTGTGAGGTTTGAAATGTAAAGTACCCCGGGATATGCTCCGAGTCGTGCATGCACTACGACCCAGATGCTCTATGTCCCACATGTCGGCGAATGGGAGCACGTGGAAATAGCCTGGGAGTACATATAGGAGGATAAATGCGTGAAAAGTATGTACTTTGAAGCGTAGCCGCGGTTCGAAAAGTAGACCTAAAGTGATGACAGCTATAGGTCGCACACACCCAACTAGTGGTACTAGACATACGACTAATTTTTCCCTCAAAAAAAAAGAGGCACGAGTGCTCAATACTCCTATTCTATAAACACGAGTCCCATCTGACAACAGCGTCCGTGCTACAGCTAGCCCTCCTCCGTCGTTTCTCTCTTCTACTCTCTAAGAGCATGGTTAATAATATAGCCAGCTGCTGGCTATATGATGTTGCCATGTCACATAATCAAGTTTATAGCCAACAAGTACAATAGCTAGATATTAATATGTACTACTTTGTTGATACATGGCCCATTCCACTCTCTCACAAAGTACCTAGGAGCATGTGCTGCAGCCGGCTGTTAACTAGTACCCCGCTTCTCTTCTCTCTCCTCTTCTCTCTCTTCCAAGTAAGCAAGAATATAATATTTAATGTCTTACAGCCCGCCTACATCACCTTATTGTACTTGCTCTGAACTCGGCCGACGCCCAGTGGGTGGGGTGGGTTTGCTCAACTGCGGCCCCACCTCACAGTGAAAACGTTACGACTGGAACATATACTCCCTCTGTTCATAAATATAAGCCTTTTTAGATACTACTTCAAATGGAATACATCATACAGATGTATGAAGACATAGTTTAGAGTGTAGATTCACTAATTTTGCTCCGTATGTAGTAGTCACTTGCTGGAATCTTTAGAAAGACTTATATTTGGGAATGGGGGGAGTACTATACTACTAAAACATTAAGGCCACGAGGCGATGCAGTGCTGGTTACAGGAGGCACGAAGAAGAGATGCATCCATTGACGACGTCCACCTACTCGACTCAGGGCGCCGGCCCACCGAACGACGCCTAAGTAGCAGCGGGTTTCGTGGCCAGGTCGACGTGCTTCTGAACAATGGCGTCCAAAGAATCCAGCATTTGGAAGAAGGCCAGCGTCTTTTGTCCTCGTTTGCCTTGTAGTGGCCTATGTAGGCGATTTCCTCGTAGATGTGGATGTGCAGGTCAGCGGTTTCTTGCATGGCGGCGCTGCGCATGCAGCGCTTGCCTCGAGTGCACATTCTTTGTCGCGACCTCCGGCTTTCTGCAGGCCACTAGGGCTTGAAAGAGTTCATCACCATGTAGGCCGATGAGGGTGGCAGGCAATGAGGAGCCTGGGCGCGCGGGCTGGAGCAGTACGGCAAGGTCGTCCGTGCACTTCTTGACGGCGGTGAACTTGCGGATGGAGTTGACCATCATGTCATCCATGCGAGAGGCAAAGCCGGCATCGGCGAGGGCTACGATGCCTGCGGTCGCCAGCACCGTCTGGAAACGCTGCGCGGTGCGGGGCCGCAGGCCGGTGCCTTGGATGATTTGGCACAGCCGACTGCCGCTCGCGTCCATCGCCTCCATAGGTGCTTGTGGCTTCTGGTCACTTGGTCTTGGATTGGAGTGAGCAGTGTTGCGCAGAGACTTGGGAGTAGATGGATTGGAGTGGTGGGGCGCCTTTATTATATGAGAGTCCAAACTCTGTTGCATTCACATCGTGCTGGCTCTAGTATGCTTCTCCAATTAATTCCCTCTGCATGTAATTGAGGATGCATCATTGACCGTTCAACGTCTCGGGAACCGCTACCCTCTTCCTCCTTGGCATTCAAGCACCTATGGACCCGTTGACGACGAGGTGCCTATGGTGACTTCGTAAATTTCAAGATGATAGTGCCGTGCGTGTGTGCGTTCATAGGGGTGAGTGTATGCGCGTGTATATGAGCGCTTGCGTCTGTACTGTGTCAAAAAAAATGTAAATGCGTGTCAGAAAGAGACTAGTCAGTATACTCAATATTGTGCACCTCGGAGAGGAAAACGATACAACTAGTACGTATTTATTTACGGTGCAGATTCACTCATATTGCTCCATATGTACTCCGTCTCGGTGTAGTCTAGTCACTTGTTGAAATCTCTAGAAGGGCAAATACTTCTTTCTGGTTTACAGGGCTATACTAGCAAGTAGTTGTACGTACTAGTACAAAAGTGGGCTCACATAACAATTTTGTCTCATGCAAGAGCCTGGCTATATGCGTGCTGCAATGTTCGCAACTGCAACATTCGGTTTGTGCTTGGCTCTTCGCCTCTTTGAGAAGACGAACAATGATGTTACTACTGCTGCTTCTACAGTGTCGAATGCACTGCTGCATGTCCGTCCACCGCGAGCGGGACGGATAGCTTGTCGTGGAAGTACTACTACTAAGCAAAAGCCCGTCCTCGTTTGCGAGCAACCGCGCGCATGGGCGAGAGAGAAGGCGTGTAGTAAAATCAAGCTTCTCCTCGTTCTACGAGTTGACGTGACACATCATAGCACTGGCCCCACATGCTTGCCTCTAAACTTGGCTGAAAGACCCGCAATGTACAATATATTTGCTGCAACCTCTAACATTTACCCACCACAAATTAAAATATATGTGGCCGTATGCATCGTTCTGATGCAGAGGCCGGGGAGTCCCCCCTTTTCAAAAAAAAACAAATTAAAATATATATTCCTGTCTTGACCAGATGAGCGTGCAAACTACAATCACCAGGGTGACAGGTAGGGCCAGAAGACTATTTTAATTTTAAAAAAACTTCGAGACGGCCACGTAGCATGGAGCCGACCCCAACGATTTTAAGCTTACAGGCACGGTACACGCTATCTAGACTACTCTACACATGAAACTACCACACGAGCATCCGGGCTGCGCTTGGCTCTTCGCCTCTTCGGGAAGTCAAACAATGATGGTGTACTCTGACCGAGGAGTACTACTGATGACGCTTCCGCCATCGGCACCGATTGAACTCTGCATGTCCAGTAGCGTGCGGGAGGGAGGCGTGTAGCGAATGCTTCTCCTAGTCTTGCCAGCCACCATGCTCATGGGCGAGGAGGCGCGCCTGTCTTTGCGTGTATGATAGGTGGGCCCGGCAGTGTGTGGCCAACTTGTCATACAGCCAAAGGCAGTGCGATTAAGTCCGCGAGGAGAGGATAATCAAACTTCGTTAATGTGCGAGTTGACGCGACACATCAAAGCACTTTTCGATATATTTCAATAATTTGCGTTTACCGATGCATTAATTACAACGCATGCATGCATGCGTGACTCTTCTTTTGATAGTACTTGCATGTGTTGATTTAATGCACCTTGAAGGATGGTTGTGCACGAGGAGGGCGAGATCATGCAGACCGAACAGGAATAGGACCCGACGATGGAGCTCTCTAAGGTCTCGATGGACCTCACCGTGCTCCACTGCCCCTTGTGCCTCCGCCCCTTGACGCCTCCAGTGTATGAGGTTCGAATACACCTCGTCCGTTCAGCTGATTGAGCAAGGTGCATGTTTCTTGATTGATGTCTTTGTTGGATTGATTTCTGCGGTGCAAGGGGGGCACTTTTGTCTGCGCGGACTGCCGCGTCGGCGCCGGGAACCAGCGGCGTGCGGAAGTGCGGCTGGCGGTGGCTTCGGCGTGTGGAACACGGCGGTGGACTCCATCCTTTCGTCGGTGAGGGTGGAGTGCCCGCACGAAGGCTGTGGGCTCTACGTCACTTACCACAAGCTCGCCGATCACCAGAGCGTGTGTCCGCTCGCACCCTGCAAATGCACCGTGCCTGTCTGCGGCTACGAAGGCCCACCGCTGGCGCTCTACCACCACATCAGCACCGCGCATCCCATGCCCGTGCACGGGCCAAGTCTGACAAGGTACTCCGGTGCAAGTGCCCTTTGTCGGAGCCACGGCTCTTGCTGTTCGCGAAGGAGGACCGCCGCGCGTTTTTCTTGGTCGGCGGTGTGCTCGACATCGGCGCGCCTATCGCCGTGTCGGTCGTCTGCATCAGAGCGGGGGCGTCCCCACTGCCGCACTACTTGGCCAAGTTGTGGGCGAACGGCCCGCCGGGGGAGCCCAAAGGCACGACCGATGCTGTCAAGGTGGAAATGGAGGTGACAAGCAGCAAGGATCTTGGCGACGTCGACGTGCAGGAGCTGACCTTCTTGACAGTTCCGCCCAAGCTGCTGGCCGGGGCTAAGCTTGTGTCCCTCCACATTCAGATTGACAAGCTCACGTCCTAAATGTTTCGACGATTGCCTTCATTTATCTTAGTAATATGCTAATATAGGGATTACCTTGGTCTACTTTAGCTTAAGAAATGGTGGGTTTTGGTGGCGCTGCAACAATTACTTCGACATCGGATCGATAATTTCCAACGATCGAGCGGATATTTTGTGTGCATTGGATATAAAGTTCCTTTGGGTAAGAGTACTAATTGTCATCAAAATGGATAAAAGGAGATGTATGTAGACATATTTTAGTTCTAGACACGTCCCTTTTTATCCATTTTGATGACAAGCACTCCCTCCGTTCCAGAATACATGACTTCCATTTGTCAAAATATAGATGTATCTAGACATGTTTTAGTATATAGGTACATCCATGATAGAGCCAATTGGATGGTTGAGAACACTACAATTCAGTAGCTCTGAGATCGTGTGTGACTCCCAGATGCAGAGGCCGAGGGTCATCATCCTCCTTTTCGAGCAAAAACAGACGCGTGTGTGAGAGGACGAGTGCGTGCGTGCACCTCTTCTCTTCCTGTATAACGTACTACTAAACTCGGAGTATAAGTTTTTGAGCTTGCGTCTCGTCACATTCCAAATTACTCCACGCTATATTGAATTGCAAACCTGTTCACACCGATCACAACCTAAACGGTTTCCCACTTAGGAACGTATTAATACCACGCTAGTATATTGAATTCCAAACCTATTCACACCGATCACAACATAAACGGTTTCCCACTTAGGAGCGTATTAGTACTCGGTTGTAAATACTAGTATGCCAAGATGACTGCACATTCCTCCTCAACTCCTCATCCACAAAAACAAACAAGTCATTCAGCATCCTTCCCTTGCGTCTACCATGGCCAGCGTGAGTTCTGGGTCGAGAGATTGCTACCAGGGAGAGGCGAGCATGGAAGCGGAAGCACGAGAGATGTCCTGCCTCGCTGCGAGAGCAGCCGACATGTCCCGCCGCGCGAAAGTAGCAGCACAAAGGTCCCGCCACGCCACTGAAGCAGCACGGAGGTCCCTCCGCACCGTCGATGCAGCAGACTGGTCCGGCCGCGCCGCGGAAGCAGCAGAGATGTCCCACCGCGCCACGAATGCAGCAGAGATGTCCCACCGCGCGCCGGGCGGCTGGGAAAATTTCTCGTGGGCGGCGGCGGCTATTCTGGCGCATGCATGCGATCATCCATAGCAGATGGATCAGATCTCCGGCTTGGCGAGGTTGCAGGACGACGTGAAAGCCTCATTTGAACAGGCTACCGGCGTCATCCGGCAACTAAGGGAGGGCAATGAGAGGCTCCGGGCCGAGCATGACCTGCTGAGGGAGAAGATCGTCCGAAGTGCAACCAGCAGGAGGAGACCAGTGCCTTGTTGAAGAGGACCGGCGTCATCGTCAAGAAACTTATGGACGAGAATGACATGCTTCGCAACGAGCGCCAAAGGCTGGTGGAGGAATCCGTGGATGTTCTCAAGCAGCGTCTTCAGGACACGAAAGAGCTCATCGCCGCTTGCCGCGGAGACTAGTTCCCGCGGCCTGCAGCAACGCATCAAGAAAGTAGAGATCAGCGAGCCAGATCCTTATCTTCCTTCTTCTTTTGCCCTTGTGTATTTCGGGCGTAGCCGCATGTGGCTTTTTAAGTTATCTTTCTACTTACGTAAGACAATTAATCGTCCTTATCTTTCTGTGGAAGATCAATGTTGCGAGGCTGGAATGAAGAAAACTCTTGTTGTGGTGACCCTAGCGTTGCTGTTCTTCTAGTTGCTGCTAGGCTTCCTTCAGTTTCCTGGTTTCTTTTGATGTAATAATTGGTTTAGGATGTCGATTGTGTCGTCAGTTGTGAAATGTTGGGTTCTAGCGCGGATGTTTGGCCTTTGTTGGCCTCTTGGGATGTTGCGATTTCAATCTGGTACTTTTAGTCCTTCGTGTTAGGCTGGAGTTGTGCTGAACTTCTTGTGAATTGTGGTGGTTTTCAATAATGAAAATTGGAAGGGGCAAGCCCTTCTTTGATCAAAAAAATCGTCCTTATATATTCATCAGTCTTGCTATAAGTCGCGATAGATGCTATATAGGTCCATCGGATCTTACATCAAGATCCGTCTTTGTCGATTTTCTTTTTCTCTCTTAAATCTCGGTCGAGTGAGACATAGCCACGCCATTAAGCAGAGGCTCGGGCGCCATTAATGGAGACCTTGGGAGAGAGGTGGACGGCAGATGGAGGTCAAAGGCTCTCCTCCCGATAAGCACGCCATAGGGTCGATCGCACGCCTCTCGTACTCAAATAGCTACCCTGCATGGCGCCTCCTAGCTAATAAAAAATGGGGATGCGTGGCGGCACGTAAATGGTACTAGTAAGTAGAACGCCCACAGTTTCAATAATACTTGTGTTTCCGATTGTAACGTGACAGCACTTGTTCCAAAATGACTTTGTTCATTGTTAATGTGTGCGCCTTCGCAAATCGGACTGCAAATTTACCACAACATGTTGGTGCATGTCATGGCACCAAGCCAAGTTTCATTATTTTCATGCGTGTTTTGGATTTACAGGAATTAAAAAACTAAGTTTCTCAATGTTTCCAACCCAGCCACGACACCCAGAATTTTGAATTTCATTCCCATTTCTTGCATGGAACCTAGAAATTTACCCGAGGACACACATGTGATTTTTCAACCAACTTTGGTGCACTGGAACATGTGCTTGTATTTCAAATTTGAATTATGCACACAAAGGTGACATGTTCCCTCACAGAACCATGAGCCTTCTTGAGAGAAGCTCCGATTTGCAAGAAGCTTATACCAAAATTTGTTCCTATTCGGCCAATTTTTCTTACCACGGCATGGTACTACCATGACATGACACCATGCCAAGTTTCATGATTTTAAAACCAAGTTTCTCAATGTTCTTGACCGAGCCACGATGCCCAGATGTTTGAATCTTATTCTCATTTTTTGCATGGGAGTAGAAATTCACCCGAGGACACAAATGTGATTTTCAACCAACTTTGGTGCACGGGAGCACGTGCTTGTAGTTCAAATTTGAATTATGCACATTAAATGACCAAAAACTCAATTAATGTGTAAATAAGGCCAAACGAAGCCGGAATAATTCCAAAATTTAACAGGGAACTCATGTAGTTCTATGTTGCCTTTGTAAATAAACTCAAGGGGGACAACGTATATTGTTTCACACTCAAAGGTGACACGTTCCCTCTTAGAACCACGAGCCTTCTTGAGAGAAGCTTCGGTTTGCAAGAAGCTTATACCAAAATCTGTTCCTATTCAGCCATTTTTTTACCACAACATGGTAGTACCATGACATGACATCCATACCAAGTTTCATGATTTTTAGACGTGTTTTGGATTTACAAGAATTTTAAAACCAAGTTTCTCAATGTTCTCGGCCGAGCCACGATGCCCAGACGTTTTAATTTTATTATCATTTCTTGCATGGGACCTAGAAATTCACCCGAGGACACAAATGTGATTTTTCAACCAACTTTGGTGCACGAGAGCATGTGCTTGTAGTTCAAATTTGACTTATGCACATTAAATGACCAGAAACTCAATTAATGTATAAAAAACGACAAACGAACCCGGAATAATTCCAAAATTTAACATGGCACTAATGTAGTTCTATGTTGCCTTTGTTAAGAAACTCAAGGGCGGTGGGGGGGGGGGTGGCACGTTCCCTCTAAGAACCACGAGCTTCCAAATCTGCCCAATTTTTTACCACAACATGTTAGTGCCATGACATGACACCATGCCAAGTTTCATTACATGAATTTAAAATCTAAGTTTCTCAATGTTCTCGGCAGAGTCATGACGCCCAGATGTTTGAATTTCATTCTCATTTCTTCCATGGGACCTAGAAATTCAACCAAGGACACACATGTGGTTTTTCAACCCACTTTGGTGCACCGGAGCATGTGCATGCAATTCATATTTAGATTATGTACATTAAAAGTCCAGAAACTCAATTAATGTATAAAAAGGCCAAATGAACCCAAAATAATTCCAAAATTTAACAGGGCACTCATATAGTTCTATGTTGCCTCTGTAAATAAAATCAGGGGGAGGCATTTTATATCGTTTCGCACACAAAGGTGACACGTTCCCTCTCGGAACCACGAGGCTTGTTGAGAGAATCTCTGGTTCTGCAAGAGGCTTATACAAAACTTGTCCCAATTCAGCCAAAAATTATACGTACGAAAACAGGGTTTAGATTATCCCAAACATCTCGCTACCTAGACCAATAATGTACTATGATTTGAATTCAACATAAAATGGATACAGATATTTGAATTGGAGAGCGTATGGTACATGTAGTTCATAGTGAAATATGATTACTGCTCTATGCATGTCTTTTTGTTATCAAGATAATATTTAAATTATTGTAGAACTTGACAACAATCGTATTCAAATAAGGAAAATTGATTCAAATTTAGTCCATATGGTAGACAACAGTATATATGTTCACATGGTGGAGTAAAATGATCATATATGATGGAAGATCAAAATGTATGACTACATCAATTATAAACCGCAAGGTCACCTAATGATATATTCAAATTCAACATAACGTGGATTCAAAATTGAAATTCAAGATCATGGCATCGTAATCATATAAAAGGGACATTACTCTTTCTTTGGTGGGAATTGATTTGTTTTTTGTTGTTGTTGAGGGAAGTGCGAATCGATTTGGTACTGTGTGGGGTAATCATGTTCTCCCGATTTTTTTTACATTTTTCTTGTAGTTTTTTCAATGGCATCTATAACAATATAGTAAAAGGGAACATGACTCTCTTGTGTCTTGTATGATTTTATTTACACGTTAAGTTTGTTCTACCGAACAAGGAATCCGCACCTTGTTATCCCGAAATTTTCAAGCTCAAGTATCTTTTGTCTCACCTGCTTTGAAACTCCCACTTCTTCAACCCGCGCCGCACCTTGTTATCCCGAAATTTGGACGCGCGCGAGAACTCCCTCATCCGAAATCGCTTTCGCAGCCCAGACACGCGAAATCTCCCTTCTACCCCTCAGCCGGAAACAAAGGTCCATGTCGCGGTGTCAAAACCGGTGGGGGTACGCTGGTAACTTACCCTACATTTCGGACAAGCGCGTCCCTAAGCTTGGCTCCCCCCTCCCCCTTCGCCCCCACCCCATTCGTACACCAAGGCCGCCAAAACCCGTGAAACCCCACGCTCCTCCATCGGCCTCCCGACCGCCGCCCAGCCGGAGACTCTTCCCCGACTACGTCGTCCACAACAACAGCTCGATGTCCCTCATCCACCGCACCGGATGAGGATCCATTGTCGATCTCGTCGTCCCGCCGGATCAGCCGCCCCGTCCTCCAACTCCAAGGAGCTGCCCCGACGTTTGCCTCGTCTATCGCGCCACCTCAATCCCCACAGCGCTGTCTTGACCTGCCCCACCGGAACCGCAGCACCCTCACCAATTCCTCTGATGAAGCCGAGGCCAACTCGGCGCCACCAAGGAGGTTCTGCACTCACCGTTGCATTTTATCTTTTATTCGATCTCACGGGGCTGTCGGTGCTCGATACCGAGCAGACATGGCATCTCCATCGACGGCGCCGTCGCTGGCCACATCATCCACGGCGTCTCTCCCCCATGTCGTTGCTTCCTCGGTGGTGACCTCCACAACGGCACTAGCTGCAGCTGCTCCGGCTCTCACTCGCGCTGCGGCTCTGTTCTTGCTGTCAGTCGCGCTGTTGCACTGCTCCTGCTTTCGTTCGTGCTGCTACTCTGCTCTTGCTCTCGCTTGCGCTGCTGCACGACCTCCGGCAGCTACAGGAGTCGCTGCTTTAGCACTCGCTCGTGGTGCTACTGCACAACTTGCTCTCTGCTAGTGTGTTCCCTGCTTGAGCATCTAGTGATTTAGATCACTGCTTCTCTGCTACTAGTGCTCGAACGCCCTAAACATCTATTGCAATGCTCTGTTACTAGTTCAATCAGTTTCGACAGTAAAATTCATTTTCGACTGTGAAGTTCATTTTCTTCAGTTAAGTTCAGAGTGAACAGTACTTACAGTATCTGTCGGAGCGGCCGTGGTGCGGCTGATGCGTTTTACGTCTAGCACTTTTTGGTGATGTATTTTACATCATCTATTGCAGATGATATTAGGGTCCCACTTCAAATTAAAGTTGTCTGTCTTGTCATGCTTCAGCCTCGTCGCCGTACACCTTAGCGGAGCTGCTCCAATGACGGAACCGTCCATCACAGTGGAGCAGTACCCTCGGTGCCGTTTCCAGAGGCCTCGGATCTTCTTCCCCGCCTCCGACAGTCACACCAGCATCATCACCATCCTCCACGTCCAACCCAATGATGCTGAGGTCCACAAGGCTATGCCAAAGAGGTTGTACACTCGTCGCATCACTTTGTTTCTCCATTCCTCTGTTCTTCCAATTCATGTGAGCCAAACACCCAGGTTGGTGAAATCCTATGTTTCCAAATGCTCTGTTTTGCATGTGCATTCCTATCCTATTCTGTGTTTTCCTGTCCCTGCATTTATAGAATCCTCCAATTCTAAAGGCCCTTACAGATTTACTTCATTTTCAGATTGGCGTCAAAAACTCTGCGTGTTATGTCCTGCTCTGCCGTGCCATCATCCACCCCACGAGGTGCACCATCGACGAAGCGTTCACTGCAGCGAGATCCCCTGCAGACTTTCTTTCGCCGCCTCAGATCATCTTCCCGT
Source organism: Aegilops speltoides (assembly GCA_021437245.1). Taxonomy (NCBI): domain Eukaryota; kingdom Viridiplantae; phylum Streptophyta; class Magnoliopsida; order Poales; family Poaceae; genus Aegilops; species Aegilops speltoides. The sequence goes on along the minus strand of CM038146.1, from coordinate 361,046,413 downwards.
TGCGGCAGCCACGCCTAATTGCATTACCATCATCGGTCGCGAGATGAACACGAGGACTAGACAGTTCCGGAAGAGAGGTCGCGGTCTTTCGTGTTTGCTTACATTATACATCGGTTATTATCACCTGCTACTTTATCGTTCAATCTTGAGTTTCGAATTGCCCATGGGTCTCATATCGAGCCAGCAATGAATAGTACCTGTCTACTATCTGGTTCATCTGGGGTCTTCTATGTGGTTCATGTTGGGTGGGCAACAAACAATAGATGATCCATTGTCTATCTTTTTAAAATGAAGCTATAATCTACCTGCTGTCATTAGTTTTGGATCCATCCACTCGTTTGCTACCATCAGTCTTGATTTTTGCATGCACCCCTTAGGCCTTACAAAATCTAACTATTTTTTTATTATGCATGTCAGATATTGTACACAATCGTACTGAACATGTAGAGAAAAAGAGAAGACCATTGCGTGCGAATATAATTTCATGCAGACGCTGCTCCATGGTGGGCGAAGTGCCCCCCTCTCCTGCATTTCCAGATTGTATTCTAGAGGAAGATAACTGTTCAGATGGAGATTCAGAAGGAGCCGACCGTGCCTGTTTACCACCTGAGGTGTTTGCTCTAACCTGGCATGCTGATGTTGGTCATATCATGCATATGGCGCCTTGCATTGCTTACATTATACTCCCTCCGTTCCCAAATACTTGTCTTTCTAGGCATTTCAAATGGACTCAACATATGGATGTATGTAGACATATTTTAAAGTGCAGATTCACTCATTTTGCGCCGTACGTAGTAACTTGTTGAAATCTCTAGAAAGACAAGTATTTAGGAACGGAGGGAGTACATCTTATATGTCATCAGCTTAGTTTAGATTTGCTTTGTGTGAATGCCACCTGTTTGGTTTCTATATCATACTCCCACCATTCCTAAATATTTGTCTTTTTAGAGATTTCAACAAGTGACTACATACGGAACACAATGAGTGAATCTACACTCTCAAATATGTCTATATACATCCGTATGTGGTACTCCATTTGAAATATCTAAGAAGACAAATATTTAGGAACGGAGGGAGTATATGGGAATTATGCAATGTCATCTTCTTTAGCCAGGCATCATATACGTGAATCATGCAATGCCATCCTGTTTAGCCAGTCATCGTATATGTGAATTGTATCGTGTCATATTATTTTCCATAATGTGTTCCATTTGTCAGCAATGTTTATACATTCATCTACTCTTCCTGTGCATCGGCCATTTGAGTCGGTCATGGGAAAATCTGGAGTGAAAACAAGGTCTTCGAGCGGTCGAGTGCTACACGTCGATGCTGATTTCTTCTTTGATTCTGAATAGCTCCTCGGAGGAGGATTGAGAGAGAGATGACGGTCGTATTCCCCGAGGTGCATGCTCTAACTTGGCTGGGTTATATTGCTCATATCATGCATATGGTGTCTTGCATTGCCATGCCATCTGCTTAGATTAGACATGCTTTGTGTGAATGCCTCATGTTTGCTTTCTATATCGAGATCGTGAATTATGCAATGCCATGTTTTTCAGCCGGTTATCATATATGTGAATTATGCACCGCCATGGAGCCGGGCATCATATATCTGAATTATCTCATGCCATCTTTTTTTCATTACGTATTCCATTTGTCGACAATCTGTGTATCTTGAACTACTCTTCATGTGTATCAGCCATTTGAGCCGGTTATGGAAAAATCTGGAGTGAAAACAAGGTCTTCAGAGCAGGCAATGGTACTTGTTGAAGCATATATCTCGATGGTTACAGGGAGCTCCTCAGAGGAGGATTCAGAGATAGATGACCAGTCCAATATATATCCCACCTGAGGTATATGCTCTAAGTTGCAATGTTTATATTTCTCATATGATGCATATGATGTCTTGCATTGCTTAGTTTAGACATCATATGCACAATATTGAATTCTATATGCTTAGTTTAGAGATCATACATGCGAGTGCCAGCTGCTTAGTATATGAATCAATTATGTCAATTATATCATGCCATCCTGTATACTTAGATAACATGTATGTGAATTATTTCATCCCAACCTATTTTAGAAAGACATCATATAGTTTTGTCATGTCATCTGTTTAGGTACTCATCATATGTTGAATTATGCCATTATATCTGTTAAGTTATCCATCATATATCTGAAAGCTGTGTCATGCTATCCTGTTTAGTTAGGCATCATATATGTGAAATTGTGTCATCTTTGTCTGTTTGGTTAGACAACATATATGTGAATTACCACATCATCTATCATACAATGTACAGACGTTCAATTTCTTTTCTTGTTTATCAGCCATTTGAATTGGAGCGGGTGATGGCGGTATCTAAGGAGCAAAACCCGTTCTTCACAAAAAGCAGTGCTACCCGTCGATGCGAGATAGAGCCATGGTTGTCTTGGCCACAAACTAGCCCTACCACACATAATCGAGACTCTTCAGTTGCACACTTACACGTTGGGCGGAGAACCAGCTACAACCCATCTAACCGCAACACCGGCGGATAGTAACCCACTTCTAGTTGACAAAGCACCATGTCCACCACAGTACCCCACATGAGCAGTTTGTAAAGCTCTGCGAGTGCCCAAAGCACGAAGACCACCACAGCTAACCCAAACTCCACGTTAAAGCGGAAGAGCAAGCTGTTCTCGGTCGATTCGTAGCTATGGTCCATACTCCTTTCTTGTTGCATCCTTGTATTTACTCATACCAACTACTTTCAATTTGAAGGATCAATTGAAACTCCAATGGCGCAACGGTATGTTTTAAACCTATTTCTTTAAGCTGGATTGGTGTTCTAACTTCTTGCTCTATGTTGATTTCAGTTTAAGTTGTATAAACCGTTATGTTCTCATGTGATGCACATTACAAGTGCTACCAATGATGTGTAGTTTCTCACACTTATATTACATCTATCTTCTTTGTGTCTTAAAAATATATGAGTTGAGCTGTGTCTCTATCTTGATTAGGAACATAAACTAGAATGATATGGACAATCTGATGACCATAGTACATAGATATATGTTTGTTTCATCTTTGTTATCCTGTCCACCTTACTACTGAACCGGTTTACCAAAATGAGTTTGGTATACTACAAGCTAAACCTGTGATGTGTCTGCTTGTTTCTCTTGGAGAAGAGCACCCCGCTATGCAATGGTAGAGAAAGTAATGCACATAAGGTTCAAGATAGTGAGACAACCCTGTTGGTCTCCAAGAAAGGTGATAAAAATGATCTTGTAGACAGTGAGAAAACCCCACAGTCCTGCGTTGATGTAGTGTTCGAGTTACTAGCCAATACCGCTGGCACAAGCTCTTCAAATTCGCTGCCTGAATCACTTCGGCTTCTTCAGTCTCAGCTACAAGCTAAAAGGCATCAGTCATCTGTGCTGCGGCAAGAAGTCGAAGGACTGAGGAAGTCCCTGCAGAATTCAGATGCGTGCTTTCTTGTGCAATAGCAAGCACTGGAGGATTTAAGCACCAAACAAGAGAAAGTTAATAAGCTTGCTAAGCATCTTGCTAGCATTATGGGTACCCAGGATATTGTTACTTGAACTCTTCTGAAGTGGTTTCAGTTCTGGACTTGTTTTGCTGCGGCGTTTATATGCTGCTGTGTTCCCTATATTTGCACTGGTGGTGAACTTTGATGCCCAATGGAAGTAATATGTGTAATAGCTGTGATAGCCTAGCATAAGTTGCTTGCTTATTTATTTCCTTGTTGTCTTGTTTATTTGTTTGCTTGTAGTCAGTGCAGTTCTTTTTCCGCGGTTTGCTAGTGGCTGCAATAACCTATTTTTTAAAACTAGGCCACAATAACCCTGGGCTAATATTTACTATAGTGACATTGGGCCTCCTACGGGCCGTAAAAACAGTGGGCCTTCTACGGGCCATAGAAACAGTAGGCCTTCTACGGGCCATAGAAACATTGGGCCTTCTACAGGCTGTAGAAACAATGGGCCTTTTATGGGCCCTATCATCAATGGGCCTTATACGGGCCGTATGATCGATTGGCCAAACATGGGCCAATAACAGGCCGCATTATGGCCGTAAACGGGCTAGAGTTGGAATCGTCCGTTCATGGGCCGACCATAACGGGCCATCATTAATAGGTTGTATTTGATGACGCTATGAAAACGGCCCAATGTATTAATGGACCACAAACGGGCCAACTGTAACCACGGGCTGAATTTGGCCCACAAGTAGAAAATTACAGTAACGGGCCGTAAGTAAACGAATGCTCGAAATGAGCCCAAAAATAAATGGGCTCTAAGAAGGCCGAAAGATAACATGGATGAAACGCATTGGCCGAATAACGAGCCATTAATGGGTATAAAGTGATACCTTTGTTCATTACGGGCGATTTCACCACGGGCGTTAATGGGTCTAAAGTGATACTTTGTTCATTGCGGGCGATTTCACGACGGGCCGTTAATAGGCCAAGAGTTACATAGGGCCTCATATGGGCGAAAGGCGTCATGGGCCATACATGGGCGAAGTGAAAACGGGCCGAATCATATTGGATGGCCGGATAGCGCTCTTGGGCCTAATTGAATAAGGCGTAACGGGCCTTGGGTTAGCGGGTGTAAATGGGCTATATCGAATAAGCCGTTAACGAGCTTTCCATGGGCGACCCGCCACCTTTGACCAACTCAAGCGGGCGGCCTTTTCACGAGAATGGGCCTCTGTTGGGCCGTGCCACTGTCGACGTATCATAGGCGTATACATCCAATGAGTGGATGACATCTGTCCCAACAGGGAGCCGACACATGTTTCCTCCAGCCAATGATGATTTTACACGTGGAAAATCCCCATTGGTCAGGGCTGTTAACGGGTTATCGGATCCAAAACCCGACCCGATAGCTTAACGGTGTTCCGTTACGGTGGATGCCACGTGTCGGTCACCCTTGACGAAAGCACTTCTGTGATGCGCGATTTACCGTCATGGAAGTGGACACTTCCGTGATGATAATTTTGGTAATGTCATGGAACACTTCTCTGACGGCACATGTATGACTATCTTGATTACATCATAAATTTGTCATGGATGTACACGCATGACAAAAAACGCGACCTACTGTGACAAACACGTATCATCACGTAAGTGTATTTTTTTGTAGTGAAGAGACTCTTTGTTATTTGGTTGCAGGGTTGTTTGAGAGAGACCATCTTCATCCTACGCCTCCCACGGATTGATAAACCTTAGGTCATCCACTTGAGGGAAATTTGGTACTGTCCTACAAACCTCTGCACTTGGAGGCCCAACAATGTATACAAGAAGAAGTTTGTGTAGTAGACATCAAGCTCTTTTCTGGCGCCGTTGCCGGGGAGGTGAGTGCTTGAAGGTATATCTTTAGATCTTGCAATCGAATCTTGTAGTTTCTTGTTTTATCACTAGTCTAGTTTATAAAAGAAAATTACAAAAAAAAATGAATTGAGTTTGTCTCTTACGCTTCATCTTTTTAATATCTTTCGTAAGTTTGATGAAAAGGAAAATTGTGCTCAAATGCTAGAAGAAGAAGTCTATAAAATGTTTGGTACTAAATCTTTGAATGATGAGCATGATTGCAATGTTGTTAGTATGAATTCCTTGAATATCCATGATGCTAATGATATGCAATGCCACAAGCTTGGGGAAGCTATGTTTGATGAATATGATATTTTTAGTCCCCCAAGTTTTGATGAGAATATTTATTATGATGAAAGCATGCCTCCTATTTATGATGATTATATTGATGAAAGTGGATTTGGAGAGGTCATGACTTTATTTAGTGATGAATCCACTATTTCGGAAGAGGTTTTAATTGATTATGAGAACAAAGTTGCTATCTATGATGATTATTGTGATGACTTGCATGCTCTTAGGAATGATAACCATGTAACTTGTCATCATGAGTTTAGTTTTCAATTGGATTATGCCTCACATGATAATTATTTTGTTGAGTTTGCTCCCACTACTATTCATGAGAAGAAATTTGCTTATGTGGAGAGTAGTAAATTTTCTATGCTTGTAGATAATGAAAAGAATGCTTTAGGTGCTGGATATATTGTTGAATTCATTCATGATTCTACTGAAAATAATTATGAGGGAGGAACATATGCTTGTAGGAATTGCAATAATATCAAGTTTCCTCTGTATGTGCTTCAAATATTGAAGTTATGCTTGTTTTCCTTCCTATGCTAGTTGATTATTGTTCCCATAAATTGTTTGCTCACAAAATTCCTATGCATAGGAAGTGGGTTAGACTTAAATGTGCTAGTCATATTCTTCATGATGCTCCTTTATGTTTCAATTCTTATCTTTTATGTGAGCATCATTGTCATCATCATGCCTAGCTAATAAGGCATTAAAGAAAAGAGCTTGTTGGGAGACAACGCAATATTTATCCTTCTGTTTTGTGTGTCCACATGATTATGATCTGTATTAATCATGTCTTATAGGTTTTGTTTCAATAAAGTGCCAAGTAAGACCTTTAGGATAGCTTACGGTGATATTTGTGTTGATCTGCTGAAAATCGAAACTTTAGCACCCGATAAATTAGTTTTGATAATTCACATAAGCGGGATTTTGTTACGATTAGTTTTTCTCTGGATTTATACACAAATTGCTTAGGACTTCCTAATTTTGTAGGGTTTTGGAGTTCCATAAGTATCGTTTGGTACATATTCTGACGATTGCATTACTTTTTTGTGATTTTGTTTTCTATGTGTTGTTTGCTTATTTTGATGAATCTATGAGTAGTATCGGAGGGTATGAACCATATAGAAGTTGGAATACATTAGATATTACACCAATATGAATTTAGAATGAGTTCATTACAGTACCTAAGCGGTGGTTTTATTTTCTTATACTAACGGAGCTTACGAGTTTTCTGTTGAGTTTTGTGTTGTGAAGTTTTCAAGTTTTGGGTAAAGATTCGATTGACTATGGAATAGGGAGTGGAAAGAGCCTAAGATTGGGGATGCCCAAGACACCCCAAGGTAATATTCAAGGACAACCATAAGCCAAAGCTTGGGAATGCCAATGACGATTTTACACGTGGAAAATCCCCATTGGTCAGGGCTGTTAACGGGTTATCGGATCCAAAACCCGACCCGATAGCTTAATGGCGTTCCGTTACGGTGGATGCCACGTGTCAGTCACCCTTGACGAAAGCACTTCTGTGACGCGCGATTTATTGTCATGGAAGTGGTCACTTCCGTGATGATAATTTTGGTAATGTCATGGAACACTTCTACGACAGCCCAGGTATGACTATCTTGATTCTGTCATAAATTTTTCATGGATGTACATGCATGACAAAAAACACGACCTACTGTAACAAACACGTATCATCACGGAAGTGTATTTTTTTGTAATAATTGTGTCCCTAAGAAGGGAGGTATTACTATTGTCCCTAATGATAAAAATAAACTTATTCCACAAAGAACTATAACAGGTCACATGATGTAATTGATTTTAGAAAACTAAACAAAGCTACTAGGATATATCATTACCCTCTACCATTCATTGATCAAATGCTAGAAAGTCTATCAAAACATACACATTTCTGTTTTCTAGATGGATACTCTGGTTTTTCCCAAATACCTGTGTCACAAAAGGATCAAGAAAACTACTTTTACATGCCCTTGTGGTAGTTTTTCTTATAGGCGTATGCCGTTTGGTTTATACAATGCACCTTCTACTTTTCAAAGATGTATGACTGCTATATTCTCTGACTTTTGTGAAAAGATTGTTGAGGTATTCATGGATGATTTTTTCCGTTTACGAAACTTCTTTTAATGATTGCTTAAGCAACCTTGATCGAGTTTTGCAGAGATGTGAAGAAACTAATCTTGTCTTGAATTGGGAGAAGTGCCACTTTATGGTTAATGAAGGTATTGTCTTGGGGCATAAAATCTCCGAAAGAGGTATTGAAGTTGATAAAGCTAAAGTTGATGTAATTGAGAAAATGTCATGTCCTAAAGATATCAAAGGTATAAGAAGTTTTTGAGGTCATGCTGGTTTCTATAGGAGATTTATTAAAGACTTCTCTAAAATTTCTAGGCCTCTTACTAATCTCTTGCAAAAAGATGTTCGATTCATTTTTGACGATGATTGTGTAGAAGCATTTGAAATACTTAAGAAAGCCTTAATCTCTACACCTATTGTTCAACCCCTGATTGGATCCCACCCTTTGAAATTATGTGTGATGCTAGTGATTATATTGTTGGTGTTGTTCTAGGACAAAGAGTTGATAAGAAATTAAATTTCATCCATTATGTTAGTAAAACTCTGGACAGGTCTCAAAGAAATTATGCTACCACTAAAAAGGAATTCCTAGCAGTTGTGTTTGCTTGTGATAAATTCAGATCTTACATTCTTGATTCCAAAGTAATTGTTCACACCGATCATGCTGCTATTAAATACCTTATGGAAAAGAAAGATGCTAAACCTAGACTCATTAGGTGGGTTCTTTTGCTACAAGAATATGATCTACATATCATTGATAGGAAGGGAGCTGAGAATCCAGTAGTTGACAACTTGTCTAGGTTAGAAAATATTCTTAATGACCCAGCACCTATTGATGATAGCTTCCCCGATGAACAACTAACTGTCAGAAACGCTTCTCGTAGTACTCCTTGGTATGCAAACTATGCTAACTAAATTGTTGCCAGATTTATACCAACAGAAGAAAAAGGTTTTCTTTGATTTAAGACATTACTTTTGGAATGACCCACACCTTTAAAGAGAAGGAGTAGATGGCATTATTGGATGTTTTATACCTAAGCATGAACAGGAACAAATCCTACAGAAGTGTCACTCTAAGGCTTACAAAGGACACCATGTGGGAAGCAGAACTGTACACAAAGGTATTACAATCCGGTTTTTATTGGCCTACTCTTTTCAAAGATGCACGTAAGTTTGTTCTATCTTGTGATGAATGTCAAAGAATTGGTAACATTAGTAGACGTTAGGAAATGCCTATGAATTATTCACTCGTTATTAAACCATTTGATGTTTGGGGATTTGATTATATGAGACATTTTCCTTCCTCCAATGGATATACTCGTATTTTACTTGTTGTTGATTACGTTGCTAAGTGGGTAGAAGCTATTCAAACTAGTAGTATTGATCATAACACTTCTATTAAAATGCTTAAATAAGTTATTTTTTCGAGGTTTGGAGTCCCTAGATATTTAGTGACTGATGGTGGTTCACACTTTATTCATGGCGCTTTCCATAAATTGCTTGCTAAATGTGATGTTAACCATAGAATTGCATCTCCTTATCATCCTCAGTCTAGTGGTCAAGTAGAACTAGGTAATAGAGAAATAAAATTAATTTTGCAAAAGACTGTCAATAGGTCTCGAAAGAATAGGTCTAAAAAACTTGATGATGCATTATGGGCTTATAGAACTGCTTATAAAAATCCCATGGGTATGTCTCCATATAAAATGGTTTATGGAAAAGCATGTCACCTACCTCTTGAACTATAACATAAAGCTTATTGGGCAATTAAAGAACTCAACTATGATTTTGAACTTGTCGGTGAAAATAGGTTATTTGACATTAGCTCACTTGATGAATGGAGAACTGGTACGTCTCCAACGTATCTATAATTTTTGATTGTTTCATGCTATTATATTACCCCTTTTGGATGTTTATGGGCTTTATTTTACACATTTATATCATTTTTGGGACTAACCTACTAACCGGAGGCCCAGCCCGTATTGCTATTTTTTTTTGCCTATTTCAGTATTTTGAAGAAAAGGAATATCAAACGGAGTCCAAATGGAATGAAACCTTTGAGAGCGTGATTTTTGGAACGAACGTGATCCGGAGAACTTGGAGTGCAAGTCAAGAAGCAATCGAGGCGGCCAGGAGATAGGAGGGCGCGCCCACCCCTCCTGGGCGCGCCCCCTGTGTCCTCGGCCCCACGAGCGGCCGCCGATGTACTTCTTCCTCCTATATATACCTACGTACCCCGAAAACATCCAGGGAGCCAACAAAAAACAATTTCCACCGCCGTAAAATTCTGTATCCGCGAGATCCCATCTTGGAGCCTTCACCGGCGCTCTGCCGGAGGGGGAATCAACCACGGAGGGCTTCTACATCAACACCATAGCCCCTCCGATGAGTTGTGAGTAGTTTACCACTGACCTTCGGGTCCATAGTTATTATCTAGATGGCTTCTTCTCTCTTTTTGGATCTCAATACAATGTTCTCCCCCTCCCTTGTGGAGATCTATTTGATGTAACTCTTTTTGCGGTGTGTTTGTCGAGATCCGATGAATTGTGGGTTTATGATCAAGTTTATCTATGAGAAATATTTGAATCTTCTCTAAATTCGTTTATGTATGATTGAGTTATCTTTGCAAGTCTCTTCGAATTATCAGTTTGGTTTGGCCTACTAGATTGATCTTTCTTGCCATGGGAGAAGTGCTTAGCTTTGGGTTCAATCTTGCGGTGTCCTTACCCAATGACAGAAAGGGTTGCAAGGCACGTATTGTATTGTTTACATCGAGGATAAAAAGATGGGGTTTATATCATATTGCTTGAGTTTATCCCTCTACATCATGTCATCTTTCTTAATGTGTTACTCTGTTCTTATGAACTTAATACTCTAGATGCATCTTTGGATAGTGGTCGATGTGTGAGTAAATAGTAGTAGATGCAGGCAGAGTCGGTCTACTTGTCATGGACGTGATGCCTATATACATGATCATGCCTAGATAATCTCATAATTATTCGCTTTTCTATCAATTGCTCGACAGTAATTTGTTCACCCATCGTAATACTTATGCTATCTTGAGAGAAGCCACCAGTGAAACCTATGGCCCCCGGGTCTATCTTTTATCATATAAGCTTTCAATCTAATTTTATTTGCATCTTTACTTTTGGCATCTATATTATAAAATACCAAAAATATATTTATCTTATCATACTATCTCTATCAGATCTCACTTTCACAAGTGGCCGTGAAGGGATTGACAATCCCTTTATTGTGTTGGTTGTGAGTTCTTTGTTTGTTTGTGTAGGTGCGTGGGACTTTTGAGGAGCCTCCTACTGGATTGATACCTTGGTTCTCAAAAACTGAGGGAAATACTTACGCTACTATTGCTGCATCACCCTTTCTTCTTCAAGGAAAACCAATGCAAGATCAAGAGGTAGCAAGAAGGATTTCTGGCGCCGTTGCCGGGGTGGTCTTCGCTCAAGTCAAGGCATACCGAGTACCCATCACAAACTCATCTCCCTCGCATTTACATTATTTGCCATTTGCCTCTCATTTTCCTCTCCCCCACTTCACCCTTGCCGTTTTATTCGCCCCTCTTCCATTCGATCTTGTGTCTCCATGTGCCTTCCTTTTGCTTGCATCTTTGCTTGCTAGTGGTTTATGGATCCTCATCCACTTGGTAATATTTTTAAGAGATCCAATTATGTTGAACCAATTGCTAGTGAGTTGTGTGCACTAGATTATCTTTATGAGGTTTTGCTTGAAATTCGTGAATCTGAAAATTGTAATGAAGAAATTTATGAAGTGATTCACGATAGATCTTTGAATAAAAATCATGATTGAAATGATATCAATTGTGCTAATAATATGCAAAACCCTAAGCTTGGGGATGCTAGTTTTGCTATGACTACTACTTGTTGCAATGATCATGATTGGGGTGATTCTTCTTTTGATCTTGAAAATTTATTTAACCCCCATGATGAATATGGGATTGATAATAGTTTTTGCAACATTATTAAAAGTGGGTTTGGAAGAGTGTCAACTTTAGATCCCACATATTTGTAGAATGTTCAATCTTATGGTATTTTTGATAAAAGTGGGTTTGGAGAGGTCATGACTTTAGTTAATGTTAATCCCACTATTTTGGAAGAGTGTCAACTATTCATGCATGTGGATCGTGTTGAAAATACTTTATGTGATAGCTATTTTGTTGAATTTGCTTATGATCCCACATGTAATTATTATGAGAGAGGAAAATATGGTTGTAGAAATTTTCATGTTACAAAATTACCTCTCGTCACGTTGAGATTGCTATCGTCTCTTTCTTCTTCCTTGCATATGCTAATTTTTGCTTGCCTTGCAAATTTTTTTGCTTATAATATGCCTATGAATAGGAAGTATGTTAGACTTAGATGTGTTTGTCACGTGTTTCATGATGCTCTCCTTGTGCTTCAATTCTTGTCTTTCATGTGAGCATCATTAAAATTATCAATGCCTAGCTAGGGGCGTTAAACGATAGCACTAGTTGGGAGGCAACCCAATTTTATTTGTGTTTTTTGTTTTTGTCTCTGTTTAGTAATAAATTTTGCATCTACCTTCTGTTTAGATGTGTTATTATGTTTTAATTAGTATTTGTGCCAAGTAGAACCTATAGGATAACCTATGGTGATAGTTAATTTGATTCTGCTAAAAAACAGAAACTTTGCATGCACGAAATTAGTTTTTTTAAATCACAGAAACGTGCTTTTGCGTTGATTCTTTTTGCTTATAATCAATAGTCAAATTGTACAGGACTTCCTATTTTTGTAGGATTTTTAGAGTTCCAGAAGTTTGCATTAGTTACAGATTGATACAGACTGTTCTGTTTTTGACAGATTCTGTTTCTCGTGTGTTGTTTGCTTATTTTGATGCATTTATGGCTAGTATTAAGTGGTATGAACCATAGAGAAGTTGGAATACAGTAGGTTTAACACCAAAATAAATAAAGAATGAGTTCATTACAGTACCTTATGTGGTGGTTTTGTTTTCTTTCACTAACGGAGCTTATGAGATTTCCTGTTGAGTTTTGTGTTGTGAAGTTTTCAAGTCTTGGGTAAAGATTTGATGGACTATGGATAAGGAGTGGCAAAAGCCTAAGCTTGGGGATGCCCATGGCACCCCAAGATATTCAAGAATAGCCAAAAGCCTAAGCTTGGGGATGCCCCGGGAAGGCATCCCCTCTTTCGTCTTCGTTCATTGGTAACTTTACTTGGAGCTATATATTTATTCGCCACATGATATGTGTTTTGCTTGGAGCGTCATGTATTGTATTAGTATTTGCTTTTTAGTTTTCCACGATAATCCTTGCTGTACACACCTTTTGGGAGAAGCCTACTTGATTAGAATTTATTAGAATATGTTATGTGCTTCACTTATATCTTTTGAGCTTGATAGTTTTGCTCTAGTGCTTCACTTATATCTTTTAGAGCACAACGGTGGCTTAATTTTGTAGAAATTGCTAGTCTCTCATGCTTCACTTATATTATTTTGAGAGTCTTTTAGAACAGCATGGTATTTGCTATGGTTATAAAATTGGTCCTAGAATGGTAGGCATCCAAGTTGGGTATAATAAAAACTATCATAGGAAGTGAATGGGATGCTATGATCAATTTGATACTTGACAATTGTTTTGAGATGTGGAGGTAGTGATATTAAAGTCATGCTAGTTGGGTGATTATGAATTTAAAGAATGCTTGTGTTAAAGTTAGCAAGTCACGTAGCGTGCACGTATGGTTAAAGTTGTGTAACAAATTTGAAACATGAAGTGTACCTGGCTTGTGCATCCTTATGAGTGGCGGTCGGGGACGAGCAATGGTCTTTTCCTACCAATCTATCCCTCTAGGAGCATGCGCGTAGTGCTTGATTTTTGATGACTTCCAAATTTTTGCAATAAGTATATGAGTTCTTTTGACTAATGCTGAGTCCATGGATTATACGCACTTTTACCTTTCCACCATTGCTAGCCTCTTCGGTACCGTGCATTGCCCTTACTCACCTTGAGAGTTGGTGCAAACTTAGCGGTGCATCAAACCCGTGATATGATCGCTCTATCACACATAAACCTCCTTATATCTTCCTCAAAACAGCCACCATACCTACCTATTATGGCATTTCCATAGCCATTCCGAGATATATTGCCATGCAACTTTCCACCGTTCCGTTCATCATCATGACACACATTACTTTTGTCATATTGCCATTGCATGATCATGTAGTTGACATTGTATTTGTGGCAAAGCCACCATGCATAATTTTTCATACATGTCACTCTTGATTCATTGCACCATCCCGGTACACCACCGGAGGCATTCATATAGAGTCATATCTTGTTCTAGTTTTGAGTTGTAATTCATATGTTGTAATCAATGAAAGTGTGATGATCATCATTATTAGTGCATTGCCCAAAAAGAAAAAAAAGAAAAAAAAGAAAAAAATAAAAGGGGCAATGTTACTATCTCTTTTTCCACACTTGTGCTTCAAAGTAGCACCTTGTCCTTCATGTAGTGAGTCTCATATATTGTGCTTCAAAGTAGCACCATGTTTTTATATAGTGAGTCTCATATGTTGTCACTTTCATATACTAGTGGGAATTTTTCATTATAGAACTTGGCTTGTATATTCCTACGATGGGCTTCCTCAAATACCCTAGGTCTTAGTGAGCAAGCAAGTTGGATGCACACCCACTAGTTTTCTTTTGTTGAGCTTTCATTTATAGCTCTAGTGCATCCATTGCATGGCAATCCCTACTCCTCATGTTTACATCAATTGATGGGTGTCGGTGTCAAAACCGGCGGATCTCGGGTAGGGGGTCCCGAACTGTGCGTCTAGGCGGATGGTAACAAGAGACGAGGGACACAATGTTTTTACCCAGGTTCGGGCCCTCTCGATGGAGGTAAAACCCTACGTCTTGCTTGATTAATATTGATGATATGGGTAGTACAAGAGTAGATCTACCACAAGATCAAGGAGGCTAAACCCTAGAAACTAGCCTATGGTATGATTGTTGAGATGTATGTTGTCCTACGGACTAAAGCCCTCCGGTTTATATAGACACCGGAGAGGGCTAGGGTTACACAGAGTCGGTTACAATGGTAGGAGATCTACATATCCGTATCGCCAAGCTTTCCTTCCACGCCAAGGAAAGTACCATCCGGACACGAGCCGGAGTCTTCAATCTTCTATCTTCGTAGTCTTGGAGTCCGGCGGATATTGATAGTTCGGCGGACAATGATAGTCCGGCTGTCCGGACACCCCCTAGTCCAGGACTCCCTCAGTAGCCCCTGAACCAGTCTTCAATGACGATAAGTCCGGCATGCATAATGTTCGGCATTGCAAGGCGGGTTCCTCCCTTGAATAATCCAAAGAAGATCATGAACACCAGGATAGTGTCCGGCTCTGCAAAATAAATTCCACATTCCACCGTAGAGAGAATAAAATGTACACTTAGCTCAATCTGCTGACGTATTATGTGGTGTGTCATCACACCGCCACCAAGCCTTTCTTTGAATCGTTTTTTACTATACCACCTCAGCACGTTTAGCGAAGCGGTTTCCTTGGCACGTCCTGTCGAAGCAGAGATCGTGTTCCCCTTATTCCGGGATTCTCATCAATACGTGCGTGGGTAACCCAACCGCGCCATTGATGGTGGCGCTTGGGAGATAAGCGAGTTTTACCATGCTGGTGGGGGGCGCATAGTTTTGTCCGCCTATATATAAGGGATAAGGATTCACCTTCTCACCTACGCCTTCTTCCTCCTTTGCTTATCCTTCCCTGCGAACTCAAGCTCCAACGCCCAAGCTCGCGCATCTCGCCTCAACCTTCTCCGAATATGTCCGGAGCGGGAGGTAAATGGTTAGCCTCCACCGCTAAGGAGGAGGACATCACCAAGCTGCACGACGCCGGATACCTTTCCAGTGATATCGCGCATCGGCTGCCCGACGAGGGGCAGCTCGTCCCTACCCTCGGGCCTCATGAGAGGGTCGTCTTCCTCCCCCACTTCCTCCATGGACTAGGCTTTCCGCTCCATCCATTTGTCTGGGGGCTCATGTTTTACTACGGCCTGGATTTCCACGATCTGGCGCCGAACTTCATCCTCAACATCTCGGCGTTTATCGTGGGTGTGCGAAACCTTCCTCGCATCCAGCCCCACTTCGGCCTCTGGCTCAAGACCTTCAACGTCAAGCCGAAGGTTGTGAAGGGCACGCAAGCGGAATGCGGCGGCGCCATGTTGGGCAAATTGCCCAACGTCCCTTGGTTAGAAGGGACCTTCGTGGACTCCGTCAAGGGGTGGCAATCGGGGTGGTTCTATATCACCGAGCCGCGCAAGCCCACATGGGCGGCGGCCCCCGAGTTTAGATCTGGAATCCCCACGCAGCTCACCTCCTGGAAAGAGAAGGGCTTACAGTGGGGCAGTCCGGTGGAGGTGACAGGACTCCGAGCCTGCATCAAGAAGATGGTGAGCAATAGGCTCCGGCTTGTCGACGTGGTCCAAGTCATGCTCCTCCGGCGGATTCTCCCATGCCAAGAACGGGCATTCAATTTGTGGGAGTTCAATTCGGAACAGCACCAGGCGCTAAGCGGGCTCTTCGATACAACTTATGAAGGCGCCTGGAGGGTGCTGTTCAAGGGCGCTGAAGCCCCCGCATCCGCGACCAAAGACCGCGGATTCAGCTCACAGTCTCCGACTGACGAGGTAAGTGATTCAACCCCATTACGGGACACTTGTGGTAATTAGATTGACTCTAGTGAGGTTTTAATCTGCCTCTTCCTTTGACAGGAATGGATGGAGAAGGCCAAGCTGCTCATCAGCCCGGCTCCCATGCCAGAAGACCCAGTGGACGCCCGCTTAGCGGGGCTGCTGGTTCCGGCACCGCACGTGGTGCCGGAGAAGAAGGCCAAGAAGGTGGCCGCGGGGACTCGAAAGAGTTCCCGCAATCAGGCGTCTGACAACGACGAGGACTCCTCCCCTGAAGACGAGGAGGAGGAGTATTCTCTCCCGGAGGAGGGAGAGAAGAAGAGGAAGGCTTCCCCAATCGGGAGGCGAAGGGTCAGAGGGGAGAACCATCCCCGGACAGTTTCGCCAACATCAGCGTTGGCGAGGATGAGTGGCCTCCAAGGGCCAGGCGTCCGGCAGGATCGTAAGTATCCGGATCATTTATATGCCATACTTTTCATGTCACGTAGTATCCCTCTAACGCCGCATTCTGTCCGTAGTCCGACCAAGGATGATCTCCCCGACTCATCGAGCGGGTCATTGGCCTCGTCGGATGTGAATTCTATCCCGACTTCCTCTACCCCACGCGCCGACGAGGACGCCGAGGTGGGATCCCAAAGAGGGACCCATCAGGAGGAGGCTCCGGAGGCGCCGTCAGGCGACATCCCGGACTTCGTGCCGGACTCTACATCGGAACCCGCAATGGTTCCAGAGTCCGGCAAGCGGCCCCTTCGAAAGAAGGGCAGGACCGTGACGCCGGCGGCCTCCGTCCAACCGGGCGCGGATAACTGTTGAGGCGCTTAAAGGCGCTTCCATCGAGGAAGAACACCGCCTTGTCATGAGTGCGGTGATTGAAAGGTTCAGATCGCCAAAAGCGGGCTGACCGAAGCTCGCAGACAACCTTTTAACGAGCTTTGAGGTAAGAAGTTAAAATTATGTAATGTAATACCGCATAGACAGTAGCCCTCGATGCTTAGTTGGTGTTCGGAAAGAAAAGCGGATGAGGATCTAAAAGATATCTGTGAGGTTGCTAAAATGTGTCACTATGGGTTTGCAGGCTCGCTGCTAACCTCTGCCGCATTTGGCGGAGGTCGAGGTGGTGAAGAAGGACCTCGAGCGGTCCGAGCAAGAGCTCGGCCATGCGAAGAAGCAGCTCGAGGAGAAAGAAGGTGAGTAACACCTCTTTGAGTAAGTACCTTACAGAAAAGGGTTTTGGTTGCAAACAAAATTAACAAGGATAATATGTGTATTGCGGGGCCACTAACGAGGTGGCAACCACGAAGGATGCCGTGTCATGGTCGAACACAATGCCGCCACGGAGGCGGGCTGGCGAGAAAAGCAAGAGGCGCTGGTGGCGGAAGTTCGGCAAGAGCTCCGAGGCTCTCATGGAAAAGCATGAGAGTTTGGGCGTGACTCAAGACTTCGAGTCCGAGCTTGCCTCGGCTCTCAAAAGTGCCAAGTCCGCCAAGGCCGAGGCCCATAAGGCCCTTCAGGAAGTTGAGGACATAAAGAAGATAGCGGTGGGTAAGGCATTTTTCATGCAAAGCAGGCATGTTAATGTAAACTACCTGACACTTACCCGAATTCGGAGCTCTCGAGGCGTTTGCGGATCTGCCGCGTAGTGCGTCGATGCCGCCGCATTCTATCATGGCGAGGAGGGAGCTTGGCGGAGAAGGTCTTCGGTCTTAGTATTCGAGGCGGCCATCCGGTGCCCCAAGCGACCGGTGAAGCGGTGGTCGAACTCCTAAGGTAGTGAGGAGGCCATGAAGGGCCTCATAGTCCATTGTGGCTGGACAGGCCATGCACAGAAGCTACTTTGGCCTAGTCGCGGCTGGTGGATGCATGCCACAGGCTGGATGTAGTCAGCGCTCACTTTGCATTGAAGGCGCTCGTCGTGCCCTTGCCCGCATAAAGGTGCAATGGGGCAAATTGGATGCGAGAAGCTTCTCACGGACCCACCGCCGCCGGGCAAGGAGTATCGCCGCGGAGAAGTACTATAAGATTGTCTGAAGGAGCCTGCGATATTGCGGATGAGTGCTCGAGATGTAATTTTGAGTGAACTCATTGTATATTTATCCTGTGCATTGAAAACTTCGTTCATATGCATACGAGCAACACTTGTTTAATTTAAAATATTACCTTCATGCGGCCGTTTATAAAATCCGAGAGATGGCAAGTCGTTGGCTTCAGCCCCCAAGCCATGAATCTTTGGGGTGTTGGGATAAACATGAGCACTCTTGTTCCCATTGTTGGGTCCATCGAGGAGGCTCAACACAACGAGCGAGGCAACCGGACTTATAATGCTTGAACACTCTCACTTAGCCATAGAATTCTATAATTTTAAATTTGGTGAAGCCCTGGTATTCGGAAGACCGAATCAGGCGCTATCCACGCCTTCTTCGGACATCGTCCGAACTTCCTTCAAGCGGCGTGAGTCTTTAAGGACCGAAAAAACCTCTCGAACAGCGACCGGTCTCTCGCCTTATCATGCCGGTCGGTTTTAGCTTTCTCCACTAAAGGCGTTAACCCGGCTCAACCAGGCGCAATCATGATGGTTCTCCAGTGCTACCTTAGCCGACGGAGCGGGCGTAAGGCACCAAAACATGGGGCAGGCAAACCCAACTATTGACCCAAGACATGATTGAGCCGATTCATATAATGCTATAAGTTCGGGGTGCCGCACTTGTGAAAGTGTTCGGACTTAATCACACCATAATGTGGGGAACAGAAGCCCCTGGCGTATTCGGCCATACCAGAATATACGGGTGCAAGATGTCATATGATGAACATATATAAAAGATAACGCAATTGCAATAAAAGGGTGCTGCATTATTTATAGAAGAAAGTCGATAGTAGATCGGATGATACAAATAGTCTTGATAAGCAAGGATTTGGACTAAATAAACATGTCCCCCTCGAGGATAAGCTGCAGACTTGGTGTATATAATCGAATTTAATGCTCGTAATTGAGACCACGAGTGTTCGCCATGCCTTCTTTAGTCCCCATTGTTGTATCTGAGTTGGCGGGTTCGCCACGGACAGGGCTTACGGTTGTGAGTCTGTGTATATAAAAGAAGAAGAAAAAATAAAAAGGAAGGAGGCGCGCTTGTGAGCCCCTGGTGTGGTCGAGCCGCACTCTGGGTCCATTGTGATCGTGCCCCTTTCCCTGCACCCATGGTATCTCCAAAGCGTAATGATGTACACGGAGTGTTATTTGTGCGATTATGCGCGGGTGAGGGTTGGGGCCGCATTGCTGCGCGTGCTCTGATCGCGCCAGGTGGTCTTGGTTGGTGTTGCTCCGGGCGCGCTTTGCTGTATCCGGCTTTTTGACTGCCGGACTCGAGAATTGCCTGAGAAGGCTACTCTATACTTCTGCCGCGAGAGCCGCTATATGTTCCTCCGTTCGGAGGGAGCGTTCCGTATTTCCATTGACCGTGATTACTCCACGAGGGCCTGGCATCTTGAGCTTTAGGTATGCATAATGCAGCACGCGTTGAATTTTGCAAGCAGCGTTTCGTCCGGCGAGCGTGATAGCGCTGCGAACGGGACTATGTCGAAGATTAACTCTTCGCCGGAAATTATCCGGGATCCGAAGACCACTTCGGTGTGACCGAGCTGCATAGTTGGCTTCCACTCACAGGATGACACCTTTGAAGGTTGTCTTTGTAGGTTTAATCCTTGATGGGTCTATGCCCATTTTGCGCACTGTATCCTGATAAAGCAGGTTCAGGCTACTACCGCCTCCCATCAGGACTCTCGTGAGGTGGAACCCATCGACGATTGGGTCTAAAACCAATGCGGCGAATCCGCCGTGGCGTATGCTGGTCGGATGGTCTCTTCGATCGAAAGTGATCGGGCAAGAGGACCATGGGTTGAACTTTGGGGCAACTGGCTCCGTCGCATAGACGTCCCGTAGTGCGTGTTTCCTCTCCCTCTTGGGTATATGGGTCGCGTATATCATATTCACCGTTCGCACTTGTGGGGGAAAACCCTTCTGTCCTCTACGTTCGGCGGCCGGGTCTCTTCCTCGTCGTCGCTATTTAGCCCCTTGTCATTGTTTTCGGCAATTAACTTGCCGGCCTTCTTTAATACCCAACAATCTCTATTGGTGTGATTAGCTGGCTTTTCAGAGGTGCCGTGTATCTGGCATAAGCGGTCGAGTATTCGGTCCAGATTGGACGGACCCGGAGTGGTTCTTTTAAATGGCTTCTTCCGCTGACCGGGTTTAGAGCCTCGGAATCCGGCATTGACTGCCGTATCCTCCTTATAAATCGCCGTTAATGCGGCGCTTGTTTTGATTCGGCGTGACTGCCGTTGTTGTCCTTAGTATCCGGACTGCAGAATTTTTACGGAGATTGTTGCTCCGGGCTAGCCAGCTGTCCTCTCCCGCACAAAAGCGGGTCATTAACGATGTGAGGGCTGCCATGGATTTCGGCTTTTCCTGCCCTGTGCGGGCTAGCCATTCGTCCGGATGTTATGTTTGAAGGCTGCAAGGGCCTCTGCATCCGGACAATCGGCGATTTGATTTTTCTTCGTCAAGAACCGTGTCGAATTGTCCGGCGATTCATCTGGCTGCTGAATGATGTGGCTTAGGTCATCGGCGTCGGTGGTCGCACATATGTGCCTTGGAAGTTATCAAGGAACGCGGCCTCCAGGTCTTCCCAACACCCAATTGACTCTGCGGGTAAGCTGTTAAGCCAATGCCGAGCTGGTCCTTTAAGCTTGAGTGGTAGGTACTTGATGGCGTAGAGATCGTCGCCGCGGGCCATATGGATGTGGAGAAGGTAGTCTTCGATCCACACCGCGGGGTCTGTTGTGCCATCGTAAGATTCGATGTTTACGGGTTTAAACCCTTCGGGGATCTGATGATCCATTACTTCATCAGTGAAGCATAACGGGTGTGCGGCGCCCCTGTATTGAGCGATATCGCGACGCAGCTCGAGAGAGCGCTGTCTGCTGTGTTCGGCCCGGCCGGGGTTATTGTATCCGGCACGACGGTGTTCGTCGTGGGTCGTAGGGCGCCCACGTGATCCATAGATGGATCTGGATTGCCTTGCTTTGTCCTCCAATATGTCTCGCAAGTCCGGCGCGTTCCCTCTTGGCTTCGTACTTTTGGAGCGATGCCGGGGTACGGTCTTGGCTGGGGGCCTGGATGCCTCTCTATCACGACCACGGGGTGGTTGGTAAGCCATATCGTCTTGCTGGTGATGGAGGTATGTATGCTTCCTCCTCTAATCGGGGGAGCAGCTTGCGTCTTGGGTAACTTTTGGAGGGGCGTTCGAGTTTATACTCTTCGGCCGCGAGGACCTCGGTCCATCGATCGGCCAGCAGGTCTTGATCAGCTTGAAGCTGCTGCTGCTTTTTCTTTAGGCTGTTTCTTTGTGGCGATAAGCTGCGCTTGAGGCGCTCTTGTTCGACGGGATCCTCAGTGCAGCGAATTCATCATCGTTGAGGCTTGCTTCGTCTTCGGAGGGAGGCATATAGTTATCATCCTCAACCCCTTAAATGCGCCGCCCTCTCGTGGGGGCTTGCTTCACATCCTCTGCGCTGAGTCTTCTTTGGAGGGGATTGTCTTCGGCGCTCTGGAGTGTTATTGTCTCTGTGCGGAATCTCCATTCTTCTTTGTGGCGGGATTTAGAGCGGCGCCCACGCGCCGACGTTTGGGCTGCTTCTTTAAAGAGTCTGCCTCCGCTGCTTCTTCGCCATCCCCTTCTTTTGGGGTATCCACCATGTATACGTCATATGACGATATGGCCTTCCAGTGCCCTGTAGGCGCTGGCTCCTGTTCGTCTCTGGCATCGTCGTCCATAGCGTCGATGTCGTCGGAGTTGAAGTCTAGCATGTCGGTTAAATCCTCGACAGTGGCTACAAAGTGGGTGGTGGGTGGGTTCTGAATTTCTTCGTCGTCCGTACTCCAACCATCCTGGCCATAGTCCGGCCAGGACTCTCCCGATAACGAGAGATGCTTTAATGAATTCAGGATATTGCCAAAAGGCGAGTGTTGGAATATGTCCGCGGTGGTGAATTCCATAACCGGCGCCCAATCCTGATCGATTGGTAGGGGCGCAGGAGGTTCGGAGTTCGGCAAGGAGTCCGGCGCCTCGGAATCACGAGTTTCGCCGGGGACAAGATAGGTGTTCGGCTCCATCGCCGTGGATGTTGAAGCCCCCAGGGCGGCGTCTATCCACCGGCCCTTGATCTGGGCAATCGGCTCCGGGCTAATGGCCGAAGCTAATCCGGGTGCGGCCAACAAGGCACTGTTCGGCGGCAGAGCTAGATCATGCCCATCGTCACAGTGTGGCGCGCTCGGCTGTGGCTCGAGTCCGTCGAAGATCAAGTCTCCGCGGACATCGGCCGTGAAGTTTAAGCTTCCAAATCGACTGACGGCCGGGCGTAGCTTCGATCTGCTCGGATGGCCAAGTGAATTGGCCCGCAGGCGAAACCGCCCGAATCTGAAGATCTGTCCGGGAGAAAAGTCTCATACTGGATAGCGTTGTTGATTGAAGATGCCATCAAGCCTATCGGTGACGACACGAGGAACTCTCAATGAAAGCACCAATGTCGGTGTCAAAACCGGCGGGTCTCGGTAGGGGTCCCGAAGCTGTGCGTCTAGGCGGATGGTAACAAGAGGCGAGGACACAATGTTTTTACCTGTGTTCGGGCCCTCTCGATGGAGGTAAAACCCTACGTCTGCTTGATTAATATTGATGATATGGGTAGTACAAGAGTAGATCTACCATGAAATCAAGGAGGCTAAACCCTAGAAGCTAGCCTATGGTATGATTGTTGAGATGTATGTTGTCCTACGGACTAAAGCCCTCCAGTTTATATAGACACCGGAGAGGGCTAGGGTTACACAGAGTCGGTTACAATGGTAGGAGATCTACATATCCGTATCGCCAAGCTTGCCTTCCACGCTAAGGAAAGTACCATCCGGACACGAGCCGGAGTCTTCAATCTTCTATCTTCGTAGTCTTGGAGTCCGGCGGATATTGATAGTCCGGCAGACAATGATAGTCCGGCTGTCCGGACACCCCCTAGTCCAGGACTCCCTCAATGGGCATCTCCATAGCCCGTTGATTATCCTCGTCAATGTGAGACTTTCTCCTTTTTGTCTTCTCCACACAATCCCCATCATCATATTCTATTCCACCCATAGTGCTATATCCATGGCACACGCTCATGTATTGCGTGAAGGTTGAAAAAGTTTGAGATTATTTAAGTACGAAACAATTGCTTGGCTTGTCATCAGGGTGTAGAATTTGGGAACATCTTTGTGTGACAAAAATGAAGCATAGCCTAACTATATGATTTTGTAGGGATGAACTTTCTTTAGCCATGTTATTTTGAGAAGACATGATTGCTTTGATTAGTGTGCTTGAAGTATTACTATTTCTTTTATCAATATGAACTTTTATTTTGAATCATTTGGATCTGAACATTCATGCCACAATAAAGAAAATTACATTGAGAATTATGCTAGGTAGCATTCCACATCAAAAATTCTATTTTTATCATTTACCTACTCGAGGACGAGGAGGAATTAGGCTTGGGGATGCTTGATACGTCTACGACGTATCTATAATTTTTGATTGTTTCATGCTATTATATTAACCCTTTTGGATGTTTATGGGCTTTATTTTACACATTTATATCATTTTTGGGACTAACCTACTAACCGGAGGCCCAGCCCGTATTGCTGTTTTTTTTTGCCTATTTTAGTATTTCGAAGAAAAGGAATATCAAACGGAGTCCAAACGGAATGAAGCCTTCGGAAGCGTGATTTTTGGAACGAACGTGATCCGGAGAACTTGGAGTGCAAGTCAAGAAGCAATCGAGGCGGCCAGGAGATAGGAGGGCGCGCCCACCCCTCCTGGGCGCGCCCCCTGTCTCCTGGGCCCCACGAGCGGCCACCAACGTACTTCTTCCTCCTATATATACCTACGTAACCCGAAAACATCCAGGGAGCCAACAAAAACAATTTCCACCGCCGTAACCTTCTGTATCCGCGAGATCCCATCTTGGAGCCTTCGCCGGCGCTCCGCCGGAGGGGGAATCGACCACAGAGGGCTTCTACATCAACACCATAGCCCCTACGATGAGTTGTGAGTAGTTTACCACAGACCTTCGGGTCCATAGTTATTAGCTAGATGGATTCTTCTCTCTTTTTGGATCTCAATACAATGTTCTCCCCCTCTCTTGTGGAGATCTATTTGATGTAACTCTTTTTGCGATGTGTTTGTCGAGATCCGATGAATTGTGGGTTTATGATCAAGTTTATCTATGAGAAATATTTGAATCTTCTCTAAATTCTTTTATGTATGATTGAGTTATCTTTGCAAGTCTCTTCGAATTATCAGTTTGGTTTGGCCTACTAGATTGATCTTTCTTGCCATGGGAGAAGTGCTTAGCTTTGGGTTCAATCTTGCGGTGTCCTTACCCAGTGACAGAAAGGGTTGCAAGGCACGTATTGTATTGTTTACGTCGAGGATTAAAAGATGGGGTTTATATCATATTGCTTGAGTTTATCCCTCTACATCATGTCATCCTTCTTAATGCATTACTCTGTTCTTATGAACTTAATACTCTAGATGCATGCTGGATAGCGGTCGGTGTGTGGAGTAATAGTAGTAGATGCAGGCAGGAGTCGGTCTACTTGTCATGGACGTGATGCCTATATACATGATCATGCCTAGATAATCTCATAATTATTCGCTTTTCTATCAATTGCTCGATAGTAATTTGTTCACCCATCGTAATACTTATGCTATCTTGAGAGAAGCCACCAGTGAAACCTATGGCCCCCGGGTCTATCTTTTATCATATAAGCTTTCAATCTAATTTTATTTGCATCTTTACTTTTGGCATCTATATTATAAAATACCAAAAATATATTTATCTTATCATACTATCTCTATCAGATCTCACTTTCGCAAGTGGCCGTGAAGGGATTGACAACCCCTTTATTGCGTTGGTTGCGAGTTCTTTCTTTGTTTGTGTAGGTGCATGGGACTTTTGATGAGCCTCCTACTGGATTGATACCTTGGTTCTCAAAAACTGAGGGAAATACATATGCTACTATTGCTGCATCACCCTTTCCTCTTCAAGGAAAACCAACGCAAGCTCAAGACGTAGCAAGAACCCAAGCCTACGAAAAGACAAAGTTGTTTAAAGAAAATGTTAAAAGATGGCACAACAAAAGAATACAAAAGTGGGAATTTAATGTAGATGACCAAGTCTTGCTATACAATTCTCATTTAAGATTTTTTGCAGGAAAACTCTCTCCAAACGGGAAGGGCCTAACATTATCGAAGAAGTTTACCGTTATGGTGCTATTAAGATCAACAACGCCGAGCGCACTAAGCCGAAGGTGGTTAATGGGAAAAGAATCAAACATTATAGCTTAGGCACGCCTATAAATGTTGAGACTAACATTATTCATTCCATAACACTGGAGGAGTACATAAAGGAAAATTTCCAGAACACTCCAGAACCCTGGAAAGGAATAGGTATGTGATACAGTAAGTAAACCGACTCCAAAAGTTCCCTAAAAGCAATTTTAATCCGTTTTAGAATATTTACAAAATTAGGAAAATAATAAGTAGTCTGGAAAGTGCACGAGTAGGCGACAAGCCTGGGGGGTGCCCTGCCCCTTGGGCGCGCCCTCCCGAGCTTGTTGTGCCCACATGTGCCCTTTGGACTCCGTTTTCTCCCAGGTCAATTGTTTTGCATGGTAAAAATGCATTATATAATATCCTGGAGGTTTTGACCAACATATCACAACAATATCCTCTCTTCTTGTTTCAAGCTATTTTTCTGACAGATCTAGATCGCCATGACGTCTCCAAGTTCATCCAAGGACAAGTTCTACGAGGAGGTCATCATCCCTTACCTCCTGAAAGTGATGAAACACCCTCAAGCCATTGAGATGCGCGAGGGGTGCTTCACATCCGGGATGTTCAAGGGCCAAAGAAGATCGGAAGCATGGAGAGCAGGCTTGAAGCACTGGAGCAGAAGGTCTTCAAGTGCCAAGGGATGGTGGAGTATGAACTCAACGCCAATCACTCCATGATCACGGAATTCACCTGTGATCACAAGCTGGACAACAATAATATTGGAGAGGAAGTATTCAAGCTTCACGAGAGAATTGAGCACCTCCAAGCCCAGATCTATGACCTGCAAAACCAAAACTCTGAGTATGAATCCAGGTTTAAAAGAATGGGTCTAGCTGCAGATTTTAGGACTCCGGAGACTCGTTCATGCTTCTATGATGGTGAGATCATGCCTTGGAAGACGGAGGACAAGCCTCCCACATCATCAACTTCATCATCACCACCTCCAAAGAAGGAGACTTGAGTACACGTGTACGGGCACTCCCCTTGGCTTGTGCCAAGCTTGGGGAAGGTGCCCCAGTATCGTATCACCATCACATCTTTATTTTATCATTTATTTTAGTTTGATCCTTTTGGTTAAACCGAAAGCTTGTAGAATAAATTTTTTAGTATAATCTAGTCTTTAAGTTTTTCTTTCGCAATCTATCTATATAATCGAGTATGAGAGTTACATAATAAAGATTAGTTTTGAGTTGAGGGTTTGCTTTCTTGCTTTCATCCTAGAGATGGTAAAGAATAAAGGAAATAAAAGATTATATAATAATCTTATGGAGAGTGATGACTTCACATATAAGAAGTATAATGCACGAAATTTGTTGAAGGTTGACAAACATAGTATTGGTCATTGTTGTAACTAATGAGAAGTAATGAGGAAAGGGAGGTTTCACAAACAAATACACTATCTTGGACATCCTTTATGATTGTGAGCACTCATTAAAATATTATATGCTCAAAAGTTGATGTCAGGCAAGGAAGACAACGTGATGCGTTAAGTTTCCTTATATCCAAATAGAAGTTATATTGTCATGGATCCTCCAACATGTTGAGCTTGCTTTCTATCCAAAGCTAGCCAAAACTTCCGCACCAAGTAGAGATACTACTTGTGCATCCAAAAACGATTAACTCAGTTTCATGTCATGCGAATCCACTATATCTACCTATGGATTGAGTAAGATCCTTCAAGTAAGTTGTCATCGATGCAAGCAATAAAAATTGCTCTCTAAATATGTGTGATCTTTTAATGTGAGGAAAATAAGCTTTATACAAACTTGTGATGGGGAAGAAATAAAAGTGATGGACCGCATAATAAAGTTCTCTATCACAAGTGGCAATATGAAGTGACGTTCCTTTGCATTAAGATTTTTTGCATCCAGCACATGACAACTCTGCTTCCCTCTGCAAAGGGCCTATCTTTTATTACCTACCTTTATGCAAGAACCATGGTGATCTTCACCCTTCCTTTTACTTTTACTTTTTTCTCTTTTTGGCAATCACTAGATCTAGACATACATATCCACTCGGATGTAGGTGATCATGAGTTATTATTATTGACATTACCCTTGAGGTAAATGGTTGGGAGGTGAAATTATAAGCCCCTATCTTTCTATGTGTCTGACTGGAGCTTTAATCTCATAAGTTTCACATGAGTGTTAGCAGTTATGAAAGATTAAATGATTGTTGAATATGTGAACTTGCTAAATAAAAGCTCTTACATTGACTCCTTTTGACATTATGACAAAATACAATTGCATCAATGACTGAGATCATAGTTTGTTAGTTTTTAGTCAAGTTTATGGTTTATGCTCTACCTTATGAACCAATTATCACTTTAGCATAAGAAGTTATATGGCAATATATTGATGTTCTAAAATACATATCCGTATTTTGTTTTATCGACACCTCTATCTCTAAACATGTGGTCATGATTATTGATCTCAGTTTTTGCTTGAGGACAAGCGAGGTCTAAGCTTAGGGGAGTTGATACGTTCATTTTGCATCATGTTTTATGTTAATATTTATTGCATTATGGATTGTTATTTCACTTTATGATATAATTCTTATGCCTTTTCTCTCTTACTTTACAAGATTTACACGACGATGGAGAATGCCGGTAGCTGGAATTATGGACCGAAAAGGAGCAAATTTGAGATACCTATTCTTCACAACTCCAAATGTCCTGAAACTTTACAAAGAATTGTTTTGAAATATATAAAAAATATTGGGCAAAGAAAGACCAGAAGGGGACCCACCAGGTGGCCACAAGCTTGGGGGGCACGCCCTACCCCTAAGGCGCGCCCCTTGAGATTGTGGGCCCCCTGGCCAGGCTCCGGTGCCCATCTTCTGCTATATGAAGGATTTTGACCTAGAAAAACTCAGGTGGGACTTATGGGATGAAGCGCCGCCTTCTCGAGGCGGAACCTGGGCAGAAGCAATCTAGGGCTCCGGCGGAGCGATTCCGCCGGGGAAACATCCCTCTAGGAGGGGGAAATCGAAGCCATCGTCATTACCAATGATCCTTTCATCGTTGGAGGACCAATCTTCATCAACATCTTCACTAGCACCATCTCCTCTCAAACCCTAGTTCAGCTCTTGTATTCAATCTTTGCCTCAAAACCTCATATTGGTACCTGTGGGTTGCTAGTAGTGTTGATTACTCCTTGCAGTTGATGCTAGTTGGTTTATTTGGTGGAAGATCATATGTTTAGATCCTTAATGATATTTATTACCCCTCTGATCTTGAACATGAACATGCTTTGTGACTAGTTACTTTTGTTCCTGAGGACATGGGAGAAGTCTTGTTATAAGTAATCATGTGAATTTGGTATTCGTTTGATATGTATGTCGTCTTTCCTTTAGTGGTGTTATGTGAACATCGACTACATGACACCTCACCATTATTTGGGCCTGCGGGAAGGCATTGGGAAGTAGCAAGTAGATGATGGGTTGCTAGAGTGACAGAAGCTTAAACCCTAGTTTATGCGTTGCTTCGTAAGGGGCTGATTTGGATCCATATGTTTCATGCTATGGCTAGATTTATCTTAATTCTTCTTTTGTAGTTGCGGATGATTGAGAGAGGGGTTAATCATAAGTGGGAGGATTATCCAAGTAAGAACAGCACCCAAGCACCAGTCCACCCACATACCAAATTATCAAAGTAGCGAACACGAATCATATGTGCATGATGAAAACTAGCTTGACAATAACTCCATGTGTCATTGGGAGTACTTTGCTTTATATAAGAGTTTGTCCAGACTTGTCCTTTGCTATAAAAAGGGTTGGGCCACCTTGCTGCACCTTTGTTACACTTGTTACATGTTTCTCGTTACGAATTACCTTGCCACCAAACTACTTGTTAATGTTAATTTCAGTGCTTGCAGAAAACACCTTGATGAAAACCGCTTGTCATTTCCTTCCGCTCCTCGTTGGGTTTGACACTCTTACTTATCGGAAGGACTACGATTGATCCCCTATACTTGTGGGTCATCAGGGCTTCAGATCAAGGGTGGAACCACGCCAGATCGAGTCGCCCCATCTAGAGGCCGCCGTCCATGCCAATCGCGCATCCTCATGTGGCGCAGCACCACACCCCCACAGCATCGGACGCCCTGCAGCCCAACACACCGCTGAGGCGCCCGTGCACTCCTGCGCCGCCTAGATCCGCACGCCACGCCTACCCTCCTGCCGCACTACTTCTCCATGGACCTCTACACCACATCGCCGCCCTAGCCGCACCGAGGTCGCTCTCCCCGTGCCGGCGTGCGTGCCCCCCATAGAGCTGAGCATCACACACCGACCCAACCCGCGCAAGAGGGGGAACCGACCGCCAGTGCCAGCGCCTAGCGCCATGCGGGCTTTGCCCGGCGACACCCTCCGGCGGCCGGGAATGGGGCCATAGGGAGAAGCTAGCAACGGCTAGGGTTTGCTCCCGTGACGCCCGTAGGAGTGACATAGGAGAGAGTTACCTGTCCTCGTCTTAAATTTGTCTAGACACGTTTTAGTGGTAAATACATCTATATCTAGATAAATCTAAGACAAGTAATATGGATCAGAGGAGGTACATAATTTATGGCAATTGACTTCCATGGGACAACTCTGGTAGAATGGTGTTTTAACTCAAGGTCGCCATATCGGGGGTTATTATGGCAATCGAGGTTATACGGCGATTGTGCTAGAGTTATTTTCACGTATGTACAACATTGAGGAGCACGTGAGAGCATCTACAACCGGGAGCCCCAAACCGACCTCAAACGTCCGGGCGGCCCACCCGGTTACTGACCGGTCACGAAAATCTGACCCAGACGGGCGCCGCAAATGGGCCTCAAACGCCCAGGCTGACCGGCACCTCTCACATCTAGCCAAATATGAGGCGGATATGGGGGCACCTGGGCGCGCCCGCAACGTAGGACTTACGATAGGGTCCCACGCGGAAACGCCCAAAAACACGGCAGTCCGACGGACGCCTCCTTCGTCGTCGTGGTGTGAACACCAGGTGGCGCCGCTCCGGCTCGCAGCTCGTGGCCAAATCCGGCTATTTAAGCCGGCCGACACCCCCCAACCCTAGCCCATCCACCTCCCCCCTCTTTGCGCCGCCACCCGAGCCCGTCCGCCTCCTCTCCCACGCTCTCCCACGCTGTCCGGCATTGCCATGGTCCGGCGCAAGGTCACGACATACGCTATGCTCACGCCGGAGGCAGATCACAGAGGAGATCGAGGCGAGGCGTGCCGCCTGCATCGCCACTAGTCTTCCTCCGGACTCGCCGGAGCCGGAGGAGGAGGAGGAGGAGCAGCCCGAGGAGGAGGAGGAAGAGAAGCTACCGGAGCCAGTGGAGGTGGTGGATCCCGAGGAGAAGGAGCCAGAGCAGCCTGCTCTGGGGTTCAACATGGCGGAGGCAGAGTTCGTTGTCGCCCAAGCCGCGGAGATGACGAAGCAGCAGGCCACCCTGGAGGCCATCCAAGATGATGCCTATGTGGAGGCCAATCGGCAGTTCCTCCGGCGTCCGACACCCTCTTCGGCGAACTTGACGCGGAGATAGAGGAGGAGGAGGCCAGAGCAGAGTAGACGGAGGCGCCAGAGCTGCAGCTGGCACGCATGTACCCGGAGTCGGGCATTGAATCGTGGACATCTCCGAGGAGTAGCTAGATCATCTACATAGTACGTAGGTTTTTTATTTTGCATGCTTTCGTATGGATTTGAGAATCTAGTATGAGATGTCCGAGTGCAGTTGTTTAATTTGAGAATTCTCCGGTCACTGTTTGCGGACGTGTCTGGACACGTCCATGCATGTTTGAGGGGTCATATTTGTCAATTGTCGTATGCCATTGCACATGCTCTGATAGGGCTAAATCTACACAAAACTTCAGCGGAGGAGGGTTCAGGATGTTGTCATATGCTTTCCGAGAAGTCCCGGACGTTTTTATTAGCCTAAAGGGGCACGGTTACGACAGATTGGCAATGATGAGGGCCGGTTATGGCTGCCTGAAACGCATGTGTTGGGCTACCTGCTGGAAAGCATGCAAGTGCATGCCACTGCGCGGCTGTCTGGTCCAAACTGGTGGAGTGCAAAAGCGAACGCAGCGTAACCTGCAATGACCATAACCCACCTTAATAAGCTCACATGGGGCGGCACACCCTGGCGATCTAACTTCACCCTGACATTACAGTACCACATGTCCCCTCTACGCCCTTGACTCGCCACCAACACGCCAAAATCAAAGCTTCCTCCTCCTTTGGTGACACTATTTCAACAACATTACCCTACTGTAGCAGCAATAAGTACTTCATATGTTAGGCCGGCCATGAGATCGCACTTGATTATACAGTATCTGATGGATAAAGTTGATCTACAGTACACTTGTCTTAACAGTAACAATTTGTTGTCAATGCATGTGAGATCGACAGCAAGGCGTACAGTACATATAACATATCCAATCAAAACAAATGAGACGCGCACGCGATCACGAAAGATCTTCCTGGGATACGCGTGCAGGGTGGAGCTGCGATGAGATGGAAAGCTGGACGCCGGATCATGGGGAAGACGAAGACGAAGACGAAGAAGAATACAATACGTGCAGAGTGCAGTGACGAGAAAGAGCTCCCTTGTCCTTATCAACCAAGGCTGCAACCTTTTGCTCTCGTCTCAATCTCATGACCCGAAGTAGTGGAAAAGAGGCCCGATCGGCCGGGAGTGCGCGCGCGCAATGGGGGCCAGGCAGAAAAGGTCGTCGAACCGGATGCCGTCGCGCGCTGCGTCTCTGGAGCCTTCCCTGACCGGGAAAAAAGGCCATCGATCAACGCTCTGCGTTGCACGCTACTAGCAATCGATGCGCGCGCGTATGCCCGTCTCCTGGGCCTCCACCGCGGTGCAGAGCGCTGGCTGTAATAATGCGTGCGTGCTAGCCTTTTCCACGGCGAAAAGGAGAGGAGAGGTTACGTGCAAGTGGGGAGGCCAGGGCGTGTAATATGCGACGTCACGCGCGAAATTCAAACCCCAATGCTGATGCGATGGGTCCCACACGAAAGGGGGGACGCGCATGGTTGCTTGCTTTCCCTCGTCTCATTAAAAACAATAATCCTAACCACGATCGAGCATCGATCCATATGTCTTGATCAATCACGATCGGCGAGAAAGGGGAGCTGCCTAGCGCGGGAGAGAGGAAGAGAAGTAGCAATGTTAAAGGCGGCGCTTTCGGACAAGTACATGGGCGGGCACACATGTAGAAAAGATGACCAAATATGGCCCCGGTCGTGCGTGTAGTTGGCTAATCTCTTCCGTGCGTGATCCGTCGTCCATGGATGGATGGATGGATGGATGGATGGATGGATGGATGGAGCGCGTAGGGCAAACGCTAACTTCCTCTCCTTTTGGCACCCGATCTTTTACGTGCCGCCGTCCCCAAAGAAAGAAAGAAATGCGCTCATCATCATGCTCGTCCAAAAGCCATGCCTCGAGAGCGATGGACGGGGGACTAATTATATGCAAGTAGTATATGTGTGTGTAGAGTTTTCCTTGAACCTATTTTTATATGTTCATGCTTATGCAGCTCACCTCTGCGCGCGCGATCTCGTCTCCGGTCACTCGTTCCGTTCCGTGTGGTCCTCTTCTTGACGATCTTTCAGTGCCCCTTCCGTTGGACCAGCAGTAGGTTGGCCACTTGTAGCCAAATGCAAGCAAACAGAAAGAAGGCTCTAAAAAACCGTAGGCTCGACGAGTTATGGATGCCGTTCGTCTGGACCAGAAAACTCCCTGGCTTTCGGCGGCCAAATCTCACACACATGCACCGATACATACAGATAAGAACTGCGGTACTACGTGTGAGGTTTTCGAGCTTTCCTTCTTTTTTTTTCAGATGGCCTCCTAGCTATATGATGAAAAACAAGGTAGCAGCAGCTTTGGGCTGCAACGTCGCAGCAAAGACTCGCTCGTCCTATGTAGTAGTAGTAGCTTTCACGGCCCACGCGCCGTTCCACGGAATTGTCACGGCACAGCCACAAAGCCACCAAACAGAAAGCGAGGGAGGGCGGCCGCAGAACCAAAGACCAGCACGCGAGTGCTCGTCCCTGTCGTCGTTGCCTGTCCCTGTCGTCGTTGCCTGTCCCCGTCATGGCTTTTTTCCGCTTGTTAACTCTCGGGTCGGGGTCAACCAAATGCCAGGGCCTATATATCGGGTCGACGTACTTACGTTTGCTCCATGCTCTTCTTCGCCGAGGAAACTGCGTGTTTGGTGTGGATGGACCGGTCGGCCGATTCGATCGTGGCTCGCCGCGCATCGTTGTCGACCTCTTCACGCACGGTCGATCCATGTCTATCTATCCATCTGCGTGCATGCGATGATCATCTACGGATACATCTCTCTCCCTCGCTAGCTTTTTCGACGTGCGGCATATATGGCTCGATCGGGATAAGGCCGGCCGGGTGGTCATTATATGCCATCCGTGAATGGAGCAGGGTCTCTCTTCTTCAGCCTTCACCACTAGTTTATTACCACGGTATTCATTTTTTAAATTGGAAAAAATGTTCATTACGGTGCGTGTGCGAGAACGAAAGGGAGAATCGAGAGAGACTGACATGGACAGGACAGGCCACTGGACATGGAATGCAATGGACTCTAGCTAGCTAACTTGGCCGTGTCTGTCGACCACGCGACGCGGAACAGGGAGCTGTCGATGGCGCGCGCGGGATACGTTCCTGTACCAAGAGATCATTTATGTATGCGCCAACAAAGCGGAGATCTCGGCGGTTAGATTATGCATGCATGCATACGCCGCTGGTCACGCGTACGTCCGTCTCGTGGTTGTGGGTCCATGCATGCATGAATGTACTGCCACCTTGCATTATTTCAAATATGTATATGTATATGTATATGTATATGTATATGTATATGTATATGTATACGCGGATCTCCGGAATGTACCGCTTGCTGGCTAGGGGGAGGAGCGCATGCATGCATACACTTTGTAAAGCGCGTGAGCAGCCATGGGTGCATATGATGCATGATACAGGGAATATATTCTTGCTTCCGTCGGTGTGAAGGCTGTTCGTTACTTCGTACCAAGTACGTATCCATCCTTTTCAGCTCATTTAACCGTATTTAACTCGGTGCCAGATATTAACTGTATCTTTAGTGGCAGGTGCCGATTTCTTCTTTTTGAGAGCAGAAGAGGAGCGTTAGGTTTTGTTTTTTAGGGGTAGAGGAGCGTTAGGTAGCCAAGAACGTGCGCGTGAAAGGCATCCGAATTTTCACAGGTTATTCGATTTAGTTTTTTATAGGGGTGTTAATTGGATTTATATTTTTCTGAGGATTTGTTAATTGGATTTAGATGGTACAGTATTTGGAATTGGAGTAGGAAATGTACCAAGTGTTCAGCTTGGTAAGCTATCAACAAAAAAATGCAATCAAGGAAGCCGTCGATATTTTTTTTTGAGGGGGGAGCACACGTCTTTGCCAAATTTATCCAACCGTCATGGCCCAGCGAGAGTGAACTCAAACATGCGGCCTGCCAGCGTGGTCAGCTCGCGTGCTTCTTCTGCCGCTAGGGCCATGTGTCGCCTACACTGCAGCCGAGCGCGAGTTTTTCCTCTTTTAGTTTTTTTGGATTTTCCAATATTTGTAGCACAGTTTTTCCTCGGGTTGGTTTTTTGGTTTCCCTTTTTGTTTGGTATTCTCAGGATTTTCTTTTGGTTTTCTTCAAGTTATTTTCCTTTTTCTTTTTTCTATTTTCTTGAACATATATATAATTTCTTCATACACATAGTACATTATTTGTATATATCATGATATTTTTTTACACATTTAACATTTTCAAATACATGAGTAACGTTTTTAAATATATGATTTTTACGTTTTTCCTCGACATCTAATACACTTTCTTATATATGTTTAAATTTTTTAAATAAATTATTCAAAAACAAGTTCAAACACTTGTTGTGAGCATTTTTTTCAAATACACGTTGATTTTTTGTATGATAAGAAAAATTATTCTTAAACTACTTGAACATTTTATTTTTTATACATTGATTTTTTTTTAAATAATGTAACAAGCATTCTGTTTGAAACATATGAAGATTTTAAAAATATAACATACACATTTTAATTGTACATTTTTTATTACACAAACATTGGATCCCATCGAATAACATATTTTTAAATGCTACATACATTTTTTTTGAAACGTGTGAAACAAACCTAAACGTTACATACATTTTTTTGTGTGGTATATAAACATTTTTTCAAAAGTTTGAGTGAACATTTTTAACCCTACATTTTACATATTTTAATGTGCGATGAACACTTTCATAGAATTGAACTAATTTACATTTTCATAATAATGTAATTAGTAATTTTTTAAAATAAATCAAAATAAAAAAGAGAAAAATACACGTGGCATCAGTGTGATGTCAACATGATGATGCCAAGTGATTACTTGGTCAGTCCAGTACCAGCTCCCTGCATGTGACCTCTCATAGGAGTCACTTAGGGCGTCACATTGCCGCGGCCGTCATTTGTCCGTTGTGGCAAACACACACCATGGGGCAGTGAGTCGGCCCAATAAGGTCGTGCATCCCTATTCTTTGTTTGTTTCTTTAATTGAGTATGTTTTTCAAGAAATACAATACAGATGTAGACGCTTACACATATGTTGTGACGTCCCATTCATAACCTTGCACTAATCATCCAGTAAGTGGGCTTGTCCTTCGGCTTCAGTAAGTATTCCATATTGCTATTGATACTCCGAAGGGCATAGTTTTGCTCTTACAACAAAATAACTTCATGAGTGAGGGATGTGTTCTGAGCACAGATTGTTTCAAAAACTCTTAAAGTATCAATTCCAGATGGGGAGAGATGATCATTAAGGGGTTGCAGTATGTCTCCCTTTTCTGCAGTTTCTTCTATAGGCATGGTATGATCTCCCTCTCGGATCTGGCTTCATGTGACCTACTCAACTTCATCTTGCTTGCCGGTGTCCTCCTCTCCAGACGACCACTCATAATAAACCTTGCTGTAAGGGTGATACGTCTAAAACATATCTATAATTTATGAAGTATTCATGCCATGTTTATAAAAAATTTATATGGTTTTTGTATGATTTGATAAGAACTAACCCGGACTGAAGCTGTTTTTAGCAAAACTACCGTGATGTCATTTTTTGTGCAGAAATAAAAGTTCTTGGAATAGGCTGAAAATTTACGGTGATTTTTTGTGGACCAAAAGAGACCCGGAAGCTTCGTGGGAGGACCAAAAGACCCATGAGGACACCACAAGCTCGCTAGGTGTGCCCTACACCCTAGGGAGCGGCGACCGAGCTTGTCGCTGGCTCATGGACCCCCTTGACGTGAGACCAACGCCAAAAAATCCTATACATACCAAAACTCCCGAAAAGAACCCTAGATGAGAAGTTCCGCCGCCGCAAGCCTCTGTGGCCACGAAAAACCAATCGGGGCCCTGTTCCGGAGGGAGAAATCATTAGCGGAGTCCATCTTCATCATCCCGACGGCCTTCATGATGAGGAGGGAGTAGTTCACCCTCGGGGCTGAGGGTATGTACCAGTAGATATGTGTTTGATCTCTCTCTCTCTCTCTCTCTCTCTCTCTCTCTCTCTCTCTCCCATGTTCTTGATTTGGCACGATCTTGATGTACGGGAGCTTTGTTAATATATTTGGATATTATGGTGTTCTTCCCTCTCTGTCACTTGTGGTGATGAATTGAGTCTTGATCTTTGAGGTTTCGTTATGTTGGATTGAATATTGGACTTGAGAACACTTGATGTATGTCTTGCGATGGGATATCTGTGGTGACAATGTGATTTTCTATTGATTCACCTGATGTATGTTCTGGTACTCAACTCGCGGATACCCGAGGTGACATTGGGGTAATCTATGCATAGGGGTTGATGCACATTTTTTTCCTACATTCTCCGATAGAAACTTTGGAGCGATTCTTTGTTGCATGTTGAGGGGTTGTTATATGATCCAATTAAATTATCATTGTTGAGAGATTTTGCAGTAGTGAAAGTATGAACCCTAGGCCTTGTTTTCAAGCACTGCAATACCATTTTTGCTCACTTGTGTTACTAGTTACCTTGCTGTTTTCATATTTTCATATTACAAAAACTTATATCTACTATCCATATTACACTTGTATCACCATCTCTTCGCCGAACTAGTGCACCTATACAATTTGCCATTGTATTGCGTGTGTTGGGGACGCAAGAGATTTCTTATATTTGATTGCAGGGTTGTTTGAGAGAGACCATCTTCATCCTACGCCTCCCATGGATTGATAAATCTTAGGTCACCCACTTGAGGGAAAATTGCTACTATCCTACAAAACTCTGTGCTTGAAGGCCCAACATGAGTCTACAAGAACAAAGGTTGCATAGTGGACATCAAGCTCTTTTCCAACATCGTTGTCGGGGAGGTGAGTTCTTGAAGGTATATATTTAGATCTTGCAATTGAATCTTTTAGTTTCTTGATTTATCACTAGTTTTGCTTATAAAAGAAAACTACAAAAATGGAATTGAGGTTACATCCTATGCTTCATCTTTTAAATGTCTTTCGAGAAAATAAGGATTCAGATAATCGTGCTCAATTGCTAGAGGAAGAATTTAATAAAATGTTTAATGTGAATCATTTGAATGATGAGCATGATTGCAATGTTGTTAGTACTTTTGCTATGAATATCCATGATGCTAATGATATGCAAAGCCATAAGCTTGGGGATGCTATGTTTGATGAACTTGTTATTTTTAGTCCCCCAAGTATTGATGAGAAAATTTGTTATGATGATAGCATGCCTCCTATTTATGATGATTATATTGATGAAAGTGAGTTTGGAAGAGTGTTAACTCTAGGTACTAATGATCCCACTATTTTGGAGGGTGTTGAATCGTATTATAATGATAAAAGTGGATTTGGAGAGGTCGTGACTTTATTTAGTAATGAATCCACTATTTTGGAAGAGGTTTTATGAAAACAAAGTTGCTATCTATGATGATTATGGTGATGACATGTATGCTATAAAGAATAATGATAATCTTGAATCTTATCATCATCATTTTAATTCTCAAATTGATTATGTCAATCAAGTATCACATGATAGTTATTTTGTTGAGTTTGCTCCCACTACTATTAATGAGAATAAATTTGCTTATGTGGAGAGTAATAAAAATGTTATGCTTGTGGATCATGAAAAGAATGCTTTCTGTGATAGTTATATTACTGAATTCATTCATGCTGCTACTGAAAATTGTTATGAGAGAGGAACTTATGCTTTTACATATTTCAATAATATCAAGTTTCCTCTCTATGTGTTTAAAGTTCTGAAGTCATGCTTGTTTTGCCTTCCTATGCTAGTTGATTCTTGTTCTCATAAATTGTTTGCTCACAAAATCCCCATGCGTTGTAAGTGGATTAGGCTTAAATGTGCTAGTCATATGCTTCATGATGCCCCCATCATGTTTCAATTCTTATATTTTATGTGAACATCGTTGAAATCATCATGCCTAGCTATTAACGCATTAAAGAAAATTGCTTGTTGGGAGACAACCCCAATATCTTTACCTACTGTTTTTATGTGTTCGCATGATTAAGCTACTATAGTAATCATGTTTTATAGCTTTTGTTTCAATAAAGTGCCAAGTAAAGCCCTTGGGATAGTGTGGATGATAGTTGACTTGATTCTGTGTAAAAATAGAAACTTTCGCACCTAATAGAAGAATTGTATAAATTCACTGGAATGTGAAAAAAATTCTAATATTTTAACACATTATTGATATACAAATTTCCTACATTGTCCTAATTTTTTATAATTTTTGGAGTAACATAAGTGTAGCCAATATTCAGATATTTACATACTGTTCTGTTTTTGACAGATTCGGTTTGCAATGCATAGTTTGCTTGTTTTATGGTTTCTATGACTTAATTGCTTAGTGTAAATTGTGGAAACTATATAGTACAGAAGGCATTATGTGGAAACAATTATGAATCTTGTCTTTGACACTACCTAAGTGCATGATTTACTCTTTATCATT
The DNA here is from genome assembly GCA_021437245.1 of Aegilops speltoides. Taxonomy (NCBI): domain Eukaryota; kingdom Viridiplantae; phylum Streptophyta; class Magnoliopsida; order Poales; family Poaceae; genus Aegilops; species Aegilops speltoides. Next base: position 361,006,497 of record CM038146.1, on the reverse strand, counting down.
CTAACCTATCTCACGAAGTTCTGTTAAGTTTTATGTGATTGAAGTTTTCAAGTTTGGGTGACACTACTGCAGGATGCTATTAATGCGACACTACGATCAGAGACCCTTCGACGAAACTGTGTGCGATGCAATAATCGCAAACGGTGGTGTAAAATACCCGTCAAAAAAGATGCAAAACATTTGCGATGATGAATGCATCAAACAAGGTTCAGATTTTGGTTCCATGTGCGATGCAGGGCATACGGTTCAGTTCAATTAACTATTTGTGATGAGGAGGAACAAAAGAAATGGGCAGCCAGCGGAAGGTGTGCGATATACAGCATACGGTTCACTCGGATGAACTATTTGTGATTAGGCAACACAAAAGAAACGGTCAGGCAGATCAAGGTGTGTGTGATATACGGCATGCGGTTCACTCGGATGAACTGTTTGCGTTGAGACAAGAGAACAAAAATGGTTCAATATAACAAGATGTGTGTGATATGCGGCAAACAGGTCTGTAGTCATAAATGTGTGTGAAGACTGATAAGAACACAGACGATTGCTTCTAATAAGACGTATGTGATATGCCTTGTCTACACAACATCTATTGGCCATTGAGGGACGGGCGGTCATCCAGATACGCCATAAGGATGCGAAGAGGCATCTTATATCAGCAAGGACTAGTTGTTCCACCAGTAGCTCATCTAAGAGAACTCTCAAGTTAAGTGTGCCCAAGCTGGAGCAGTCATCAGATGGGTGACTGGATGGGAAGTTGTGTTGATGTTAAATTAACTGATAATTTGACCGAAATGACCAACTCCCTCAGCTAATTTAACCTCAAGGTCCTTGTTTCTTATTTTTATTTTATTTTTGACAAATGTTAAAGAAGGTCTACCGCATTACTTTTTGACAATGTGTATACGTGGCATACAGTTGATCCATCCGACCTGTTTGTGATGGAATAAGCCGTGTGTGTTGTGGGCAAATGCTTGCTAGTGTACAACCATTTGCGATTGACGAATTCTTCACCGACGGGTTCCCTAGTGTGGTCCGTGTTCATCTCATCATCATCTACTTCTTGTGCTAGCTCGATGTTCCTTATATGCTAAGTTTCCATTAATTGATGGCGTTCTATGGACATGCCACCGTTTCCCACCATTTCCTCACATGTTTCCCGCCACCCAGAGATATTGCACATAAACCTTGGCGTGGAGCGACGCACGGAGGCAACAAGTGCAGCCTGTAGCACATCCACCTTTTCCAAGCATGCCAATGCACCAAAGCGCCGCCTCTGCCATCAACCTTGTCGACGAGGAAAACCATAAGGCGCTACGACCCGTTGAGGCCACGGCGCTCCTCGGCAACGCGATGGACAACGCCGTGATGTGCGCCATCGCCAGGGTTGATCAGACCCTTGGCGCATGGCGCTTCAGCTCCGCGGATCAAGATAGGCATGGCAACACCGAGACGCTGCAGCTCGCCGCACAACATGATCGATGACGTACTGCAGAGCAAGCTAGGCGCATCTATGCCGATAGGCCGCGACTCGCCGCACGGAGAGATCGTTGGAGCGCCGCAGAGCAAGAGGCGCGGTGCACCGCACAACAAGAACATATCCATCGGCGCTTGCCTGCTGTCTCTAGGGCGTCGCAGCGGAGTACACGTCTTGTCAGTACCCCCATTCCTTGCCAAGAGTGGGCACATGCCCTCTGCACCATGCTTGCACCATAGGTCGGCCGCACCGTACTTGCACCGGATGCCTGCCGCGCCATTCGCATGGGTAACGATGTTCGCCTTGTCCGCGGCCCGCTCTATGCTAGTGCGCTGGTCGGTAGGCTCGATCGCCTCCTTGGCCCAGATGTCCACCTGGACGCAGTAGAGGAACATGGCCATTGCATCCTCGAGGTGGTGATCTCCGATGAAATAGCCAACTTGGAGCTCGAGATCGCGCTCCAGATGTACCGCGAGCATGTCGATCACTTGGACGAATGCCTGCACGAGTTCAGGCAGAGCCAAGAGCTACCGTAGGGAAGGGCTACTGGTCATGGTCTCATGGACGTGTTTTATTTTATTGAGTCATTTTGATGTTGACAGCTATGTATTCATAGCAATCATATTATTGCTCTGTTTATTGCTATATTTCAATGTGTGTACTCTGTTTTCCATTCTTATATGCTCTGTTTCAATGTGTCTTTATACGCTTTCCATTATGTATATGTGGATGATAACAGATAGATTCAAATTAGTATACAAAAATAGATAGAAAATGGAATTCATAATATATATAATATTAATTGTTCATTAGTTCATCACAGAATATATATAATATCATCATATATACGTGATGATACTTAACTACTAGGTACAATGCATAAAATTGAAAACAAACAATACTAAAACTAATAATCCCTCACAGGGCGATATTCGGCAGCCCTCGCCAGCCAGCTCCACAGTGCGCGGCGTCTTCAGGCGGAGGCGTACTCCGCCTCCTCCGCCTCATGATTGCTTGGCGTGCCGATCGCCTCTTGCGAGCAGCAGCGCCTGAACGATCTTGCCATTTTGTTGGGCGCCCACCAGAGCTCCTCGTCGGTGGCACGCTGGAGCTTATCAGCCCATCTCCATGTAGCGACGAGGCACCTAGCGCCTCTGGCCTTCCTCGTGAAGTACCCGTGCGTACACCTCCTCCGTACGACGACGCGCCCACCCCCAAAGCTCTGCCACCACCTTTTTCTAGGCGGCATCACGGGCTTCACAGGCCGCTTGGTACCTGGCATCCTCCTCCGCCATCTCCTTCTTGAATGCCACTTGCCTGGCTTTCTCAGCCAGCGGCAGCGACTTCCAAAGACAAAGATCGTACTAGCCCCAAAACCAATCCAAAGTTGGGGGTCTGGTGCAACCTCGTCTGGCGGTGCGTAGGTGTCCTCATCGCTGCTCTTCAAGTGAGCGTCCTCGGGGGGTGGCCACTCCTCGTCGGCACGTGGGCAGACCAGCGGCACCATGGCAGAGATTTGAGAGAGAGAGAGAGAGAGAGAGAGAGAGAGAGAGCAAGGGGAGGATCTAGATGAGAATGCAGGCGGAACGACGTGAGCAAGGTAGTATTTATTGGCGACCGGAATCTAGATCAATGGGAACAGTACACACGCCGGTTGGTGGAATTTACGAGTACTGTAGTGTGAATTACACACGATTCCCGCAGTAAAATCCATGTGTGAACATAATAGCTGACGGTTCCCAATGCAGAATCGTGTCTGATTAATAAAGCCCGCCGCTCACCTTCCAAACCTTGAGGTGCGAAATAGAGTGCCAATCGTGTGGGGTCGGCTGTCTTGCCAGATTTTACATTTTCTTTTTTGAACACCCGATATATACAATGTCTGATAATTTTTTAACTCGCACACAAGTACAAGTATGATTTTATTTTTCAAACCGTTATGGTTAGCAGTTGCATATAGATGTAGTTTAAATTTAAATTACGGTCATTAAATGGCTAGAAAATCACTTAAATGTCTTCAAAAGGTCAAATGACTTCCTCTCCCGCCCCCAACGCCCATACCAACAATGCAGGCAATAGGAGTGGCTTTGGGCATTGATCCGTCAGAGTTATCGGTTGAGAAGCTTATGGCTTCTCCACGACCAGCTGAAGAGGATGATGTTTCTCATGATGATTGACGACCCAAGAAGCTTAGTGGAGAGTGGGGCACTTTTGTTCTTGTGTACGTTTATTTTTAGTACCTTCTGTTTGTGTGCCTGTCTGAACTTCGCGGTTACTTTCGTTTGCACTCTTGTTATGATCTTGTCCATGTTGTTAAGCAGCTGGATCTGCAACTACTTCTCAGTGATGGGTTTTTATGGATAATTCATATTATCGTAATTGGAATGTGCTCTGTTGGAATGTGTGTGGGTTGAATTTTGAGGCTAGGCAGCGTGATTTACGTGCAAAGATTGAGGAGAGCAGATGTTTTGTCATCTGTTTGCAGGAAACTAAATGTGAAAACTTGGACATTCGCATGATTAGATCCTTTTGTCCTAGGAGGTTCGATCAATTCGCGTTCTCGCCCTCTATGGGAGCTTCTGGTGGGATCCTAGTCATTTGGAATTCCTCGATGTTTCACGGCCATCTTGTTGATATCCAAAGATTTGGCGTTGTGGTCTCCTTCCAATCATTACACAATTCTGAAAAATGGACCTTAGCTTTTGTGTATGGGCCATGTGAGGGTCAGCCTAGGGATGATTTCGTTAGTTGGCTATATCATCTAGACATCCCTCCAGATGAAAATTGGCTATTGTTGGGGGACTTTAACTTCATCAGATCTTTGGATAACATAAACCTCCCAGGTGGTGATATTAATGATATTTTCCTCTTCAACGAAATCATTGGTCACCTTGGTTTTTTGGAGCTGCCTCTGAAAGGACGTAGCTTCACCTGGTCTAATATGCAGCAAAACCCCTTGCTCGAGCAGCTAGACTGGTTCTTTACCACTGTTGATTGGATTTCTCATTACCCAAATACTGTGGTTAACCCACTGGCTAGAACTGCCTCGGATCATGTGCCTTGTGTGGTGTCCATTGACACTAACATTCCTGCGGCCAAGGTTTTTAGGTTTGAAAATTTCTGGGTTGATATGCCAGGTTTCATGGATTGTGTCACCAAGTCTTGGAATTCACTGGTATTCTCTGATCTGTCTACTTCTGCGGTTCTCACAAGGAAGTTTAAGCGACTGCGGTATGATTTGAAAGTTTAGAGCAGAAAGTTATCTTACATCAAAAAACTTACTGTTGATTTCTCAAAGGTGATCCTCCACTTCGATCAGTTGGAGGAAGTGAGGCCTTTAACAAGGCCGGAGTTCAGTTTATGGAAAATTGTTAAGTTCCACTCTGAACGCCTGTTAAAAATCCACTACATTTATTGGAAGCAGAGGTGCACTATTCGGTATATAAAGGTTGGTGAGGAAAATTCTAAAAAATTTCATGGCATGGCCTTGGAGTGTATGAGGAGGAATTCCATCTCCAGTTTGAAAACCAATGCAATGCTGGATCCTGTGACTGATCACGCCCAGATGGCGGGAATTCTATGGGCTTCATTCAAATCAAGGATGGGCTAGGCCCAAGGGATTAATATGGGCTTTGATTTGAACCAAATAATTCAGCCCGTCCCGGGACTGGAGGAGCTCTCTTTGCCATTTACAGATGAGGAAATCAACCAAGTTTTGAAAGAATTGCCGGTGGATAGGGCACCTGGGCCTAATGGCTTTAATGGGATGTTTGTCAAGCGATGCTGGCCTATAATTGAGAATGATTTCTTGAGGCTTATTAAGGATTTTTATGAGGGGAAGCTTTCGTTGGAAAACATTAATGGCTCCCTCATTACACTCATATCCAAGATCATTTCACCTGAAGGGCCTGATGATTTCCGGCCTATATCTCTAACCAACACTTGTCTCAAATTTTAACAAAGTTGCTGGCCAACCGGTTGCAGAAGGTGATCCTTAAGTGTATTCACAAAAACCAGTATGGGTTCCTCAAGGGTAGGTCAATACAGGACTGTCTGGCATGGAGTTTTGAGTGTATCCATCAGTGTAAGCAGTCCAAGCGTCCAATCATAATTCTTAAACTGGATTTTGCCAAGGCCTTTGACACTGTTGAGCATGAGGTTATTATACAGATGCTACAACATAAAGGGTTTGATGCCAAATGGATATCTTGGGTTAAGCAAATCCTGTCCACAGGTTCTTCGTCTGTGCTGTTAAATGGAATTCCAGGAAAATAATTCAAGTGCAAGTGTGGTGTCAGGCAGGGTGATCCCCTCTCACCTCTGTTGTTTGTCCTCACATCGGATTTGTTGCAGTCAGTGGTGAACCAAATGTTGGAGCTGCGGAATGAGGGAGCCATTAATGTTTTCACTTTTATGAGGTCATTGATGATTTTATGATTGCAGTCAATGTGGTGTTCACTTTTATGAGGTCAATTATGATTTTATGATTGCAGTCAGTGGTCAACCAAATGCTGCATACCTTCCAACAATCCACGGGTTTAAAAGTGAACTTTGTAAAATCATCAATGATTCCATTGAATATGGATGATGAGGAAGCTGCTAGGCTTGCTGCCATTCTTGGTTGTAGAATTGGTCAGCTTCCATTTACCTACCTTGGACTGCCTTTGGGAACTACTAGGCCCAGGATCATTGACATAATGCCCCTAGTTGACAGTCTTGAGAAGAGGTTGACTGCAAGTTCTTCCATGTTGAATCAAGGCTCTCGCTTGCAGCTACTTACTTCTGTTCTGACCTCTTTGCCAATATACTTCCTGTGCAGCCTAAATATTCCACCAGGAATCATTAAGCAGTTGGACATAACCTTTTGGCAATGTCTCTGGAGGGGTAACAATGATGCTCCAAAGCAGTCTCTGGCTGCATGGGAGCTGGTATGCAGGCCAAAGGACAAAGGTGGTTTAGGTGTTATTAATCTGAACATCCAGAATAAAGGCCTCCTCATCAAGCATCTACACAAATTCTATAACAAGGTTGATATTCCTTGGGTGACCTTGATATGGAACAACTACTATGATCTTGGTGTCCCCCATCCCACAGCTCAAGCCGGTTCATTCTGGTGGAGGGATGTGCTGAAACTGCATGAGGCTTATACTGCTATTGCCTCAGTTCATATCAACATGGGTGACACTGCTCTGTTCTGGACTGATTCTTGGCACATTGGGGGTTCTGCTAGACCCTTATGTTCGAGATTGCCTAGGTTATTTTCTTTTGTCAATAATGATAAGCTCTCGATGCAGGATTTCCTTCAATCCCAGGATCTATTCTCCATGTTTTACTTGCCCCTTTCCCATGAGGCTGTTGCTGAGCTACACGTTCTGGAAGGTTGGATCATGCAGTTATACAGGGACCCCACTATTCCTGATGTTTGAATTTGGCCTGGTAAATATGGGGAATACTCTGCTAAAAGCTTCTACACGATCATGCACTCTCACCAACCTACAATACAACCTTGCAAATGGTTGTGGCAGAGTAGGTGCACTATGAAGATCAAGGTTTTTGGGTGGTTGTTATTCTTTGACAGACTAAACACCAAGGATATGCTAGTCCGAAGGCATTGGCGCTCAAGCCAAGATGACAATCTTTGTCTCGTTTGTAGTGAGCTTGTGTATGAGGATAAGATCCACGTGTTCTTTAATTGCACATTCAGTTGCAGAGTCTGGAATTATTTGGGCATTGATTGGAATGGAGGCTCTGATATACAGCAATGTATCATGCATGCTAGATCCAGCTTCAGGCACCTTTTCTTCTTTGAAGTCATGCTAACAGCAGCCTGGAATATTTGGATTTTAAGAAATGGCAGAACCTTCAGAGCCGAGAGAGCTACCTTCAGTGCTTGGAAGAGTAAATTCATCCATGATGTTTCATTACTTGCTCATAGGGTGAAGGATAGTATTAAACCAAAACTGTTGGCTTGTTGATTCTTTGTTGTAAAGCAGGTAGGGATAATTAGTCATAGGTAGGTTCTTTTCTTAGTCTTTGTATATTCTGTCTTTTGCCTATACAATTTTGTTTTATTAATAAAGGGTTGTGGGGCTTTGCCTCACAGTAAATATTAAGAAAAAAGACCCCTGAAATTTTCCAAATTTTCACATAACAGTTGCATTAGTGCACCTTACATGTAGAAAAGAATTGAAGGCTGTAAGAGGAAGCTATCTGCCATTCATCATCAAACATGCATTATTTCCTTCTCGGAACCACGAGCCTTCTAGTGAGTTTCTCCGGTTTGTTAGGGGTGTGTGTCCAAACTTTCGTCAAATAGGCCAATTTTTTTACCACATCATCTTGGTGGCATGACATTACATCAAGCAAGGTTTCATGTTTTTCTAATCATTTAAATTTTTTTGGAATTAAAATGCCATGGCACCCCATGCATGTGTCCATGCCGTGAGACGAATATGTTTGAAAATTCCTTCTAATTTACTGCAAGTGGAATTAACTCGCACACAAGTACACAAATATGATCTTTCAAACCGTTATGGTTAGCCGTTGCATGTACATCTAGTTCAAATTTGAATTATGGTCATTAAATGGCTAGGAAATCACTTAAATGTCTTCAAAAGGTCAAATGACCCCTGAAATTTTCCAAATTTTCACATGATAGTTTGTATCAGTGCACATTACATGTAAAAAAAAATTAAAGGCCGCAAGAGGAAGCTATCTGCCGTTCGTCATCAAACATGCATTGTTCCCTCTCGGAACCACGAGTCTTCTAGTGAGTTGCTCCGGTTTGTGGGGTGTGTGTGTCCAAACTTTCATCAAACAGGCCAATTTTTGTACCACATCATATTGGTGGCATGACATTACATCAAGCAAGGTTTCATACTTTTCTGATTATTTTTTAATTTTTTGGAATAAAAATGCCATAGCACTCCATGCATGTACATGTGTCCATGCCGTGAGACCAATATGTTTGAAAATTCCTTCTAATTTACTGCACCTGGAATTAACTCGCACCCAAGTACACAAATATGATTTTTCAAACCGTTATGGTTAGCCATTACATGTACATCTAGTTCAAATTTGAATAACGGTCATTAAATGGCAAGGAAGTCACTTAAATGTCTTCAAAAGGTCAAATGACCCCCGAAATTTTCGAAATTTTCACATGATAGTTTGTATCAGTGCACATTACATGTAGAAAAATTTTGAAGGCCATAAGAGGAAGCTATCTGCCGTTCGTCATCAAACATGCATTGTTCCCTCTCAGAACCATGAGGCTTCTAGTGAGTTGCTCCGGTTTGTGAGGGTGTGTGTCCAAACTTTCGTCAAATAGGCCAATTTTTGTACCACATCATCTTGGTGGCATGATATTACATCAAGCAAGGTTTCATGTTTTCCTGATCATTTTTGAATTTTTTGGAATTAAAATGCCATGGCACTCCATGCATGTGTCCATGCCGTGAGACCAATATGTTTGAAAATTCCTTCTAATTTACTACACATGGAATTAACTCGCACACAAGTACACAAACATGATTTTTCAAACCATTATGGTTAGCCGTTGCATGTACATCTAGTTCAAATTTGAATTACGGTCATTAAATGGCTAGAAAATCACTTAAATGTCTTCAAAAGGTCAAATGACCCCTGAAATTTTCCAAATTTTCACATCACAGTTAGTATCAGTGCACATTACACGTAGAAATTTTTTGAAGATCGTAAGAGGAAGCTATCTGCCGTTCGTCATCAAACATGCATTTTCCCTCTCGAAACGACGAGCCTTCTAGTAAGTTGCTCCGGTTTGTGAGGTGTGTGTGTCCAAACTTTCATCAAACATGCCAATTTTTGTACCACATCATCTTGGTGGTGTGAAATTACATCATGCAAGGTTTCATGTTTTTAATTTTTTGAAATTTAAATGCCATGGCACTCCATGCTTAATTGTGTCATAGCCGTTAGACAAATATGTTTGAAAATTCCTTCCAATTTACTGCACATGGAATTAAATCGCACACAAGTACACAAAATATGAGTTTTCAAACCGTTTTGATTATCTGCTCCATGTACATGTAGTTCAAATTTTAATTGCGGTCATTAAATGGCTAGAAAATCACTTAAATGTCTTACAAGGTCAAATGACCCCTGAAATTTTCCAAAATTTGACATGACAGTTGTATTAGTACTACAAATTTTCTCGTACATTTAAAACACCATCCGTTGGTCCGGCCAAACAGTCCGGCCAAAGCATATAGTCCGGTTGTCTGGATACCCCCTAATCCAGGACTCCCTCAGCGCCCCCCTCCACAGTTTACACCCCCGGTCATATTCTCGCGGTGCTTAGGTGAAGCCCTACGCATATCACATCACCATCACCATCACCACGCCATCGTGCTGACGGAACTCATCTACTTCCTTGACCCTCTGCTGGATCAAGAGCTCGAGGGACGTCAACGCGCTGAATGTGTGCAGAACTCCGAGGTGCCGTACATTCGGTTCTTGATCGGTCGGAACGAGAAGACGTTCGACTACGTCAACCACGTTAAGCAAACGCTTCCACTTTCAGTCTACGAGGGTACATGGACACACTCTGCCCTCTCATTGCTATGCATCTCCTAGATAGATCTTGCGTGAGCGTAGATTTTTTTTTGAAATTGCATGCTACGTTTCTCAACAGTTTGGTTGTATCTGAGTGGTGTGATGGTGCTCGAAACCTTTGTACCATGTCTTGGGTGTGTTTGTTGTGTGTCGTGGTGGCGTGTGTGTGTTCGGCTCGCTCAGATGTATGTGGTGATGTTTACTTTATAATATAAAGCGGGGGGACCCCTTTTTCGGTATTCAACGTAGGGGAGGCAGGTGGGGCTCCTGGACACGCTAACTCAGTGCAGGGACGACGATGTCCGCGAAGACGACAAGGGCCATGGCGAAGGCTATGGCCGCGCATGTTGCCGAGAAAAGGGCGAGCGAGGGAGCGGGGAAAGAGTGGGCTAGGGTTCTCTCAGGGGTGCACGGGCGACGTCCTTATCCATTGGTGGAGCCATGGGATGGTTGAAGCGTGCGCATCCGTGACATGTGCGGCCATGGCGCGCGCGCGGCTCTGGGCGGTGGGCTGGGCCAGATGCACTGTGACCAGTGGCGTAGTGAGTTTTTGTTCCTTTTCTTTTTCTGTTTTCTGTTTCTTTTGCTTTTGTTTTGTATCTTATTTTGCTATCATTTGATTTTTTTCTATGCATGGAACTTGCCACATAAATGTAACACAATATTTTGAAGAGGCTCACAGAGGTTGAAGTCATTTTGAAATGCTTAAATTTTGTTTAGTATTTAAATGGGCATATTAAGTGTTGCTGGTCCACTTAAATATTCCTTGGTGCAGTTTGGGAGTTCAAACATTGTTGGTTTCTTCATGACAATTACTCGGGAATTATTTGGACTATTACCAACATTTTTGTTTTACTGTTTGAAAGAATAACATTTTGACTTGCAATTTGAATTTGAATTTGAGTTTGATTTGAAACTAAGTGGCACTTAAGCTTTGTAAAACATGATGATTTGACACAATTAGGGGAGATATCACTATAGCTTAATTACATGGGCGTTACATATGCACACACACTTAGCTATGTAAACAAATGTATGCACACTTGCGACAAACAGTATGAGCGAGTGGGCCGACCCAATATGGTATGTCATTCTCTTTTTTCGTTGTTTATCTTTGTTTTATTGTGCCACATTTTCGTATTATTAGTTAAGGACTGCCTTTTACAAATGTTATTCTCAATTCCTTTGACGGTGACAAGCGCCGCAACGAATTTGCATCAATCAGAGAGTTTTGATGATTTTTCTAGATTATTGATTGTAAATGGGTTTACAAAATCAAGAAAAGGGTAGATGGCTCAGTTGACATGTATAAGGCATGTCTAGTTGCAAAATCTTTTAAACAACATTATGGTCTAGATTATGATGATACGTCCAGTCCTATTGTTAAAGCTGTAATATTAAGCTTGTACTAGCTACTGTTGTGTCCGGGGTGGAACTAGATGTTCAGAATGTGTTTTTGCATGGTGTTTTGGAAGAGGAGGTTTACATGAGACAACTACCTGGGTATTAGAATAAGAAAGCACCCATTATGTGTGCAAGCTTGATAAGGCTCTTTATGGCCTGAAATAAGCACCAAGAGCTTGGTACTCAAGGTTGAGCTCCCAGTTAAGGCATCTTGTTTGTGTTGCATCCAAAGCCGACACATCACTTTTCATTTATAACAAGGCAAACAGAGTTATATTGTGTTGATATATGTTGATGATATTATAGTTGTAAATTCTTCACAAAGTGTTATTAATACTCTTGTGCATGATCTAAGTTCGAAATTTTTTCTCAAAGATCTTGGTGATCTACACTTCTTCCAAGGTATTGAAGTTAAGAAGATTCAAGATGGCATAGTACCGAATCAACAAAAATATGCTACTGAACTTCTAACTCGTATGGGGATGAAGGATTGTAAGCTTTCACCCACATCATTGTCTTCTTTAGTAAAACTTTTAGTATTTGAAGGTGAACCACTTAAGGAAGAAGAAAGCACAAGATACAGGAGTGGTGTGGGAGATTTGCATTACTTAATATTGACACGACCCAACATATCCTTTGCAATTAACAAGTTTTGTCAGTATTTGCATGCACCCATTATTGCACACTGGAAAACTATTAAAAGAATTGTAAGATATATAAAGCATACTGCAAATTTGGGTCTCCAGTTCAGACGCTCCAATTCTACTCTTGCTAGTACCTTTTCTGATACTGACTGGGTAGGGTGTAGTGATGAGTGATGACAGAAATTCAACTAGAGGGTTTGCAGTATTTTTTTGGCTCTAATCTTATTTCCCGGAGTGCTAGGAAACAACATACAGTGTCAAGGTCAAGTATAGAGAGTACAAATCTTTAGCAAATGCTATTGCTGAAATTATTTGGTTGGAATCACTACTTCATGAGTTAGGAACCAAGCAACATCGTACATCCAATGTATGGTGTGACAATTTGGGAGCAACATATCTCTCTACTAATCCATTCTTTCATGGCATAACCAAACACATTGAAATTGTTTTTCACTTTGTGAGAGAAAGAGTTGCGGAGAAGAAGTTGGACATACGGTTTATTCCTTCCAAAGATCAAGTGGCATACGGTTTCACAAAGCTTTGCCAGTCAAGCCATTTGAAGAAATCAAGAGAAATCTTGATATAGGATAATTGAGATTAAGGTAAGGTGATAGATGTATGAGTTATGGACTCCATGTAATCTCAACCTCCTCCAGTGTTCTATTTAACTTCTTCCTATCCCTTGTAACAATCAGATCAGGAGATCGATCGATGTCGATCCCTTGTGTGTACGCCATGATGTAGGACCTTGAGAAGAGGTGTCTACAGGGGGGTGATTAGACACTAAGTGACAAAGTTGCAGTTTTTAATTTCTTTAAATTTGAGTGGAGTTTAGGCACAAGTTTATCATTCACAATACATAACAAGCAAGCATGCAAAGAGTATATGAGCAGCGGAAAGTAAAGCATGCAACTTGCAAGAATGTAAATGGAAGGGTTTTGGAGGATTCAAACGCAATTGGAGACACGGATGTTTTTGGCGTGGTTCCGATAGGTGGTGCTATCGTACATCCACGTTGATGGAGACTTCAACCCACGAAGGGTAGCAGTTCTTGTGAGTCCACGGAGGGCTCCACCCACGAAGGGTCCACGAAGAAGCAACCTTGTCTATCCCACCATGGCCGTCGCCCACGAAGGAATTGCCTCACTAGCGGTAGATCTTCACGAAGTAGGCGATCTCCTTGCCCTTACAAACACCTTGATTCAACTCCACAATCTTATCGGAGGCTCCCAAGTGACACGTAGCCAATCTAGGAGACACCACTCTCCAAGAAGTAACAAATGGTGCGTTGATGATGAACTCCTTGCTCTTGTGCTTCAAATGATAGTCTCCCCAACACTCAACTCTCTCTCATGGGATTTGGATCTGGTGGAAAGAAGATTTGAGTGGAAAGCAACTTGGGAAAGGCTAGAGATCAAGATTCATATGGTAGGAATGGAATATATTGGCCTCAACACATGAGTAGGTAGTTCACTCTTAGAAAATGTATGCTGGAAGTGTAGGTTCAGTCTGATGGCTCTCTCCACGAATGAAGAGGAGGTGGAGGGGTATATATAGCCTCCACACAAAATCTAACCGTTACACACAATTTACCAAACTCGGTGGGACCGATTCAACAGACCCGGTCGGACCGATTTAGTAAACCTAGTGACCGTTAGGATTTTCGGTGGGACCGACATGCAACTCAGTAGGACCGATATGGTTAGGGTTAGGGCATAACGTAATCTCGGTGAGACCGATTACACAAACTCGGTGAGACCGATTTTGGTAATAAGTTTTCCAGAGAGTTGGTCGGGCAAACTCGGTTGGACCGATTACACAAACTCGGTGGGACCGATTTTGGTAATAAGTTAACCAGGAAGTTTGCGTTGTAATCTCGGTAGTACCGATTGCTCAAACTCGGTTAGACCGATTTTGGTAATGGACATACACAGAGAGATTACAATCCCATCTCGGTGAGACCGAGATCCCTATTGGTGAGACCGATTTGCCTAGGGTTTGTGGCAGTGGCTATGACATCTGAACTCGGTGGCGCCGGATAGAAAGAATCGGTGGGGCCGAGTTTGACTTTAGGTTTAGGTCATATGTGTGGAAGTGGGAAAGTAGTTGAGGGTTTTGGAGCATATCACTAAGCACTTTGGAGCAAGAAACTCATTAAGCAACACCTCATCCCTTCTTGATAGTATTGGCTTTTCCTATAGACTCAATGTGATCTTGGATCACTAAAATATAAAGTGAAGAGTCTTGAGCTTGAAGATTGAGCCAGTCCTTTGTCCTTAGCATCTAGGAGTTCCCACATCCTTTAGTCCATGCCACTCCATTGTTGAACTTATCTGAAACATACTAGATAAAGGTGTTAGTCCAACAAGAGATATATTGTCATTAATTACCAAAACCACCTAGGGAGCACTTGTGCTTTCAATTTCCCCCTTTTTGGTAATTGATGACAACATACATCAAAGCTTTAGATAAAGATATAAAGAATAGCAAGTAAAGCTTTGGAAAGACATGTAACAAGCATAGGCTCTCCCTACATGTATGCAATCATGTGAATATGGAATATAGAAGCATGTGAGAGCATAACCATGATAGAGCAGGCAATGTGTTACATGTATCTTGGCCATACGCATCAGAGCAAAGAATATTAAAGAAAATACCTTCATGCTCATGAGTCCTTCTTGCAAATAGTATGTACATCAGCAAGACTTCCTCATACACATGATTGTGATGCATATACTTACCTTGTAGTCTTGAGTTGGCTTAGGATGGAATGAACCTGCGTAAACAAGGTTAGATAACACAGGTACATCTACTAGCCAGAGCAAACAGAAGAAACCACAAGAATACCAAGACTGGGATGACATGTAGAGAGTGAGTACTAAGTACCACATTGGACTAGACATGTCCCCAAGAGTAAAGATATGCAATGAATTTAAATGATTTCTTTCCCTTAGATGTCTTGCTCCCCTGAATCTAGCATGGGATCTTGGGAGAAGATAGGAACAGAAAATCAGAGCTGAAAGATATAAATGAACAGAGCTAATGAAAATAAGCACATATGAACATGTCTTTCCCCTCAAGAAGACATGTGGCATCTCTCCTCTTGAACACCAAGCATCTGGGATCCTTGAGAAATACTTTCTACTTGAGTATTCTCTCCCCCTGGAGATCTCTTCCTCCTCCTGAGGAGGTGATACTCTCTTTCTCTGATGTGATCTCTCTAAGTGATAAGCTTTGATGTGATCTCTCTCTCCCCCTTTGACATCAATTTCCAAGAAGGGTTTGATCCTTGAGACACAGTACAAAGCATTCATATAAATGTGATGCTTGTAGAGGACAAGATTCATTGAGTGGAGCTGGATCAGAAGAAACACAGAATAAGTGGCAAACTGTTTTTCCTGTTGTGAAGTCGGTGGCACCGAGTGGTATGCTTCGGTTGTACCGAAAGGATTCGGTTGGACCGAAAACAACAAATCGGTGAAACCGAGTTCATCGCAGAGAAGACACTTGTCACCTCAGCTTACTTGACTAGTAAGATCTCATAAAGATTTGCAAGGAATTTACTGAATGATATGCACTGATTTGGAATGCAGAAAATGCAGAGCAAATAGAAATAAATCTAGATGAAGTTTTTTTGAAAGGGGAAACAAATATGCATGAGACAAATGCAAAAACACAGAAAAGAACACAAGAGAACTTCATCTAGAGATGGTCGGCGACAAAGTCACCTATGTTAGAGTATATTGACTTAGGAGTCAAGTGAGATCACTTGATCATAGGTCATACTCATCGTTTAAGCTCAAAATGGGGTTGCCATTTTTCGTTTAAGCATCTTGATGTATTCACATCTTGTCGAGTTGCTTTAGCTCATGACTCGGAGTAAAGCTTCTCTAAGATGGAATTACATACCTTGGTTGGCGGTGTTGTCCATGTAGTTGAACTTGTGTGGGTTGCCAAGGTTGATGTAGCTCATCAAGAATTGGGAGCGCCACTTGTAATTTGAGTCCATCTACCTACATGGGTTAGTTCTTGCAAGGAAGAGCACTTGTGTATCAAAAAAATGACAATCATGAAGCTCAACATAGAATTTGTCAAAGGATATGTTGGAATGGTTTCGTGCTTCCTTGTCTTCAACCACCATGGTGTAGAGACTTGGTGATGTAGAGATTGCTCAAGATGTGAGTAGATTGCAATCTCATGGAATTTGATTCAACCAAGTACCTACATGGGTTAGATAACATGCATGATGCAAATATATCCAAGAAATAAGATTTTCATCATAAGAGAAATATCAAGGATTAGTCATAAGCTCATGTCTTGCATGTATCCAATGGAGTTTCTACTCCAAGTTTGAAGCATCAATGATGTTCAATTCTCCTCTTAACCTGCAAAACACTTTCTCATCAAGAGGTTTAGTGAATATATCCGCTAATTGCTTTTCGGTGCGAACATGCTTAAGATTAATGTCACCCTTAGCAACATGATCTCGAATGAAATGATGACGAACTTCAATATGCTTAGTTCGAGAATGTTGTATGGGATTATGACCAATTTTGATAGCACTTTCATTGTCACAAAGCAATGGAACATGTTTCACATATATCCCATAATCTTTAAGAGTTTGGGTCATCCAAAGTAATTGAGCACAACATGAACCAGCGGCAATGTATTCCACTTCGGCGGTGGATAAGGATACCGAGTTTTGTTTCTTGGAGGACCAAGACACAAGAGATCTACCAAGAAATTGACAAGTACCCAAAGTGGACTTTCTATCAACCTTGTCTCTGGCATAGTCCGAGTTGGAGTAGCCAACAAGATCGAAAGATGCCCTCTTAGGATACCAAATGCCAAAATTTGGTGTATGGATTAAGTATCTCACTATCCTTTTCACGGCCTTAAGATGACATTCTTTAGGAGCAGCTTGATATCGTGCACACATGCACACACTTAGCATGATATCGGGACGTGAAGCACATAGATATAACAATGAACCAATCATAGAGCGATAAACCTTTTGATCAACCGGTTTACCATCTTTGGTCAAGTCAAGATGTCCACTAGTAGGCATGGGTGTAGTCATACCTTTGCATTCTTGCATATTGAACTTCTTGAATAAGTCCTTGGTGTACTTCGTTTGAGAAACAAAGGTACCTTCCATAGTTTGCTTGATTTGCAACCCAAGAAAGAATTTGAGTTCACTCATCATTGACATCTCAAACTTCTCCGACATTAGCTTCCCAAACTTTTCACTAAAATGAGGGTTAGTTGAACCAAATATAATATCAACAACATAGATTTGGCACACAAATAGTTCTCCATTAACCCTTTTAGTAAAAAGTGTGGAATCAATTTTCCCAATTTCAAAGCCTTTTTCAATAAGGAACTTGGTCAAGCATTTATACCATGCTCTAGGAGCTTGTTTAAGACCATAAAGAGCTTTGTGAAGTTTGTAAACATGATTGGGTTTCTTAGGATTGACAAAGCCGGGAGGTTGCTTAACATAAACTTCCTCCTCTATTTTTTTGACCTTTCCTCCTCTATTTCACCATTTAGAAAAGCACTTTTAATGTCCATTTGGTACAAGGTGATATCATGATGATTAGCATAGGCAAGTAAGATGCGAATGGACTCAAGTCTAGCAACGAGAGCGTAAGTCTCACCATAGTCCATACCTTCGACTTGTGTGTAGCCTTGGGCGACGAGACATGCTTTGTTGCATACTACTTGTCCATCTTCATCTTGCTTGTTGCGAAACACCCATTTGGTACCGATGATGTTATGGTTGTTGTCGGGCTTCTCAACCAATGTCCAAACTTGGTTTCTCTCAAAGTTGTGTAGCTCTTCATGCATAGCATTTATCCAATCCGGATCTTCCAATGCTTCTTCAACCTTCATAGGTTCAATGCTAGAGATGAAAGAATAGTTTTCACAAAAGTTAGCTAGACGAGTTTTAGAGCGAGTGATTCTCCCGGTTTGAGTATCATTGTAGATTTGCTCGACGGGATGGTCTTTAGCAATTCTTGCTCGAAATCGTGGAAGCTTTTGCTTATTTCTTGGTTGAACTTTTTCTTCATCTTGTTCTTCTTCTTGGCCTTCTTCATTGTTGGCATTGTCGTTCTCTTGTCGTGGTGGAGAAGGAGGTTGTTGACGTTCATCTTGATGCACTTCCTCGTTTTCTTCATCTTGGTGTGTCCCACTTGTGGATGCTTTCGTATCAACTCTTGGTTCACCTTGTCGTGAAGTAGAAGCTTCCACTTGGACGGATGAGGTACTCTCCTTCACCTCCGTTGGACGAACCTTGCCAATAGACAAGTCTTGGATTGCTTCCGAAGGATCTTTGTCTCCTACATCAATTGGCAATTGCTCTACTTGCGAGCCATTAGATTCATCAAACTTCACATCTACCGTCTCTTCAACCTTTCGAGTGAAATTGCTATAAACACGGTAAGTGTGAGAGTTTGAGCCATAACCTAGTAGGAAACCTTCATGAGACTTAGGAGCAAATTTAGAACGACGATGCTTATCAAGAATGTAGCACTTTGAGCCGAATACTCGAAAGTATCCAACTTGGGGTTTGTTACGGTGAGGAGCTCAGATGCCGTCTTGCCGAGTAGCTTGTGAAGATACAAGCGATTTGTTGCATGACAAGCTGTCTCAACCGCTTCTGCCCAAAAGTGCTTCGGTGTCTTGTACTCATCAAGCATCGTTCTCGCCATTTCGATGAGCGTCCAGTTCTTCCTCTCAACGACTCCATTTTGTTGAGGTGTGTACGTAGCCGAGAACTCGTGTTAAATCCCTTCTTCGTCAAGAAAGGTGTCCACATTTGCGTTCTTGAACTCCGTTCCATTGTCGCTGCGAACCTTCTTGATCTTCACTTCAAATTGATTTTGGGCCTTCCCAGCGAAGTTTTTGTAGATCTTTTGGACATGCGATTTATCATCAAGAAAGAACACCCACGTAAATCTTGAAAATCATCAACTATAACTAGACCAAAAGAATTTCCACCGAGACTCTTGTAAGAGTTGGGACCAAAAAGATCCATGTGAAGTAGCTCGAGTGGCCTCCTTGTGGTCATAATGTTCTTCACGGGATGCCTTCCTCCAACCTGTTTACCTGCCTGACAAGCGCTGCAAAGTCTATCCTTATCAAATATGACATCGTTAACTCCAAGGATATGATTTCCTTTAATAAGCTTGTCAAGGTTTCTCATGCCAATGTGGCCTAGTCGTCTATGCCATGACCAACCTTTTGAGGATTTAGCAATGAAGCAAGTTTTAGGTTGAGCCTTTTTAGTGAAATCAACAATGTATAGATCACCTCTACGCACACCGGTAAAGACCATTTTATGATTATCTCTATGAAACACTTGGCAATCTACTTCAGTAAATAGGACATTGAAACCAAAATCAGCAAGTCTAGATACTGAAAGTAAGTTGTAGCCAAGAGATTCAACGAGCATGACATTTAGTATGGAGCTATCATGTGATATGGCCACCTTACCGAGGCCAACCACCTTACCCTTTGAGTTGTCACCGAAAGTGACATACTTTCGAGGACTATCATTTTCAGCAAGCTCATGAAACATGTCTTTATCTTCGGTCATGTGATCGGTACATCCACTGTCAAGAACCCATTCCTTTCCTCCTGACATTATCCCCAAAGATTTGCCATAAGACCAAAATGTCTCATTGCATCGTCAAGTTCGAAGTCACTATCATCATCCTCATCATAGTATCCTGGTTCAACATCGTCATGTGGTGGATCAAATCCTAGAGAGGGTCATTCGTTAGAGTGAGTTTGACAATGATCTTGCTTATGAATTTTTATAGCTTCGGAAATAATATCACTAATAATTCCAACATCTCCTTTGGCACGCATGAGGTTTGTAAGCTCAAATAGACAATCACCAAACATAGGATCACTAGAATTCATCTTACTCAAAGCAATAGACTTATGGAGAATTTCATTAAGATTTTTCAAGGAATAATTTGGAAAGCGTTCCTCAAGAAATTTCCATATAGTGTAGGCACACTTAAGAGTAGGCAAACATCCAATCAAGTTTCTAGGCAATCCTCTAATGATAAGTTCGGCAGTTCTAAGATTCCTAATCATGTCAATTGACTCATCAAGAGTAGGATGCATAGGGTCAACATGCGGTGCACAAGGGCTAGCAATGTACTTGTTCAAATGATATTGATTGAAAATTACAAGCATCTCATTTTTCCACTCATGAAAGTACTCTCCATCAAGAATAGGCACTCTATGTCTAAGACTCCCCAAAGTAGACTCATCCATCTTCCTCCAATGGTGATTAAACCAAGGCAATGGAGACCAAAGCTCTGATACCACTTGTAGGACCTTGAGAAGAGGTGTCTAGAGGGGGGGTGATTAGACACTAAGTGACAAAGTTGCACTTTTTAATTTCTTTAAGTTTGAGTGGAGTTTAGGCACAAGTTTATCATTCACAATACATAACAAGCAAGCATGCAAAGAGTATATGAGCAGCGGAAAGTAAAGCATGCAACTTGCAAGAATGTAAATGGAAGGGTTTTGGAGGATTCAAACGCAATTGGAGACACAGATGTTTTTGGCGTGGTTCCGATAGGTGGTGCTATCGTACATCCACGTTGATGGAGACTTCAACCCACGAAGGGTAACGGTTGCGCGAGTCCACGGAGGGCTCCACCCATGAAGGGTCCACGAAGAAGCAACCTTGTCTATCCCACCATGGCCGTCGCCCACGAAGGACTTGCCTCACTAGCGGTATATCTTCACGAAGTAGGTGATCTCCTTGCCCTTACAAACACCTTGGTTCAACTCCACAATCTTGTCGGAGGCTCCCAAGTGACACCTAGCCAATCTAGAAGAAACCACTCTCCAAGAAGTAACAAATGGTGCGTTGATGATGAACTCCTTGCTCTTGTGCTTCAAATGATAGTCTCCCCAACACTCAACTCTCTCATGGGATTTGGATCTGGTGGAAAGAAGATTTGAGTGGAAAGCAACTTGGGGAAGGCTAGAGATCAAGATTCATATGGTAGGAATGGAATATCTTGGCCTCAACACATGAGTAGGTAGTTCTCTCTCAGAAAATGTATGCTGGAAGTGTAGGTTCAGTCTGATGGCTCTCTCCACGAATGAAGAGGAGGTGGAGGGGTATATATAGCCTCCACACAAAATCTAACCGTTACACACATTTTACCAAACTCGGTGGGACCGATTCAACAGACTTGGTCGGACCGATTTAGTAAACCTAGTGACCGTTAGGATTTTCGGTGGGACCGACATGCAACTCGGTAGGACCGATATGGTTAGGGTTAGGGCATAACGTAATCTCGGTGAGACCGATTACACAAATTCGGTGAGACCGATTTTGGTAATAAGTTTTCCAGAGAGTTGGTCAAGCAAACTCGGTTGGACCGATTACACAAACTCGGTAGGACCGATTTTGGTAATGAGTTAACCAGGAAGTTTCAATTGTAATCTCGGTAGTACCGATTGCTCAAACTCGGTTAGACCGATTTTGGTAATGGACATACACAGAGAGATTACAATCCCATCTCGGTGAGACCGAGATCCCTATCGGTGAGACCGATTTGCCTAGGGTTTGTGGCAGTGGCTATGACATCTGAACTCGGTGGCGCCGGATAGAAAGAATCGGTGGGGCCGAGTTTGACTTTAGGTTTAGGTCATATGTGTGGAAGTGGGAAAGTAGTTGAGGGTTTTGGAGCATATCACTAAGCACTGTGGAGCAAGAAACTCATTAAGCAACACCTCATCCCTCCTTGATAGTATTGGCTTTTCCTATAGACTCAATGTGATCTTGGATCACTAAAATATAAAATGAAGAGTCTTGAGCTTGAAGCTTGAGCCAATCCTTTGTCCTTAGCATCTAGAAGGAGTTCCCACATCCTTTAGTCCATGCCACTCCATTGTTGAACTTATCTGAAACATACTAGATAAAGGTGTTAGTCCAACAAGAGATATGTTGTCATTAATTACCAAAACCATCTAGGGAGCACTTGTGCTTTCACATGATGAGGGCTTCTCATCCACAATATATACACACCACACAACTCCCTCTAGGAGTAGGAACGCTTCCAACCTTTACAAGAGAGAGAGAGAGAGAGAGAGAGAGAGAGAGAGAAATCCTACCCAATCAGACCCTCCTCCCCCACTTTATCCTCATATGTCCGGGTCGTCCGCAAACTTTCAAACCTAGCCCATATATTAGGAGAAAATGAGGGTGTTCGGGCAGTCCACCATGTCTGGCGGGGCCCACTCCGGACCACTTTCTCCTTTCCTTTTTCTTTCTTTCCTCTTTTGATAGGACCATGAATCACCTTCACTAACCATGTGCATATGTCTGATAATTTAAGGAGTGCACAGGTTGTGCGTGCGAACAAATGGGTTTTCAACGGGCATGTCAAGCCCCTTCAGAGGAGGGCTTTTTTGCGAGAAAGAGGAGGGCTTGTTACAGTGTGATTAGGAGTTGATCACCAGTACCAAACCACTTTGGTTGGTAGTGTCACACATGTATAGAACAAATATGGATATCGTTGATATGCATGTAAATAGTTTTATGTACGAATAAAACGGCAATCGTGAATGTTTCTCAAACACCAAAACACTTGAACTACACACATAAATCTGGTGCCACCGCCGACAACAAACACCATCTACTTTGTAAGAATGTTCGTAGGATCATCTTCGCAATACTCTGGATACATCGATTCGCAATACTCTGGATACATCGACTTGATTGATTGATGTTATCTTGAGTGCAATCTGTAGTAGCGTATGTAAAGGTTTTGCTGTAACACTATATGTATATTGTTACTCCCTCCGTTCTGAAGTGCTCCCTCCGTAAAGAATAAGAGCATTTAGATCACTAAAATAGTGATCTAAATGCTCTTATATTTCTTTACAGAGGGAGTACGTACTTGTCATGGTTATAGTTCTAAAACCATGACAAATATTTCGGAACGGAGGGAGTAATAGCAAATAATAACACGACAATGAGTGGGTCACTAACGACATGGCATTGGCAGCACTCGTGAACAGAGGATTGCGTGTACACGCCATGCATAAACGAAAGAAAGATGATCAATTAGTTGGAAGAGATTTTGTACATAGATGGCAGTCGGCCTGGCGTCCACGTAGGCACACCGTATCACACAACCGAGACAAGTACTCAGAGCAGAGAATTAGCAACATTTAGGTATTTGCTTCTGAATCCCATGGCTGCAACACAAAGACGGTCCCAGATATTCGGTATGGCGCGTTTCACCGCTTGCAAGAACAGCAAGGTCCATACAACCAACCAACCAAAGGGAAGTCATCTGTACCAGTTCACCGCGGCACAAAGGAGGGCACGTGTTGCAGCTCCCCTGTTTTATGTACAGATGCGGTTTTGTGCCATCTTCCCCAAACACCCTATGCATCTTTCACTGCAAGGTTCGCTGGAGCTTCGGTGGGTGAAATAATGTCAGTCAGCAGCGGTTTTCTCACACGACTACAAAAGCCCGTCACCTTCGTGCAGCATCTGATCAGCTATTTTAGAACTCAACTGCAATATTCAGGCAAGTTAATATGAAAATTAGTTGCAGAGATGGTCATTCTGTGTGCCAGTGGCTATCTTGACAATTAGACCCTGGAAAATTCCTACTGATGAGAGATAATTTATAGGACATCTGTCAATCAGGCCTTGAAGATAACTAGTGAAGATAAAAATATACTACACATAGAATACTTACAGAAGGATTTGTGAAGACTATCAGCTGCTTATCAGCTGTTGAGGCAACAAGAGTAGTGTTATCTTCATTTAGAGCAACAGCTGTGACGTCCTGTCCTTCTCCCAGCTTCAGCGTATGAATTACCTGACAAGATACCCCTTATCCGTGAGAGTTTTGCTCATAGGATTTTAAGTTCAAAAGTTTTCTCTTAGTGTTCACCTCAAGTTTGTGTAGATCAATGAAGCAGATCGAGGGAGCATGAACGTATAGCTTGGTCTCCTTTGACTCTGGTACATCCTCATCATCGTTGCAGTTCTCAATCATATGATCTTCATCAGTACTAGTGTCACGAGTGCAATTGCTAGATAAACATGCTGCAATTAAAGCAAACTGGCCATCCCTAGAAACCTCAATGCAACTAACACGCCCAGAGAAAGGTGACAGGACCGAGGTAGACATAGGGATTCCATTAACAGTGAAGGTGGATAGTCTCTTCTCTGATTCATTCCAAATCAATACGATTCCTTGACAAGATAAGCATATCAAATGTGCCTCTCCCACATCCAGCTTCCTTATGAGCCGACCTGTCCTCAAAGAATGTAGAAGGGCACCAGAAGTATGTGAAGAGGAAGCAACAAGTCCCAAGTCAGAACTAACAGAACAGCAAGTTACTTCTCCAAGATGTCCTCTTAGAACATGCATAGGACCTTCGATTCGCCGCTTCCTGGAGGTTTCCAAAGTTCTGATTGGACTGCTACCACTACTAATACTATTGGCTAGAGGACTAATTGGTGTTGTTGGTGAAGGTGGAGGTTCTGGAGCATTTTTCCAATGTGAAGAGCTCATCTGATGTATCCTCCATAATATAACTGTTGTGTCACGAGACCCCGTGACAAAGTAATTGTTATCAGGAGATAGTGCGAGGCAGGTCACAGGAGCAATATGCCCAGATGCAGTTTCAATGGTCCTTGCTCCATCTGAGGAGATCAACTTCACAGAATTATCTGCATGCCCACCTACAGTCAAAGAAAAAAAAGGGACATTAGAAGCAATGCAGGAATGGAGAAGTCTTACAATATTTCATATCATAAAGACGACTATTTAATGTAAAATGATAGCATAAGAGCAACATAATACATTATTTTATTCAGGAACTAATAAGGAAACTAGTTTTTTGACACCAGATTGTAATGTGTCATTCTGGATATCAGGAATCATCCAGAAAAGAACTAGGAGATCTCAGTACAAAGAAGACATGAAAGTGAAGCAGACACAAAAAAAAGGTGAAGAAGACTAGTTTTCAGACAAGTATCAATGAGTGGAAAAAATGATAGCTTTGAGAAAAGGAGGAAATAAGGTGAGAATACAATAATTACCAGTTATAACCTCTTTGTCACATGTGACGGCAACAGTTGACGAAGGTTGGACTGCAGAAGCAGCAAAAGCTATAGCCCTTGGGAAATGGTAGTCTTCTGCAGAAGCAGGTCCTTTGAAGATGCGCCTTATTGCGCCGCCGCTTGAATTTATGGCATTTTTCCCATGATGAAAGAGAAAGGGTGTCTCTAAGCCATCTGGGGTGTTTGGCTGCCAATGGTGCACTGCCACATGTGCTGCAGGCACATTTGCATCTACGACTACAATACAGTCATTCGATACATGAACTGCACTAGCGGGAACATTACACTGGTCTGGATTAGGAAGTAAATAAGATCTGACTTCACTTGGGTTCCGGAATATTGTCTGCACAAAAAACAAAACAAAAATTAACAATCTATTAAGTCACGAGATAAGAGAGAGTATCCAGTGCCACAAGCACTTGGAAGGTCCCATGATTGGAAAACTGTTTAAGTCATGAAAAAATCTGATTTTTTAATGACACACAAAACCAATTATCATGTTACGCAATGTTGACAGATATAATTTGATCTACACAGTGAGATACACAATAGATATGAGTTGCCTTGTACTTGAAGATCCTCATGGCGGATAACCTAACCAGAAGGGGATGACTGCATGAAACACAGTGTCGGCTATATTTAAGCTAGCCGGAGACTGTAAACCATCTCGGCAAAGAATGCCCTTCCACTGTAAGTTAAATGGTTACTTACAGCTTCCGGGAGTTTTTCTGTTAAATCACTTTATCACTATCTTATTGCCAGACAAGTTGTTTTTCCTTTTAGAAATCTATGGAGGATGAAGATGCCTCTTAAAGTTAAGGCGTTCTCTTGGTTAGTAATAAAAAAATTGGATTCTGACCGAGGACAATTTGAGAAAGAGAGGTTGGAAAGGTGCCAAGTTATGTGAATTTTGTGACTCTGAAGAGTGTGAATCATTTATTTTTCTCTTGCTCTTTACTACCTCCGTCCTGGTTTACTAGTCCTCCTCATATTTTGGGTCATATTTTGACCATGATTTTAACTAATAAAATATATGTTATACTCCCTCTGTACCTAAATACTTGTTGTTGGGGAAAACTACTACAAGTTCCCCCAGCTACAAGTATTTTGGTACAGAGGGAGTATGTACCAAAAATAATATCGTGGAAAACTACATTCAAATACAAATCCAACAATATAACTTTCAGTGACATGCATTAATATTTTGCTAGTCAAATATATGGTCAAAATTTGACCCAAAATACAATGGGTACTAATAAACCAGGACGGAGGTAGTAGCTATGTTTTTGTGGAATATTGTGGGGTGTGCTCTGGGTAATAAGAGATCTCCAATTTCTTTTTTTTTTTTATCTATGCCAGAACTGGCTGCCTAGCTATACGGGCAAAGATAGGATAGTTGTTTCAATAGGTGCTGCTGCTCTCTTGTGGTCTATCTGGAAAACAAGGAACAAGTCCTGTTTTCAAAGTGTTGTGCCTAGAGATCCTACTGACATTATTTTTCTTGTTTGTACTCTGTTGGACTCATGGAAAAATCTGCAGAAAAGAGGGGTACAAAACATGCTTCATCGGGTGTCTAGAAGAATTATGCTGGTGACTCGAGATGTCTTCAGAGGTGGGCATGGATCGGCGCCGCGTGTAAGGAGACTTTTGTGAAGTCAGCTGCTGTTACGCTTGCTGGCCTCAAAGGCATTTCATGTTAATTTGATGTTTTATCCTCTCAGAGTTCAGACTGATGTTACTTGGTAGTTGGTGGGTAGTTGCTTCTCCTGATTGTTAGTATGCTTGGTATGCTGGACGTAGATTCTTGCTTCAGCTGGTTAGTTTTTGGAGCATCCTAGTGTAGTTATTGTATCAGTGATGTAATGGTTTGCTCAGTGTCCCTGTAAGAAAAGGACTCCATTTTCGTAATGAAAATGGGGACTGTGTGGCCCCTTCAATCTAAAAAAAAAGTGTCTCTTGGCACAATATCGAGATAAATACTAGTGGGATGAATAAGAGTCTCAGCCGGGAGCCAAGAGATAGGTGGCAAGTTCAGGGGCATCCAAATGTATATTACATAGGATGTTTTGAAGGAGAGGAATAAAAATTTCCTGAAACAAATGGCTGCACCTGCAAGAGGTGGCCTTAAAATAGTAACATGCTTAAAAGGAAAAGGTAGTGGCTGGAGTTGAGTTACTCTCACAGTTACATGGACCGACGATGAGGAGTAACAGGCAACACTGAAGTCAGTTTGACATGTTTTAATTGGAGTACTATATGAATTTTTCTCAAGCGGAAGTACTATAGAACTTGTAAAATGATTTTGTGATTGATATCTTTCCTGAGGAAAACATGAAGATGGTTGTATCCCTAATAAAGTAATAAGTCTATAAACTCTTGAATAGTGTGTCGTCATGAACCTTGAATAAGTTATCACATTATTAATCAGCACGAGTGTGATTTACTCGCGAAACTCATACTTTATTATGATTATTCTGAACTATGCATGGTCTTTGTACTTGGAACAGTTACAATTACAGAAATAAATCACCAATTTTGTACTTGTAAAAATCACCTGCAGCTGTAAGATATCTGCCAATGGCCTTCTCTTTATATGTGGAACTATCAGCAACTGAGATGGCGTTTGTCCAAAATTTACTATTTGGTCTTGTGTAGCTTGCCGTTGCACCTTCAGTATTTTCAGCAAATGTTAACAGCTAGAAAGTTACTGAGATGATCTAAAAGGTTGGATGCGAAACTTACTGGATCAGCAATTTTATCAATATCTACTGTCCCCTCGTATGTAGCGTAGGGAAAAACATTGTTAGCCATCACTGCTTCTTTACCTCTTTGTTTATATCTGAATTAGAGAAAGTATTACATGACAAATGGGTTCAACACATAGATGAATAATTAATGACATTAATACAAGCCTCTAAGGCCAGCAAACTAAATATGTGAAATAATAATCACTGAATATATTTTCCTATGATGTGTCTGTTTAAAAAAAATCCATGGATTATTGCTTGTGATCTATGGATACCAGAATCAGAAATTTTACATCCATCCTTTTAACATAAGAAATTTTACACTAAAGACAACCAAAAAACATGGCAGCAGCAAGATGTCCTTTGTTGGGATTGGGTTCAACACATTTGTCTTTGCGCACATCAACTGATTCAGTCATTCATTTACTACATGGTTCAAACGGTATTTCCAAGTTTACACAAGTTATCTGTATGATTTTTACATTCAATGACAATGTTTTAGTGGCTACAGTTTGGCAAACCAGCTTATTGGCGAACCTGCGGAACCGTCTGTCTAATGCTGCTGCTCGCGAGTTGGATTGTGTGCTGTTGCTGTTGCAGGATTTCCAGCAGGTGGACCGATCCGACGAACGGTCCCTCACCCATGGACTACCGTTCTCTGCCAAGAACGCCTACTCCTCCATTGTTGCTGAAGATTCCTCCGACCCTCACCATGACTTTGTCTGGGCTTCCAAGGTTCCGATCAAGGTCAAGATATTCGCATGGCTTCTCCTCGGCGATCGGCTAAACACGAAAGCCAACATGTTTCACAAGCACATTTCCCAATCAGCTGCATGCCCTCGTTGTCAAGACCCGTATGAGGATGCCCTCCACCTCATCTCCAACTGTTCTTATGCGACACAGGTTTGGTCCTCCTTGGGTCTGCCGTCTCCAACCTCCCTTGCTGCTCTGCACCAACACCCAACGATCCTGGGCCTCAACCCCAACATCTGGCCATCTGTGGCTCTGACTGTTGCATGGAAGATATGGGACTCGAGAAACGCTCTCGTGTTCAGAAACGAGGATCACTCCCACAGAACTACGATACGAAATATTGTAGCAGAATTTTCCCTCTGGGTTTTCCGGTTCAAAAAGAAAGAAGACAATATCTTTGCTAGGCAATGGCTTAACTTCCTCTCTTCAGCAATCCCCTAAAGCTGATGTTGTAACTGAACTGCTGTTGTAATTCTCGACTCCTCTTTTGAGTGGTAATATATTCAGGTGGGGAAGCTCTCCCCCCCGGTGACCGTTCAAAAAAAAAATTTTGGTTACAAATAGGATGCACCAATCCAGTACAAAGCTGGGCTTTTGATAAGGATCCAGTTGCAATGAGGGGAGAACCAGCGGCTACTGTATCGACTTTTTTTCGTTAGAGTATCTATTGGAAATTAAATTCTCCAGCATTTGAAGGTACCCCAGAAAATCAAATCCTTCCATTCGCTCAAATGAGGTAATACTTGATAGGTGCATTCCTTCACATCATACTTACTTTACTGTTAAATGGAATAGCTAATAGCCTTATCAAATACACCCTCCTTTCCAAAATATAAGGTGCCCTTGACTTTTTCTAGTCTTTCATCGCACAACTTGACTATGATTTCCGTTTATTGTATGTCTATAAAATTAGTATGAAGACATATGAAATAAAATTATTTTGCAAGACAAATACGACGATACCATTTATACATGTGCATTCCATGTATTTTGGTATATATTAATGGTCAAAGTCATACATCAAAGACCATGTTTGGTAATATAAGTTCAGGCCGGTGTAAGCCCGCCGTTGACGCGTCAAAAAAAAGTGCGCCTTACATTTTGGGAAGGAGGGAAAAGTAGTATTCCTTCACATCATACTTACCCTAATGCTGAAAGAATGGACAGGATATGGATGACATTTGGCAAATGTGTACGAGACCAATGAATATGATTTAGTGAAATAAAGCAGTGATATCATGACATGGCAACAGAGATATAACAATACTAACGTACCCAAATATTAGATCAATCCATTCATGCAAATGAGCAGAGACATGATCACTCTCAAGAGCTTTCCGATGTTTATGTATAAAATCAACAGGGTTCTCGGCCCAAGGAGGTAATTCTACAGAGCCTGCAGTGACACTCAAAGTTAAGGGGGGGCTGCCACGTCTACTGAGTGACACTCGGTTCTCTTATGAGTATAAGACTGAAGCGAACTTACCTAGCCTTTTAGCAAGTTCATTTGTTCCCATGTCAACAGAATTCACATTGGTAAATACCTCAGGAAGGTAAAACATCTCTGGAACCTAGAGAAATAGTCGCATCATTAGATTCCAACTAAGATTCTGATAAGACTTCTAAACTAGCAACGTGGAAATGTGTTGAGAGCACATTTTTCAACAAAACTTACTAGCTCTTTTACATCATTCATGTCTTCAAGGACACTGTTCCATGTTCTGGTGATATCAGAGAGCATGTGATTATCATCACCAAACTTGCCACCCCGCAGCTCAATAGAGAGGGTAGTGAAAGGTTCTATCCTGGCAAGATAATACAATACCTGCAGTAGAGATTTATATCAATGCACCATCATTGCAATCAAGGTATGGTCACACCAATCAACTACATAAGGGATTGTCGCTGAAATGCAGCGAGGAAATGGTTGATATTATGGAATTACTTCATAAGTACTCCCTCTGTCCCATAATATAAGAACGTTTTTGACAAAAACGTTCTTATATTATGGGACGGAGGGAGTACATCTTTGCCCAAACAAAAGGCACAACACATAAGCAAAATGCTGAATAAAAGCATGCAAGATCTAAAAATACGCACCGTGCCAGGACTAGAGTAATGTGAACCGTAGTGACAATTTGGGATGATTGGATCCTTGAAACTAGAGTAATAGTCTTGGAATTTCTTCAGCCGTGCAGGATTTAGAGCACCAATTGGCTTCATTGAAAAGAATTGAGTACCATCACCCGTGTAAGTGTTTGGAAAAGCAGGGCAATACATAAAAATGGGATCCAACTTACTGTTATGAGCGGCAAGAATAGAAGCACACAATTTACCTTTGAAAGATCTCGGTATGAGGAAGGATCTTCCAAGTCCAATGTTTTGGAATGGTAATCTGATACTACCCATGGGAAGATAGGATACTGCAGAAACAGATAGGAATCATTAAATAGAAACAGAAGCAAGAACCTGCCAGGTTCATAAGTGAGAATTCTGAAGCAAGGATGCCTGCGAGATGTCATTGTAACTGCGCCCAGCAAGAGTGTTCAGTTCCATTAGGTAGTCAAAATTGCTAATCTGCACAAGAAAGC
Organism: Aegilops speltoides; assembly: GCA_021437245.1. Classification (NCBI taxonomy): domain Eukaryota; kingdom Viridiplantae; phylum Streptophyta; class Magnoliopsida; order Poales; family Poaceae; genus Aegilops; species Aegilops speltoides. The sequence goes on along the minus strand of CM038146.1, from coordinate 360,975,160 downwards.
TATCCTTATATCCTGACTCTACTTAACATATATGACCGTCAAAATGAGTTGTGCTCAAATACCTCCCATTTGGCCCAGCGCTCCATTAATTGTGTCTGTTTAAGGATTTGCTCAGGTTTCTAAAAACAATGATATTAGATTCAGGTAGGAGTAGATTCAAAACATTCAGATTTAGAGAACTGCATTGAACACCAACCTGTGTAGCTAGAAAAATATCATTCAAATAAGGAGGTTTGGTGTGAATGATAGCCCGATAAGCATGTCGACGTGCTTCTATATCCTAGATAAATTTCATATACAACTTAAAAATGGTTATCTAGATATAGCATGCATAAGATTCAAACAACATAAAGTGAGTCTCATCAACTATGTACCTCAAAATCAAAGAAGAAGTTAGACCTATCTACCATAACTAATTCCAATGCACTTTGACGTAACAAATACCTGCAATAGTTAACTTTAATCAGTATGAAACATACATCATAAGCACTGAACAGGCAGTATCGTTTCAAAAAAAAAACTGAACAGGCAGTCCACTCTGTAGACTGTAGTCTACATATGCGAGAAGGGGCGCAGATGGTAGAAAAGCTGAAAATACCTCACTTAACATTTTAATGAGTACCAGATAATAAAAATAATTATTTACCTTCTATTATAAATCTGATGCAGCGAAGATATGAACCAACTCCGATTTTTATCTTGCTGATCATATTGGCCGCTAGTCGATGCAACATCATCCATGTAACTGTCACTGTCAGATGTATGCTCATCAACTATGAAGTTAATCCTCTTTAATGTGACCTGAAAAAAATATATGCTTGGGATTATGATATGCATTAGCATGTTGGACTAGGGCATGAAGAAGAATAGGCAGAATAGTACAATGTAAGGCGATAATCCACTTCTGAGCTCAGGCTCATCTGCACCCACGCTGAGGAAAAAAATCAAAACAAATACTAGAAAAATTCAAAAAGTTCCATTTTTTGCATGGTAGATAATTTGATGCGTGAGGTTCGCTCCAATTTTCAAATCATTTCGACATCTGAACAGCTCTCGGCAAAAAAGATAAATTCGGGGTCTGTAAAAAAGTTTACTGTTCTGACCCGATTTGTCTTTTTTGCTGAGCTATTGAGATGTCCAAATGATCTGAAAATTGGGGCGGACCTCAGCAACAAATTTTCTACCATGCAAAAAACAATTGGAATTTTTTGATTTTTTAATATATTTTTTTGAATTTTTTGTGATTTTTTTTCTGGCCGGGTGCAGATGAGCCTGGGCACCGAAACGCTGCACTCAATGCAAATAAGAACAAAAAATAACTTGTCAGTGTATTCAAGGCTGCTGGAACTTGATTCAGCTAGGTGAGGACACAATTACTTAATTTTTTTATATGCTATTACACTAACAGTTATTGATTCTTCAGTGCGCTGCTCATTTTGGATCTTGGAATATTTGAATGAATATTGTAAAGGGAACAGGTGCAATACAAAGAACACTGCTTCCATCTGTTTTTGTATCTACACAGTGATCATTTTGGGCAGTTCTCTAAACTTGAATATAAAGGATAGCTAATATTGAATGCAATTCTTTTATTGTTCTCCAAAGGGGAACTTACAATACCAAGAACACTGTAGATTAAATTAGGGTGAATAACTGTGTGATGTGTGTTAGTCAATATCCCCACACCCTTGATTTACTTAGGGTGGTACCGGACTTTACTAAGGACTCCTTAGAGATTAGACTACGACTCAAAACTATTCAGAATCATATGATGAACTTAGCTAGTTAAGCTCATCAGAGAGCTATGTTGATTAGGACCCGGTCAAGGGCTCATGGCCAAGTAACGAAAGCATGAATTCGTAGTAACAATTCGTTTAATTTCGGTGTTCAAGTAATATATGGCACCAATAGAAGCTCTTTGGACTCCCTAAGAAAAAGCTATACACCAGGTATGACTATACAGGTGGAAGTACGTACATCAGCACACACTTACTTGGAAGGTTCCTCGTACGGTCTTCAATGGCCTCACCATCAACGATGGCAATTCAATTATAATTCTTTTATCTTCTTCGCCAGACCTGTAACCAGGTGCAATTACTGTGGATCGAACCAGGTTGCGGACACCAGAAAAGTCTGAACTTCTTGGATCTATTGATCCTTTAAACGGATCAGGTGGCAAGGAATTTCTTAATTGATCATCTACACTGCTGCAAATTGTTTCGGTTTCTATGTGCTCAGCATCTTCATGTCCTCTATCCACTGACATTGCCTCAGCCACTATAATCAACGAAGTTGTTGGGAGAGCATTTGTAGATCGAGTGTCCCCTTCCTCTGTGTGGCATGCATTGGATTCCACACCATCACAAAGAAGCATCTGCTCCTCAAAATTAACAGCTGCACCAAAACGATCTGACCCATTGTAGTTTCTTTTCATAAATCTTCTCATCCTTGATGAACATTCAGTAAAATCTAGCTTCCAGAAAATCTGCTTAACAGAACAATAAAACAATCATGCATAGTGTTTTTTTAATAAGAATGCAAGGAAGCGTGAAAGAAAAACAGGATTCGGTCCATACGCTATCAGGAGTACACAGAAGTTCTCCAAAAGGTCCATAGAGTCTATTTGTCTCTATTAAGCAATGAAGAAGACGTCGCCATGCCCGAACCCCAACAGAGGCACAACGACGGTTCAAGATATCAACCTGTGTTCGTCTCTCCATCTGCATGTCCAAAAGTTGTTAAGTGATGTATCACTAACACTGAATACCATAAGCGGAAGCGTTTTGTTCGATGTTGATATACCTCAACTCGTTGCAAGTTCCGTGCTAAGGCAAAACTTGAAACAAGAAGTGCAACATATTTGTAAGAAAGGGCAGAAAAATCTCTGCCTGACACTGATTTTGAGTCAGCAGATTGCAGACACTCCATCCAAGCAGCAGCCATAGCTTCAGTTGTGGTCCACCTCTGCGCACGCTCAATATCGCCTGCAGACCTCCGTTGTCCTGAAGTTGCCATTGCTACAACACTAAGACCCCTTCTCAAGCCAATCTTAGCACTAAACTCAAGGTCACGAGCAGCGGCCAAGGCTGCAACTTTCGCGGATGCTTTGTCCTTCGGTGCAGATGCAGGCAGGAGTGGTGTTGTATCAGGAAGCCTCTGGAAACTTGAGAATGAGTGTAATTTAGCTGATCTACGCTCAAGCAATGAGGTGTCACGCCTGCGCAATTTATTTGTTGGTGGTGCAATTGTTTCTGCCCCAGAGGCACCAGCAGCAATCATGGCCAATGCCATTGCAACTGGTGGAGAGGCAAAAGCAGCAGCCCAGCCAGGTGATATCAATGAAACAGCAGCCTGAATTCAAAAGACACAGAATAAAATCCCACTGTGAACACATAAAACTTTGCACAAAAACAATGATGAGATATTTATCCGAGAGGAGCAACTAAAGTCGCATAACAAATATCAAGGCCTTCCTCAAAAGTAATGTCCAAATAGAAGTGATTATGCTAAAGATCCAAATCACACTATTTAAAACAATTTCTCGAACATGAAATGAAAGTACAAAGTAAGCAATAGTTAGGAAAACATCTGATTTTAAGCTAATGTGCAAAATTCATAGTTCTATTTGCAGAAGTAGCATTTTTCTTAGAAAGCTATAAGATTGTAACAAGCATCGCTAGATCACAGTTATAGAGCTCAGCACAAGCACCAGATAACTTCAGTTGTTAGCTATCTTATGGCCTATTTAAAATCAACTGTTACCTCAACAGGTAAAGTATCTGCAGCCGAAGCACAATCACCAACAAGTAGCGGATTTTCTCCATCCGAAGATGCAAGCTCGTGAATATTAGCCAAAACAGAGCGATATCTTTTCAGGACAGCTGCATATGGTGGCATTAACAATCCAAGATATTTTTTCCTTAAAGGCTTTCTGTCGCTACTTACAGCATGCCATACCTGTTAGGATAACATAAGCTTCATGAAAACACATAATATAAAAAACGTTGTTCGATCTATATATTCAAAACAAACAACATAAACAAACAGGAAGCAGCAGCATAGAGTTATAATTTTTCCTCCGTTGGGCCTTAAAAGTAGCAGTGCTCTCAGGAAGCAGCAGCATGGAGTTATGCAATTTCCCTAGGTTAGGTCTTAAAGTAGTGATGTCCTCGAAAAAGGTCTTGAAAGTAGCGAGTTTTTTTTTCTCACAAAAAAAATGTCCCACGATTTTAAGGCCTAACACAGAAAATTCTAACTGAACGTTCTACAGTGTCATCTACTGTAGTGATAACTCTGAGAGCAACTTGTACAAGATTACCTCTTTAGGAGTGTTTCCATACAAGCTGCTCCCTGATATCTCTTTGGTATGAACTACGGGTTTATCTTTGATCATCAAGGCACTAAATGAGTGAAGGGAATTTCCTTTTTAAAATTAATCATAACAGGTCGAGGATAGCTTTTTGGACATATAATTCAAAGTTAAGACACGAGACATTTAGATATATGGTGGGGGCAACAAGCTTTCTGCATCAGGAATTTAAATTATAAGTGTTTTGAAAACTGCAACATGATTATAAGCATTTGGAACATGCTTTATATGCTACATTCCACAAAATACATAAAGTAATCAAACAGATTGGTGCAAAATAGTGCTTCATCTATGCAAAAAATAATGAGACCACCACATGTGAATTTTGGGGCCATGCATAGACCATCAGAAACAAGAGGAAGAAGATGGTAAATTAAACTACCACGCATGGACTATGGTGTCTGCATGTCGTGATTCTGATGAAGTATTCAATCTGAAAGGATAGCATGGAACACTTGTATGTTTTTAGATACTGATCATATTTTTCCATCAATGAAAAACAAATTTACCTCCGAATAAAGAATAGAAGACGCAACCAGAACCCTCTGTCTCTTAGATTCAGAAACTGGCACATTCAGAAAGGGGCCAAGCAATCTGTAAAAAAACAGAGGTTTCGAAATATCAGTAAAGATATGTTAAAATATACAGTATCAGTGAAGAAGCAATTTACAAAATGGTTAGTATGGATGCAGTATAGAATGAAAGGCCACTGGCTACTATGGACCATGGAGTGATAATTCTGGATCAAATCCTTTTCTTGAACTATAATTTTAACATGATACTCTACTTAATACTCCCTCCGTTCCGATTTACTCGTCGTGGTTTTAGTTCAAATTTGAACTAAAACCACGACGAGTAAATCGGAACGGAGGGAGTAGCTGATAAGGTGTACCTCCATAGAAGTGCAGACTGAGGTTTTATGGTAGGCAAACATGAGTTACCATCAAGTTCAATCACACTTCCAGTTTGACAGCCCAATCTTTCTGATATATCATCATTCTTCATGCTAATGTTTCTCATAAAGAGGTCGTCTTCCCCAGTATCATCCTCCCTCATTGAAATAAGAGTCAACCGGAGCATACAAAAAAAAGGCTGATCACTATCTAACAACTGATTAAGTGCACTCATAACACCAATACCACCGGCAGATCCCTCTCCAGAGCCAAGGCCAGCCCCAAATCCAGAATCTAGTAGAAGTGTCTGCAGCATTGCAACTGATTTCTTCACTAATGGAAGTTCAATCCAGTCCCCATTGGAGTCCTTCTCTACAACAGATTTCCATGCTTCCCAACCACTTCCTCCTCCCCCAAAGATATTAGCTTTGGATGGAATGCATACACCATACCACAGTCGGCTTCTGTACTTCCAACCTTCAGAAAGATCTGAAATACAGCTCCCATAGGATACAAATGCATGCCTGACAGATCCATAAGGCTCCGCTGCTGCTGCTGCCGTTACGCGTTCCATTACCTCAGAAGAAATTTGCCCATTTGTGCCAGACATCGAAGCAAGAACCTGGAATTTTTTTCACACCAATAATGATGTAAGATAGTAAGCAAAAGTTGGTATGAAGTAGATGAAACTGAATGTAAGCAAGCAAAAGTTGGTATGAAGTAGATGAAACTGAATGTAAGAGTGGACTATAGAAGGAAAATTCTGAAACAAGATATGCTACACACAGTATTCTTCTGGATTATTATACTCATACTAGTACAAAGAAATAGTGTACACATGCTTGCCGAGTTCTAAGAAATAGTGTAACTCCTATAAAGGGTAGTGGCCTGATTGACAAGAAATAATGTACATATGCTTGCCGAGTTCCAAGAAATAGTGTAACTCTTATAATGGTAGTGGTCTTATTTTGAATCTTGAATTAAACAAAAACCACCCTTTACTATCGATTATCTTCACAAGAAGTTTTCCCTAGAAACTGGATCTCTAATCATCTATCTCATATATTCCTAAACAATACAATACCACTAATGAGTTTTAACATTTTCAGCAATCACATGATATAGCATCTCACAAATTCACAAAATTGCCCCAGAAACAAAAAAGGGACTCAACATGTCAAAGCAATGAAAGAACATTACAAGTTCGACCTATAAAAAATAGACATAAATTGAAATTACGCAAATAAGATTGTGATAATATATGCCTGTTCTAGATATACATACATCAACCGGCAGCCCACCAGCATCACTGGACAAAGACTGCCTTGAGCCCCCAGCTTCTAAAGGCTCGCTACCAGTTCTGCTCAATGACCTACTGGCAGCTGATGAAGCCATCGATGCAGGAGATAAAGCACTGTCAATTAAGCAGGATGTAAAAAATTGTTGGCTGCGTGACCTCAGATGATCTTCTACGAGCATCATCAGAACTACTGCATTCTCAGCCAAGACTACTAAGAGATCGGCAGGCTTTTCTGCTTGTATTTTTGGTTCTTTAGTCTCCACTTCAACATCAGATGCTGCAGCAGTAATTCCTTCAGACTGCTGTGGCGACAACCAAGAAAAGAACATCATTTGCGAAATGATAAAACCGTAACCGTCTAATTTATAAATTAACAGACACTCTATGTGTTATTGTCCATAAGACTGAACTCATCTGTGCATGGTATAAACAAGGCGACCAATGTATTAAGAGTACCATAATTCATAATAAAAGTGATGTTTTAAAACAAAAGCAAAATTATCCACATTTTTCTGTTCCTTGGAATACAATTGATGACAAATATGCCTTGACAATGTATTGCTACTGCACCTATGTACAATCATACACAGAAAGTAGTGGGCATACAAGTTTAACCATGTTACATGGGCCCAATTGATCGAGCAAGCTTAGTTTGTAGTCTAGTCCTAATTTTAAGATAGTTTTAGACACCTGATTACCTTCAGATATGTTTGATAAGCCTAAGATCCTTCTGAAACAGTGTACGATGGGCGTGCGCATAGAGCGATAGCAACACTCCGCCCCTCTCGTCCCTCTCGCGTCGCTCCTGCGGCGGCCGAGGGGGGAAACCTAGCGCCGCCGGCCCCGCGCCCCTCCCCCCTCCTCTCCTCCTCACCGCCGCCGGGCAAAGCCCGGTCGGCGTCGGCGGCGGCGGGACCCTCTCTCCCCTCTGCTGGTGGGCTCGTCGCGGGCGGTCTCCTCGTGGCGCCCTCTCTCCCTCTGCTGGCGGGCTCGTCGCGGGCGGTCTCCTCGGGGGCGCTGGCGGCGGCGCGTTAGCGTGATCTCGGCGGCGACGGCGGGCTCGTGCACGGCCCATGGCGCTGTGGCCCCTGGCGATCACGGGGATGGCTGCACGCAGGCGTGCCCGTGGTGCCCGCGGCCCTCGATCTGGCGCGGCCAGATCTGGTCGTCGGCGTCTCGGGTGTGGCTGCCCTCGGCGGCGGTGGCTGGCTTGGGCTGGTGGTGCTCCGGCTGGTCCTCGAGGTGGGAGCAGCTCTGGTGGGGGCGCTGGTTGTCGGTGTGGTCGCGGCGCGGCGATTTGACTCGACGGCCGGGTGCGGGGGGTGGAGGTGGCTCTGGTTGGTGGTGGCGGCGGGGCCGGCCGGTCTCTTACTGGATCTGACCGGATCTGGCGTTGGGGGTCGGCCGGCGGCCCGTGGCACCGGTGGTGCGTGCCTGGTGGCTCTGGCGCTTGGAGCTCGCCGGGCGAGGCGGGTAGGGCAGCGGCCGGGCGTGGCCACTGCTCCGGCCGTGGGCGGCGGTGTCGGGAGGTCCGGCGGTGGTGGCCTCCCGGTGGCGTGCCGGCTTCACGGTGGCTCGACGGTTCTCCGGCGTCGGCTCGTCTGCGTTCAGACCGTCTCGACCTTCGGCCCATCTCCTCGGTGCCCGAGCGCGACTCCCATCAAAGGGCTGGTCCTCTCCCAGCCGCGGTCCACCGCTGGTCTCGCGCCCGGTGTTGCATGACCAAGCTCGTCTCGCGCACGGTGCAGCAGGACCGAGCTCATCTCGCGCACGGTGCAGAAGGATTGACCTCGTCCCCCTCTCTGTGCTGCAGGACCGAGCTCGTCTCGCGCTCGGGGCAGCAGGACGGATCGGTGGATGCCAGTTTTGTCCGGCCTATTGGGTCTCGTCGTTGGGGGTGGCCCAGGGGTGCGAAAGGTGGGACCTTTCTGCTCATCTCTTTCGCTGGGGTGCGGCGGGTCTCGGGTGAGGTGGTGTCAAGGTCGTGGATGCGGGTATCTAGATGTATTTTAGTTCTAGATACATCCCTTTTTGTCCATTTTGATGACAAGTATTTTCGGACGGAGGGAGTACATGGGGTGAAAAAGGTAGAAAATAGCAATTGACAAATATGCAAGAACCATGCGTTGCTAGTTAGTTCTGTAATTTCAAAATAATAAAGTCCAAGTCCAAGCGAATAACATTTGTAAAAAGGAGAATCTACCTGAACTCGAAGCTCCTGAGCAGAAAAATCAAGCAGACTACACAGTAATCTCCTTTTGAAAATTGGTAATGCTTCTTCACGCCTTGAAAACAAAGAAAAATATCACACTGATGTTCCAAGTCAAGAATATAATATCTTCTATAAAAGCATCATATTATGTTTGAATCAACAAAATAATCAGGCAGAGCGTGACAAGCACCTGCATTCTATTGTTGAAAAAAATGCGATGAGGCAGTAAAGCACAAAAGGCTGCAGCTATTGTTATTTTAAAAGGTACAATGGGGATATTTAGAAGGAATTTCCAGTTTTAGATCATATGCAGCCCTGCATAATGTCATGCTTTAACGATCTTATGGATTCTGATGTTTTTTTATCACGTAAATACTTCTTATACTGCCTAGTAGATAAACAAAAATGCATGTGGTGGTTGATACGGAACGCATAGATAGGATACATAATTAGCAAGATATTATGGCATGGGAGCATTGCTTCTTATTGCTTTTTGTTTACCTAATTCTTTGGTCTCCCATGCTAAACCCCCCAGCCATTGAAAGCCATTCTGCACAGTGTATTGTAGCCTCCACATCCTGAAGAATTACAGCATTAAAACCATCAAGACACAATCAAGGATCAAAGAGAAGTCTGGCTAGGGAAACATTCCAACCACAAAACTACCATAAAAAATTATTACGACCCATTCTCCAAAAAGAAGCTTACAATCCTCTAAAGTTGATGTGCAAACAGAAACACAAGAGATCAACGTCACTTGCCTTCCACCCATCTTTTTGCCACATTGAATGCTCCAGCATAATAAGTAGAAACTTGTGTATGACGTCTTCAAGCTCATATATGCTTACACCATCTGAATCTTTGTTATCACCCATCTAAATATCAACTTTACATATTAAAATAAGCATAGAATACAAGTGCCACTTCTTAATATAATTATCAATGCAAAATGTTGGATTTGCCATCACAGAAATATTACCTCATGATTAGAAATCATAACCTCCAAAATCCAATCAGGCCATTCTGCAATGGAAGTCATAGTACTTCTATTCTCAGGGTGACTGCAAACCAAAAATAGAAGATCCTGAAATAATATAGGAGGCATCATAAGTGATTAAAACACAAGAGAAATAAAATGCACTATTCAAAGTAAAAAAGACAAACATGTTTTTTAGCTTTGGAAAAATCAATGTTAGGAATTCACATATTTGATTTATGGGGCTTACAACATTAATTAACTAGTGCAACCACTGAAGAATCGAAGGCAACATTTAGCAGAATGATCATGCAAATAACTCAGGGATGTGGTACAAGAACCAAAACCAAGCCTCTAAATTAATCATGGAGCATGGTGTCTAGGGTGTAGACATCATTTGAACACATTTTGGTTGTGTCCTAAATTAAAAAGATAGTCTCAACATATAAGTTAACATCTACCCATATCAGACGCTACTCGCCAGATGTCCTTCCCAAGTTGTTCTTTGATAGTTGAAACCATGGCAAACCAGCCACATCCGCACATTTTAACTTTGGAACTGTTTGTCAACACAGTGAGAGCTGAGGTAGTTATGAAAATTGGAGGCAAAGGCCATCTAATAAACCAAAACTCCCTCCCACCCATACCTAATCTGCACATGGTTTAATCATGCAAATCTTCAAATATGAAAGGAACTGAGAACTGATTAAGATGGGAAGAGTAGTTGTTAAATTATAATAATCGATATCCTAGAAAAACCAGTATACAACTCCATCATGACCAAAACTTCGTCCAAACATTTGCATGGCGAGCTGTGTATTTAGCCTTTAACATCACCCCACCTTGTAGTATTTCACATATTTTTGGGACTTGGCTACAGGGGTTAAAAAATCTTTAAGACTTCTTATTCTAGTCGGGGTAGCAGCTGTCTTTTCGGTCTATCTGGCTTTGCATAAATGATGTCATATTTTACAAGATAAAAGTTTGTTCTTGTATGAGGTACTACTCTTGTGTACCAAACTACCAATTGGCTATTACAGAAGGCGCGGTACAAGGAGCTGATAGAGCCAGACGCGAATAAACTTGAGTGGATCACCAGGGTGTTTATGATCCGCTTTGGGCGGCATATGCCAATGATAGACTTTTGAGTGTTTAGAGTGATTTTATGTGGTTTGATCGTCCAATTCGATCCATGTGTTTGATATTTCCCTCTCTTGGCAAGATCAAAATTTGATCTTTTGTAATAAACAATGTAATAAGTTTGGCTATATGCATCTAATGGTGCAGGGCAAGGGGTAATAAAACTTTCATTTTCTAAAAAAAAAGTAATATCATAGACTTCAAAAGACAAGAATTATGATAATGGCGTAATAGATGTCAATCAAGAGAATACACAGAATGGAAAATGTTATATGAGCATATTATCAGTGATTATATCATCATTCATGTCAAGAAAAATTAGGTGATGACTTTATCTGAATAAATCAGTAAATGTACCTGAAGAGTATGAGCTTGAAATGCTCGTGATGCATATGGAAGAGAACGTAGTAGAACTAACAAGAGCGGAATATGCTGAAAGCGATAATCAGAATCATACAAGTTCAGATTATCATTTGCTGAAGAAATGTTGATCTGCATTGAAGAATACAAGACATAATTCAGGTTTCCAGAGTAAAATTGGTTGCACCTATGACATGCTTAAGCGAGCAAAACGTGAACTATTGTGAAGCACAGCTAGATAAACTTCAAAGAAATTTTATTTGGAAGTCTTGCTTTTGTAATATTCCAAATATTTAGCTTATTCAGGTACTTAGAAATGATGGCGTAATCTAATAATACTCCCTCCGTTCACAAATATAAGATGTTTTGGGTATTTCAATATGGACTACACTAAAACGTGTCTATATACATCCGTTTCACACAAAATTTAAAAATCTTATATTTGTGAATGTGGGGAGTAGAAAGCAAAACAGGAATTGCATTAACCAATCAGTGTAGTGCTGAAAACATATCACATATCCAATATCCCTAAGTCAGTTAAAGAACACCATACCACTGCAGATATTAAAGATCTATATACATTTCTGGTCATAAGCCTTCTTGGGGCTGCTTGAAAAGCTTTCTGCAATGCAAAGAGCAATAAAGATACTCTGTCTTCAAACATGGTATTTCCTTCGGCATTAGCAGTTGTCAGAAAACCACTTGGCAACTTTGGTTTTGCAATAAGTGACGCAAACTTCAGGTGACCTGAGGCAACCAAAGCGCCCAAAATATGAACTATCCCAACAAGTACTCCATCACCATTATCAATATTGTATACATTGTTCTGAACATTGTCAGTGATACTTGGGAGATCCATGCCACTCCGATTCTTTAGGAACTGCTTTTTTAGTAAGCACCATTTGCTAGTAGATACAGGTTCAGAGTTACCATCATGAGAGGGTGACTCATGACTGTCAACTGATGGGGTCTCACGATTGCAGTTTGCTTCACTACTAGCTGGTTTCAAGAGTGAACGACTATTAGTAGATTTTGACTGAGAACTTCCATTCCACTTAGCAGCATTTTGTGGCACATCGCAGTTGTTGAAAGTGTTGTTATTGCCAGATTTAGCCTCTCTCTGCAAAAGAACAAGTAATGCCTCTACACCTCCACGAGAAATAAATGACTGAGCATACATGTGCGCTCTAGTACTGTTTGGGTGCACAATCAGTCTGTAGATGAGGAGCAAGACCCTAGGAACCTGCCAACAAAGCACATTGTTAAAAATCATCAGAACCATTCTTTCAATCAAGTTTCCACATCAAGAAGCTATACAAAGGTATTAAGACTGTGACTTTGGTGCATATCCCATAGTATAGAAAACCACATTAAGCATTAGCACTGATTAATTACAAAGAATATAAAAATAAAAATATGGCAATAGTTTAACGAACACAAGACTAGATTCTCTTCAGTATTTTGTTGTTATGAAACAAATACATCTGAGTATGGAGTACTCCAAATGCAAAGTAGCATGTACAAAACTAGGCAGATTACAAACTCAGATACGAATGCACTAAGTATTTCCATGTATGACATCATCCTGGTGAACAAGAAAGCGCTAGCCAAACTTTGACTAGAGTCTTTGTTTTCTGGCAAGGGGCGTGTAATGTTGTGCTAGACTACCAGTGTCGAATCCAGTTACCTGGTTAGGTTGTGGGCAGTCAACAACAAATCCTACCAAACGACGAACATCATCAGAAGCCATTGTGGAAGAAGCTGATCCTATCAACAGTTCAATAACAACCAACAGCTCATCAACAAGAGCATTCACTTTCCCTAAAGGTCTCTCAGTTCCAGTCAATGTGAAGGTATCTATTGAATCTCCTTCACGAGTTACCCAGTAACACCTTCTGCATCCATCAAGAAGCATTTGCAACGCATTTGCATCATACATGCAAGCAGATTCTGCAAAAACCATGTCTGCAAGTGAAGAGAGAAGCTTTTTCTGCAGAACATAGTTGCATGAGCTCCACATCTTCAGGTCCAACAGCAAAGTGCTAAAGAGCTGCGCTTTTAGACCAGGATCATTTATTTGAGATTGGCACAAAGATACAATTGCAGCAACAAGCTCCTCGTCTCTCAGTATCTCTTTCTTCCCACTTTCTAGTTTTGACAGTGTTTCCAACAAATATTGTAAAACTTGTGATAGAAGCTCTGGTCCATGGGTAAGGCAAAGCTCTTGCTTATTTCCAGGATGTTGAATTGCCAGAGAAATTATTCTGAATATAGGAACAGAAAGAGAAGACGTAGCAAGAGACAGTGACACATCACCAAGTATAGGTTCCAGGTTATCCATCTCAATATTGCTCACAGTCAATGGTAGTAAAGCCATTGGACCTCCACAAGCTAATGCCCATAATGATTCTGCAGGTCGCACACGATAAGATATGTGAACCATCCCAATAACTTCCGCAGGCCTTCGGTGAGTACCTAAGATTAAACATGAGATAATATCAATAGTTATCCTTCTGAACCAACCCAAGCCACTTTTTTAGGTACATAGTCATTATTGTATGTCATAAGTTGCTCTTCTCCTAACAAGGATGACAATTTACTGCAATCGATACATGAATGATTGATGGGAACTGGGAACCAAACTCAATCAACCTTTTAAATTTATATGCACATAACATTGTATGGCGTAATTTTGATAGCCACTAGAAATACTTTGTCCCTGGTAATGGTCAATGGCATGTGAGAATAACAATTTCTTTCAATTACTACAGGAACGATTGATGCAGAACTGGGGAACAAGATTTATAAAGACTGGAATGTGCAATAATCGGCAGGCAAAACAGGAAGTACAGAAAGATTTGCGTAGCCTTCACGAGGATTGTAACTTGACCATGGTTCAACTCCCCAGGTAACACCAAAGATAAGAGTAGAATTAAGCCAAGCCATTCTGCTTGCGTGTGTTTGCGTTTTCTTTATTAGCCTTTCAGCCTTTTGTATACTCTGTTGGGATTATTCTATGAATTAATTGCTGACTGTTTCTGAAAATAAAATTAAGCCAAGATTGACAGTTCAACTATAGAACAAACCTGTTGAACCAGAAGGTGAAGCATCGGGGCAAAATCGGCCGTTAAGTAGGCTAGGATGATAAAGAAGATGTAAGCTTCCTCCAATCTCAATGTCAAGTGTATAACTATCTTCTGACATTTCCCTAATGTGATCACAGCTAGCTTTCCAAGGCAAACCAGCACCGCTGCTGAAGCTAGGAAGTGCATCTCCTCCCCTAGAAGCTAGCCGGGCCATTCTCTCTGGGCCAATCGGCTCCATGAAAATATAGATAGGCCCCATTTCTGCAAATAATGGGCATTGCCGTTGCAGACAAGTAATAGTTGGTGGCGGGTTTGTCCCGATGCAGCAGAATGCCAGCGGTTTCAAGACACGGGGGAACTCAAACGGACGGCTCTCATGAAGCTTATCATCAACATACAGCCGTAGTTCACTCTCGACCATTCCGAGCAAACCCTGCTTGCTTGTGCACTCCAAACCAATGAAGTACCAGCACTGTGGTTTGAATTCATAGGTGAAATGGAGAGGAGCCTTCTTTCCCCTTCCAGTCCCACTCTCCACAACTAGAAACTTGCCTTGGAAATAAGCCTCCACACCATCGTTATCAGCAGTAAGGAAGCTGAAAAGCCGGGGCATGTCCTTCGCTGCTTCTACAGCATGTGTGAAAGCAGCGGCGGCGGCAGCCCATGGTGACGATCTCCCAGAAGTTGATGCTGCTGACCATGGTGACGATCTCCCAGAAGTTGATGCTGCTGGGTTGGGTGAGTCCGAGAATGACTCTACATATATCCATGTGGCAAACCCAAAACCGTTCGAGAATGGCCACCGGCTATCTCCAGGGGCAAGCAAGCCGGAACTCTCGCCGTCGAACTCAAACGTCACTGCAGGTCCCTTCGCCTCATTGCAGCCAACAGCCTTCTCCAATGCTAGTGTCAGCGGCGTTGCCCAGCGTGTCCCAAGCGCCTTCTTGACCAAAAGGAGCCAGGAATGCAAGTCCTTGACGCTAACCGAGTGCCCTCCTAGCACCTGAATGCACTGCACGAGCGGTGTCCCGTCCCAATCCCTGCTCTGACCCATTTTTACGAACAGCTTCTCTGCAGAATCGAGGAGGATAGCGAGAAGGCCCGAAGCGGAGCACATGGTGCGGTTGCGGGTGCAGGCGCTGAGGGTGGCGAGGAGGCCGCAGGCCATACGGGTGCGCGGCGACGGCTCGGTGCCGCATGGAAGGTAAGGCATCAGTTCGACAGCAATGGCGGCTGCGCGCGAGCTGGACATGATGCTGGGTTCCGTGCTGGTGCTGGTGCCGTCGCCCGCGTCCTCGTCGAGGCCGTCCACGCCGCCCATCGTGATCATCAGCACGTCTACGATGAAATGCGTGACCTCGCCGTTCTCCTCGGACACCATCTCGCGGAGGCGCTCAACCCCGCCGCCCATGATCACCGCGTCGACCGCCCGCACCACCGCCTCCGGGACGTCCGAGGACACGACCGGCGCTAGGAACCTCCGCAGCGGCGTAGGAGGCTGCGTCGAGGCCTCCGAAGGGGCCACCGGGGAACCCGTGCCGAGCTCCACGTCCGACATCTCCTCATCGTCGACGACGTACCCGTCGCCGCCGAACGACGCGACGTCGAAGTGCTCGACGGCTCCGTCCGCCCACGACGAGGTCGGCGAGGCGTCGGACATGTCGAGCGCGTCCTGCCCCTCCATCACATCGGCTCACTCCATTGGAAAAATCGACGAAAATTGCGAGGAATCAATAGCAATGTGGGGAGGATCAAATGCAATGTGGGGAAATTTTGGGGGGGAAACTTTGCAATCGGGATGTGAGGCCACGGAGAAAGTGGAGGAGTTTTGGAAAATGCTGGCAGGGATTAGCGGTGGTGGCTGGCTGGCGCGGTGCATGGCGTGGCCCGAGAGGCGGAAGGATAGAGAGAAAGAGGGGAAGCGGCCAAGCGGGGAAGGCGAAGAAATGGTGCCGTGGCCGGTTTCATGGGTCGAGTCTGCCTTCTTTTTACCTGACCGGTCACGCAGTTAAAATTGGTTGGTGTAATAGCATCTGCAGCCGAGATTCTCAGACTAACTAGCCGCCATCGCTGGTCGCTTAAAAGAAAGTTGTGCGTTTGTTTCTCTATCTATCTTAAAGAAAAAAAGCCTCATCTTCATCTTAAATATTATAGAGAAAAGTTTCTCGCGTCGCGTCAACTTCACATCCACTCAAAAAGAAAAGAAAAGAAAAAGACCAGAAAAGATTCTAAAAAAAAGGAAAAGAGTCTCACCTCCAACTTTCAAAAATACTCTAAAAAAGATCTCACCGCGGCCAACCAGCAATTTTGAGATAAGGTTTTAAATATATGCTTGTATGCACACATTATAATCTAATTGTTACGTTGATTAGCTTGAATGTGCATGGCGAAGGTTGTATGTACTCCCTCCGTTCCTAAATATTTGTCTTTCTAGGGATTTCAAATGGTTACCACATACGGATGTATATAGACATATTTTAGAGTGTAGATTCACTCATTTTGCTCGTATGTAGTCACATTGAAATCTCAGAAAACAAGATGGTGAATCGAGGAAATATAAATATATGCATGCATCGAAAGGTCCCAGGCAGCGCTCCTTTTTTTCTACCCAATCAACATACAACAAGTGGTCCAATCAAAATGCAACCTACTGCTCCTTTTTTCTCCCCAATCAGTACGCACTAGGTGGCCCAACCAACATGTAGCCTCCTCTCCAACCTCCTGAATCCACACGGGCACTCCCTTTGCTCGCCCAGCAACTACCTCTTAATGGGTTTGATTGGACGAATGACCCATTAATTTTTTTTCAAGAACAAGCAATGAGCGTTCTCTCACGTCTGGAGATCCACATGTGAAGGAAGAGACGAGCAGGGGACAAACCTCTGGAATGATAATTTGTTGCCCAGGAATTTTAATATGCGTCTACTTACCCCTATATCAGCAGGTCCTTAGATGACACGTACATGGAATGATGAAGCATTAGACATGCACTTGCTTCCCATGGATGCCGAGTTTGTTAGGCAAATTCCAGTCAGCTACAAAACGCAGTTGGACTTATATGCTTGGCACTACGAGAAGTCGAGCCTTTTTCTTAGTCCGATCATGCTACATGATGGTTGTAGAGACAAAGTATACACGGGAAGCGTGGTTAACGGGACGGATAGAGAACTCTAACATATTGAAACAAGAGAAAGAATGGAAGAAGTCGTGGGAGGTACAGGTGCTTACCAAACTTTAAGTCTTCGTCTGGAGATTGGCTCGGGCATCTCTCCCAGCAGGCCAAGAACGGGTGAGAAGACATATGACACAAGATGCAACTTGTTTGATCTATTTGGTACTCATGGAGGCATGCTCTCCTCGACTGTAACATGGCCGAAGGAGTGTTGTCGCTCCCGAATGATGATGCACTGGTCCCAGTCTATGGCAATGAGACACCGAATCCCAAGCTTTGGCTTTTCAGTTTGTGTAATACATTGAGCAAGGATAAATTCATGCCGGTTCTAGCCACACTATGGGCAATCTGGTGGGTGAAGGGACATCCATGAACACGAGTTCCAGAGTCCATTGTCGACACATTTATTCATGGAGCGGTACTTGTAGGAGATACATGAACTACCCAAGCGGCAAACTGGGCACAACAAACGAAACACCTAGCCCGCAATGTACAACATGGTTACCGCCGAGCATAGGGGAGGTTAAAATGAATGTTGATGTTGCGGTGGCGAAATCTTCAAACATTAGTGACGTTGGTGTGGTCTATCGAAGTGACCATGGTGTCTTCTTCGAAGGTTGTGAGGAGTTGGATTTCCGGGACATAAATCCTAGCAAATGACCCTTGTGTCATCACCAGCCCCAGGATTACTGTTTGCTGGTGGACACTTCCTTGATATAGAATCCAAGCAATTACAAGAATTTGAGTACAAGACCACAAAGGTCCAATGAAAATAACAAGGCTCTAGTGATGGATGGCGGAAGCAACTCGTGGATCTCCAACATCGATGGGACTCCATTCCCACAGGAACGGCTGACCCGGATAACTCCTATCTCGCGTGGCTGCTATCTTCAAATCCTAGGTTGTGGGGGTATCCTCGCAGTACTCTGATACGTCTCCGACGTATCTATAATTTTAGATTGTTCCATGCTATTATATTATTTGTTTTGCATGTTTAATATGTATTTTTATGCTATTTTATATTATTTTTGGGACTGACCTATTAACCGAGAGCCCAGTGCCAGTTTTAGTTTTTTTGCCTGTTTTAGAGTTTTGCAGAAAAGGAATACCAAACGAAGTCCAAACGGAATGAAACTTTCGCGATGATCTTTCTTGGACCAGAAGCAAACCAGGAGACTTGGAGATGAAGTTGGAGACTCAACGAGGCAGCCACGAGGGTGGAGGGCGCGCCCCTACCTCATGGGCCCCTCGGAGACCTCCTGACCTAGTTCCTTCGCCTATATATAATCTTGTACCCCTAAAACACCAGGGGGGTCCATGAAACCACTTTTCCACCGCCGCAACCTTCTGTACCCGTGAGATCCCATCTAGGGGGCTTTTTCGGCGTCATGCCAGAGGGGGATTCGATCATGGAGGGCTTCTACATCAACACCATTACCCTTCCGATGAACCGTGAGTAGTTTACCACAGACCTACGGGTCCATAGCTAGTAGCTAGATGGCTTCTTCTCTCTCTTTGATTCTCAATACCATGTTCTTCTCGATGTTCTTAGAGATCTATTCGATGTAATATTCTTTTGCGGTGTGTTTGCCGAGATCCGATGAAAATTGTGGATTTATGATCAGATTATCTATGAATATTATTTGAGTCTTCTCTGAAATCTTATATGCATGATTTGATATCTTTGCAAGTCTTTTTGAATTATCGGTTTAGTTTGGCCTACTAGATTGGTTTTTCTTGCAATGGGAGAAGTGCTTAGCTTTGGGTTCAATCTTGCGGTGTCCTTTCCCAGTGACAGTAGGGGCAGCAAGGCACGCATTGTATTGTTGCCATCAAGGATAAAAAGATGGGGTTTTCGTCATATTGTTTGAGTTAGTTCCTCTACATCATGTCATCTTACTTAATGCATTACTCTGTTCTTTATAATTTAATACTCTAGATGCATGCTGGAAGCGGTCGATGTGTGGAGTAATAGTAGTAGATGCAGAATCGTTTCGGTCTACTCGACACGGACGTGATGCCTATGTTCATGATCATTGCCTTAGATATCGTCAAAATTATGCGCTCTTCTATCAGTTGCTTGGCGGTAATTTTTTCACCCACCATAATATTTGCTATCCTGAGAGAAGCCGCTAGTGAAACCTATGGCCACGGGTCTCTTTTCCATCATATAAGTTCTCTTTTACATCATACTAGTTTCCGATCTACTATTTTGCAATCTTTTACTTTCCGATCTATAAACCAAAAATACCAAAAATATTTACTTTACCGTTTATCTATCTCTATCAGATCTCACTTTTGCAAGTAACCGTGAAGGGGTTGACAACCCCTTTATCGCGTTGGGTGCAAGTTTTTGATTGTTTGTGCAGGTATTCGGTGACTTGTGTGTTGTCTCCTACTGGATTGATACCTTGGTTCTCAAACTGAGGGAAATACTTACTCTACTTTGCTGCATCACCCTTTCCTCTTTAAGGGAAAAACCAGCACAAGCTCAAGAGGTAGCAGGAAGAATTTTTGGCGCCGTTGCCGGGGAGATCTACGTCAAGTCAAGCCATACCAAGTACCCATCATAAACTCTCCTCTCTTGCATTACATTATTTGCCATTCGCCTCTCGTTTTCCTCTCTCCCACCTCTAAAACAATTTTCGAAAAGATTTGCCCTTTTCTTCGCCCTTCTTCCGTTCTATCTTTTGTTCGCTTGTGTTACCATGTGCCTCCTTTTTGCTTGCATCTTTGCTTGCTAAAAATGTATGGATCCTCATCCACTTGCTAATCTTTTTAAGAGATCCATTTATGATGAACCAATTGCTAGTGAGTTGAGTGCACTAGATTATCTTTAGGAGGTTTTGCTTGAAATTCGTGAATCTGGAAATTGTTTATGATGAAGTGCTTTATGAAGAGATTCACGATAGCTCCTTGAATAAAAGCATGATTGCAATGATTTTACTATAAATTCTATTGATGTCAGTTGTGCTAATAATATGCAAAACCCTAAGCTTGGGGATGTTAGTTTTGCTATGTCCACTACTTGTTGTAATGATCATGATTGGGGTGATTCTTCTTATGATCTTGAAGATTTATTTAAGACCCATGATGAATATGAGATTGATAATAATGTTTGAAATAATATTGAAAGTGGGTCTGAAAGAGTGTCAACTTTAGATCCCACATATTTGGAGAGTGTTCAATCTTATGAAACTTTTGATAAAAATGGGTTTGGAGAGGTCATGACTTTAGTTAATGTTGGTCCCACTATTTTGGAAGAGTGTCAACTTGGCATGCATGTGGGTCGTCTTTAGAATATGTTTTGTGATAGCTATATTGTTGAATTTGCTTATGATCCTACATGTAATTATTATGAGAGAGGAAAATATGGTTGTAGAAATTTTCATGTTACTAAATTACCTCTCTTCATGTTGAGATTGCTACCGTCTCTTTCTGCTTCCTTGCATATTCTAGTTTTTGCTTGCCTTGATAATTTGTTTGTTTATAAAATGCCTATGCATAGGAAGTATGTTAGACTTAGATGTGTTTGTCACGTGTTTCATGATGCTCTCTTTGTGCTTCATTCTTCTCTTTCATGTGAGCATCATTGAAATCTCAATGCCCAGCTAAGGGCGTTAAACAATAGCACTTGTTGGGAAGCAACCCAATTTTATTTTTGTTCTTTACTTTTTGGTCCTATTTAGTAATAAATAATTCATCCAGCCTTTGGTTAGATGTGGTTTTATATTTTAATTAGTGTTTTTTCACTTTAGTATAGCTTACTGTGATAGTTGTGTTGATCCTGCTGAAAATCAGAAACTTTTGCGCCCAGGAAAATAATTTTCATAATTCACAGAAACGTGCTTTTGATCTGATTCTTTTTCCTATGGATTGGTACACAAATTTCTCAGGTTTTACTAATTAATCAGGATTGTTGGAGTTACAAAAGTATTCTAGAGTTACAGATTGCTACAGACGGTTCTGTTTTTGACAGATTCTGTTTTTTGCGTGTTGTTTGCTTATTTTGATGAATCTATGGGTAGTATCGGGGGTATGAACATGGAAAAGTTGGAATACAGTAGATATTATACTAATATAAATTAAGAATGAGTTTGTAACAGTACTTTAAAGGGGTGATTTATTTTCTTATACTAACGGAGCTCATGAGATTTTTCTGTTGAGTTTTGTGTTGCGAAGTTCTCAAGTTTTGGGTAAGGATTTGATGGACTATGGAATAAGGAGTGGCAAGAGCCTAAGCTTGGGGATGCCCAAGGCACCCAAGGTAATATTCAAGGACACCAAAAGCCTAAGCTTGGGGATGCCCCGAAAAGCATCCCCTCTTTCGTCTTCGTCTATCGGTAACTTTACTTGAGGCTATATTTTTATTCACCACATGATATGTGTTTTGCTTGGAGCATCTTGTATGATTTGAGTCTTTGCTTTTTAGTATACCACAATCATACTTTCTGTACACACCTTTTCAAGGTAGTCAGAGTCAGGATTCGTAGTCGGATCGATTTTCCTTAGACAGAATCGAGTCGTAAGATCGGGTCGTGGAATCGAGGATTCTACTAGATTTACTCAAATAATATATTTTGTATGCACACAACAAAGTTATATGGGTTCTGTAGAGTTTTGACACTAAATATGGAGTAAAGAATGTACACATCAATGCTAGTTGTATTCCACTTCTTTTTATGGCAAACCTACCATCTAGCTTGCATGTATGGAACATATATGAGAGGGAAAGATATATAACATTTAAACCTTCAATGCACGAAATTTACTTAGGTTCTTTTTAGAGTGCGTGAATAATCGATCACTTGTCTATCTGGGCTGCAGTGCTAAACCTTGAACGGCTTTGCTCTCCTTCTCCGATCAATCTTGAAGTATCCTCCTTTTTCACGCCAATTCCATCTATTGACAAGCCTGATCCTCAATTTTGATCTAGGGTTTTTGAGAGCTAGATCAAAGGTGTCGGTGGCTGAGCGTTTGGGCTTGGGAGGGCAATAAAGGTCCATGAGGTATATGAAAAGGGGTTTGGATGATTACATACTATTCTACTACTACTAAACAAACGGCTTAGATAAATTAGTAGAATCGGACATAGTCCATAGCATAGTCGGGATTGTACAGGATTCTATGATTTGGATCGCGACTCAACATGGATTCTACCTGATCCAGATTCATAGTGGGATTTGGATCGACATGCTTCTATAGAGTAGTGAAGTCGTAGGATTCTAGCAGTTGAGTCGGGATTCTGACTACCTTGCACCTTTTGTGATAGACACGCATGAATCGTGATTTATTAGAATACTCTATGTGCTTCACTTATATCTTTTGAGCTAGGCAATATCGCTCTAGTACTTCACTTATATCTTTTTAGAGCACGGCGGTGGCTTTATTTTATAGAAATTTATGAACCCTCATGCTTCACTTATATTATTTTGAGATTCTTTTAGAACAGCATGGTAATTTGCTTTGGTTATAAATTTAGTCCTAATATGATAGGCATCCAAGTGGGGTATAATAAAAGCTTTCATATAAAAGTGCATTGAATACTATGAGAAGTTTGATCTTTATGATTGTTTTGAGATATGAATATGGTGATATTAGAGTCATGCTAGTTGATTAATTGTGAATTTGAGACATACTTGTGTTGAGGTTTGTGAGTCCCGTAGCATGCACATATGGTGAACCGCTGTGTAACAAATTTGGAGCATGAAGTATTTCTTTGATTGTCATCCTTTGTGTGGAGGTCGGGATCGCGTGATGGTCAACTCCTACCAACCCTTCCCCCAGGAGCACACGCATAGTGCTTGGTTTCGATGACTTATAGATTTTTGCAATAAGTATGTGAGTTCTTTATGACTAATGTTGAGTCCATGGATTATACGCACTCTCACCCTTCCACCATTGCTAGCCTCTATTGTGCCGCGCAACTTTCGCCGGTACCATACACCCACCATATACCTTCCTCAAAACAGCCACCATACCTACCCATTATGGCATTTCCATAGCCATTCCGAGATATATATTGCCATGCAACTTTCCATCGTTCCGTTTATTATGACACGCTTCATCATTGTCATATTGCTTTGCATGATCATGTAGTTGACATCGTATTTGTGGCAAGGCCACCTTTCATAATTTTTTCATACTATGTCACTCTTGATTCATTGCACATCTAGGTACACCGCCGGAGGCATTCACATAGACTCATATTTTTGTTCTAAGCATTGGGTTGTAATTTTTCGAGTGTAAGTAAATAGAAGTGTGACGATCATCATTATTAGAGCATTGTCCCATGTGAGGAAATAAAGAAAAAAAGAGAAAAAAGGAGGCCAAAGAAGCCAAGAAAAAAGAGAGAAAAAAGGACAAAGAGAAAAAATGAGAGAAAAAGAGAGAAGGGGCAATGTTACTATCCTTTTTCCACACTTGTGCTTCAAAGTAGCACCATGATCTTCATGATAGAGAGTATCCTATGTTGTCACTTTCATATACTAGTGGGAATTTTGCATTATAGAACTTGGCTTGTATATTCCAACGATGGCCTTCCTCAAATGCCCTAGGTCTTCATGAGCAAGCAAGTTGGATGCACACCCACTTAGTTTCTTTTTTGAGCTTTCATACACTTATAGCTCTAGTGCATCCGCTGCATGGCAATACCTACTCACTCACATTGATATCTATTGATGGGCATCTCCATAGCCCGTTGATACGCCTAGTTGATGTGAGACTATCTCCCTCTTTTTGTCTTCTCCACAACCACCATTCTATTGCACCCACAGTGCTATATCCATGGCTCACGCTCATGTATTGCGTGAAAGTTGAAAAAGTTTGAGAATACTAAAGTATGTAACAACTACTTGGCTGAAACCGGGGTTGTGCATGATTTGAATATTTTTGTGTGACGAAGATGGAGCATAGCCAAACTATATGATTTTGTAGGGATAAGCTTTCTTTGGCCATGTTATTTTGAGACGACATAATTGCCTTGTTAGTATGCTTGAAGTATTATTGTTTTTATGCCAATATTAAACTTTTCTTTTGAATCTTTCGGATCTGAACATTCATGCCACAAATAAAGAGAACTACATGGATAAATATGTTAGCTAGCATTCCACATCAAAAAAAATTGTTTTTATCATTTACCTACTCGAGGACGAGCAGGAATTAAGCTTGGGGATGCTTGATACGTCTCCAACGTATATATAATTTTTGATTGTTCCATGCTATTATATTATATGTTTTGGATGTTTAATATGCATTTTTATGCTATTTTATATTATTTTTGGGACTAACCTATTAACTGAGAGCCCAGTGACAATTTCTGTTTTTGCTTGTTTAAGAGTTCTGCAGAAAAGGAATACCAAACGGAGTCCAAACAGATTGAAACTTTCGCGATGATCTTTCTTGGACCAAAAACATACCAGGAGACTTGGAGATGAAGTCAGAGACTCAACGAGGCAACCACGAGGTTGGAGGGCGCGCCCAGGGGTAGGGCGCGCCCCCTACCTCGTGGGCCATTCGAAGTCCTCCTGACCTAGTTCCATCGCCTATATATACCCTTATACCCCCAAAACACTAGGGGAGCCACGAAACCACTTTTCCACCGCCACAACCTTCTATACCTATGAGATCCCATCTAGGGGCCTTTTCCGGCGTCCTGTCGGAGGGGGTTCGATCATGGAGGGCTTTTACATCAACACCATTACCCTTCCGACGAAGCATGAGTAGTATACCATAGACCTACGGGTCCATAGCTAGTAGCTATATGGCTCTTCTCTCTCTTTCATTCTCAATACCATGTTCTCCTCGATGTTCTTGGAGATCTATTCGATGTAATATTCTTTTGTGGTGTGTTTGCCAAGATCCGATGAATTGTGGATTTATGATCAGATTATCTATGAATATTATTGTGTCTTTTCTGAATTCTTATATGCATGATTTGATATCTTTGCAAGTCTCTTCGAATTATCGGTTTAGTTTGGCCTACTAGATTGGTTTTTCTTGCAATGGGAGAAGTGCTTAGCTTTGGGTTCAATCTTGTGGTGTCCTTTCCTAGTGACAGTAGGGACAGCAAGGCATGTATTGTATTGTTGCCATCGAGGATAAAAAGATGGGGTTTTCATCATATTGTTTGAGTTAATTCCTCTACATCATGTCATCTTACTTAATGTGTTACTCCATTCTTTATGAACTTAATACTCTAGATGCATGTTGGAAGCGGTCGATGTGTGGAGTAATAGTAGTAGATGCAGAATCATTTCGGTCTACTCGACACGGACGTGATGCCTATGTTCATGATCATTGCCTTAGATATCGTCATAATTATGCGCTCTTCTATCAGTTGCTCGGCAGTAATTTGTTCACCCACCGTAATATTTGCTATCCTGAGAGAAGCCACTAGTGAAACCTATGGCCACATGTCTCTTTTCCATCATATAAGTTCTCTTTTGCATCATACTAGTTTCCGATCTACTATTTTGCAATCCTTTACTTTCCGATCTATAAACCAAAAATACCAAAAATATTTACTTTACCGTTTATCTATCTCCATCAGATCTCACTTTTGCAAGTAACCGTGAAGGGATTGACAACCCCTTTATCGTGTTGGGTGTAAGTTGTTGATTGTTTGTGCAGGTATTCGGTGACTTATGTGTTGTCTCCTACTGGATTTGTACCTTGGCTCTCAAACTGAGGGAAATACTTACTCTACTTTGTTGCATCACCCTTTCCTCTTCAAGGGAAAAACCAACGCAAGCTCAAGAGGTAGCATACTCCTCACCGAATCATGATCTGACCAAGACAATAGCCAGGGACAAGCCAGTGAGTACATTTGAATGTACTCGCAAACATCAAGAACAAAAGATATATCAGATGCATATGATGAATTAAATTATATGCATGTGCTGACTGAGAATTAAAGCATGGCATGACAAATATTCATACGGTGCAGAAGGATGAATAAATCATGTTAGTAGTAATTCAATAAAACACAATGGAACATCGGGCGTTGGACCGCCTGAGGGATTCCAAGAAAAATGCCAAGCGGGTGTATGAGAGCAACGCCTCGAGAGGTCTTGAAAAGAAATGCCAAACATGTGCCTAAAAGGAGAATTGGGCAAGACAGGACTGCCTGACAATCCAAGCCACACCATGAGAGGTCTTTTAGAGAAATTCCTAATGGGTGTCTAAATGGAGAATCGGGCGAGACATGACCACCCGAGAATCCAAGCAACGCCACAAGAGGTCTTGAAGAGAAATGCCTAACGGGTGTCTAAAAGGAGAATCGGGCGAGACAGGACCGCCCGAGAATCCAAGCGACGCCATGAGAGGTCTTGAAAATAAAACCGAATGCCCGGGGTAGTCTGGCCAGCCGCTGAGACACTCAGAAAATAAAATAAGGGAAACAGGTTAGTCCACAGTAATATTCAAGCATCAAGAATATTCCCAACAATTGTAATCATGATAATAAAAATATTCATGACAGCATTATTGATGACAATCATATCCTACAAAAATGAATCATGCTCAGCTTAATCATTTCCTCCGGAGACTAACACTAAGACTGACACTTGACCAACCCAGACTATAGTCCTTAACCATGGATACGACTATTCGAATAGGTCTTATACTCTACAGAGGTTGTGCTCTTTACCCACAAATAAAGGATTTCTTTAGTCAACCCCTAAACATTGACTAATTTTGATTACGGTCTTTGGGATGAAAACACACCTGACCCGCACATACCAGCTTTAATCCATCAAGCCAGGGATCACCCAAAACAATGATAAAGTAAAACTCTAAGTGGGAAGGCCTCATGCAACGGCCTCCAATAGCATGAACATTCAGCTTCGGTCCCAGAACGGGCATTCATGCCCCCGGACCAAGACTACTGGGGCCAATAGTATCATTCCCTATGGACTCTCTGTACGGTGTGCGCAGGAAAGGGGTTATCAACTTACTGAACCATACCCTACCTTTGGCAGGGACATGCGGTAGCACGAATCAAGTATGGGGGTTACCGGAACAAGACTCGACCTACGGTCAACTCAAGAGGTTTAAGTTTTCCTACAGTGGTTAGCATAATATAACTCCTTGGCAGTACCCAACAGGTCACCACCTGGTATGTCTCAACATACCCTTACTAATCATTCTCGTCACAACGAGATTTCAGTCTCACGATCACTTTTCTCGTGACTAATTCTTCTTGCAAATTAGTCTGGACCAACACAGGCACATATGGCACATGAAATAAGTAACCATACTCACTTATGCTTCATGTTTAACTGAAGATAAAACACCATCAAAGTGATCATGCATGCATGACTAGTGGTTTGCAAATTCTATACGAATTCAACATACTCATAATTCAAACCTACATTCAAGCAAACAAATATGCATTCACCATATCATGTGTTCTAGATGCTTGCCTTGAGCATGCAGAGGTGTTGGGTGCATTCCAAATGTTTGAAAATCTTATCTTCCATCCATTTCTTGTTTCAAAATATTATAATTACCACATAATTCCAAAATAGTACCAAAAAGTTGTTTGGAAATTTTTGAAATAAATACTAAAATAAACTAGATGAAATTTGAGAAATAATAGAAAAATAATCAAGTCACTTGGAGTTCATATGATTTTCCTATGAATTTACTAAGCTGGAATAATCAAGGAAATGGACTATTTAGTAGATCCAGCAAAAACCTGGCCTAGAAAAAATCTTCACCCTGTCTGGATAAATAGAGAATAATTTTAGGAGTACGTAGAAATTTGAATCATCAAATTTGGATGTGAAATGGCTTCTGTGGAATTATTTGAGATCTGCTAGAAAAGAAAAAGAAAACAAATATTACTGTGATGGGTTGAGCAAAAACGCGCCCTGGGCGTGGTATAGCCGCCTAGCGTTGCTGGGCCGAGCCCAGTAGTTTGGCTGCATGGGAGGGCTGCGACGTTGAAGGAGTATTCCGTGGAATATGTCTTTCCGTCGGGAAAACAACTTCCACTACACCCATCTCCACTTATCCATGCGGCGGGGTTACGGGTCACTGACCGTGGGCCTGCCTGGCCCACTGGTCAGGTTTGACTGGTCGCCGCATGCGCCATCTCCTCCGGACGAACAGAGGCAGCACTCCAGCGATGCTCGCCGGTGAGGACTGGGATCAGGTGACATGCGCTACGGTGACATGCGGCCCAAATTCAAATTTAAACATTGCGAAAAAATCTGAAAAAAATCATGCATGTTCACAATAACCCCTAAAAATTTCAGATCAAAATTCGAAACATACATTGAGAAACAAAAAAGAGAAATCTGTCATGAATAGTTCCC
Organism: Aegilops speltoides; assembly: GCA_021437245.1. Taxonomy (NCBI): domain Eukaryota; kingdom Viridiplantae; phylum Streptophyta; class Magnoliopsida; order Poales; family Poaceae; genus Aegilops; species Aegilops speltoides. The sequence goes on along the minus strand of CM038146.1, from coordinate 360,946,331 downwards.
GAACAGTTCTATGTAGACTATTCACATCTGAGTTTCTCTTTTTTGTTTCTTGATGTATATTTCAAATTTTGATCTGAAATTTTTAGGGGTTATCTTAATATGTGCTGTGAACATGCATGATTTTTTTCAGATTTTTTCGCAATGTTTAAATTTGAATTTGGCCCGCATGTCACCGTGCATGTCACCGTAGTGCATGTCACCTGATGCCAGTCCCGCCGGTGAACGGTGGCATCACTCAGAAAGCTGACGTCACCAATGAGCTCAGGGGGTCGAGGCGGTCCCATGGGTACCCGACATGGTCGCTGAAGTGGACAGAGTCGCCGACGGCGAGCTCTCCGACGGACGGTGGCGTCGGGTGGGATGGGGCTTTCTCCTATGGCGGCTCCTGATCAAAATCGAGCATGGGGGTGGATTTGCGAGATGAAAGGAGAGCTTCTGGTGGAGAGAGTGGAGAAGGGGAGGCACTGGCCGCGTCTGAATCGAGTGGAACAAGGCGGCGGCCGAAGCTGCCGGAGATGGGGAAGACGATCGTTTCCGGTCGTGCTACCTCTACTGAAGGCTTACAGAGGGGGGAGGAGGAGTGGTGATGAGCTGAACGAGATCCAGTTGCCTTTTGTAGCGCGAGGGGGTCGGCTCCGCGGTGTCCCGAGGATAAGCACGGCGGTGACGATCATTACAGCAGCAGGTGAGGTCATTGAGGTCGGCAGGGTGGTCGGTGAGGATGTTGGCCGTCCGCAGTTACTCCTCGGAGGAGCTGGGCTACTCGGGACGCGCCACGCGGGTTGGACAGAGACGTGGCCGTGCGGGACTCGTCAGGCGGCGGTCCTGGTCATCGTGGACGGCGGTGGACGGTGCTAGGAGCCAAGGGAAGGTGTCGGCGAGGGTCCAGGTGGTCGGGCTGATCCAGAGGTGGATCAGGTTGAGAAGGGGAGGCAGCAGTAGCTTGGTGCCGACGCATGCAAAACATGCGCTCTAGCCGCGTCTAGTGCACGTGCACAAAGTGCTCGACGAAATGCCAGTGGCCTCTATAGGGACCCAAACAAGCTGAAAATTACCAGGGTGGTGCTTCTAAACATGTGATGAATGATGGACATGCTGGTTTGGCCAAATGACCAAGTTCCCAATGCAAGTTTATGAACTTGTAGAATACTATCATGCACATGAAGTGTTTGACAGAATGCTAGGGCCAACTAGAAAAATTTGTTGGATTTGAAACTTGGCAGGATGGGGTCTCTTTAGGTGATAGAGATGATGGTGGAGTTGGTTTGGCAAGAAGGGAAACTTGTTAGTGCAAGTTTTACCAGAATTTAGTTCTAGACAAAAACTTGAGAGGGATGGTTGGTGGACTTAAATGATGCCAATGGAGCTGACCTTCTGGACTTAAGGTACTAGTTGGAAGGACTACAAGATAGAGAAGTTTCAGAATTAATAGAGCTAGGAACAATGAAGTTGTAGTTGTAACCTAAGGAGGGAACATAAATGAAAAGAGGGTGTTTCACTCAAAATCTTACAAAGGCATAACTAGGTTTTTGCATAAAAGTGATTTGTAGGCATCACCTGACCTCCCATAATTTTGTGGAATTTTTAAAGAATTATTTGAAAGGGTCTTAGTGCAACAGAAGCATTTCAGAGATTGAAAACGGTATTAAAAGAATCATTTGTGGTAAATTTTATTATGAAAATATTTCCTACTGTTATTTATGATATAAATGAGTGATTTACAAAACAACCAAGGACCACAACATTCTACAAAATAATATTCTATGGAGGAAAGAATTTTGTAAAACAGAAAATAGGAAAGACTCTGAAATTCATAAATGACCTCATATTGCTCAAAATTTTATTTCTGACCAAATTTTACTTAATATAAATATGATTAAATTTTTGGGGTGTTACAAACTCTATCCCCTTTAATAAAATCTCGTCCTCGAGATTTGTTAAGGGCGGAAGAACTGAATGCAAATCACAACAAATGATCATATGTAGAATGCAATCATGGCAATGCACTTATGTCATACGCCCTAAAATACAATACAATGGTTACATCACGTAAACTAGTGCTAGGTACTGCAACAATGACCGTCTATGGTTCGAAAGTGAGATCCACATTGTCTTGTGGAAGGGTTCCTGGTGCTAGAGCGCATTCTTCTTCTTCCGGGGAAAGTGAAGGAAGTACATGGAGAACACGGCCTCCCAGAGTTGGCCAGGGTGGTCCACCAATGGCGATATGGGGATTCAGGACAACAAGATAATGGAGGTAATCCATCAGTTGCTAGGTTAGATGCTCCTGGGCCATCACATACTGAATGAGATTGGCCAGAGCTGGATCTCTCTCTATACGTTCACAACGGAACGTGGCTTATGCTCCAGAAGCTGCACGGCTTGGGAAATAGTAGTATTTCCTTTCACTGGCAGCGGGTACTATGAATCGAAGACGGGTAGCTGCTTCATAAGCGACAGCCTCGATAGCCATGCCTGAGGTTGGCATGGATCTCCCGACGAAGATAACATCCTCTGGTGGGATGTGCACAACTGCCCAGTATTTCAAAGGATCAGGGGTGATCCTCATTTTGAACAGCTCGTACTGGGGTGGGTGGCTAGAACCAAGGGTATTGCAGGTCAAATCCCACAAAACCTTAACAAAACTACCAGGGCTCGCATCTGGAATTCTTAGGTAGGCTCTGGGGTGAGACATGGAAGGATGAATGGAGAAGAGCGGTGCTCAAGTGTGGTGGTGGCTGGTGTGATGTGTGGGCACGTCCCCTTATAAGGTGCCTGCATTAGGAAACATGATGCGGCACTGATATGACTTGTGCATCAGCTCCGACATAGGGTTGTCCAAGTCATATTCTTAGACACCACTTCCCAAAAGGAGTGTGGCGTATTACTGTGGATGTCGGTTAGGGTGTTCTACGGTCACGTCTAGAATTTACTCGGTCACCATATGCCAATAATTTACGCTAGATCACACGTAGTGTCATTAAAATAATGGCACATAAGTAATTTACAAGCTTACTACGCCATGCGACTGCTACCTTGAAAATATAAGATAAAAGGACTACTAAGATTTGACAATACTCCTGGTGGACTCAGTCCATCTCGTTGACATCTAGCCGGGCATGTCTTGTAGATGTTAAAGCTTCTCCGTGAGCTTCAGTGTCGAAGTTGACCGGGGTAGGATGCAGAGCTATAGTGTTGGGATAGCGATGATGCCCTTCGTGGGATCTCGTCATCACAATCCCGTTGGAGTAGGTCTCCAAGAGACGACGGAGTTCCCCTGGGGAGGCAAAGGCATTGTCGGGGTTGTTGACAGGAGCAGACCTTGGGGGCTCAACTGGCCTCCCAAGCAGCACTATCAGGGTGTCGGTGTCGGTTGTAACTTCACTTCTCACCGGTGTCAGGAGTGTAAGAGTCCTGCGGGTTGCACTCAGGTCATTAGTGACCTGATCGAATAGTGCCTCTTGCGCTCTTAGATAGCGCACCAGATGCACTAGAGAAGGATCCGACTCATGGTCTCCGTTGGCGACCTGGGTCGGGCTACCATAGCCTTCACGACTAGGGTAGTAGAAGAAAGGGCGCGTGTTAACCCTTACTGATAAGTGTCGTAGATTAACTATACCCTCTCGAGCTGCAAGTTGGATGGCTTGGGGCTCGTCGGAGGTCATCCTCCCGGTGAATCGGTAGGGGCGTTCTGATGTGGTGCCCCTCCCGTAGATGTGCACCATGGCCCATAAGTGATGGATGGCATCACTTGTGTGCTCCTGGTACACAATATATGCTGGGGTTTCATCTATGCTAAAAGCACGACGAGTGAGATTGGCGAGGATGGCTCTGAAATCTCCAAGCTTGGATGCGGTGGTCTCAATGCGAACGATGGGACCAGGCATGGTGGATTGGAAATCAGGCTACAAGTGAAGGTTGTGATGTGCTGAGTAGGGGCAAGGCTTCCCTTATAAGCCAGCAAAGTCCTCCATCGCACGCTTGTGGATGGGACAACTCAGGTGTCAGCCACGAGCGCATGGTCGATGGCCTAGGACGATAGGTTGGGCACCGACTATCAAAAAGATGTCAGTTGGCCACTGTGCGGTTATCAAAGAGGATGTGCTTGACTGTGGATAGGAAAGGATATGGACGGTGTGAAAACCTAGGGATAGTGACCAGGCTAAGATAGGGTTAGCCAATGGTCAGCCTGGCTCTGATACCAAGGTTCCGAGGGGCCGGATTTCCGAGACATAAATCCCAGTAAATGATCCTTGTGTCATCACCAGCCCCAGGATTACTGTTCGCTGGTGGACAATTCCTTGATACAAAATTCCAAGCAATTACAATAATTTGAGTACAAGACCACAAAGGTCTAATGAAAATAACAAGGCTCTAGTGGTGGATGGCGGAAGCGACTCGTGGATCTCCAACGTTGATGGGACTCCATTCCCACAGGAACAGCTAACCCGGATAACTCCTATCTCACGTGGCTGCTATCTTCAAATCCTAGGTTGTGGGGGTATCCTCGCAGTACTCCTCTCAGAATCATGATCTGGTCAAAAAAATAGCCAAGGACAAGCCAGTGAGTACGTTTGAATGTACTCGCAAACATCAAGAATAAAACATATACCGGATGCATATGATGAATTAAATTATATGCATGTGCTGACTAGAATTAAAGCATGGCATGAAAAATATTCATATGGTGCGGAAGGATAAATAAATCATGTTAGTAGTAATCCAAGAAAACACAATGGAACATCGGGTGTTGGACCGCCTGAGGGATTCCAAGAAAAATTCCAAGCGGGTATCTGAAAGCGACGCCTTGAGAGGTCTTGAAAAGAAATGCCAAATGGGTGTCTAAAAAGAGAATCGGGCGAGACAGGCCCGCCCGAGAATCCGAGCGATGCCACGAGAAGTCTTGAAGAGAAATGCCTAACGGGTGTCTAAAAGGAGAATCAGGAGAGACAGGACTGCCCGAGAATCCAAGCGACGCCACGAGAGGCACTACAAAAAAAGACACATCCGTGGCATTTTGGCTCGAACGAATTTTTTTTCTGTCATACATATGACATTTCTATGACGATAATTGTGACAAAACCCGGTATCATCATAGATGTGGTGGGCTCCTACTTCTATGACAAAAAATCATGACAGAAAATGGGATTTTTGTCCTAGGCGGGCCGGAGATGCAGTTGTGTGACGCCCGGATAATTAGGCTACAGTAACCCCATGTTAACGATACCACGTCACCTCGGATTACTGTTGATAATCTCACGTTAGTTCGAAACGATTCATATTCAAAATTTGAATTTAAGTTAAACAATTAAAGTTTTCAAAAGTCAAAACTAAATTGTTCCTAATGTGCCTAATAATCCTTAGTAAATATTGGTGGATAAATTATCTTTTAATAAAATATTTAAATGCACTAAAGTAATAGAAATGACAGCAAAAACAATTAATTAGATGCCTTTTATAAAGTTATAGTAATAAAACTAAATTAGTAGTGTGCCAAAATAATTGTGGCGATGGACTAATTAGTATTACTAATTTAGGTCTTGTTGGGTATTTTATAAAACTAAAATAAAAGAAACTTGAATGAAAACAGTAAAGAAAATAAGTAAAAAGAAAAAAAAAAAGAAGAAAAGCAAACCCCCATCATCGGGCTCGGGCCACCGCCACCGCCAACCAGCCAGCCAGCCTCGCCCCACCCCACTCTCCTTATCCCCATCCCGGCCAAACCCTAGCCAGTAACCCCACTCTCCCCACGCCTCTCCTCTCCTTTCGATCCGATCTGGATCGGACGAGCTCCAGCCTCAAGACTTCGCGACGCCACCTCACGGTCTTGCCCGCGCATTAACGCCTCGTCCTCGCCGCCCCTCCGGCCTTCTTCCTCCCCTCCGCACCGCGCCCGTCTTTCCGAGCCAAGCACGACCTCGGCCTTGCTGGACCCCGCCGTCGTCGCCATGTCGCCCGGAACCGTCCCGGCGCCGTCGCTCGTCACTTCCCGCCTCTCCTTCACGGTCGTCCCGCCTCCTCGACACTGCGTCGCCGGATGCCGCCGCCGTCCTCCTCCACAACCGGCCTCCTCACGCCTCGCCGCCCTCTTCTCTTGTTGGTGAGGCCACCGGCCTCTGCTCCCTGCACTCTATCGCCGATCCGCCCGCCACGCGCATCAGATCCGCAGCCACTCGCCATTGGTTGTGCGTCTTTCCGCTCTCATTGCATACTGGCTGGCCGCCCGCGCCACGCCCCCGCAGACGCCTGACTCTCCTCCACCCGCCCAGTGCCGCTCGCCCCTGGCCGAGGCCCCTTTCATGGAGTGCCCAGCCAAGGCCACGGCCTCGCCCTCGATGGGCGCCCGCACCCGCATGCCCGTTAGGCCCTTGGGCCTATGACAGCTGGGCCCCGCCCCTAGAACGTTTTATAAAAAAAGGAAAAAAATAAATAATAATAGTAATAGATTTAATTAATTAATTTATTAATTACTTAAATTAATTAAGTTAATTAATCATATTTAATTAATCTAATTAACCTGATAGCTTAAATAAACTGTAATTAGTTTAACCTAATCCCTAATTAGCCTAACAGTGAATGACAGGTGGGTCCCATTGGACCCACACGTCAGGTTGACCAGTCAACCCTGTTGACTGCTGATGTCAGCATGACATCATGCTGATGTCATAAATACATTTTCGAATTAAATTAAATAATTAATTAAATTCCATAAATTATTAAAATCTTTAGAAAATCATATCTTTTAATCCGTAGCTCAGATTAAATTATTTTCAACATGAAAGTTGCTCAGAACGACGACACGATTCTGGATACGCAACCCGTTCGTCCGCCACACCCCCCTAACCTATCGAACTCGCAACTTTCCCCCTCCGGCTCCTATGCCCGAAAACACGGAACACCGGGGATATTTTCCCGGATGTTTTCCCCCTTCACCGGTATCACCTCATACCGCGTTAGAACACGTCTAGCTCTGCTTGTTGTCCTGTTATGCACTTGCTTGCTATGTATTTACTGTTTCTCCCTCTCTTCTCTCCGGTAGACCCCGTGGCGATCTTTGATGCCCTGTGGTCGACTACGTCACCGACGACCCCTCCTTCTTGTCTCGAGCAACTGTGAAGCCCCCTTGATCACCGGATATCGCCTATTCTTCTCTATCTTGCTTGCATTAGAGTAGTGTAGCATGTTACTATTTGATTACTCCTATTACATTGCATAGCTTTGTCATTGTTGCTACAATCATTGATACCTTACCCGCAGTCCTAAAATGCTTAGTATAGGATGCTAGTTTATCATCATTGGCCCTACACTCTTGTCGATCGCCTTGCTATACTATCGGGCCGTGATCACTTGGGAGGTGATCACGGTATATACTATACATACATACATACTATACAGATGGTGACTAAAGTCGGGTCATTCGAGGAGTACCCATAAGTGATTACGATGAGGGGCTGAAAGGACAGTGGCTCCATCCCGGTAGAGGTGGGCTGGGTTCCCACGGCCCCGATTGTTACTTTTGGCGGAGCGGCAGGCAGGTTGAGACCACCTAGGAGACAGTGGGCTGGCCTGCTCGGGCGTTCATGGATACTTAACACGCTTAACGAGATCTTGGTATTTGATCCGAGTCGGACATTTGGTCTATACGCACTAACCATCTACGTGGGAGTAGTTATGGGTATCCCGGCGTCGTGGTATCGCCAAAGCCTTCTTGGCGTCGGACGAAGGCGGGCTTGCGCCGGATTGGACCGAACGCCACTAGGCTAGAGTGCGCGCGGCCGCCCTCGCATACGTCTTGAGGTGTGCTCGAGGCGATGGGCCGGACCCTGCGGCGCTTAGGTTTAGACCGGCGTGTTGACCTCTCTATTGTGCCTAGGTGGGGCTGCGGCGTGTTGATCTTCCGAGGCGGGCATGACCCAGAAAGTGTGTCGGCCAAATGGGATCAAGCATGTTGGGTTATGTGGTGCACCCTGCAGGAAGTTAATCTATTCGAATAGCCGTGATCTTCGGTAACATGACGACTTGGAGTTGTACCTTGACCTTATGACAACTAGAACCGGATAGTTAATAAAACACACCCTTCCAAGTGCCAGATACAACCCGGTGATCGCTCTCTAACAGGGAGACGAGGAGAGGATCGCCGGGTAGGATTATGCTATGCGATGCTACTGGAGATGCTACTTGGAGAGGCTACTTGGAGATGCTACTTGGCGATGCTACTTGGAGACTTCAATCTACCCTCTTCTACATGCTGCAAGACGGAGGCTGCCAGAAGTGTAGTCTTGACGAGATTAGCTATCCCCTCTTATTACGGCATTCTGCATTCGGTCCACCGATATGGCCCTTTACACATATACCCATGCATATGTAGTGTAGATCCTTGCTTGCAGTACTTTGGATGAGTACTCACGGTTGCTTTCTCCCCTTTTCCCCCTTTCCTTTCTTTACGGTTGTCGCAACCAGATCTTTGGAGCCAGAGCAGACGCCACCGTCGATGGCGATTACTACACCGGAGGTGCCTACTACTACGTGCAAGGTGCGCGGCGACACTGGAGTAGTTTAGGAGGATCGAGGCAGGAGGCTGCGCCTCTTTTGATCTGTATCCCGGTTTGTGCTAGCCTTCTTAAGGCAAACTTGTTTAACTTATGTCCGTACTCAGATATTATTGCTTCCACTGACTCGTCTATGATCGAGCACTTGTATTCGAGCCCTCGAGGCCCCCGGCTTGTATTATGATGCTTGTATGACTTATTTATGTTTTTAGAGTTGTGTTGTGATATCTTCCGTGAGTCCTCGATCTTGATCGTACACATTTGCGTGCATGATTAGTGTACGATTAAATCGAAGCGTCACAAGTTAATATCGAGCCATTGCTGTAGGAATCCCCCTTCTATACTCCTTGGCCGAAGTCGAGTCTAGTCAATACAAAACTTTTACTAACATGGCTGTGTGTCTTACGGGCACACGTCGCCATTGGGTGGTAGTAGGATCTTTTACTCCTCGACCTTTACTCTGGGACTCTGATCTCTCTTCTATTCGGGTTAAATGAATTTTGCTAAATCTAACATTAGGATCTCGTTATCACTTTCACCCGGAGAGCCCCTTATTACTGAGGATCGTCTGCTGCACATGAAGACCCTGAAGATACTCTCCGCAGTTAACTCGAGAACTTGTCTTCATCGCGTTTTCAATTCCCCTTCCACTGTCAACCCTTATGGATAACTACTTGCAGTCGTTATTGTTACATTCATCCCTAGTTGGTCTTGTTATTACAAGATACCCCGAAATACTCGTCATTGTTTCGATAATCCTTTGAGCTTATTGCCTTGCTGTTCTTTGTCACCTGAATACCCGTACGGATAACTCTCGCACTTATCGAGTATCCGCTTATCCCCAGTTGTTCATATGCTTTTCAAAATACTTGGAAATACTAACCGATCTTCCGAGTATCCTCTTCAAACTATTGCTCGACAAATACTTGTCTGCTTGCAATATGTATGCTTTCCATATGTGTAGCAATATTCATTAGTATCCTTTGACACGATCATTTTGATCCTATCGATTCAACATGTGTGTGAAAGCACGCAATCATCAGTTGATCCTTTTAAATTATCTTTCCGGCTCAGACATCATTTTTGAACATGAGCTGGTTCTCGACCAAACTATTTGTCGTCAATTGTGCCTCTGGTCTATCCAAATTATCCATCCTTGATCAAAGAGACTGCCTTTGATCCTTTGTTTTGGAAATCGTAAGTCCTTTGTTATCTATGCATCGAATTATTCAGATGTTCTATAATATGATGCACGTGCCTTCTTCTTCCTCTGGTTGAGTACTGATGCTCACATCAGATCCCTTGTGGACCATCGGTTCCTTTGTTGGATTTTATCCAACAGTGTCCTTCATATTGAATAACCTTGAGAGCCTTTCCATGGGTATATAATGCTTTTGGTAAATTGTATCATCTGCTTTTGAACAATGCTCTACTTTTGAGCTCGTATTATTTACCCTGAAGTTTGTGGTATATGTTCCTAAGATGCCCTGCTATGCCTTCCTTAATATGTGTGAACTCGGAAGTTTTCACGGGTCATACTCATCTGGTATTTCACCAAGTAAAACTTTCAACACTAAGGCCATTATCGAAACGAGAAGTGACTGTAAGGTTATGCTTTGGGGAAGTGGGAGTCGACCTTGAACCTTTGTGTTCATGCCCATGGACACGAAGTAGATCCTATCATGGAATCTTCTTGTAATAATAACTATTTCCTTGATATAATATCCTTGGTATCGGTGAATTGATCCTTTGCAATCGTGGTTTCGACCATATGTTCTTCTTTGATCCCATTTCTCGGGCAAGTTTAAGCACTTGTCTTCTGTAGAGCAATACCCCAGTCCAACCTCTACTTTGATCTGACATCGAGTATTACCCCCTGGTATCTTGAGATTATAATGGAACTGCATAACTTCTTATGAGTTCTTCATCAAGTGCTACATTCTCACTGATTCCAATTTTTCACGGGCTTTGAGTTATTAAACACTCAAAGACACCGATAACTGAACCGAGTCCGCACTACGGTTCAACAACTTTTAGTAATCTTCTTTACTTACGAGTTTGTACCAGATCACGCCATTCCTAGCCTGATCGGCTATATCATTACCGTGCTAAATTTTAACTATGCTACCTGGTCCTAATTCCCGGAGCACAACTTCCGACGATAGCTAAGCTTACGACGATCGTCCTCGGCATATCATTTCGCCTTGAACAACAATCTTTGATTTCAAGTTTGTATTGTACTAGTGGTTTCAATAACCTTTCGCTTCATCATTCCTTTGACTTGTTGTCATCGCCGATCTATTACACCTTCATGAAATCTCTCGACAATTGTGTCGGATCACCTTCAACACTTTGACTTCTTACGAGATGTTAAGCGTGTTGATGATGAGAAATACCCTCCTTGCCCTCGATGATTTTTATTATCATCGACAACACCCTTGACTTCCTTTCATCGCGAGCTTGTCCACATTATGAATACAACCTGCTCTCCGGCTAATGTTGTGTTACGCCTTGAAGTATTCTTGTCCTTTCTATCAAGAATGTTGTGAGGATTGCTCCACCTCTTAAGAATTCTTGAAATAGTGATACTTCTCTCCATCACCTTCTTTCTTGGTCCCGTGTTGTTTCTAACCGAATACCGACAATTGAACTATGATGTGCGAATTCAAAATTCCTAGCAACCCTATTGCTTTGAAGTGAATGGTCAATAACTCCATTCTAAGTCTTTTGGTTATTGAATCGCCATTCTAACATTGATCATGCTACCTAAGCCCATATTTCGGTGCCCTTTCAACCAATGTTTAATTGTGTATGTTTCCCTCGAGCATACATCATTATATCATCAGATCTGACAAATGTTATCTCCTTGTCCGCATAATTGTGGGAACCCATCTTTATGGAAATCTCAATGAATTTTTGCTGAGTCCATCAACCACCTCCTCTTCCTCTCCTTGGTTTAATGATGAACTCTTGTTTTGGAACTCTTTTCCATAGTTCGTTCCCCGAGAATCTTACGATGTCACCTCATTACTTTGTGTCGCACCTTTTCTTCTCGGGCATCCCGAGCACGAGGTATCAAACACCAATCAGATCGACTCTCGATTACGATATGATGGTTGGAACATATTTCAAGAGTTATAACAATGGTCTTTATGTGACCCGATAAGGTGATGTCGTGCTTAGCACACGGCCGGAGGAACTATTGTTATAGTTTCCCTTTTAGCAAGGTTAGCCATTCTCCCATGAGGAAATTGTAAGACTTATTCTATAAGTTGTTCCTGATGGATCCTTTGTGTATCCAAAGTCTGATCTTTGCTTGAAGACCATGTCAGTGCTATCTCGAAGCATGTTTGTGGTACTCCGATTTTCAACAAGAACATTTGAAGCCCAATGCTAAATGTTCCTGCTCAATTATCCAAACACTGTTGTATGGGTAATGTCATGAATTCCTCTCCCCTACCTAAAGAGTTTTCTACTTTATATCCTGTCTTGGATATCATCCTCTGCTTGACTTTGAGAAGGATATACCCCTGATATATGTGTTTAAACACATTTTCCTTTCCGTTGTTTTGTTCAAACTTTCTTATAATCTACTTAACCGAGCAGTGGTAATTCCCTGCTTAGGTAAGCACCTCGTGGTACAACTCTGCCAGTAAGACCCTGTTACTATTGTTGGTGACATTTCGGTAACCACCGATGGACGAGAACCTTGCCTATTGGCCCGCCTCGTTCAACGAGCAGGAAAATGGTTCTCTTCGTCCCTCGCCCTTGGTATCGATGTTGTTGCGGACATAACTGATAGGCTACCCTCTGACATGCCTTGCTATCGTGATCGTACAAGATGTCAACCCCCTTTCTACTTTTAACCCACATGGTGGGCCCATAACCCACAGTTTCACAGGATTGAAACCTGACTCTCCTGTACACCCCCTGTTCCCAAAGTTATTCCTCCCGCGTGGACTCGTATTTAATTCATGAGCCACCTTCTGATGAGATCATCAATTCTGGCATAAAAATAATAATTATTCTCGTTGCCCTGAACCCCTTTCACCTTCTGATTAGGCATCGAACGCTTGCCTATCCGTTTGAAACTTCTCATGGTACCTCCTTACTTTGCTCTTGATATTTTCTTAAGATTCAATTCGAGAGTAACTTCCGCCACCTTCCTCGATGTTATCGACGGATAGTCAACCTTGTCGAGGTGCGTCCTTTTGAAGCTACCCTTATCCTTTCCATAAGTGCGATGAAGATCCCCAAGGAAGGACGACGACTTCATCATGATGACCCAAAGCGAGAGAAATGAAGACATCTATGTAATGGATCGACCTCTTGAGAAGAGCAACCAAAGACGAGAAGATTCATTAGGATTTCGTAATCGACCTTTTCCCTAGGCTCCCTCTTAAATCTCGGGACGAGATTTCTTGTAATGGAGGAGATTTGTGGCCTTGGGATAATTAGGCTACAATAACCCCATGTTAGCGATACCACGTCACCTCGGATTATTGTTGATAATCTCACGTTAGTTCAAGCGATTCATATTCAAAATTTGAATTTAAGTTAAACCATTAAAGTTTTCAAAAGTCAAAACTAAATTGTTCCTAATGTGTCTAATAATCCTTAGTAAATATTGGTGGATAAATTATCTTTTAATAAAATATTTAAATGCACTAAAGTAATAGAAATGACAAACAAAAACAATTAATTAGATGCCTTTTATAAAGTTATAGTAATAAAACTAAATTAGTAGTGTGCCAAAATAATTGTGGCGTGGACTAATTAGTATTACTAATTTAGGTGCTGACTGGGTATTTTATAAAACTAAAATAAAAGAACTTCGAATGAAAACAGTAAAGAAAATAAGTAAAAAAAAAAAAAAAAGAAGAAAAGCAAACCCCCCATCACTGGGCTCCAGCCCAGCTGGCCACCGGGCCAACCAGGCCGGCCCAGCCTCGCCCCCACCCCACTCTCCTTATCCCCATCCCGGTCAAACCCTAGCCCGTAACCCCCACTCTCCCGCCTCTCCTCTCCCTTCGATCCGATCTGGATCGGGACGAGCCCGCCTCAAGACTTCGCGACGCCACCTCACCGGTGCCGCCCGGCGCCGAACGCCTCGTCCTCGCCGCCCCCTCCCGGCCTTCTTCCTCACCCTCCGGCACCGCGCCCGTCTTCCCCGAGCCCCGGCACGACCTCGACGCCGCTGGACCCCGCCGTCGTCGCCATGTCGCCCCGGAACTGTCCCCGACGCCGTCGCTCGTCACTTCCCCACCTCTCCTTCACCGGTCGTCCCCGCCTCCTCGACTGCGTCGCGGGGCCGCCCTCGTCGTCCTCCTCCACAACCGGCCTCCTCACGCCTCGCCGCCCTCTTCTCTTCAGCTGGTGAGGCCACCGCCTCTGCTCCCCAGCACTCTATCGCCGATCCGACCGCCACCTGACCAGATCCGCCCCAGCCACTCGCCTGGCTTGTTGTGCGTCGCGCACTTCCGCCTCTCATTGCATGCCTGGCTCGTGCCCCCCGACGCCTGACTCTCCTCCCCCGCCCAGTGCCGCTCGCCTGGCCTGCCGAGGCCCCCTTTCGCGGAGTGCCCAACCGAGGCCACGGCCTCGCCCTCGATGGGCGCCCGCACCCGCATGCCCGTTAGGCCCTTGGGCCTATGACAGCTGGGCCCCGCCCCTAGAACGTTTTATAAAAAAAGGAAAAAAAATAAATAATAATAGTAATAGATTTAATTAATTAATTTATTAATTACTTAAATTAATTAAGTTAATTAATCATATTTAATTAATCTAATTAACCTGATAGCTTAAATAAACTGTAATTAGTTTAACCTAATCCCTAATTAGCCTAACAGTGAATGACAGGTGGGTCCCACTGGACCCACACGTCAGGTTGACCAGTCAACCCTGTTGACTGCTGACGTCAGCATGACATCATGCTGATGTCATAAATACATTTTCGAATTAAATTAAATAATTAATTAAATTCCAGAAATTATTAAAATCTTTAGAAAATCATATCTTTTAATCCGTAGCTCGGATTAAATTATTTTCAACATGAAAGTTGCTCAGAACGACGACACGATTCTGGATACGCAACCCGTTCGTCCGCCACACCCCCCTAACCTATCGAACTCGCAACTTTCCCCCTCCGGCTCCTATGCCCGAAAACACGGAACAGGGATATTTTCCGGATGTTTTCCCCTTCACCCAGTATCACCTCATACCGCGTTAGAACACGTCTAGCTCGCTTGTTGTCTGTTATGCACTTGCTTGCTATGTATTTCTTGTTTCTCCTCTCTTCTCTCCGGTAGACCCGTGGCGATCTTTGATGCCCCGTGGTCGACTACGTCACCGGCGACCCCTCCTTCTTGTCTCGAGCAACCAGCAAGCCCCTATGATCACCAGATATCGCCTATTCTTCTCTATCGCTTGCATTAGAGTAGTGTAGCATATTCTTGTTTGATTACTCCTATTACATTGCATAGCTTTGTCATTGTTGCTACAATCATTGATACCTTACCCCCAGTCCTAAAATGCTTAGTATAGGATGCTAGTTTATCATCATTGGCCCTACACTCTTGTCGACCGCCTTGCTATACTATCGGGCCGTGATCACTTGGGAGGTGATCACGGGTATATACTATACATACATACATACTATACAGATGGTGACTAAAGTCGGGTCACTCGAGGAGTACCCGCAAGTGATTACGATGAAATTTGAAAGGACGGTGGCTCCATCCGTAGAGGTGGGCCTGGGTTCCCGACGGCCCCCATTGTTACTTTTGTGGCGGAGGCGGCAGGCAGGTTGAGACCACCTAGGAGGCAGTGGGCTGGCCTGCTCGGCGTTCGCGGATACTTAACACGCTTAACGAGATCTTGGTATTTGATCCGAGTCGGCCATTTGGTCTATACGCACTAACCATCTCGTGGGAGTAGTTATGGGTATCCCGACGTCGTGGTATCACCGAAGCCTTCTTGGCGTCGGGCGACGAGCGGCGTAGCCGGATTGGATCGAGCGCCACTAGGCTAGGTGCGCTTCCGGCCGCCTCGCATAGCGTGTGTGTGCTCGAGGCGATGGGCCTGACCCTGCGCGCTTAGGTTTAGACCGGCGTGTTGACCTCTCTGTTGTGCCTAGGTGGGGCTGCGGCGTGTTGATCTTCC
This sequence comes from Aegilops speltoides, assembly GCA_021437245.1. Lineage (NCBI taxonomy): Eukaryota > Viridiplantae > Streptophyta > Magnoliopsida > Poales > Poaceae > Aegilops > Aegilops speltoides. The sequence goes on along the minus strand of CM038146.1, from coordinate 360,930,621 downwards.
GAGGCGGGCATGACCCAGAAAGTGTGTCGGCCAAATGGGATCAAGCGTGTTGGGTTATGTGGTGCACCCTGCAGGAAGTTAATCTATTGAATAGCCGTGATCTTGATGAATGGACGACTTGGAGTTGTACCTTGACCTTATGACAACTAGAACCGGATACTTAATAAAACACACCCTTCCAAGTGCGGATCGACCGGTGATCGCTCTCTAACAGGAGACGAGGAGAGGATCGCCGGGTAGGATTATGCTATGCGATGCTCTTGGAGATGCTACTTGGAGAGGCTACTTGGAGATGCTACTTGGCGATGCTACTTGGAGGACTTCAATCTACCCTCTTCTACATCTTTGCAAGGCGGAGGCTGCTGAAGTGTAGTCTTGACGAGATTAGCTATCCCCTCTTATTCGGCATTCGCATTCGGTCCATCGATATGGCCCTTTACACATATACCCATGCATATGTAGTGTAGATCCTTGCTTGCAGTACTTTGGATGAGTACTCACGGTTGCTTTCTCCCCTTTTCCCCCTTTCCTTTCTTTACGGTTGTCGCAACCAGATCCGGAACCAGAGGCAGACGCCACCGTCGATGATGATTACTACATCGGAGGTGCCTACTACTATGTGCAGTCTGCTGAAGGCGACCAGAGTAGTTTAGGAGGATCGAGCGGGAGGCTGCGCCTCTTCGATCTGTATCGGTTTGTGCTAGCCTTCTTAAGGCAAACTTGTTTAACTTATGTCTGTACTCAGATATTATTGCTTCCGCTGACTCGTCTATGATCGAGCACTTGTATTCGAGCCCTCGAGGCCCCTGGCTTGTATTATGATGCTTGTATGACTTATTTATGTTTTTAGAGTTGTGTTGTGATATCTTCCCGTGAGTCCCTGATCTTGATCGTACACATTTGCGTGCATGATTAGTGTACGATTAAATCGGGGGCGTCACAAGTTGCATGACATTCTTTGGGCCGTCCATGACGGAAAAAACCGTCGTAGAAGCGAGGGGGAAGAAAATTTCAGGGAGTTGCCGGTTACGGTGGGAGGTCGAGGGCGAAGCGATCGCGCTTTCTCGTACTCAGATGCTGCGGCGTGTGTAGGCGTTGGCTCTAAATGAACCCGAGTGAGGCGTTGGGCTCTAATCGAACCGGGCGATTAGACTGCGAACTCTACGCGTTATCGAACCCGAGCGATCGATCGATGGTGTTAATCGAACCCGATCGGCGATTCTTCGCATCGCCGCTAATCAAGCGGTCGATTGGATGAACAGTGAGCATTGCGGGGGGGTTTGGATGAACAGTGAGCGGTGGCGTTGCCTTTGTATGAACAGGACCCCGTGGTGTGGAGGGCTAGATGAACAATAGATGGTGGAGGGGTGCCCATGGAGGGGTGGTTGAACAGGACCCCGTGATGTGGAGGGCTGGATGAACAGTAGAAGGTGGAGGGGTGGTTGAATAGTAGACGGTGGAGGGTGGTTGAACAGTAGCTGGTGGAGTAGCACGCGGTGGATTCTGGATGAACAGTAGCCCGTGGAGGCTGGAGGAGGTCGACGGTAGCCCGTGGAGGCTGGAGGAGGTCGACGGTGGAGATGAACAGTATCCCGTGGAGTCCCGTTTTGCGGTACACCACACCCCTTCCGATGAACAGGACCCCCGTTTCGACCGCAACGCTCCAACACAAGTCCATTTCGTCCGTTTTGCGGTACGCCACACCCCTCCCGATCAACAGGACCCCTGTTTCGACCGTAGGAGGTCTGTTTCCTCCGTTTTGCGGTATGCCACACCCCTCCCGATCAACAGGACCTTGTTCCGAACGTAGGAGGTCCGTTTCCTCCGTTGTGCGGTACGCCAGGCCTCGTTTCCATCGCCTGTTCCGTCCAAGCCCTCTCGATGAACACGACCACGCATTCCGTTCCGACCCAGCCGGTTGGCTCCCAGGCGTTCCGTTGCCTCCCGATGAACACGACGCATACCGTTGCCTCCCGATGAACACGACGCATTCCGTTGCCTCCCCATGAACACAACGCATTCCGTTGCCTCCCCATGAACACGACGACGACACTATTTCTCCGTTCTGACCCAGCCATGTACACGAGCCCTGGCCGTACGTATGCGCAAGTAGGCGTTCGAGACCCCGCCCGTATGTACGTACGTGGCCGTATTTTCTTTCTTGCACCCTGGCCGCTGTACGTACGTGTACATGCTACATGCGCGCCTCTACTACGACACGTACGTGCCTCTACTACGACATGTGCGCGCCTCTACATCGACCAGTATATATGTACGTACACGTTCACGACCAGAATGACAAGCAACGTACGCTTTGACCAGGTGGGTCCCCACTATCAGGCACTTCCTTGCCTGCGAAGATGTAGCTGGTGGGTCCCAGCAGTCAGGGGGCGAATTGTTTTGGTTTTTTTTGCCTGGACGCACTTTTTTGCGTGCGAAGATGTAGCTGGTGGGTCCCAGCAGTTAGGGGGGAAATGTTTTTTCGCGAAATACTTGTGGCCGTCCACTGGGTCCCTGCTGTCAGGTGGAGGAATAATTATTTTGCGCGTAATAAGAAGGCACTTCCTTGCGGCCGCCGTGGACCCAGCTGTCAGCCTCTCCACACACAGTACTCTTCCGATAGAAGTCGGTCGTTGACCACATTGACCACACCGCGCCGAGATGTAGCATCCCAAAATTCTAAATTTTGGAATGTTATAAACAAATAGATAGTTTTGATTGATTGTTTGATTGATTGACTGAAAGTGAGTGAATTCGAAACTTTTTGGAAGTTAAATGAGAGGGAATAAAAGGACTTTCCCAAACTTTCATTTTGCGTTTTATGCTCTCCGTGAATTCAAATCCTTTTCACCACAAAACCCTGGAGAGAAGATGCCATGACTTCTTCCATTTATTTAAATGACAAGGGGTGTTGAAAATACTTGAATTTCATTTGGAAAATATTTCCAACCCGGGAACTTTATGCAACTCAATGATTTTCACGAGCGAAGATAAAATGACTTCTTCAAAACATATGAAATATGAGTTCGGAGTTTCATAGAATTAAATTCAAAATTCTTTTGAATTTATTTTTTGATTTGGAGTTATTTGAGTTTTATTCAAATTATTTTTCTCCAAAAATAAAATATATGGAAAATAGGGTAACATGATTCCCTACATCAGAAAATTGGAGAGAAATAAATTTGAATAAATTTTTGTATTTTTAAAATGATTTTTACTGGATTTTACTAGGGCAGAAGCACTCTTTGCTTTATTTGAACTTGTGTGTATTTTATTTGACTCTATAAAAATTTTCATCTTGTAGGAAATAATTTTCTGAAAATTTTGAAATATTATATGCCTATGTAAAATTTTATTTGTTTAGCGTTTATTTTTGTTTTTCTGGAAAATAGTTTTTTTTAAAAACCCTTCCCGCCGACTGGGCCGGCCCAGCTCCCAGGCCAGGCCGCGGCCCAGCCCACCCCCTCATCATCCCCGAGCTCGGGAAGGACTCCCGAGCCAGCACGCCGCCGGGCCGTAGCCTCCACGCAAACCGCCGCCGCCTTACCCCTCCTCCACGCCTCCCGAGGCCCTCCCTGCCTATTTAAGCCGCAACCCCGGGCCTCTCTCTCTTTTCTCGCGCCGCCTCGCCTCTCCTGCATAGCCTTGCCGGGTGGCGAGATCCGCCGAGCTCCGCCGCCTGGTTGCATGTGTGTGCCGCACTTCTTCGCCGCCGTGTACACGCCACCACCCTGCGCCGCTCCCCTTGGCGAAGCCGCCACCTCATTGCCAAGACCTGAGCCGCCGTCTCACGCCGCCCTCGCCGGGGAATGCCACCGCCATTGCCTTTGGTTTTTCTCGCCGCCATCCGAACCCGCGAAGAACCGGTACAGAACCGCTCGGTTTCCTACGGTTTTTTAGTTTTCTTTTCAGAACCCTAGATTGTTTTTTTTATAAAACCGATTTTTGTTTAGGTTTGTTTATTTAGAGGACGTCCACTGTTTAGATCTTATAAACGAACGTTCGTTATTTAGCTCTTTTCTTTTTCTGTTTTTTTGGCCAGGGACCCATCCGTGAATATTTTATTCACAGATTAGTCCCTAATTTTCAAACACTCACAACTTTTTGTCCGTTTGTCCAAATCCAACGAAACCAACGCCCACTTCTTCGTTATGATCTCCTCTATCCAGTAAAACAACTTAAACATGTTTTTGAAGGTTTAAAATTTTGAATTAGATCAGATTTGAATTTGAACTTCGTTCGATCATAACTTGAGTTTTATAACTCCGCTTGAGTTGATTCTTTTTGCAAATCAAAGCTCTTGACCTAAACTTTCTGATAAGGCCAAATTCACATAATTTTGGTACTGTTAGAAATTGTTTTATGTTGCAAGAGTTATTCGCTTGGTTTTGATGTTTTCCGAATCGTATTCTTCGTTCTTTCCGATCTTTTGATTGATTGCTTATGTATGGTTACCATTGCTTGCTCGCGATAGATTGACCGGAGTGTGACAAGTAGAACTATCAAGAGTTTTGAGTGCGAATCATCTTCATCAACATTGCAGGCAAGTTCACACTTTGATCATATCCCTTATTACCCAGTTTTATGCATTAGATCAATCCTCAAACATTGCATGATTAGGATCTAATTAAATTGTGGGTTTTGGGAAAGTAGTTGAGGTAGTACCTATTACCTGTTTTGTTTTCAAACCCTTGGGAGTTACTTCTACGTTTGCTTATTATGCCATGCTATGCTAGTAGACGTGGATTGGGTGAGCGAATTTCCATGACAGATGTGAGATTGTTAATTAATGGTTTATTTAAGGTGGCAACTTAAACTCACATCTGGGTGGATTGAGGCACCTGGTTACTCTAGGACTTGCCTGTCTAGGCACCTGGGTTTCCAGGACTTGCCTGTATTTCTTCGGACCGCCACCTAGGCTCAAAGGGATCATGAGATTATTCAAACTAGAAACTTCCGTGTGCAGCCACATGCTATTATGGGCTCTAGCATAGTTGACTAAGTCGTGCGAACTCTTACGGGGTGGACTAGCAGATGTAGGGGATGTAGGTTGGTATGGTCTACCCCTTACGTAAGGTGCAAGCGCTTCTGAAAGACTATGTCTCGGTCATCCGTTTCTCAAACACCATGTAGTGCGAGAAACCAAACGGAGGCGATTGAGTCATGTGGGGAAAAGTGCGCAAACCTCTGCAGAGTGTACAAACTAATCATGATTAGCCGTGTCCCCAGTTATGGCATCTTGAGTATCTAGTACTTGATTTTCCTGTGAATCTCATCATGTTACTTTAATTTAATATTGTTGGGTTGTTAATGAGTACTTTTAATTGGGATTGAGAATGCTGTCAACCATTCTCAATGTTTAACAACCACCATGATAGTTAAATAAATTTATTCCTTTGCAGTAGGGAAAAATTGGCTTTTCTCAAAAATTGTAACCATAGAGCTTTCGACCAGCCAAATATGCATGTAGTGATAGCCTTTATTCACCATTGCTCTATGGTGTGAATTTGCCAGTACATTCAATGTACTGACCCTCTGTGGCTGCAACGTCTCATGTTGCAGGATCTTACGACGAGTAAGTGAAACGTTAGGGTTACGATTTCCTATACTCAACTTTGTCGTTGGTGTTGATGGGAATCCACAACCTTGTTACTTCTGCTATTTTGGATTGAGGTAATAGTATTTACGTTATTTTATACATGTGATTTACCTCTGTTATAAATCCTCGAGTATCTTGTGTGTGTCAAAGATCTTGATCCAAGGATGACACTTAAGCACAGAGACTTGACCGTCTAAGGTCGGGTCGCTACAAGATGGTATCAGAGCACATGTTGACTGTAGGACGTGACCCTGGAAACTGGCAAGCCCATAGGAAAGATTTTTCTCTACAACTTTCTTTTCAAAAGGATCTTTTACCTCTCCTCTCTTCTGAGCTTATTCAAATATTCCCTTTTAGTGAGACCATACCCCTTTCCCCTTTTTTGACCCCTCGAAGATTCGGCTGATGAGACCACTCCAGGAAGGACCAGATATCGGACAACTAAGACCACTTCGGAATGAAGAGGATTTTACCAAGCATTATAATGATGGAAACTACGATGGATAAAGACTTCGAAGAAGTTCCAGATTTGGTATTACAAAGGAAGGCTACACTTATGGAAATTGTCAGACCATTGAAGCTGTCAGTACCCGAGATCAAGGTGTGTTGGAGAAAGACCAGAACATGGAGCGTTAGAACTCAAAGGTTTTGTCAAGAAAGCCCCAAGGCAGGAGATATCAATTATGGAATGATAGCTCATGGCAGTAACATGGGCATAAACACGCTATCCATGATGTTATCGCCCGCTTATGCTATTGTCACCATGCGGAGTTAAGCGTGCAGATGCATGGAAGAATTGGATGGTACAAGGCTGAAGGAGCATTTGTCAGCGAAGGATGCAGTTTTAACATAGCTGGTGCATCACCAGGATCTGGAGTATTACATCAAGAAGTTTAGGATGGACATGCAGGAAGCTATATTTTACAAGGAGGCAATTCTTGAAGAACTCAGGACCTTGAAAGCTGAAGTAGCCAAACTGGAGGAACAAAACCTTGAGATACCGGAGATTTGTCAGGAACTGAAGGACGGTAGGGCATGGTTCATGCCAAGGATGTTGGAACCCAGAAGTTTGGAGTGCAACTCGAGAACATTAAAGGACGTCACGAGAGACTTCTCGTCAACAGAGATGATTTGGCAAAAGAACTTGAGAAGGACAAGCATGATCAGAAGGAGCCATCGGAGACATGACCAAGACTTGAAGAGTTTGATGACGTTGAGATCTATAGACCATTAGAAGACCAAACCCCTGTTTTATACTTACGTTAGATGCGACAATTGTGAGCTGTCATTTGTTTGTTGTTTTTCCGACAGCCACAATAAAATCTGCCTTTTTCAAAACCATTGTTTGTATTGTGTGCATCCCTCTCTATCTCTCCTATCCCACCCCAAAACCCATGGACCCAATAGAGGATGAATGGAGATGAAATCATATTTTCTGGACCGAAGGGTCAATTGGAGACGGACCGATGGATTGAGGACATGGAGGATTACATGAAGAATAACTCTATAGCCGGAAAGGATATGGCCCAGCATGCTCTACAGTGTTTTGAAAAGAGGTGCTGCTACTTGGTGGAGGATGTACCAAAACATCAATGGATGGCAAGGAGTAACCACTTGGAAGGAATTTAAGTTGACTTTGCTAAAGTCTTAGTTTGTGTCCCAGAAGTTGAAGCCTTATGGAAATGATATGAAGAAACCTTGTGCATACAAGCATTGTGGAGAAATAGGACACAACCATAAATAAAACAAGGACGAATACCTTCATAAGCGGGGGATTACCAAAGGAGTTAGCTGAGGATTTTCAGGGAACTTCGGTTGGAGATTGTTCCTGAAGGTTTTGTTGCAGCAATGGAAGTTCAGTCTACATTGTTGGGAAGGATTCGTGAAGCTCAGAAGTATGACAAAGAGATTGGTGAGATAAAAGAGAGGATGAGCAAAGGAAAGGCCAAAGGTTTTCGTAAGGATGAGCACGACATCTTATGGTTCGAGGACCGTGTATATGTTCCCAATAATGCAAGGATCAGGAAGTAAATACTTCAAGAGGCTCATGATTCACCATACTCGATTCGCCCTGGAAACACCAAGATGTATTTGGATTTGAAGGAGTGTTTCTGGTGGACTGGTATGAAGAAGGATATTGCGGAGTATGTAGTCATAGGTGATGTATGCCAGAGAGAGTAAAAGCAGAGCATCAGAAGCCAGCAGGATTACTACAGCCTATGCCGATACCCGAATGGAAGTGGGGATAAGCTTGGCATGGATTTCCTTACCGGATTTCCCAGAACCCGAACGGGATATGACTCTATCTGGGTAGTAATTGATTTGCTTGACCAAAGTGGATCACTTTATCCCAGTGAAAACCACCTATACAAGTGCAAAGTTGGCCAAGACATATTTGACCAGGATCGTATGTCTGCATGGAGTTCCGAGGACCATTGTATCAGATAGAGGAACACAGTTTACCTCAAAGTTTTGGAATCAGCTGCACCACACTTTGGGTACTAGGATAGAGTTCAGTATAGCCTTTCATCCGCAGACAGATGGATAGACCGAGAGAGTCAATCAGATTCTGGAGGACATGTTGAGAACGTGTGCACTAGATTATGGATCTAGTAGGGATGATAATCTACCTTATGCGGAGTTCTCATGCAACAACAGTTACCAAGCCAGTTTGAAGATGACCCTTTTAAGGTTTTGTATGGAGAAGGAGCCAGACACCGTTGATGTGGGATGAAGTTGGAGACTGTCAGTTGTTTGGACCAAATGTGATCAAGGATTCAGAAGAGTATGTTAAGTTGATTTGAGATAGACTGAAGGTAGCTCAGTCCAGGCAGAAGAGTTATGCAGACTCAAAAACGCAAGAAGGAAGTCTATGAAATTGGAGATAGAGCATGTCTTCGTGTGTCCTCTCTGCGAGGAGTTAAACGATCTGGAGTTAAGGGAAAGTTAGCCCCGAGATTTGTAGGACCATACCGAGTTTTGGAGCGTATGGGAGAAGTGGCCAACGAATTGGAATCACCCGAAGGACTGTAAGGGTTCATGATGTGTTTCACGTTTCCCAGTTGAAGAAGTGCCATGCAGAGATGGCCAATATTCCCCTGTAAGGACTCTTGACCCTGGAAAGGATAATGATGTTCCACGAAGTGGAGTATGGACTTCATAAGTATAAGTTTTTATCTCGGTATGTGGGACATCCCACGAGGATGAAGAGATGAATTACTATTGGATATAAAGGAGGTATGATGTTGGAAATATGGATCAATGTAATTCCATGATGAGTTTGAGTAATCATGTCCTAGTTTGGTGCTAATAGAAGGAAGGAAGACAGTACAATTGGATGGATTTAAAAATACTAGGAAGTTGGAAGTTGGAATAATGATCAGTTGCCCACGATGATGAGTTCAAGGTTTACAAGTGATGATATGGGCCATAACCCAGAGGCCCCAGGACCTGCCAAGAAGCAAGCACACTCTTGCTAAAGGAAAGACCCTGGAAGAGGATACGCCTTACGATTTTATAGGAGCAAGGCAAAACCTGAGAGATGTGAAGAAACGATAGATGTTTGTTTAGCTTGCAGAATCCATGGATTTATCCGAACTTGGTTCGTTGACAAGAGAAATTCTGCAATGCTTGTGAGGATGACCGAGTGTTAGAATGCGAGATTCGCTAAACCGTATACAAGATAATGATTTGGGTGCAGGATGGATTGATCACCATACCGACTTACTCTTATTATTCGCCTTGCTATGTGGGATGGTAAATCTGAGTGACTTACCTATAGTAGAGAGACGACGATCAAAACCTTGTTTGAACCTTAGAATGGTATAAGTATTTTCCCTGGTGCACGACAGCTGTTGCCAAACATAGGTCATACGGTGAGGTTCAGCCCAGACCCGTTTTCTGCAGGAGAAACCATAAATTGTTGACCACCATGAGATATCGATAGTTGTTTAGTATTGGCGCCAGACCCGTCAGCTAAGAAGACCTAGTCTCGGAATAACCTTACCAAGATGAAAAGACATAAGAATTGAGGAAAAGGTTATGCCACCACTGAAAGAGCCTAAAGAAGGAATTTTCCTGAAGATCTGAGAAGACCGACCCTGTCAACAAAAGGATGGAGTATATGAGTTTTGATGGAACCGTAACAATGCTTCTAAGGGTGGTAGCACCCCAGACCCCGGAGACAATTGATGGATTTTTGAGGAGACCCCAATCCTAACCTATTTCTTTCTAGACTCTCCGAATCTCGAGGACGAGATTCATTTTAAGGGTGGTAGGTTTGTAACATCCCAAAATTCTAAATTTTGGAATGTTATAAACAAATAGATAGTTTTGATTGATTGTTTGATTGATTGACTGAAAGTGAGTGAATTCGAAACTTTTTGGAAGTTAAATGAGAGGGAATAAAAGGACTTTCCCAAACTTTCATTTTGCGTTTTATGGTCTCCGTGAATTCAAATCCTTTTCACCACAAAACCCTGGAGAGAAGATGACATGACTTCTTCCATTTATTTAAATGACAAGGGGTGTTGAAAATATTTGAATTTCATTTGGAAAATATTTCCAACCCAGGAACTTTATGCAACTCAATGATTTTCACGAGCGAAGATAAAATGACTTCTTCAAAACATATGAATATGAGTTGGGAGTTTCAAAGAATTAAATTCAAAGTTCTTTTGAATTTATTTTTCGATTTGGAGTTACTTGAGTTTTATTCAAATTATTTTTCTCCAAAAATAAAATATATGGAAAATAGGGTAACATGATTCCCTACATCAGAAAATTGGAGAGAAATAAATTTGAATAAATTTTGGTATTTTTAAAATGATTTTTATTGGATTTTACTAGGGTAGAAGCACTCTTTGCTTTATTTGAACTTGTGTGTATTTTATTTGACTCTAGAAAAATGTTCATCTTGTAGGAAATAATTTTCTGAAAGTTTTGATATATTATATGCCTATGTAAAATTTTATTTGTTTAGCGTTTATTTTTGTTTTTCTGGAAAAATGTTTTTTTTAAAAAAAACCCTTCCTTGACCGGGCGGCCCAGCTCCCGAGCCAGGCATGCCCAGCCCACCCCCTCGTCATCCCCGAGCTCGGGAAGGGCTCTGGGCCAACCTGCTGCTTGCCAGTGGCCTCCACGGAACCCGCCGCCTTACCCTCCTCCACGCCTCCCGAGGCCTCCCCGCCTATTTAAGTCGCAGCCAGGCCTCTCTCTCTCTCTCTTTTCTCACGCCTCGCCTCTCCGAACCTTGCCGCCGGCGCGATCCGCCGAACTCTGCCGCCTGTGTGTGGCTGCCGCTTCTTCCGCCGCGCCATGCCACCATGTGCCCTGCTCCCTCCATGCAAGCCGCCACATCGCTGCCAGTGCTGAGCCGCCGTCTCACCGCGCCGCCCTTGCCGGAGAATGCCACCGCCACCGCCATTGGTTTTTCTCGCCGTCCGAACCCATGAAGAACCTGCTGAACCGCTTCGGTTTCCCTCACTTTTTTAGTTTTCTTCGAGAACCCTAGATTGTTTTTTATAAAACCGGTTTTTGTTTAGGTTTGTTTATTTAGAGGACGTCCACTGTTTAGATCTTATAAATGAACGTTCGTTATTTAGCTCTTTTCTTTTTCTGTTTTTTTGGCCAGGGACCCATCCGTGAATATTTTATTCACAGATTAGTCCCTAATTTTCAAACGCTCACAACCTTTTGTCCGTTTGTCCAAATCCAATGAAACCAACGCCCACTTCTTCGTTATGATCTCCTCTATCCAGTAAAACAACTTAAACATGTTTTTGAAGGTTTAAAATTTTGAATTAGATCAGATTTGAATTTAAACTTCGTTCGATCATAACTTGAGTTTTATAACTCCGTTTGAGTTGATTCTTTTTGCAAATCAAAGCTCTTGACCTAAACTTTCTAATAAGGCCAAATTCACATAATTTTGGTACTGTTAGAAATTGTTTTATGTTGCAAGAGTTATTCGCTTGGTTTTGATGTTTTCGGAATCGTATTCTTCGTTCTTTCCGATCTTTTGGTCGATTGCTTATGTATGGTTACCATTGCTTGCTCGCGATAGATTGACCGGAGTGTGACGAGTAGAACTATCAAGAGTTTTGAGTGCGAATCATCTTCATCAACATTGCAGGCAAGTTCACACTTTGATCATATCCCTTATTACCCAGTTTTATGCATTAGATCAATCCTCAAACATTGCATGATTAGGATCTAATTAAATTGTGGGTTTTGGGAAAGTAGTTGAGGTAGTACCTATTACCTGTTTTGTTTTCAAACCCTTGGGAGTTACTTCTACATTTTCTTATTATGCCATGCTATGCTAGTAGACGTGGATTGGGTGAGCAAATTTCCATGACAGATGTGAGATTGTTAACTAATGGTTTATTTAAGGTGGCAACTTAAACACACATCTGGGTGGATTGAGGCACCTGGTTACTCCAGGACTTGCCTGTCTAGGCACCTGGGTTTCCAGGACTTGCCTGTATTTCTTCGGACCGCCACCCAGGCTCAAAGGGGTCATGAGATTATTCAAACTAGAAACTTCCGTGTGCAGCCACATACTATTATGGTCTCTAGCATAGATGACTAAGTCGTGCGAACTCTTACGGGGTGGACTAGCAGATGTAGGGGATGTAGGTTGGTACGGTCTACCCCTTACGTAAGGTGCAAGCGCTTCTGAAAGACTATGTCTCGGTCATCCATTTCTCAAACACCATGTAGTGCGAGAAACCAAACGGAGGCGATCGAGTCATGTGGGGAAAAGTGCGCAAACCTCTGCAGAGTGTACAGACTAATCATGATTAGCCGTGTCTCCGGTTATGGACATCTTGAGTATCTAGTACTTGATTTTCCTGTGAATCTCATCATGTTACTTTAATTTAATATTGTTGGGTTGTTAATGAGTACTTTTAATTGGGATTGAGAATGCTGTCAACCATTCTCAATGTTTAACAACCACCATGATAGTTAAATAAATTTATTCCTTTGCAGCAGGGAAAAATTGGCTTTTCGCAAAAACTGTAACCATAGAGTTGTCCACCAGCCAAATATGCATGTAGTGATAGCCTTTATTCATCATTGCTCTATGGTGTGAATTTGCCAGTACATTCAATGTACTGACCCTCTGTGGCTGCAACGTCTCATGTTGCAGGATCTTACGACGAGTAAGTGATACGTTAGGGTTACGATTTCCTATACTCAACTTTGCCGTTGGTGTTGATGGGAATCCACAACCTTGTTACTTCCGTTATTTTGGATTGAGGTAATAGTATTTACGTTATTTTATACATGTGATTTACCTCTGTTATAAATCCTTGAGTACTGTATGTGTCAGCATACCGATCCAGGGATGACACTTAAGCACAGAGACTTGACCGTCTATGGTCGGGTCGCTACACGAGAGCACCATGGCGGTGGACGACGGCGAGGCCTAGGAAGGGGACGACGCGGAGCCGGGGAAAACGCAGCAGTGGATGCCCATGCGAAGAGGAGTGTGAGGGTGAGGCTACTGTCGCCGCAGAATAACAGGGGGTGTGGGTGAGTAGAGGGATGGCCTGGCCAGCGGTGGGAGTAGTAGGGGGCGGTGAGGCCTCCGCGGCATCACAGCCGGCCAGAAGAGGCAGGAGCACGCGGCACGACCGACGTTGCTTTGGGCGGCTGGAGCACGAAGACCAGAGGTTGAGGAAGCACTACGGCCGTTGGATGGACATCGTACGGTCACTGGAGCTAGAGTCGTTCATATTGACTAAGTTGACAAAGCCCTCCGTCCCTGTAAAATTAGTAGGCCCACAAGTCAGCCTCCCACCAAGGTGAGTCCCAGCTAGCAGGGGGAGTATTCATTTTTTGTGCCTAATAAGGAGGCATTTCCGGTGGGTCCGAGCTGACAGCGGGGGGAACGTTTTTTTCACGAAATACAGAGACCCTTCCGGTGGGTCCCAGCTATCAGGTGGAGGAATCATTATTTTGCGCGTAATAAGGAGGCATTTTCATATGTGGGCCCCTACTGTCAGCCTCTTCCGATGGCTGTTGTTTGTTGACCATCTTGACCTCGCCGCGCCAAGAGCACAAACACGGTGGACGATGTCGAGGCCCAGGAAGAGAACCACCCGGAGCCGGCGAAGCCACCGTAGCGGATGCCCACGCTGAGGGGAGAACGAGCGTTGACTAGTCGGCTGCGGGGTGAGGTTGACGCCGGCGGAAAATAACAGGACGTGTGGGTGGTTAGAGGGATGGCCTGGCGGCAGCACAGCCAGCCACGGGAGGAGGAAGCAGGTAGTCCCACCAGCGCTGGTTTGGGCGGCTGGAGCAGGAAGATCAGAGATTGAAGAAGCACGGAGGCCATTGGATGGACATCCAACATTCACTGCTGTGTGTTAACTAAGTTGACAAAGCCTTGCGTACGCGTCAAAAAAAAATTTTTAGGACAACGTCATCGTCAACCTAGTAGGCCCAGAAGTCAGCCTCCAAATCTATGGAAAACAACATACATCCCATTAGCCATTATTTTCAATAATTTACAGCCCATTTGCTAATTCTTAAGGATATTTGAAGCCCATATTCTTTTTATTAGCATTACAGACCATATATTCTGGGCAGTGCTAAAAAATTCAACAAAATTTTGCATATTTTGGTGGGGTCCGAACTCTTTTAATCACGAAATTTTGAGTCACGTTAAAAATAGTTTTCAAAATATTATATCAAAATAAAATTCAAAAAACAATTCTCCGCAAAAAATGAATGAAATTTAGAATCTTAACTAGCAAGATGCCCGTTCGTTGCACGGAACATGAAGATGCATTTGTATGAGAAGTTTGTCTTGTGGGAGAAAAGATAATATTTTAATGTAATTGCCAGCTAGCTTTGGTTTTTATAAGAGTAGAGAGTAGAGAAATCCTGAAAAAAATGAAATTTTAATGCAATTGCCGGTTGGCTTTGGTTTAAAAATTTACAGCCCATTTCTTACAACTTATAGCCCATTTTCTGGGGAAGCCCATTTCTTATCCCTCCTCGTCTTGAAAGATTTGCAGCCTAGCAGGGCTGAGAAAAGCAAGTAGGCCTCAGTTTTGGTATTCTCCAAAAAAAGAACTGGGCTAGCCAATTTCAGAAAGAAAAAATATATCAACTGGGTCGTCATGTGCTTAATAAAAGCGTAAGCGTGGGCTAGATGGGCCACAACCCCCGCACAGCGCACAGTTGAGCTCCGTCTCTGAAACTGAAAAAATTGGGCGAGCTACTGGGTCCCTGGTGTTATCCGCTCATTGTTTAATTTTCTCGTTTATTGACTACATCGGCAATGGCGTGGAACCTAGTTGTCAAACAATTAGGATGAAGTATTTTTTTGGCTTGTAATAACGAGGCACCTGCTTGCGAAATGCAATGACCCTGGTGGGTCCCTACTGTCAGCCTCTCCACGTACAGTCATCTTCTGATTCCTCTGGATTGTTGACCATGTTGACAATGCCAGACGGCGGCGGGCATAGCGAGCTAACCAAGGCGGAGAACGACGGCAAGGCCTCGAACGGGAACGAACAGTAGCCATGAAAGATGCGGCAGTGTAGTGGCAGGTGGAGGGGAGTACGAGGGCAGCAACATGCAAGTCAAGCATACAAATGGTACAAAAGGCCCAAGGATTAATTGTTCATCAAATTTTTAGACAAAACCCAGATTGAACATGATAGTAACATCTAACCCAACCACTCTTTTTTGCAGTCACAAACAAATGGATCGGTCTGATCCATAAATTCAACATTCTGTGCAAAAAAATTTATTTCCAGATGTCTACAACTTATTGTAAATATAAGCCGAGCACGTTTAGAAGCCCATTTGTCCACCTGATTTTTTTTTGTTGTTCAACATGTTCGTCCGTGAGAAATCTCTTGCTATAAAAATTAAGCCCCATGGACAATAGTAACCTCGCGTTCAACAGGAAGAATGTGACAAAGCTTCTATTTGCCTGGTTGGATGCATATCGTCCCATCGTTATTGTCCTCAAACGAATGTCATGAGAACTGAGAAAATCCTTGTGCTTATTATGCCAACGATTGGTTATATGTTTGTCTCCATGTGGTTCTCCCTAAGTAGACATGAAGATTGAAAACAGTTAAGGTCTGAAAAAAGAGTATGTCGAAAGAACGACAGCTGAACAGTTAATTCTAGTACAATATATACGGGCTTTCAATGTGCATGAAATCATCACCTCTATGTATAAATTCTCCAGAGATTGAAAGCATCGCAGCAAGCCAATAATTATGTCCAGATCAAAACTATACATTCTGATATATATGATCTTGACAGAATCCAATAGCATTGATAGGCTATCAATGGACGAACTCTTCATTGAGCATATAACATAATATTAGTACCCAAAGTGTACTCCAAGATGATATAAAACTTATGCGCACAAATGAAAAATGCAGCATATGATTACAAATGTGTAGATGATAATATACGATGCGTGAAAAGTGAGGAGCCAAACACCAACTCCTTGTGATTATTAAGCGGGTCACTTAATTACACCCAAGGTCCCCGGTTTGGGCGCAGAGACTACGATTATTTACGAAGGTGTATAACAATTATGAAGAAGCAACCTTTCAAGTGAAGGGGCATCTTCGATGATGAGCTGTTGTCCTTTAAAACAAATTCCAATGCTTTTAAGGTGATGCGACTTTATTTGGAGACAACTGATACTGATTTCTATTCCCAAAACAATCAGCAAGCGCTCCAGGGCAGGGCAACTGGAGTGGATGATGCTGTGTAGTGAGGCCTTCGACAGATAAACCACCACAAGTGAAAGTTTTTTTAGCAGTGGGAGTCGAAGCATTTGTACCAGATCGTCTGGTAGATGGCACCGGGCGAAGGTGGCGGTGTGGAGAGAGGAGGAAAACCGCGAGATGGACAACGGTGGTGTGGGCACGAATTCTTGGTATGTTCGTGGTATGAAACTTTCGTGGTAATGGTAGAACTCAAACTGCTAGAGTTTTCCGAATTCAGGGGATGTTAGCCAAGCGTCCACCTTGCCGGGTGTGGACAGCAGGTAGCTTGTCGGGATGCAGAGGCATTGAACGGGGCCCTGCTGGTGAGAAGAGACGACGGCTCTAATGAGATCAAATTCAGGAAGGATAGATATCTGACGACAGTCAAGATTGAGGGGTGCGGTGCGCCATAGAGGGCACCACCAAGTTGAGAGGACTTGTGTGCGGCAGCAATCCTTGGTGGGGAGAAGCGAGATGATCTCCTCAAGGATGACGCCCGGGAGATCGCGGCGGTCCACCGGAGATTCTACCGGTTCCTCAGATCCGGGTGGGGGGGCTCGCCGCTTCTCCCCGCGCTACCGGGTGCGGGATCTACAATTGGCGTCGCCGCTGGCAGGAGCCTCATATTCTTGGCACTGGGGCCAGTCGACTCCATTTTCCTTGTGGGCGTCGCACACGGGTTTGAGCAGAGTAGCGAGAGACGAGCCTAGTGGCAGTGCGAGTGGGGAAGGAGGGCTGGGGCTTTCTGTAGGAGTGGAAGAAGAGGAGCATGCGTTTTCTGTACGAGTGAGGAAGAAGGTGAGCGGGGTTTTCTGGACGAGTGAGGAAGATTGGGGAGCAGGGGGAATTGGGTGGGGAGACGGAAGCAGGAGAGCGAGCTGTTCGTGTTTATAAGGCCCGCTGCACTAACTACTCGCTTTTTCCCAAGAGCCGCTCTCTTCTTTTGCGTTGCTGCATTGGAGCTGGCGCATGGGCTTGGCTGACTGGCCATGCATGCAGGATGCATGTGCCCGCTGGCCACTGCATGCGCCTGGTTTATTACTAGGCCTATTTAATAGGGTGGTTATGGAGTAAATTAAGGAGATTTATTTTCTCTATGTGCATCCACCAAATTAGAGGATGCGTAATCTTGGATGCGAACACTCACATTAAACTAACATTCAGAAGAACAAAAGTTCAGCATGTTTATGCATCTCAATGATTCACCATACTATAACCAATATACAAAGCTGTGAGAAGGTGCGGAAATAAAGAAAGTCAGTCGATGCTTCTCTGAGCAAAGGGCCTCCCTGTGCACGCATTAATTTCCTGGGCATGCTTGTTTCTTCTCAATGTTGCGAGCACTTTGAACATGTTGGCAACTCCACAGCTAGCTAGTTGCCTCATCTTGCAATTGATGCTGACACATTTGCAGCAAACACATGAGGCAATAGAGATGACTCAACATGGGTCCATATTGTGCAGTTCCCGATATCATATTCATTGTCACGAATCGAAAAGATAGGAAAACAGTAGCTATACTTAAACGGTGTTGCAAAACAGTAGCACATATCAATAGCTCGGCATGACAAAACACGATCATCTGGACGAAGGGGATACTGACCTGCTTGAGGAAGATTACATATAATTTCATAAGTCCTTGGTTGATTTCCACCTTCGGCTGCACTACTTGTTTTCTCCTCCACACATGACAGGATCGGTCCGCACTGCATTCAGCAAGTCAACATACGAATAAGCTAATTTCATCTTGCGGTGGTCATTGTACCTAGTTACGAATGTAGGAATACCTGGAGCACCATGAGGTTAGCTGACAGCAGGTAGATGCAGCCATATAAATTTCGTGCGGTGCTACCAAAATTGAGGTTTGTATCCCTTCCCGTTATGAGAATTCTTCTTGAAGTTGGTAGAACGTGATGGCTTGTTCTTTGCATCAAACTTGCCTTTCCCCTGAGATTTGTTCTTGTTGTTTTGGGGCTGGTTGGGCTGGAAGTTCTTCTCGTGTACCATGTGGGCACTAGAAGCTCCCTCGGCGACCCGAGCACGTGTGTCTTTTGCTCTCGCCTTCTCCTCAAAATCAAGAGTGCTAATGAGATCCAAAACAGAAAACTCATGTCTCTTGTTTTTCAGAGAAGTAGCAAAATCGTTCCACGAAGGTGGAAGCTTGGCAATGATGGTCCCAAAGAACTAATTTGTCCGCAACACACACTTAAAGTACTCAAGTTCCTTAGAGAGTGATTTGTATGTCATGAGTCTGCTGAACAACAGAGCGCTCATCGGTCATCTTGTAGTCACAGAATTGCTCCTGACGCACAACTCGTTGCGGTACCGAGAGCCCAAACGTGGCCTCGAGCGCAACCCACATGTCTTTGCCACTGTTAAACGACATATATGAATCCACAATGGAATCGTCAAGAACACTCAGCAGGGCGGCTTTGAAGAGGGTATCCATGTTCTGAAAAGCTTCCTGCTGCGTAGGATTAAGATCGCCGTCAGGCTTACCCTTAGTGGCGTCATAGCAGTACATGATCTGAAACCAATATACTGCTCTTGTGCGCCACCTTTTATATTGCACCCCCTTGAAAGTAGGCGGCTTCAGAAGCGCAGCAAAACCACTCGGAGTAAATTGCATGTGATCAGGTTTTTGGATTGGATTGTTGAATATATGAGCAATTTAGTATGAGATTTAATCCGAATCAGCAGTAAATAGATCATGACGACAATTGCAAACATCAAAGTAATGATGCGGACTAAACCAGGAGGACAGAATCACATATTGTACAGCAGGAGCAGAACCGATGTGGTTGATGTTGTCACTCATGTCATTGATGAAGAGGTTACCAAGGTCGGGGAAGAAGGCTGTCATTGAGGAAGTCGTCGCTGGCAGCAGTCACAGGAGTGTGCTCCCCAAAAACCTGATCGCCCCTCTCCCGTACATGATCACGAAAGGCAGGGTTCGGAGGACCGTTGTCCGTTCTCGCGGTGCACGCCGAAAGGAGGGCTGGAGAAGAATTGCGTGTCGGCGCTAAGATCTGGAACGGTGCGAAACCATATGATACAGCGGCGGCTAGGGTAGAGCATGTCAGCTGGTCGGTCGTGCGAGTATAATAGTAGGCCTTTGGCCCCCAAACCCCATGTCCAAGTTAATAATAGCTCAAAAAAGTCAATAATAGCCCCACCAAGGTTTGTCTCAAAAAAATGGAGTAATTAAGGCGTCTGTTAGTCCCTTTAGTATAAATACAATATCATTAATAATGGCCCCACCTTTTGTCTCACAAAGTATGTTGGAGTACAACCGGCTACACGTTTACAATCCGCTTCTCTCCTCTTCTCTCTCCTTCAACTAAGCACAAATACTATATATAAATCCTTATAGCCTGCTTATGTCATCTAATTGTAGTACTTGCTCTAAAAGTTACTATCCTTGTGTAGTCGATATGTCGGGCGTGCGTGGCGGTGCCCTCGGTCGTGCCGCTCAACGGCGGAAGCGATGAGAGGTCGCGTCGCCTCGACTTGCCATCAATGTGGAGCGGCGGGCTCGGTGGCACCGGGTGAGGAAGCGGAGGGGGGGTTTGTTGGGCCAAGAAGGTGAGAAGCCAACTTGGGATCGGTCCGGACGGGGAAATATCATGTGCTCCCATACTCTGCATATGACACTAGTCTATGTTACTACTCCCACCTTTACGGTTTATAGAGATGTTTAGAGTAACATAGTTGTAGGATCGTTGAAGGCAAGAGTGTCTAGAGGGGGGGGGTGATTAGACAACTCGACAAGATAAAAGTTTATGCCTTTTGATTAGAACAAGTTTTTAGCAAGTTCACAATGAAGATCAAGTCAAGCATCATGCATACAAGTCGAGCAACATACTACACATGCAATTCTAGAGTATGGGCAGCGGAAAGTAAATTGCACAAGTAGTAAGGGAGAGATTGTGAAGAGCAAACGCAATTTGGAGACACGGAGATTTTTCTCGTGGTTCCGATAGGTGGTGCTATCGTCAATCCACGTTGATGGAGACTTCAACCCACGGAGGGTAACGGCTGCGAGAGTCCACGGAGGGCTCCACCCACGAAGGGTCCACGAAGAAGCAACCTTGTCTATGCCATCATGGCCTACGCCCACGGAGGACTAGCCTTACTCGGGGTAGATCTTCACAAAGTAGGCGATCTCCTTGCCCTTACAAACTTCTTGGTTCAACTCCACATCTTGACGGAGGCTCCCAAGCGACACCTAACCAATCTAGGAGGCACCACCCTCCAAAAGGTAATAGATGGTGTTGGTGATGATGAACTCCTTGCTCTTGTGCTTCAAATGATAATCTCCCCAACACTCAACTCTCCTCACCGATTTGGCTGTGGTGGAAGAAAGGATTGAGTGGAAAGCAACTTGGGAAGGCTAGAAATCAAGTTTCATATGGTGGGAGTGGAGCAACTTGATCTCAACACAAGGGTAGGTAGTTTTCTTCTCGAAATGTAAGGTAGGAGT
This sequence comes from Aegilops speltoides, assembly GCA_021437245.1. Classification (NCBI taxonomy): domain Eukaryota; kingdom Viridiplantae; phylum Streptophyta; class Magnoliopsida; order Poales; family Poaceae; genus Aegilops; species Aegilops speltoides. The sequence goes on along the minus strand of CM038146.1, from coordinate 360,909,785 downwards.
GGTAGTTCTTTCGATGGCTCTCTCCACGAATGAAGAGGAGGTGGAGGGTATTTATAGCCTCCACACAAAATCCAACCGTTACACACATTTGACCAATCTCGGTCGGACCGAAGTTGACAACTCGGTGAGACCGAAAGTTCAAATCTTGTGAACGTTGGGATTTTCGGTGGGACCGAAAATACAATCTCGGTTAGTCCGATTCTTCCAAAGTCTAGGGTTTGCCAATCTCGGTGGGACCGACTTTCTCATCTCGGTGACACCGATTTGAGTACAGAAGGTTACAGAAGCTTGGCAACACCAATTTCGGTATGACCGAATTTGGAATCGGAAAATCCGAAATTATTAGGGTTTGGGTATATGGCTGAGGTGGTTCATCTCGGTGTGACTGAGTTTATGGAATCGGTGGGACCGAGATTACTTATGGGTTTATGTTGGAATGAAAGATTGCTGATAGTTTGAGAGATAAATCACTAAGCACTTGAGCAACCAGATCATCATCATAACCTCATCCCCTTTTAATAGTATTGGCTTTCCTATGGACTCAATGTGATCTTGGATCACTAAACTAAAATAGAGTCTTGAGCTTTTGCCAATGTTTTCCTTAGCATCCTAGGGGTCCACCTTTCTAGTCCTTTTGCCATGCCAGAGTGATTGACTTTCCTGAAACATACTTGATGAAAGCATTAGACCAACCACAAAGTATGTTGTCATTAATTACCAAAACCACCTAGGGAGCAAATGTGCTTTCAATCTCCCCCTTTTTGGTAATTGATGGCAACACACAAAATAAGATATCAAAGCTTACTAAAAGAAAGACAGGATTATCATTAAAGCTTTGACAAACATGTAGTACACAGGCTCCCCCTACAAGTGTGCAAGATTTTAGATTTTTTTTTTGGTTTTGGACTACCACAAGCACACATGAGAGAAAAGCAAGATGTGCTACATGCAGCTTGGCTATATGCATCAGAGCAGATGAGGATAAATGAGTGATGATGCATATGTGCATGGTGATTTCTTGCAAACAAGTATTCACAAGCAAGTCACCATCATGCACATTCTGCAAGATGCATATACTTACCTTGGAGTTCCTTGGCATTGTACCTGAAGAAATAAACTTGAGAAAACAAGGTTATATAACACAAGAGTAGTTCTTCAACCAATAGCAAGAACATCAAAAGTACCAAGCCAGGGATGACATGTATAAAGAGTGTCTCATGTTGAGCACTAGCTTGAGTCAGCCAACTTGTCTCCCAAGACTAAAAGATTTTCAATGAGCTCTGAAAGATTTTGCTTTTCATAAGATACCAATTGTGCTTTTCATAGGATACCAATTTTGAGAGCAGGAGAAGCAAAAATCAAAAGAATATGGCAAAGCTTTGATGTGATCCTCTCCCCCTTAAGGTAAGATTGTTTTTCTTCCTTTAAATTTTCTTTTCTCCCCTTATCCTCCAATCTTCCCCTTAGCTCCCCCTAAATCTTCTCCCCCTTTGACATCAAGTGCCGAAAAGGACAGTAAACCAGGAAGGGCAGGAAAGATGGAAGGAAGGAAATGGGATCCTTAAGAATCACAACTGAGCAAATTAAGTATTCAAAGGAAATCATTTTAGGTGAGCTGCAGAAGATGATTTCCAGGTGAATGTAAATCGGAGACACCGAATTGACATGGATCGGTGAGCCCGAAAGTCAAAGACTTAGGGCAGATCCTTTTTCGGTCAGACCGAAGGTTTTAAGTCGGTGACGCCGAGTTTAATTCCAAGGAAATGTAGAAATAATTCAGCTCACTTTGCAAGGAATGATTCAAAAGTTTTGCAATGAATTTGTAAAAGATTTTCAGGGAATTTATCAGAGCCAAAAAGATATTCACAAGAACAAAAGAAATTGAAATAAAAGGATTGCTAGATGAAGTTTTTTTTTTTGAAAGAAAATAAGCAAGAAAACTCAACGAGAGTATCAAAAGAGACAATAGCAAACTCCAAAACATATGTACTTCATCTAGATAGGGGTCGGCGACTAGGTCACCTATGTTTGAGTATATTGACTTAGGAGTCAAATGAGAACATTTGATCATAGGTCATACTCATCGTTTAAGCTCAAAATGGGGTTGCCATTTTTCGATTAAGCATTTGATGTGATCACATCTTTTGAAGCTGCTTGTACTCATGACTTTGAGCAAAGCTTCTTCAAGATGTGAAAAACATACCTTGGGCTTGTTGTTGCTTGTGCTCATGTAGGTGAACTTGATGTTGATGCTCATAGAATGTGAAGTTGGAGCACCATTTCCAAATGTATAGTTCATCTTCCTACATGGGTTAGGCAAGCAAGGAAATACTCAAGAATATCCATGATGACATGAGTGAAGTACTAGAAGTATATGGTGTCAAAAAGGATATGTGGAATTTTGTTCCTTGAGCTCAACTTCCCAAAGGGCTAGATACTTGGTCAATAACAAGATTACTCATGATTTGAGTGTGTGGTAATCTTGTTGAATGTAGACCATCCAAGTACCTGCAAGGAGTTAGATGCAATACAGGGGGGGGGGGGCAAATGTATCCAAGACATATGATCATCATCATAAGAAAAATATCATGGATTAGTCAATTAGGCTCATGCCTTGCATGCATCAGTGGAGTTTTCACTCCAAGTTTGAAGCATCAATGATGTTCAACTCACTCCTTAATCGACAAAACACTTTCTCATCAAGTGGTTTTGTGAAGATATCTGCAAGCTGTTTGTCAGTACGAACATGCTTAAGATCTATGTCACCCTTAGCAATATGATCACGAATAAAATGGTGACGAACTTCAATGTGTTTTGTGTGAGAGTGTTGCACGGGATTGTGTCCAATCTTAATCTCACTCTCATTGTCACAAAGCAAAGGAACATGTCTCGCATGTATCCCATAATCCTTAAGCGTTTGTGTCATCCATAGCAACTGGGCACAACACGAACGAGCAGCAATATATTCTGCTTCGGCAGTAGATAATGACACTGAATTTTGTTTCTTGGATGACCAAGATACAAGGGATCGACCGAGAAATTGACACGTACCCGAAGTTGACTTTCTATCAATCTTGTCTCCGGCATAGTCCGAGTCGGAATAGCCAACAAGATCGAAAGAGGCCCTCTTAGGATACCAAATGCCAAAGTTAGGTGTGTGTATCAAATATCTCACAATTCTTTTAACAGCCTTAAGATGACATTCTTTAGGGGCTGCTTGATATCGAGCACACATGCATACACTCAACATTATGTCAGGACGAGAAGCACAGAGATATAGTAGAGAACCAATCATGGATCGATAAACCTTTTGATCAACAGGTTCTCCATCTTTAGTCAAGTCATTATGTCCACTAGTAGGCATGGGGTTCTCATACCTTTGCTCTCTTGCATGTTGAACTTCTTGAAGAGATCCTTAGTGTACTTTGTTTGTGAGACAAAAGTACCCTCCTTAGATTGCTTGATTTGCAACCCAAGGAAGAACTTGAGTTCACTCATCATGGACATCTCATACTTCTCCGACATAAGCTTTCCAAACTTCTCACTAAAATGAGGGTTAGTTGAACCAAAGATAATATCATCAACATATATTTGGCACACAAATAGTTCACCGTCAACCCTTTTCGTGAATAGCGTTGAGTCTATTTTTCCAATCTCAAATCCTTTTTCAAGAAGAAAGCTAGTCAAGCATTTGTACCAAGCTCTAGGGGCTTGTTTAAGACCATAAAGAGCTTTGTGCAACTTGTAAACATGATTAGGTTTTTTAGGATTTACAAATCCGGGAGGTTGTTTCACAAATACTTCCTCCTCAATTTCTTCATTTAGGAAAGCACTTTTAATGTCCATTTGATAGAGAGTAATGTCATGGTGGTTGGCATAAGCAAGAAGAATCTGAATGGACTCAAGTCTAGCAACGGGGCATAGGTCTCACCATAGTCCATACCTTCGACTTGTGTGTAACCTTGTGCTCTGAGGCGAGCCTTGTTGCGGATGACTTGTCCATCTTCATCTTGCTTGTTCCGAAACACCCATTTGGTTCCAATGACGTTTTGGTCATCATTGGGCTTCTCTACCAAAGTCCAAACGTTGTTCCTCTCGAAGTTGTGTAGCTCTTCATGCATAGCGTTCACCCAATCCGGGTCTTCAAGCGCTTCTTCTACCTTCATAGGTTCAAGACTAGAGATAAATGAGTAGTGTTCACAAAAGTTAGCTAAATGAGTTTTAGAGCGAGTGATTCTCCCGGAGTCGATGTCATTCATCATTTGTTCCACGGGATGGTCCTTCTTGACTCTTGCTCGAACTCGGGATAGCTTTTGTCGTGGTCGTGGCTGAGCTTCCTCATCATCCTCATCTTCTTCTTCTTCATCATTGTTGTTGGTGTTGTCTTGAGGTGGTGGAGAAGGAGGTTGTGGTGGATCTTCTTGTCGCACTTCCTCATCTTGGTGAGTTCCACTTGTGGAGGCCTCCATGTTGCCTTGAGGTTCATCTCTCCGTGAGGTAGGGGGCTCCACATATGTAGATGAGGTACTCTCCTTCAGTTCCATGGGACGAATCTTTCCAATGGTTAAATCTTGAATGGCTTCCGATGGGTCCTTGTCTCCTACATCAATAGGCATTTGCTCTACTTGCGAGCCATTAGATTCATCAAACTTCACATCTACCGTCTCTTCAACCTTTCGGGTGAAATTATTGTACACACGGTAGGTGTGAGAGTTTGATCCATAACCGAGGAAAAAGCCTTCATGAGTTTTAGGAGCAAATTTAGACCGACGATGCTTATCAAGGATATAGCATTTTGAACCAAAGACACGAAAATATCCCACTTGGGGTTTGTTACCGGTAAGGAGCTCGTATGAAGTCTTGCCGAGGAGCTTGTGAAGATAAAGCCTGTTGATAGCATGACAAGCTGTCTCGACGGCTTCTCCCCAGAAGTGTTTCGGTGTCTTGTATTCATCAAGCATTGTTCTCGCCATCTCAATGAGCGTTCGGTTCTTCCTCTCAACAACTCCATTTTGTTGAGGTGTGTATGTAGCCGAGAACTCATGTAGAATCCCTTCCTCATCGAGAAAGGAGTCCACATGGGAGTTCTTGAACTCCGTTCCATTGTCGCTCCGAACTTTCTTGATCTTCACCTCAAATTGATTTTGGGCCTTTCTAGCAAAGGTTTTGAAGATTTTCTGAACCTGCGATTTGTCATCAAGGAAAAATACCCACGTAAATCTAGAAAAATCATCAACAATAACTAGACCAAAGGAGTTACCACCAAGGCTTTTGTAAGCATTGGGACCGAAGAGATCCATATGAAGAAGCTCAAGCGGTCTCCTTGTGGTCATGATATTCTTCACGGATGACTTCCTCCTACTTGTTTTCTGCTTGACATGCACTCTGAGTCTATCTTTGTCAAAGAAAACATCTTTAACACCAAGAATGTGATCACCTTTGATTAGCTTATCTAGATTACGCATACCAACATGTCCAAGCCTTCTATGCCAAAGCCAACCTTTAGCAGATTTAGCAATGAAGCAAGTTCTAGGTTGAGCTTTCTTAGTGAAATCAACGATATACAAATCGCCTCTACGGATACCGGTAAAGACCATGTTATGATTGTCACGACGAAAAACTTGGCAATCTACTTTGGTGAATAGCACATTGAATCCAAAGTCAGCTAATCTAGACACGGAAAGTAAATTGTATCCAAGTGATTCAACAAGCATGACATTTTTAATGGAGCTATCATGAGATATGGCCACCTTACCAAGGCCAAGTACCTTACCCTTGGAGTTGTCTCCAAAAGTCACATACTTGCGTGGACCATCGTTCTTTGCAAGCTCTCGAAACATGTCTTCATCTCCGGTCATGTGATCGGTGCATCCACTATCAAGAATCCACTCTTTTCCACCGGATATATAGTCTCTCAGATTTGCCATAAGATTGAGACTCTTCATGATCTTGTCTAGCTCGGTGTCCGAATCGGAGTAATCGTCATCATGCTCATGCTCATCATCATATTGACCCATAGATAATTCATCATCGATACCTAGGTCAATTTGACAATGACTTGCATCAGTTTTGTCAGAGTGACGATAATCATCGGAATGCAATACAAGAGCATTTCTAATTCGAACATTGATAAAACCGGGATCACCCTTCCTTTTCATAAGATCACGAAGCTCAAAGAAGCATTTATCAAAGTTGGGATCTTTGGGGCGCATCATATCAAATTCAACAGTCTTGTATAGAATTTCATCAAGACCTCTCAAAGAGTAGTCCGGATAAAGTTCTTCCAAGAACTTCCACATAGCATGGGCGCACTCAAAGTTTGTGACAAGCTCAAGTAAGTTATCGGGTAAGCCTTTAATGATAAGATTGACAGTTCTAAGGTTCTGAAGCAAATCAAGCTCTTCATCCATAGTAGGGTGCAAGGGGTCAAATGGTGGTACATATGGGGTTTCAACATATTTGCATAAGTTGTACATCTTAAAGATAGCAAGCATTTCAATCCTCCACGAGTTATAAGATACTCCATCAAGAATAGGCACTCTATGACTAACACTCCCAAAGCGTGAACCGTCCATCTTCCTCCAATGGTGTGCAAACCAAAGCAATGGAGACCAAAGCTCTGATACCAATTGTAGGATCGTTGAAGGCAAGAGTGTCTAGAGGGGGGGTGATTAGACAACTCGACAAGATAAAAGTTTATGCCTTTTGATTAGAACAAGTTTTAGCAAGTTCACAATGAAGATCAAGTCAAGCATCATGCATACAAGTCGAGCAACATACTACACATGCAATTCTAGAGTATGGGCAGCGGAAAGTAAATTGCACAAGTAGTAAGGGAGAGATTGTGAAGAGCAAACGCAATTTGGAGACACGGAGATTTTTCTCGTGGTTCCGATAGGTGGTGCTATCGTCAATCCACGTTGATGGAGACTTCAACCCACGGAGGGTAACGGCTGCGAGAGTCCACGGAGGGCTCCACCCACGAAGGGTCCACGAAGAAGCAACCTTGTCTATGCCATCATGGCCTACGCCCACGGAGGACTAGCCTTACTCGGGTAGATCTTCACGAAGTAGGCGATCTCCTTGCCCTTACAAACTTCTTGGTTCAACTCCACATCTTGACGGAGGCTCCCAAGCGACACCTAACCAATCTAGGAGGCACCACCCTCCAAAAGGTAATAGATGGTGTTGGTGATGATGAACTCCTTGCTCTTGTGCTTCAAATGATAATCTCCCCAACACTCAACTCTCCTCACCGATTTGGCTGTGGTGGAAGAAAGGATTGAGTGGAAAGCAACTTGGGAAGGCTAGAAATCAAGTTTCATATGGTGGGAGTGGAGCAACTTGATCTCAACACAAGGGTAGGTAGTTTTCTTCTCGAAATGTAAGGTAGGAGTGGTAGTTCTTTTCGATGGCTCTCTCCACGAATGAAGAGGAGGTGGAGGGGTATTTATAGCCTCCACACAAAATCCAACCGTTACACACATTTGACCAATCTCGGTCAGACCGAAGTTGACAACTCGGTGAGACCGAAAGTTCAAATCTTGTGAGCGTTGGGATTTTCGTGGGACCGAAAATACAATCTCGGTTAGTCCGATTCTTCCAAAGTCTAGGGTTTGCCAATCTCGGTGGGACCGACTTTCTCATCTCGGTGACACCGATTTGAGTACGTAGGTTCTGAAGCTTGCAACACCAATTTCGTATGACCGAATTTGGAATCGGAAAATCCCAAATTATTAGGGTTTGGGTATATGGCTGAGGTGGTTCATCTCGGTGTGGTGAGTTTATGGAATCGGTGGGACCGAGATTACTTATGGGTTTATGTTGGAATGAAAGATTGCGATAGTTTGAGAGATAAATCACTAAGCACTTGAGCAACCAGATCATCATCATAACCTCATCCCCTTTTAATAGTATTGGCTTTCCTATGGACTCAATGTGATCTTGGATCACTAAACTAAAATAGAGTCTTGAGCTTTTGCCAATGTTTTCCTTAGCATCCTAGGGGTCCACCTTTCTAGTCCTTTTGCCATGCCAGAGTGATTGACTTTCCTGAAACATACTTGATGAAAGCATTAGACCAACCACAAAGTATGTTGTCATTAATTACCAAAACCACCTAGGGAGCAAATGTGCTTTCAATAGTAATATGTTACAGTACAAGTTACTCCCCACTATGACCAGCCTTGGCCTCTCCCAGTGCTCCACCATGTATATAGCTGCTAAGCCTGCCACGTAGGCATAAAATATGATGTGGCACCAATAAACTAATCACCTATGCATTTAAGACTTGAGTTACTAAGCCATTTAATGCACTTAGCACCTCATCTAAAGAGCATTAATAGTATCCAGCTGCTGGCTATAAGCCAGTGCCATGTCATCTACAGCCCATCTTATAGTCAACATGTACAATAGTAGATCAAAAGAGTGTACTACTACTTTTTTGTTCTGTGGCCCACCTTTCATTCTCACAAAGTGCCTAGGAGCACATGCTAGAGCTGGTTCTTCATGAAGAGCCCGCTTACCTTATCTCTCCTCTTCTCTTTCCTCGAACTAAGAAGAAATATACTATAGTTTATTCCTTATAGCCCGCTAACTCAGCTCTATTGTACTTGCTCTAAGCACATCTAAACACTTATTAGCACCCCGTTGACCGTGTACCTTGACGGTGTACGTCACCTTGTGTCTCATAATCTTCCTCGTCATCATCTGAGTCCTAGAAGATCTCACCCACATCATCATTAGCATGCAGCCGCCTAGATAGACAACATGCGCAGAAGGAGTAGAGGCGACTGGGGACGCACCACCACCATGTCGTGGGCACTCCGTATGTGCTCGTGTGCGTGCATCGTGCGTGTTTTTCCATCGATGCTAGCTCTAAGGCCGAGGTTGCGGTCATCTTCGTCTCCGACTAGTAGTTGAGCAACGACGGCAAAGAGGTGCTGCAAGAGATGCGTATGCGCCGTTGTGTGCAAGCTTCGCCGTAGCACGACGAACCGGACGTCGCCGCGGATTGCGCACGCCTCCATGCAGCCGAGTGTGTGCGCATGCATGTGTTATTCACATGCATTCTGCGGCCGAGCATGTGTGCATGCACGTCTTGTGTACGTGCGTTGTGTGCTCCATGTTGTGCGAGTATGTGCATGAGTTGGATCGCATGGAGTTAATGCGTTGGCTTGTGTACATGCATGGCTGCATGCGTCCTGTACATGCGTGGCTTGTTGCGTGGTTATCAATAGTTCAATATAAACTACTCCCTCCGTTCTTAAATATAAGTCTTTCTAGCCATTTCAAATAGACTACAACATACGGATGTATGCAGACATATTTTAGAGTGTAGATTCACTCATTTTGTTTCGTATGTAGTCCCTTATTGAAATATCTAAAAGACTTATATTTGGGAACGGAGGAGTATCGCTATCTTCAACTTAGCATCCTGATGTACCGTTTCTAGTGGTTAGCGAAAAGTTCATGTTCTTTTAGTTGTTTATAGGTGGGCAGGCGGCAAAAAACAGGGGAAAACATGCAAGGTTCCTGGCAGACGCTCCACCGCGAGGTTCCTTGCTCCTCCTCGGTCATCGGGAATCTATGCACTTCAACTCTTCTCTTTTACGTGAGCTTTGTTCATCCTTTTCCCAATACGCGAGACATATAGCATCAAGGTGCATGTGTCATGCAAGCAAATGGAGATAATCAGATAAGCAGTGTGTAAGTGAGTCGTGCGGGGGAAACCCTTTTTCGTAAGTGAGTCGTGCACTTCGATGGCACCTACGCAATATTTTTTCTCTTCGATGGCACATGAATAGTGCACGTACTCAACGATGGAGCACGGGATGGTAGCAATGACATGGTCAGCCCTTTTTTGGAGAGAGTACGTACTAATAGTAAACAACTTTGATGTGTCCCGTCAATTCGCAAAACGATGAGAAGCTTGATTACGCCTTCTCCCTCGCCAACGCGTGCGCGGTGGCTCGCAGCACGAGGAGAAACTTTTGCTTACAAGCAGTGGACGTGCAACAGTTCATTTGGTGTCGATTGCGGAAGCACTCTTGTAGAACCATCGACTTCCGGAAGAGGCGAAGAGCCAAGCGCAAGGTCACCTACTAACCTTAGGCTAGGCATAGTGGGAGTAACATAAGTATGGGTACCTCCTTTTTTATTCTAGAAACAACCACACGCGAATATCAAGGTGCTGGTTACGTAGAACAAATTTCCTGCAGTCCGTGCTCAGCCCTCCTCTATCTCTCTTCTCAGCCAGCCAGCGGACGTGTGGAGCCCATCGTCTATTTGCTCACATGCGGCCCCACATGTCAGTGAAAATGCAAGAGGACCCACTGAACCTGCACATCTTTCACCTCGACGTGCCAGTGATGAAAAACAAATCCAATAAAGATCTTCGGTGGCCGCTTTTGGAGTTACTCAAGAGTAGTATGATTCTATTTACAGTTTAACCCAAGATGCAAATCTCGTGGCTTCAACTACCACTCTATTTTCTTTCATGACACGACTTGGATGCTAGATGTCCCACGTGTTGGAAAAAGGAGGAAGAACCCGACCAAATCTTCGGTTGTGCTCTCAGATTAGACTAGTTGTGCTAACTTAAAATTTTTATTGTGTACTCCCTCCGTTCCAAAATACTTGACTTCCATTTGTCCAAAAATGGATGTACCTATATACTAAAACATGTCTAGATACATATATATTTTGACAAATAGAAGGCATGTATTGTGCAACGGAGGGAGTAGAATGGATGCAAGTTTTTGTATTTGGAAGAAGAGTACATCCATATATTGATAGAGCGTTGGAGTTGGCCTTACAAGTGGGACCGTAGTTGAGGAAACCGACTATCGGCAAACCCCCACCTCGCCCGCCGCGCAATGGCTGAGTTAGAGAAACGATGAGGTTGAAGAGATTTCTCTAGCACGGACTCCAAGAAATATGGTGTCAGATGGAAGTCGTCTTTGGTGGCGTGTGCCGTACTCACGGGCGTGAATGCTTGTTCGGCCCATGCCACCCTACTACTCCTACTACTTACTATATAGTAGTAGTATCGAGGATTCGAGGTGCTGGTTACGTACAATATGGCTACAGTAAAAACACCCGCACGACGCGCAAAGCATGTGAAGCTAGAACAAATAGTGTACTACTATTGCTGATTGGCCTCATCCAATAACCTGTTGCAATGCATGTACAATTATGTATTCGGAAAATATTTTTTTGCCTCGTCGCACCACTCACTCACAGAAGCAACTCGAAAGCCATTCATAAATTTAACAAGTTTATCACAGGCATATCATTTTATTACATACAACAGGTCATCAACCCACATCGACAACGAGGATACATTATAAATACTAAAGTTTTCACCACACAACAAATAACAAGCAATGAAATGAACTTCAACTCAACCATTCCTCGGCATTGGAAACGCTTGGTTTGAACCACAAGTGATTCTCTAGGACGGGCCATCTATTGTCGATCTCGAGACCAACGCAGGACTGATCATCCAGGCTGAAGCGGCCTACTATATCAGTACCAGGGTAGGGAACCACGCTAATGTCCGAGGTATAGACACAGTTGCTTCTCATAAATGGTGCTAGTAACATTGTGTCAACAGCAGTTGGATCGCCTTTCACCATCATCGGATAGTTTTGTCCAAGGAAGAGCGAGTTTTCTCCAAGACTATCAATTCTGTACCAGGGAGAAGGTTTTGGCGCTAGCACACTAGTATCCATCCCGAATACCATGCAACGGGTGTTGGAATAGGTACGGAGAGTGCGACCATGGGAGACTACACCTGCTTCCTTAGCAGTAACATCATTAGTGGGCTGTATACACACGAGAAGAGGTGATCCATTGGAATTAGTTGCCAGGCGCCAAAGAGTATATGGGCGCTGCTCGTCCTCATGCTCGTGATCATCACCATCGTCATCTCCCCCTTGGTTATAAAAAATTTCAAGTATAGGTGGTGGAATGTTCACAGGACCTTGGAAACACAAGAAGAAGGTTAATTAGTAAAGGGAAACTTGCTAACCCGCATGCATGTGGATGAAACAATTATAATTACAGTGGAAGACAAACGTACCGAAATCATAACGATTCCATGAAAAATAGTGCCACGAGTGGTGGCAGCAAACACAAGGCCCTCGTATTGAATTGCATCACGGTACTCATGCGTGTACAGAAACTGATTTTGAGCAATATCCATCGAGTCAAACCACCAAGGACGTCAACAAGCTTGTTGAAGATAGCAACAACTTCATAGTTGTTGTAATTCCAAGAGCGGTTGGGAACTCGAGAAATTGCTATCTTCCGTAGAAGACAGTCACCATGATTGTATTTGAACGTGCGTACAATACCGGTGTGCTCAACCTCTTGGCAGTCTGCTGAGATTTTTGGAAGTGGAACCCGGTCACGAGTGTACACATTCATAAGTTCCCACTCGCAGTTGGACCCAATGTAAACAACCCAATCTCCATTTGCGCCTGCCCAAGCCTTGCCCTCAAGCGATGGCATCTTAACATCATACGTATCATTATCAAGCGGCATCAACTTGCATAGGGCGAGGCCTCCGTCATGACGGCGACAGTCATCAGGGTCACGACGAAGAAGATAGGGGAGATCAAACCGCTCCTTGACTCTTGGGTTCCTTGTAATGATGTTATTAGTTGAGTTGAGAATGGGCTTGAACGAACCTGCCATGCTAGCCGAGGTGATGACGTCGCACCGATCAATGAGTTCCTCCACCACGTCATCTTTCAGATCGGGGCAAGAATAACGGGGTCGTTTCCGTCCTGTTCCCTCCATGGAGAAGACGATCAAACAATGGCAGAAGAAAGGGTGAAGGGCTGAAGGAAAATGGAGGAGGGAGAGGAAGAGCGTGCGACTGCAGTTCTAAATCGAGAGGGAAAGGCGAAGAGTCGGTGAACGGATGCCAGTTTGCCACGGTTCATGAAGGGGCGCCCGGCCTACACGTCGGTTCGGAAATACTCCTACTACTCGCTGTCGTCTCACTGATATGTTGGAACGGGACCACATGTCAACGAAACATGGTGTGTAATTTCTCGTGCAAAATGCGATCTGGCCGCGTTGGCCCGAGGTGCGGCATTAGTTTTTTTTTGAAAGTTTGCCGCATTAGTTATCGACCTTTATTGTTTTTAACATGCAATCTGAATGGATAGCTCCTGTGGTCATCACACGTGAGCGGATATAGTGATGGTTGATTCGCCCGAGCAACTTATTACTGTGGGAATATGGGAGTTCCAGTGGATTCAAGGAACAGAGAAATGATGGTTGCTTTGTCCGAGCAACTTACTATGGCGAAGGTGGGGCTCTGTGATTTGACTGCTCACTAGTCATTACTACTGCGGTGCAACGACCGGGGTGAATCTTTCCCTGAAGTTGTGTTGTGCACTCAATATTGCTGCATGGCAGGTGGAGCCGGATGAAGGATGTCCAACATGTCGGTGAAACGAAGTTGAATTGTTTCTGGCATTGCTATCAATCCTTCATTTGTTTATATGTACGCATAATTTTGATGAAATTGTACTGTGATGCTATGAAAGTTTCAACTTTGGTTCCCGCAGGAAAAAAAGGTTTCAACTTAGGATTCATGTGTCTTGCCTCGAGATTATCTTGTTACAACATTCCATCAAATACAAATGAAACTACCATGGCTAGTGCATCTCAATGGTTTGCAGATCAGCGCCAATATTCACATCACAACTGAAGACAAAGTTGTGAGAAGGTGTACAAATAAAGAAAAAATAATAATTGATCGATGCTGTTCGTAGGCATGGCTCCATTTCCTTGGCACAGTGTTCATTGCTTAGCAGCTAGTTTCACCCAGCTCTGTAGCCAAAAAAGAGGTGTATGAAGGACACCACAATCCGATCATTTTGTGCAGCTCCACTAAAATCGGGCGGACCATCCTGTTTGCAAAGATATCCGATCGGTGTGATTACAATAATAGTGGAACTAGATGATGAAACATAACACACATAAATAGAAGCCGATCACCTCTACGATCTCTCTTTAGGACTAACTTCTTGTTGGAGAAGATTAGGCACGGAGTTGGATGAGGAGGATAGCAAAACCAATCTCCCTTTCTGCAGTCCCAAAGAAATGTAAAAACGTTGCCTGTGTGACATTTTGGCGGAACTGCACAAAACACTCTTCAGAAAAGTGATTTGTGCAGTTCACCAAAAGGTCGCAATAGCAACGAGGTGAAAATGGATAGCCCTATTTGCAAAAGGAGGTCGAAAGGAAACAAGTATTTCCTAATAACACGAGTTGAAGACACATACGCTGACAAAAAGAAGCATGTTCCATGTAAAAAGGGAAAGATAGCACATGGTGGTTTATCAAAAATGGTTTGAGGACGAGATTGCAAGATGGAAAGTACGCCGGCCGAGATACGATTTAAGCAAACAACTAAATTAGATCCACATGCAGCAACGTGGGAAGATGGGTAGTGGAGCAAGGCCAGAGGAAGTTGTACCTGAGGGTCATCGGGAGGTTACTAGGAGGGCGCCGGCGGCCGGGATCTGCCCATACTGCGGCAGCGAGCAAGTGGCGAAGTCCCTACCGCGCCGGAGCTTGGTCAGAGAGAACGGCGGGTACCGCAGATCGGGATGAGCTGCCTCAACGCCGTCGAATGGAGAGACGATGCACATCCTCCCTTTCCGCCGACGGACGGGATGCGGCCGGATCACTGACCAACGCTGAGAGAGAGAGGCCACGGCGGCCTTGTGTGAGATGGTGTGACGAGAGACAAACCCATTTTTCCATTTTCCCCACGGCAATCGTTTTATATTCTAAGCGTGGTACCCGACCCTCCTTCGAGTAAACAACCGCTACACGCGTCAAATTATCACATGGGCTGCCTTTTCGTACAGAAACGAACTCCACCGTGTACCCGCGTGGGTGTGGCCGGGAACGAGACGTGAGTACGTGCGTCCTGCGTGCACTTCTTCTTTAGGTGCAGGTACGTACGTGGGTGGGTGTGAGAGAGATGGTTTGTGCGAAATAGAGGCAATGTGTTGATGATATCTCAATCAAAAAAAGGTAACATATGCAATGTTTGTGAAACGGAGTCATGGACGTGAGATATCGATAGAATTGAAAACAGGGATGAAGTGTGTGGCTGCGCGATCGATAAAGAGTGCCATCGAATTTGTGTTTTCCCACGTCAAAGATATAGGGCGGCTGGCCTACTGGAATTTGAGAGGGCAGAGGTGCAGTTCTTATCCGTGGCATGGATACCTACCTACAACGTTCGACTATCGGTGTGTGTGTGGGGGGGTAGAGACCGTCGACTAGTATATGTGTGGGGAAGGAGAGAGACCTAGCTATGTATTGAGGGAGATCGATTGACATCCATGGATATGTGTAGCAGAGGAATAAGGTTGGGAAAAAGACAAAGGTAGAGCGTCGGAGGGTTGGTGGTGGAGTGGCGTCTCACAAATGGTGGGAGAGGCCTTCTAGACAAACGGAGGGTATGAGTGCAATATCAATAAGAGAGGGCGGGGGATGTCTGTCTGTCTATGCACGTGCGTGTGAGAGACGGGTTGGGAGGTATTCAAGGATGATGAGGGGAGAAGATATGGTTGTGGTAAGCATGCGTAACTACATAGGAAGATCAACCGTCGTGTGTCCGAGAAAAGGAGAGACATAACTAGCGAGGTAAGTGTATCGGTGCTTGGTGAAAATGAATTATAGTCGACCTGGCTATATGTAGGGAGATCAGTTCATATACACGCCTCCATGTGTTAGAAGCAAATAAGGTCCGGAGAGGCAGACAGGGGGAGAGGGTGTGGCTAGGAGGTGGTGCGAGAGGCCTACCATGTCGAGGGGGGAGGAGTGTGCGAGCATGTGATTAATGAAAAGAGGGGTGGGAGTGTGCACCTGCGTGGAATCGTATTGGACATATGGGGGCATGGACGGTGAGAAGAGAAGAGGGGAACTATATATGTGTTTGTTGTAGGCACACTTGGCTAGAGAGGTATATCGACCGGTGTGTGCTAGAAAGAAGGAGCCGGGGGCCTACACACACCGCTGGTGGACGACCTAAAGAGAAATAATGAACGTGCGCGATGGAGGGGACGCTAAGGGTGTGAGGGGGCGGGCGTGTGCATGCACGATAGAAAGTTAGCGCTAGCTAGCTACAAATAGAAGAGGATCGTGAAGGTGTAAAAGACGAACAAAGATCATAATTCATTATAAAAAAGTGGATCTGATACTTGAAGAAGATATCATAATGTAGAACATTGATTATAATTTGGGCTAATGTGTGGCTTTTGCAACTCAGGTCTAAATACTTGTCATAATGTAGGGGGCGGGGCACTATACTTTGTGTGATAAACATGGTGTACGTATGGAACATGGTTTAGATTATGAATATATAGTTAGTACATCAAATGTACTATTATTTGGAATCAGCATCAAGTGTATTCAAAAAATAGAATTCGAGTTCATGTAGTACACATAGTTCATATCTATCTCTATAGTAATCATGTGGTGTGTTATTAAGGTAATACACGAATGATGGTTGAAGTTGGCAACAATCATGATTGTAGATTCTTATTGAAATAGAGAAATTGATTCAAATTTAGTTCGAATTGCAACGGTAGTATAGACATTTGGAATGCACTAAAATGTTGGTATGAGTAGGTTACATGCATTATACAGCAAGCGAAAAAATTTAATCGGACATAACATGGATTCATACTCCCTCCTTCCATCTATATAGGGCGTAATGAGATTTTTAAGACCGCTTTTGACTATTGACAAGATTAATAGTACATGACATGCACAATGTGAAAATTATATCATTGAAAGAACCTTTCACAAACGAATTTAACGGTGTGCTTTGTGTAAGTTGCATGTCATATATCATTGCTCTAATATTTGGTCAAAGTTAGCATCGAAAAACGCATTAGGCCCTATATAGATGGAAGGAGGGAGTAGCTTTGAATAGCATTTGTATAGTAAAACGGGGCAAGACTCTCTCTTTGTGTGGTGTGAATAGTTTTATTTTTTTGTTTTATTTTTGGTTGAGGGAAGTGCGAATTGATTTGGTACGTACAAGTACAATATTACTACACGTTAGGCTTGTCCCTAAAATTCAAACCGCGTCTTGTTATATCCCAAAAATTCAGATATCGTGCTCCCAAAACTGGCGCCTTCACAACCCGTGCCTTGCTATCCTGAAGTTACAACGCGCGCGAAAACTCCCTCCAGCTGCCAAATCCCGACACGCGAAATCCCCCTTCTAACCTTGAGCCGAAAGGGCCGCTAGTTCAAATCGGTGGAGGGTACTTTTGTAACACACCCTACATTTTGGACAAGCGCGTCCCTAAGTCATGCTTCACCCCTCCCATCGCCCCCTTTTCGCCATTCGAAATCCCAGGCCGCCATAACCTCTCCGCTCCAGCCGCGAAACCCCACCCTCCTCCGTCTGCCATGTCACCGCTGCCCAGCCGAAGCCTCTTCCCCGACGACGTCGTCCACCGCAATAGCTCGACGTCCCTTGTCCACCTCCCCGGATGAGGATCCGTCGTCCATTTCGCCGTCCCGCCGGTTCAGCCGCCCCGTCCTCCACCTCCAAGGAGCTGCTCCGACGATCGCCTCATCTATTGCGGCTGCTCCATTCCCACAACACCGCCTTAACCTGCTCCACAGGAACCGCAGCATCCTCACCGACTCCTCGGACGAAGCCGAGGCCTACTCGGCGCCACCAAAGAGGTTGTACACTCATCGCATCGCACCTTCTCCTTAAATCGACCTCTCGGCGCCGACGGTGCTCCATCCCGCAGCCACATGGAGCAGCTACCTTGAAGCCGGCTCCATACTAGCCGGATCTACTGCTGCTGCTCCGGCTCTCGCTTCGATCGCTCGCTCGCCCAGCTGCTGCTGCTGCTGCTCTCCCCTCGCTCGTGTTGCTGCTCTGCTCCGATTAAGCCACACTTCAGTCGACTGAATCGACTTTTGGGTCAGTCGATTTTTAGGGGTTGGGGGGGGGCTCACCGGAGTTAAGGAAGAACCACCCGTAGCGGGGATGGGGGCTCGCCGGAGAGGTACCCCACTATCTATCTTAGGGTTCAGTGTGGGGGGTGGGGGTCCTAAAGGGCTGGCCGGGGCGGCGGTGGCGAGTTGTTTCGGGGCGGCGAGGCAGCGCTGGGGCCGGCGGTTCGGCTGGTGGTGGCTGGCGGCTCAGGGGGGTGCACATTGAAGATGAACTGCATGCCCTCCCTAAACTACTTGTCAAGTGCCTCTCTGCTACCATTGCGTTCGATTTCGCAAGAGTAGCATCAGATTCCACAAGAAATTTCAGTTTCGACGATTAATTTGAGTCAACAGTTTTACCTCATCTGTTGTAGTCGTGGTTTTTGGTGATGTTAATTTTACATCCATTTTACATCATCTATTGGAGATGCTATTAGAATCCCACTTGAGATTGATGATGTACATCTGTGTTGCTTCAGCCTTGACGTCTTTACGGCTCACGGAGCTGCTCCAACGACAGAATGATCTACCACAACAAAGCAGTGCCCTGGACGTCGTCTACAGATTCCTCAGATCTTCCTCCACACCTCTGACAGCCACCTCTACTTCAACTGCTTCAGCAACCAACCAAATGATGCTGAGGTCGACACGGCTACGGCAAAGAGGTTGTACACTTGTTTAATCACTTATTACTATACATTCACGTTGATCCATTAGGGCTATTTTGGTTCAACGAAAAAACATATCAATAGGGAATTTTCCAATGGCACTCTACTATTCAATTATTCATGCATTTTGTTGAAAGGAATGAAGCAAAACATCCACCTGGACCTACTTTTCAAAATCCTATGCATGAAAACAAGACCAAGTGCATTAGTGCCAGAATAACATTCTATCTGTACATGCTTTCATATGGTTTCACTTTATTTTGGCCATGTTTCTTTGCATTCCTCTGCTCTTCCAATTCCTGTAAACCAAACACCCAAGTTGACAGAAATCCTGTGTTTACAAATGCTCTGTTTACCATGTGCATTTTCCTATCCTATTCCGGTGTTTTTCCTATCCCTGCGTTTTAAGAATCATGCAAGCCAAATGAGCCCTTATAGAATTACTTCAGTTACATGTACGTGTCGAAGGGAACTTTGTGTGGTTTGTCCTGCTTCTGCCGTGACGTCGTCCACCTCACCTGAGCTGCTCCATCGACAGAAGCATCCACCAAACCAGACATCACGACTCCTGACCGTCGTTCGCCGCCTCAGATCTCCTTCCCTGCCGCCGACACCAACCACAACTGCATCACCATCATCGACTCAGCAGATGAACCTGAGGAGTACATGGGTCCACAAGAGAGGTCACACTCTTTTGTTTCTGCTTATGTTATGCATTGCTTAAACTTACCTGCTACTTTATCGTCCTGTTCAGCTCTTGGACTCCCAAGTCAGGTGCAAATTAATGTTCAAACTTGAGTTCTAAATTAGTTGTGGGGCACATATCGAGGCAGCAATGAATAGTATGTCTGTCTAATATCTGGTTCACCTAGGGTATGCCTATGTTGTTCATCTTGGGTGGGAAACAAATAGTAAAGCAATCATAATCTGTTTTTTTATTAATTTAAAGCAATCATCAGCCTGCTATCATTATTTTTGGATCCATCCACTGGTTGTTACCATCACTCTAAATTTCTGCATGCTCTCCTTACATAATCTCACCATATTTTTTCGTATGCATGTCAGATATTGTACACAGTCATGTTGAACATATAGAGAAAAAGAGAAGAGTTTTGCACGGCAATACAATGTCATGAAGACATCGCTCCATGGTGGGTTCAATGACAAACCCTCCCCACCCCTCTCCACATTGTAATCCAGAGGAAGATATCTTACGAGGCGATTCTGCACGCCACCGACCACTCCTATTTACCCCCAAGGTGTTTGCTCTACCTTGGCATGATGATGTTAGTCATATCATGAATATGTTGCCTTGCAGTGCCTACTTTTTATATCATATATGTCATCTGCTTAGTTTAGACATGTTCTGTAATGCCACTTGTTTAGTTTCTATATCATATATGGGAATTATGCAGTCTCATGTCTTTTAGCCAGCCATAATATATGTGAAATGTGCAATGCCATCCTGTTTAACCAGGCATCATATATTTGAATGATATCTTGCCCATCCTTTTCTTCATTACATTTCCATTTGTCGACAATGTTTGTACATTAAACTACTCTTCCTTTGAATCAGCCATTTGGGTGGGAGATGGAAAAATCTGGAGTGAAAACAAGGCCTTCAGAGCAGACAGTGCTACCTGTCGAAGCAGATCTCTTGTTGGGTCCCGATAGCTCCTCAGAGATGGATTCAGAGACAGATGACCAGTCCTATTCCCCACCGAGGTGTATGCTCTAACTTGGCACAGTTATCTCGCTCATATCATGCATACGGTGTCTTGCATTGCATAGTTTAGACATCATATACACAATATTCAACACCATGTTCTTAGTTCAGACATCTTATCGAATGCCCTCTATTTAGTATATAAATCACATATGTGAATTAAATGATGCGATCCGGATTACTTAGATAACATGTAGGTGAATTATGTCATGTGATCCTGTTTAGTTATTCATCATATCTTTGAATTATGTTATGCTATGCTATCCAGTTTAGATAGACATCATATATGTGAAATTATGTCATGCTATCCGTTTTAGTTAAACAATATACATGTCAACTATTTCATGCCCTCTTTTTTCCACACTATCTAGTGCATCTGTCTCTCCTACAATGTCTGTACATTCAACTATGTTTCCTGTTTACCAGCCATTTGAATTGGAACGGGTGATGCCAGTATCTAGCGGACTAAAAACACGGTCTTCAAATAAAACAGTACTACCTCTTGGTGGAGATACCACCCCGGTTGTACATGCACAAGAACCAGCCCTACCACACATAACCCAAACTCTCTCAGATTATACCCCTACTGCGATGGAGAGAGAACCAGCTTCACCCAATCTAACCCCAACCCCAGCCGATAGTAACCCAGTTCCTATTGACACAACACCATCTCCACCACAGAGCTCCCAAACAAGAGCAGTTAGTAAGGCAGCTCCAATGTCCAAAGGTCCAGTACTATCACGGTGAACCCCAGCTCCACCAGTTAGTACGCCTATTCCTGTGGAGGAAGCACAACCAGCTAGTCGTAGTTTAGCATCTATCGCATTTGATGTTGTTAAATCGTATGTGCGTATCTTCCCATCTTGGAAATATTATACTGAAGATGAGGAAAATGCCAGTTGCAGGTGTTTGTCCAGGAGTTATGTGTAAGTAATGTTATTCATGGCAATTACTTTGCTTCATCCCATACATCCTACCTCCATGATGGTTATAATACAACAAATTTTCCCATTTTTCTCTATAGAGAAGGACCGATTTGGAAACTCGGGATGAGGTAACCTGTGCTAATACCTCTGCTATCTTCAAGAATGCTTGGTGGCAATATCGGAATTACCTGAAGAAAACGTACTTCACCGGCAAAGAAACTCATCAAATTCCCTTACGTTCTCCTGAGACACATTTACTGGACGATGACTGGGAACGCCTTGTTCTGTACTGGTCCCAAACCAAGAATGTGGTAAGGTCTATGAGCTCATTTTCTATTTTTAAGTATTATATTCTTGCGTCTTACTGTACTCTGTTCATGTAGAACAAGTGCCTAAACCTGAAGAACAACCGTTCTAATTTAAGATTCCATTGCTATCATAGTTCAAAAAAGCGCTAGGCGTTAATTGTGCGTTTTGCCACCGCCTTGCGCTTTACTGACCAAAGCGCATGCTTATGCGCAGTTATGCACAGATTAAGCGTAGTTATGCACAATGCGTATTGCCAACGCCTAGAGCCTAGGCGCGCTTAAGCGCTCTCTTAGGCACGCCTTTTTTTAACTATGATTGCTTTGCTCTTGTATCACTGTATTTACTGATACAAACTTATTTTTAAATTCAAGGATCCAATCGAAACTCCAATGGCATAGCAGGTATGTTCACGCATGTTTCTTTAACAGGTTTGCTCTTATCAATAGCTCTTTTGATTTCAATTTCAATTGTGTATACAGTTCACTTTCATATCATGCACATTACTAGCATCACAACAGAGCAAATAGTGTTGTTGTACATGTAGACCCGTGGTACTCAACTGAAATCTTGTTGTGCCGTGTAGTTTCCCATGCTTTGTATTCTTTCACTGGTGCTTTGTCTTGAACTGATATGATTTGAACCATGTCTCTATTTTGATTTGGCAAGACAATGCAGTGACCATAGGACATAGATATATGTTTGTTTGATGCTTTTATTATCTAGTAGTACTTGGCAATAGAAGACTTGGTAATTTAATCTTGTCCACCTTACTAATGAACTGGTTCACCGAAATGAGTTTCATATACTAGTACATGCTAAACTTTTTATCTGTCTACTTGTTTCTTCTTTTAGAATGCTGACAGAATATTGGGGAAGAGTGCCTTATTAAGCAATGGTAAAGGAAGTAATGCAGATAAGGTTCAGGATAGTGACACATCCTTGTTGGTCTCCAACAAAGCTGATAAAATAGCTAAGGAAGACTATCTTGAAGACAATGAGACAACCCCAAAGTCTGTCTTGGTTTAGTGTTCGAGTTATCGCCACTACCGCTTGCACAAGCTATTCAAACTCTTTATGCGAATCAGTTCGGTTTCTTGAGTCTCAACTACAAGGTGAAAGACATCGATCAGCTATCTTTGCGACAAGAAGCGGAAGAACTGCGGAAGTCCTGGAGCATTCGGATGCATACTTTCCGTGCAACAACAAGCGTTGGAGGATTTTAGCGCCAAACAGACAAAGCTAATCAGCTTGCTAAGCTTATTGCCAGCATGGTGGATACCCAGGATAACATTTCTTGAGCTCTTCTGAAGTTGTTTCAGTTATGCTCTTGTTTTGCTGCCACGTTTATTTGCACTGGTGGCCAATTTTGATGGCCAGTGTATGTAATATGCGGCTTTGTTCCCTATATTTGCACTGGTGGCGAACTTTGATGCCCAGTGGATGTAATATGTGTAATAGCGGTAATAGGCTAGAGTTAATTGCTTGCTTATTTATTTCCTTATTGTCTTGTTTAGTTGTTTGCTTGTAGTCACTGCAGTTCTTTTTCTGTGTTTTTCTAGTGGCCACAATAGCCTATTTTTGGTAACTAGGCCAAAATAATCATGGCAACACACGTACTGTTGTAACCATGGGCCTTCTTCCGGCCGTAGGATCGATTGGCCTTCTATACGGGTCGTAGGATCCATTGGCCTTCTATACGGGCCTTAGGGTCCATGGGCCTTCTACGGGCCGTAGGGTCCATGGGCCTTCTACGGGTCGTACGACCCATGGGCCTTCTACGGGCAGTAGATCAATGGGCCTCATACGGGCCGTAGATCCATGGGCCTCATATGGGCCGTAGATCCATGGGCCTTCTACGGGGCGTATCATCATTTCGCCAATCATGGGGCGTACAATTCGTGGACCATAACGGGCCATTAATAGACCGTATTTGATAACTCTATGAAAACAGCCCAATGGGTTTTTTTTGACATGAAAACGGCCCAACGTATTAACGGTCCACAAACGGGTCGACTGTAACGGCGGGCTGAATTTGGCCCACAAGAAGAAAATGACAGTAACGGGCCGTATGTAACTGAATGCTGCAAATGAGCCCAGGAATCAATGGGCCCTGAGAAGGCCGAAAGATAACTTGGGCTAGAAACGGCCCAATAGAATAACAGGCCGTTAATGGGTATAAAGTGATACACTATTCATTACGGGCCAGTTTCACCACGGGCCATTAATGGGCCAAGAGTTACAAAGGGCCTCATATGGGCCGAAAGAAGTCATCGGCCACACATGGGCCGGAAGTTAAAACGGGCTGGAATCATATTGGACAGCCCAGATGACGTTATTGGGCCTAATTCGGATAGGGCATAACGGGCCCTGGGTTAGCGGGCTGTAAATGGGCTATATGCGAACAGGCCATTAACAGGCTTTCCGTGGGCCGGCCCGCCACCTTTTGATCAAGTCAAACGGGCTGGCCTTTTCACAAGAATGGGCCTCTGTTGGGTCGTGCCACGTGTCGCCGTATCATAGGCGCCTTCGGTCCAATGAGTTGATGACATCTGTCCCAACGGTGAGCCAACACGTGTTTCCTCCAGCCAATGATGATTTTACACGTGGAAAATCCCCATTGGTCGGGGCTGTTAACGGGTTATCAGATCCAAAACCTGACCCGATAGCTTAACAGCGTTCCGTTACGATGGATGCCACGTGTTGGTCACCCTTGACGAAAGAACTTCTGTGACGTGCGATTTATCGTCATGGAAGTGGACACTTCCGTGATGATAATTTTGGTAATGTCATGGAACACTTCTACGACAGCACATGTATGACTATCTTGATTCTGTCATAAAATTGTCATGGATGTACATTCATGACAAAAAATGCGACCTATTGTGACAAACACGTATCATCACGGAAGTGTATTTTTTGTAGTGAGGTCTTGAAGAGAAATGCCTAACGGGTGTCTAAAAGGAAAATCGGGCGAGACAGGACCGCCTGAGAATCCAAGCGACGCCACAAGAGGTCTTGAAAATAAAATTGAATGTCCGGGGTAGTTTAGCCAGCCCCTGAGACACTCAGAAAATAAAATAAGGGAAATAGGTTAGTCCACAGTAATATTCAAGTAGCAAGAATATTTCCAACAATAGTAATTATGATAATAAAAATATTGATGACAACATTAGTGATGACAATCATATCCTGCAAAAATGAATCATGCTCAGCTTAATCATTTCCTCAGGAGACTCACACTAAGACCGACACTTGACCAACCCAAATTGTAGTCCTTAACCATGGACACGGCTATTCGAATAGGTCTTATACTCCGTTGAGGTTGTGCTCTTTACCCACAAGTAAAGGATTTCTTTAGTCAACCCCGAGACGTTGACTAATTCCGATTACGGTCTTTGGGATGAATGATGGACATGCTGGTTTGGCCAAATGACCAAGTTCCCAATGCAAGTTTATGAACTTGCAGAATACTGTCATGCACATGAAGTGTTTGACAGAATGCTAGGGCCAGCTAGAAAACTTTGTTGGATTTGAAACTTGGTAGGATGGGGTCTCTTTAGATGATAGAGATAATGGTAGAGTTGGTTTGGCAAGAAGGGAAACTTGTTAGTGCAAGTTTTACCAGAATTCAGTTCTGGACAGAAACTTGAGAGGGATGTTTCGTGGACTTAAATGATGCCAATGGAGCTGATCTTCCGGACTTGAGGTACTAGTTGGAAGGACTACAAGATAGAGAAGTTTCAGAATTAATAGAGCTAGGAACAATGGGGTTGTAGTTGTAACCTAAGGTGTGAACATAAATGAAAAGAGGGTGTTTCACTCGAAATATTCAAAAGGCATAGCTAGGTTTTTGCATAAAAGTGATTTGTAGGCATCACCTGACCTCCCATAATTTTTGTGGAATTTTTAAAGAATTATATGAAAGGGTCTTAGTGCAACATAAGCATTTCAGAGACTGAAAATGGTATTAAAAGAATCATTTGTGGTAAATTTTAATATGAAAATATTTCCTACTGTTATTTATGATATAAATGAAGTGATTTACAAAACAACCAAGGACCACAACATTCTACAAAATAATATTCTATGGAGGGAAGAATTTTGTAAAACAGAAAATAGAAAAGACTCTGAAATTGATAAATGACCTCATATGGCTCAAAATTCATTTCTGACCAAATTTTACTTAATAGAAATATGATTACATTTTTGGGGTGTTACAGAGCCGCCGCGATAGTCTTCCAAGGTGTGACAGAACCTGCTACTTTGGAGGCGTGCGCGTGCAACATTAGCTCTTGCCTTGGACTTGGTTGTTGCATCTGACTGTCTGAGAGTCATAAATGACATTAAGAGCGAGCGACACCTTGGCGAGTTGAAAGTGCAACTAATCGTTGGGTGGTTTTGGTAATTCATAACAACATATACATCATTGAACTAATGTCTATCCAAATAATATCAGACTCTACATTTTTGGTTAAGTGATCCAAGATCACATTGAGTTAATAGAAAAGTCAATACTATTAAAAGGGGATGAGGTTTTGATCACGAGTCATTTCCTCAAGTGCTTAAAGATATTGCTCCAAAAACCCTCAGCCACACCCTCACATTCCTATCTGTCCAAAACCTTGAAGCATACACTACCGTAGGATGCTCCTAACGCGACACTACAATTAGAGACCCTTCAACGAAACTGTGTGCGATGCATTAATCGAAAACGATGATGTAAAAAACCCGTCAAGAAACATGCAAAACATTTGCGATGTTAGATACATCAAACACAGTTCAGATTTTAACTGCATGTGCATTGCGGGGCATACAATTCACTCAAATGAACTGTTTGCGATGAGCTTAACAACAAGAACGGGCAGCCAGAAAGGTGTGTGCGATATAAGGCATACAGTTCACCCCAATGAACTGTTTGTGATGAGCAAAGACAACAGGAACGGTCAGCCAGATCAAGGTGTGTGCGATATATGACATACAATTTACTTGGATGAACTGTTTTCGATTAGGCAACACAACAGAAACGGTTAGCCAGATCAAGGTGTGTGCAATAGAAGGCATACAGTTCATTCTGATGAACTGTTTGCATTCAGTCAAGAGAACAGAAACGGTTCAACTTAACAAGATGTGTGTGATACGCGGCAAACAGGTCTGTAATTAGAAATGTGTGTGAAGATCAATAGTAACACAGACGATTGCTGCTAATAAGCCGTGTGTGTTGTAGGCAAACGCTTGCTGGTATACAATTGTCAGCGATTGATGAAACCATCACCAACGGGTTCCCTAGTATTGTCCGTGTGCGATGTCATTGCACACAAAACAACAACATATGTACTTATAACTTATAAGGACTTGATTCCATAAACAGACTGAACATCCAATTACATAGGTGGCTAGTACACACATGACCGTTGCACACACCAAAGTATGTCCCAAAATGCCTAGAAACCTCAAATAATGTATAAAAATGCAGCACGACCATGAATAATTTCATATTTTTAGGACCATGCTCCTGTAGTTGCATGTTGCCTTTGTAAAATAAATCAAGGCGGGAAGAAACAGTGTATGGTCGTTTGGCACACATAGGTGACAAGTTCCCTCTTGGAACCATGAGGCTTCTTGAGAGAAGCTTCGGTTTGTAAGAAGTTTATACCAAAACTTGTCCTAAATTGGAATAATTTTTTACCACAACATGTTGGTGCCATGTCATAACACCATGCCATGTTTCATGATTTTCAGACAAGTTTTGGATTTACAATAGTTTTAAAACCAGGTTTCTCAATGTTTACTATCGAGTCGACACCGCCCTAGACAGGATTTTTCCTTATGGGTCCCAAATGTTAGAATCCAAATCTGTCACTACCATACAACTTTTCTTATTAAGAATTACAACCCATTTGGTGTTTTAGATGAAAATAAATTTGTGGGTGTTGACGGGCGCTAAGAACTTCCGGGTTCTGCAATGAACAACGATCAAAGCCGAGTATCAAAAAATATGGGTCAAAGCCGAGTTGAAAAAGGAAATAATATCTAACTCCAGCTTACAAAAGGTACAAAAGCACGGGGATTAATTGTTCATCAGGTTTACACAAAATCCAGATTGAATAGGACAATAACATCTAACTCAGCCAAAGTTTTCGGCAATCACAATCAAATGGATCGGTCTGATACATAAAATCAAGATCCTGGTACAAAAGATCTACTGGTCCATGATGATGACAAATTGTTGTAAATACAAGCCGAGCACGATCAGAAGCCCTTAGGTCCAGTTGAAACTTCTTTTTATGTTGTTCAACATGTCCATCCGTGAGAAATTTCTTGTTGAAAAACTTAATCCTCATGGACAATAGTGCCCTCTCATTTAACATGAACAATGTGGCAAAGCTAGTGCTTGCACGGTTGGATGCATATCCTTCCACCGTTATTGTCTTCAAACGAATTTCATGAAATATGAGAAAATCCTTGTGCTTCCTTTGCCATCGATTGGTTAGACCTTTTTCTCGAAGTCCTAGTACCTAAATAGACATGAAGATTGAAAATAGTTAATTTCTAAAGTAGAGTATGCCGAAGGAGCGACAACTGAACGGTTAATTCTAGTACATTATATATGGGCTTTCAATGTGTGTGAATTCATCACCTTTATATAAAAATTCTCCAAACATGGAAAGCATCGCAGCAAGCCAATAGTGGTGTTCAGATCAAGACACCTATATAAATATATAAGGTCTTGACAGAATCCAGCACCCTGATAGGCCATCCATGGAAAAGCTCTTCATTCAGCATAGAACATAATATTAGCACTGAAAATGTACTCCAAGATGATATTTAACTTATGTGCACAAATAAAGAATGCTGATTACAAAAGTGTACATGGATAATATACATCATCAGAATAAGTGTCGAGCCAACCACCATCTTGTCACCTTCAGATGGATTAGGAATTACACCCAAGGTCTCCATTTTAGGCGCAAACACCATAGTTATTTGCGAAGGTTTATAACAACAATCAAGGAGCAACCTTTGAAGTGAAGGGGCATCTTCGATGATGAGCTCCTGTGCTTCAAAACAAATTTCAATGCTTACAAGGTGAGGCGACTTAATTTTGAGACAACTGATATGGATTCGGTTTCCAAAAACAAGCACCAAACACTCCATGGAAGGGCAGCTGGAGTGGATGATGTTGTGCAGTGAGGCCTCCGACGGATCACAAGGCAAGTTTTTTTAGCAGTGGGAGTCGAAGCATTCGTACCAGATTGTCTGCTAGATGGCACCGCGTCAAGGTGATGGTGTGGAGAGAGGAGGAAAACCATGAGATGGACATCGGCAGTGAGGGCGCTGATGCAACTATTGGTGGTAACCTATCGCTGTAGTAATGGTAGAACTCAAGTTGCTGGAGGTTTTTGAATTGACGGGATGTCAGCCAGGCGGCCACCGTGCAGGATATTGATACATCTCCAATGTATCTATAATTTTTTATTGTTCCATGCTATTATATTATCTGTTTTGGATGTTTTATATGCATTAATATGCTATATTATATTATTTTTGGGACTAACCTATTAACCCAGAGCCCAGTGCCAGTTCCTGTTTTTTCCCTGTTTTTGAGTTTCGCACAAAAATAATACCAGACAGAGTCCAAATGGAATGAAACCTTCACGATGATTTTTCTTGGACCAGAAGACAACCAAGAGACCTGGAGATGAAGTCGGAGGATCCACGAGGCGACCACAAGGACGGAGGGTGCGCCAGGGGGGGGGGTAGCCCCACCCTTGTGGGCCCCTCGTGCATGTCCTGACCTAATTCTTTCGCCTATATATATTCCCATATATCCCAAAACCAATAGAGGCATCCACGAAAACACTTTTCCGCCGTCGCAACCTTCTGTACCTGTGAGATCCCATCTAGGGGCCTTTTCCGGCATCCTGCCGGAGGGGGATTCGATCATGGAGGGCTTGTACATCAACACCATTGCCCTTCCAATGAAGCGTGAGTAGTTTACCACAGACCTACGGGTCCATAGCTAGTAGCTAGATGGCTTCTTCTTTCTCTTTGATTCTCAATACCATGTTTTCTCGATGTTCTTGGAGATCTATTCGATGTAATACTTTTTTGCCGTGTGTTTGCCGAGATCCAATGAATTGTGGATTTATGATCAGCTTATCTATGATTATTATTTGAATCTTCTCTAAATTCTTATATGCATGATGTAATATCTTTGCAAGTCTCTTTAAACTATCGGTTTTGGTTTGGCCAACTAGATTGGTTTTTCTTGCAATGGGAGAAGTGCTTAGCTTTGGGTTCAATCTTGCGGTGTCCTTTCCTGGTGACAGTAGGGGCAACAAGGCATGTATTGTATTGTTTCCATCGAGGATAAAAAGATGGGGTTTTCATCATATTGCTTGAGTTAATTCCTCTACATCATGTCATCTTACTTAATGCGTTACTCCGTTCTTTATGAACTTAATATTCTAGATGCGTGCTAGATAGCGCTCAGTGTGTGGACTAATAGTAGTAGATGCAGAATCGTTTCGGTCTAGTTGAGACGGACGTGATGCCAATATTCATAATCATTGCCTTAGATATCATCATAACTTTGCGTTCAATTAATTGCTCGGCAGTAATGTCAGAACCTTGGTTCAGTAATGCACTTGGGTTAGATTTGCATGTTGCATCATGTTTAAATTTTATCTAAAGTTGAAATGTGGATTGATCAAACCCTAGCACCAGAAGGAATTCAATAGGTTCAAATAAAATCTTTTTCACAGAACCCAAAATGCCCTTTGAAAATGTTCATGATTTCTGATAAGGTGTAAAACCTCTGCCAAAAATGTTGAGCATATTTCTTGGCCATTTATGGATTTTTGAATTAACCCATATTGTATTTGAATTGGGGCCATTTAAATACTATATATATATTTAAACATCTCCAAATAATTTGAAACTTGCAGAGGGTCTTTGGAATATTTCAGAGTGAGTCCACAAAAAGTTTCAACATTATCTAAAATGTTTTAGTGCTCTAGCTAAAATAAAACAGAAGAAACAAAATAGAAAAACAAAAAGACTAAATAAGAGAGAGAGAGAGAGAGAGAGAGAAAGAGGAATTCCTAGCGCCTATTGGTCCGGCCCTGCACGGCTGGCCGACGCCAATCATCTTCTCCATCGTGCCAGAAGGACGCTGTGCACATGGTCGCCGCGCGCCGGCACACACCCGAGCCACCTCATGCTTCCGCCGATGCTGAGGGTTGGATGTAGATGCCACGCAACCCCTCCGACCCCTCTAGCCTATCCACTCCTCCTCTCCCCTCCTCTGGTCTCTCCGTGCAGCGCACCCGAGCGCGCTCATCGCCGCTGCTCGCTGTTGCCGCAGCCACCGTCACCGCCTCGCCTCACCACCGCGTCCCAGAGCTTCGCCACCATCGCCTACGCCTGCCCGACGACCCACGTGCCGCCGGACGCCCCCGAGCGCTCTCCCCGTACTCTTCTTCAACCATGGCCAACCGAGATCGCCGACGACCGCACGTCCTGACCAGCCTCTCCTCGAGCTCACCGAGGCTACCGCTGCAATCGCCATGAGCTCCTTTGCCGAACCCCTCCTTCCCCGTGCTCGATAGCCTAGCGTAGCCCCCATCTCCGCCGATGTCGAGACCTCGCCGGCGTTGGTCATGTCGCCGTCGTGTCCATGGCTTGATTCGGTCAAGTCCGAGCACGCCGTTGAACTCCTGGAGTTCCCAAGAGCCTGCAGGGCACTTCACCTAGCCCCTCCGTGCATCGTAGCCTCGCGCACGATCGAGCCCAAACTACGGCCGCTACCGTCGAGCTCGCCGGTATCGTTTCCGGCGTCCCCGTGTCCAACCACTTGCACCATTAGATGTGGCGCTTCCCCAGCTACGTGTAGCACGTCTCCGCCGCTCATCTGGTTGCCGGAGATGCAATCCCGCATCCTATGATAACCCACAAGTGTAGGGGATCGCAACAGCTTTCGAGGGTAAAGTATTCAACCCAAATTTATTGATTCGACACAAGGGGAGCCAAAGAATATTCTTGAGTATTAGCAGTTGAGTTGTCAATTCAACCACACCTGGATAACTTAGTATCTGCAGCAAAGTGTTTAGTAGCAAAGTAGTATGATAATAAAGTTAACGGTAGCAAAAGTAATATTTTTGGGTTTTGTAGTGATTGTAACAGTAGCAACGGA
The DNA here is from genome assembly GCA_021437245.1 of Aegilops speltoides. Lineage (NCBI taxonomy): Eukaryota > Viridiplantae > Streptophyta > Magnoliopsida > Poales > Poaceae > Aegilops > Aegilops speltoides. The sequence continues at coordinate 360,877,955 of CM038146.1, read as the reverse complement.
TAAGTAAATAAGCGAAACACAAGATGTGAAAAGCTCGTAGGCAATGGATCATTGATGGATAATTATGTCGGATGCGATTCCTCATGTAATAGCTATAACATATGGTGACACAGAACTAGCTCCGGTTCATCAATGTAATGTAGGCATGTATTCCGAAAATATTCATACGTGCTTATGGAAAAGAACTTGCATGACATCTTTTGCCCTACCCTCCCGTGGCAGCGGGGTCCTAGTGGAAACTAAGGGATATTAAGGCCTCCTTTTAATAGAGAACCGGAACAAAGCATTAGCACATAGTGAATACATGAACTCCTCAAACTATGGTCATCACCGAGAAGTATCCCGATTATTGTCACTTCTGGGTTGTCGGATCGTAACACATAATAGGTGACTATAGAATTGCAAGATAGGATCAAGAACACACATATATTCATGAAAACATAATAGGTTCAGATATGAAATCATGGCACTCGGGCCCTAGTGACAAGCATTAAGCATAGCAAAGTCATAGCAACATCAATCTCAGAACATAGTGGATACTAGGGATCAAACCCTAACAAAACTAACTTGATTACATGGTAAATCTCATCCAACCCATCACCGTCCAGCAAGCCTACGATGGAATTACTCACGCACGGCGGTGAGCATCATGAAATCGGTGATGGAGGATGGTTGATGATGACGACGGCGACGAATCCCCCTCTCTGGAGCCCCGAACGGACTCCAGATCAGCCCTCCCGAGAGAGCTTAGGGCTTGGCGGCGGCTCAGTATCGTAAAACGCGATGAAACTTTCTCTCTGATTTTTTTTCTCCGCGAGACGGAATATATGGAGTTGGAGTTGAGGTCGGCGGAGCCTCAGGGGGCCCACGAGACAGGGGCGCGCCCCCCACCCTCGTGGATAGGGTGTGGGCCCCTTGGTCTTGATTCTTTCGCCAGTATTTTTATATTTTCCAAAAGGTGCCTCCGTGGATTTTCAGGACATTCCGAGAACTTTTGTTTTCTACACATAAAACAACATCATGGCAGTTCTGCTGAAAACAGCGTCAGTCCGGGTTAGTTTCATTCAAATCATGCAAGTTAGAGTCCAAAACAAGGGCAAAAGTATTTGGAAAAGTAGATACGTTGGAGACGTATCAACTCCCCCAAGCTTAAACCTTTGCTTGTCCTCAAGCAATTCAGTTGATAAACTGAAAGTGATAAAGAAAACTTCTACAAACTCTGTTTGCTCTTGTTGTTGTAAACATGCAAAGCCAGCATTCAGGTTTCAGCAAATATTATGAACTAACCATACTCACAATAACACTTAGGTCTCACAATTACTCATATCAATAGCATAATCACCTAGCGAGCCATAATAATAAAACTCAGATGACAACACTTTCTCAAAACAATCATAACATGATATAACAAAATGGTATCTCGCTAGCCCTTTCTGAGACCGCAAAACATAAATGCAGAGCACCTTTAAAGATCAAGAACTGACTAAACATTGTAATTCATGGTAAAAGAGATCCAGTCAAGTTAGTAATGAATGCAAATGACAGTGTGCTCTCCAGCGGGTGCTTTTTAATAAGAAGGTGATGACTCAACATAAAAGTAAATAGAAAGGCCCTTCGCAGAGGGAAGTAGGGATTTGTAGAGGTGCCAGAGCTCGATTTTAAAACAGAGATTGAATAACATTTTGAGCGACATACTTTTGCTGTCAACGCAACAACTATGAGATGGCTGTATCTTCCATACTACATGCATTATAGGCAGTTCCCAAACAGAATGGTAAAAGTTTATACTCCCCCAACCACCAACAAGCATCAATCCATGGCTTTCTCGAAACAACGAGTGCCTCCAACTAACAACAACCCTGGGGGGAGTTTTGTTTAATTATTTTGATTTGCTTTGATCTTTTTGGATCATGGGACTGGGCATCTCGGTTACCGGCCCTTTCTCGTGAATGAGGAGCGGAGTCCACCCTCTTGAGAATAACCCACCTAGCATGGAAGATATAGGCAGCCCTAGTTGAAACATGAGCTGCTCGAGCATACAATACAGAATTTCATTTGAAGGTTTGGAGTATGGCACATACAAATTTACTTGGAACGGCAGGTAAATACCGCATATAGGTAGGTATGGTGGACTCATATGGAACAACTTTGGGGTTTAAGGAGTTTGGATGCACAAGCAGTATTCCCGCTTAGTACAGGTGAAGGCTAGCAAAAGACTGGGAAGTGACCAGCTGAGAGAGCGACAACAGTCATAAAAATGCATTAAAATTAATTCACACCGAGTACAAGCATGAGTAGGATATAATCTACCATGAACATAAATATCATGAAAGCTATGTTGATTTTTTTCAACTACATGCGTGAACATGTGCCAAGTCGAGTCACTCAATTCATTCAAAGGAGGATACCATCCCATCATACCACATCATAATTATTATGATAGCATGTTGGCACACAAGGTAAACCATTATAACTCATAGCTAGTCAAGCATGGCACAAGCAACTATAATCTCTAAATGTCATTGCAAATATGTTTACTTCATAATAAGCTGAATTAGAAACGATGAACTCATCATATTTACAAAAACAAGAGAGGTCGAGTTCATACCGGCTTTTCTCATCTCAATAAGTCCATCATATATCATCATTATAGCCTTTCACTTGCACGACCGAATGATGTGTATAATAATAATAGTGCACGTGCATTGGACTAAGCTGGAATCTGCAAGCATTCAACTCAAGAGAGAAGACAAGGTAATATGGGCTCTAAGTTAAATAAACAATCATGCATATGAGAGCCACTAAACATTTTCAATATGGTCTTCTACTCTCGACCCCCAAAGAAAAGAAAAGAAAAGAAAACTATTTACACGGGAAAGCTCCCAACAAGTAAAAGAAGAACGAGAAATCTTTTTGGGTTTTCATTTTAATTACTACTACAGGCATGGAAATTAAACTAACTATTTTTTTTGTTTTTCTTAAGGTTTATCAAACACACAAGAAGAAAACTAGAAAAAGAAATTTAAACTAGCATGGATAATACAATGAAAGAGTATGAGCACCGACAACTAGAATAGTGTGTGAACATGAATGTAAAGTCGGTGAGAAATACGTACTCCTCCAAGCTTAGGCTTTTGGCCTAAGTTGGTCTAATACCAAGGACCGCTTGGCTGATATCCGTAGTTGTAGCTGGGGTTGTACTGAGATGCAGCAGCAACCGCCTCCTGAGCTGCAGCATGTTGGCGAGCTGCCTCCGCTCTCCCCTCGTGTTCAGCTGCTTCCTCCCTGGTAACAACAGATCTTCCTTTTGCCTGATAATCAAAAAGGAGAGGAGCAGGAAGAGTAACATGGACGACGTTGCGTCTATCATAGATTAGTCGATACTGGAGGAATTGTTCATTCCTCCTAAGAAAATGATGGTTGACCATAGTGTCATAATCTAAATAAGCAGGAGGTAACATCATATCCCCCTCTCGTGGGGCTATACCAAGATAATTTGCCACACGGGTTGCATAAATTCCTCCTTAAAGCCTGCTTCGACCATAAAATCGTCGGATGGCCACTCACAAGCTTGTATATCTGCGTCCCTCGGTAATTCAACATCTTGCTCATGTATAGCAATCCTGGGCCCTTTCTTTACCGAAGAACCACCTTGGTACATTCTCCTAGACATAATTCTTTTTCTGATTTTTTTTTGAAATTTTAGTAACTTGAAAATAAAAGTGAATAAAACTAAACAAGATTAATAGCAACCACTCCTACAAGTGCCTAGAGCCTATATCATGCATTAGAATTGCTTGGGACCTCATAAATTCAACATGTAAGCTCAAGAACATGGTCACCTATGCAGCAAAAATTTGCAATGAGTAAAGCACTAGACCAAAAACTAATTGGACCAATGGAGGAATCATATACCAAGCAACAATCTCCCAAAGAAGTTTTATGAATGGAGCTTTGAGCAAGGAGATCGAAAATTGCAACAAAATGAGCTAGAACTCGTGCTAGAGCTGGATGGGTATTTTTTGGGAAGAAGATGGAGTGTGTGGGTGCTGGCATAAGTGGAGGGGGCCGCCAGGGGCCCACGAGACAGGGGGCGCGCCCAGGGTAGGTGGGCGCACCCTCCACTCTCGTGGCCTGGTGCTTGCCCCTCCTGCAGTGATTTCAGTGCCTAAAATCCTCAAATATTCCATAAAAATTCATACTAAATTTGCAGGGCAGTTGGAGCACTTCCATTTTCGGGATATTTTTTTTATTGCATGAATAATTCAGAAAACAGATGGATAATACTATTTTTGCTTTATTTATTCTAAATAACAGAAAGTAAAAAGAGGGTACAAAAGGTTGTGCCTTCTAGTTTCATCCATCTCATGATCATCAAAATGAATTCACTAACAAGGTTGATCAAGTCTTGTTAACAAACTCATTCCGAATAACACGGAACTGGAGAAATTTCGAGTAACACTAAGTTACCTCAATGGGGATATGAAAATCCCCAACAAGAAGAATATCATACTTTTTCTTGATAGTAGGGAGAGGAAATTCAAAACCTCCAATAATGATAGTTGGAATTTTTCCAATAGAATCGATGCTATGAAGTTGAGATTGTTTCCTCGGAAAGTGTACCGTATGCTCATTACCATTAACATGAAAAGTGACATTGCCTTTCTTGCAATCAATAACAGCCCCTGCAGTATTCAAAAAGGGTCTACCAAGGATAATCGACATACTATCGTCCTCGGGAATATCAAGAATAACAAAGTCCGTTAAAATAGTGACATTTACAACCACAACAAGCACATCCTCACAAACACCAACATGTATAGCAGTTGATTTATCAGCCATTTGCAAAGATATTTCAGTAGGTGTCAACTTACTCAATTCAAGTCTACGATATAAAGAGAGAGGCATAACACTAACACCGGATCCAGGATCACATAAAGCAGTTCTAACATAATTTCTTTTAATGGAGCATGGTATAGTTGGTACCCCCGGATCTCCAAGTTCCTTTGGTATTCCACCCTTAAAAGTTTAATTAGCAAGGATGGTGGAAATTTCAGCTTCCGATATCTTTCTTTTATTTGTAATGATATCCTTCATATACTTAGCATATGGATTTACTTTGAGCATATCAGTTAAGCGCATACGTAAGAAAATAGGTCTAATCATTTCCGCAAAGCGCTGAAAATCCTCATCATCCTTTGTCTTGGATGGTTTAGGAGGAAAGGGCATGGGTTTCTGAACCCATGGTTCTCTTTCTCTACCGTGCTTCCTAGCAACAAAATCTCTCTTATCATAACGTTGATTCTTTGATTGTGGGTTATCAAGATCAACAGCAGGTTCAATCTCCACATCATTATTTTTGCTAGGTTGAGCATCAACATGAACATTATCATTAACTTTATCACTAGGTTCATGTTCATCACCTGATTGTGTTTCAGCATCAGAGATAGAAATATCATTGGGATTCTCAGGTGTGTCTACAGTAGGTTCACTAGAAGAATGCAAAGTCCTATCGTTTTTCTTCTTCTTCTTTTTGGAAGAACTAGGTGCCTCTAAATTATTTCTCTGAGAATCTTGCTCGATTCTCTTAGGGTGGCCTTCAGGATACAAAAGTTCCTGAGTCATTCTACCAGTTCTAGTAGCCACTCTAATAGCAAAGTCATTTTTATTATTTAATTCCTCAAGCAAATCATTTTGAGCTTTAAGTACTTGCTCAGCTTGAGTAGCAACCATAGAAGCATATTTGCTAACGAGTTTGAGTTCACCTTTAACTCTAGGCATATTATCGCTCACGCGTCCTATCTCGAAAGCATTATTCTTTAACTCTCTACCAACATAAGCATTAAAACTTTCTTGTCTAGCCATAAACTCATCAAATTCATCTAAGCAAGGGCTATGAAATTTAGTAGAGGGGATTTCAACTTTATCATATCTATAGAGTGAATTTACCTTTACTACCTGTGTCGGGTTATCAAGACAATGTGGTTCTTCATTAGGCGGTATGTTAAGACCATGTATTTCTTCAATGGTAAATTCTTAACATCTTTAGCTTTAATACCTTTTTCTTTCATTGATTTCTTTGCCTCTTGCATATCTTTAGGACTGAGAAATAGAACGCCCCTCTTCTTCAGAGTGGGTTTAGGAATAGGCTCAGGAGTTGGCTTAATTGGTTCAGGAATTACCTTAGGAATTGGCTCAAGAAGAGTCCAATTATTTTCATTAGTCAACATATTATTCAATAGCAATTCAGCTTCGTCGACTATTCTTTCCCTGAAAACACAACCAGCACAACTATCCAAGTAGTCCTTGGAAGCATTGGTTAGTCCATTAGAAAAGATATCAAGTATTTCATTTTTCTTAAGAGGGTGATCAGGCAAAGCATTAAGTAATCGGAGAAGCCTCCCCCAAGCTTGTGGGAGACTCTCTTCTTTGATTTGCACAAAATTATATATTTCCCGCAAGGCAGCTTGTTTCTTATGAGCAGGGAAATATTTAGCAGAGAAGTAATAAATCATCCTGGGGACTACGCACACAACCAGGAGCAAGGGAATTATACCAAGTCTTAGCATCACCCTTTAATGAGAACGGAAATATCTTAAGGATATAATAATAGCGAGATTTATCATCATGAGTAAACAGGGTGGCTATGTCATTCAACTTGGTAAGATGTGTCACAAAAGTTTTAGATTCAAGGCCATAAAAAGGATCAGATTCAACTAAAGTAATAATCTCAGGATCAACACAGATAGGTGAAGTAGCAAAAGCAGGGACAGGTTTCATTCTAGCATTAAGAGACTGCTGCTTCCATTTAGCTAATAATTTCTTAAGATCACAATCAAAGATAGCTCTAGCAGCTTCCTCTTCCATAACATAACCCTCAGGAACAACAGGTAATTCACAATCATTGGGAGAACCTTCATCATCAGTATCATCAATAATTTCATTCTCTCTAGCCCTAGCAAGTTGTTCATCAAGAAATTCACCTAATGGCAAAGTAGTATCACGCACAGGAGTAGTTTCACCATAAGTATCATGCATAGCAGAAGTGGCATCATCAATAACATGCGACATATCGTAATTCATAGCGATAGCAGGTTTAGGTGTCACAAGCTTACTCAAAATGAAGGAGAATCTAGTGCAGAGCTAGATGGCAGTTCCTTACCTCCCCTCGTAGTTGAGGGAAAAATCATAGTTTTTGCGTCTTTCAAGTTCTTCATAGTGATCAATAGATATAAATCCCAAGTGACTTAGAGAATAGAGCTATGCTCCCCGGCAACGGCGCCAGAAATTAGTCTTGATAACCCACAAGTGTAGGGGACCGCAACAACTTTCGAGCGTAAAGTATTCAACCCAAATTTATTGATTCGACACAAGGGGAGCCAAAGTATATTCTTGATTCAACCACACCTGGATAACTTATTATCTGCAGCAAAGTGTTTAATAGCAAAGTAGTATGATAATAAAGGTAACAGTAGCAAAAGTAATATTTTTGGGTTTTGTAGTGATTGTAACAGTAGCAACGGAAAAGTAAATAAGCGAAACACAAGATGTGAAAAGCTCGTAGGCAATGGATCAGTGATGGATAATTATGTCGGATGCGATTCCTCATGTAATAGCTATAACATAGGGTGACACAGAACTAGCTCCAGTTCATCAATGTAATGTAAGCATGTATTCCGAAAATAGTCATACGTGCTTATGGAAAAGAACTTGCATGACATCTTTTATCCTACCCTCCCGTGGCAGCGGGGTCCTAGTGGAAACTAAGGGATATTAAGGCCTCCTTTTAATAGAGAACCGGAACAGAGCATTAGCACATAGTGAATACATGAACTCCTCAAACTATGGTCATCACCGAGAAGTATCCCGATTATTGTCACTTCGGGGTTGTCGGATCGTAACACATAATAGGTGACTATAGACTTGCAAAATAGGATCAAGAACACACATATATTCATGAAAACATAATAGGTTCAGATCTGAAATCTTGGCACTCGGGCCCTAGTGACAAGCATTAAGCATAGCAAAGTCATAGCAACATCAATCTCAGAACATAGTGGATACTAGGGATCAAACTCTAACAAAACTAACTTGATTACAAGGTAAATCTCATCCAACCCATCACCGTCCAGCAAGCCTACAATGGAATTACTCATGCACGGCGGTGAGCATCATGAAATTGGTGATGGAGGATGGTTGATGATGACGACAGCGACGAATCCCCCTCTCCGGAGCCCCGAACGGACTCCAGATCAGCCCTCCCGAGAGAGATTAGGGCTTGGCGGCGGCTCCGTATCGTAAAACGCGATGAAACTTTCTTTCTGATTTTTTTCTCCGCGAGACGGAATATATGGAGTTGAGTTGGGGTCGGCGGAGCCTCAGGGGGCCCACGAGACAAGGGGCACGCCCAGGGGGTGGGCACGGCCCCCACCCTCGTGGACAGGGTGTGGGCCCCCTGGTCTTGATTCTTTCGCCAATATTTTTTATATTTTCCAAAAAGTGCATCTGTGGATTTTCAGGACATTCCGAGAACTTTTGTTTTCTACATATAAAACAACATCATGGCAGTTCCGCCGAAAACAACGTTAGTCCGGGTTAGTTTCATTCAAATCATGCAAGTTAGAGTCCAAAACAAGGGCAAAAGTGTTTGGAAAAGTAGATACGTTGGAGACGTATCACCCTCCGCGTCGTTCGGCCTGGCCAGCGGCTAACCGCCGGTCATTTGACTTGTTTGACTGGGTGTTTGACCTCCCTGGGTCGCTGACAAGTGGGCCCAGGCCCCTGCTAATTTTGGTTAAGTTTTAATTAAACTTAATTAGCCCTATTGACACTAACATGTGGGCCCAGACCCTTAACTAATCTAGATTAGGATTAGATTAGTGCTAATTAACTTAGGTTAGTTAGTTAGACACTGACATATGGGTCCCATGTAATAGCCTGGCTTATTAGGGATGATAGACTACTCATATCAAAAAGAGATAAATACACTAGTGGTCACTAAAGTTGAAGTTAAAGCACACTACGGTCACTGAACTTTAAAATACGCTCAATATGGTCATTAAATACGAGTTGCAGTGATTATCCGTTCACTGACTTATAGTAGAGCACCGTATTTTGTCCAGTTGACCGGTCAACTAGTTCCCACCTCTATGTGTCCCACCTGTCAGTGAGTGTAAGAGAGAAGTCAAGAAAATAAATAAATAAAAGTAGTAAATCTCGCGCGCCAACCACCTGGGCCAACGTGGTTTTGTATAAATTTCTCGAGGCTCACGCTATAAGTGTAGACAAGGTACTGTGTTTCAACTTTTTGTTGTTGTTTTTTTCTTTGTTTCAACATGATCTATCTGTGTAAGATTACTTTCACCATTGCCATAAACTACTATGTTTTCCTACAGAAGCATAAACTAGTATGTTGATGGCTAGTGCGTGCGTGTTTCTTTCCTGCTATGTTGTTTTTCATTTTGCTGTGCGTGTGAGTGCTTACGTGTTAGTATGTGTTAAGTGTGATTTTTTTTTTCGATTTTTGCTGTGGGTGAGTATGGTGTGTGTATGCCTGACAGCGTGATTGTGTTTGCATGCTTTGTACGGGTGCATGCCGTCCATGCGTGAGTGTGCCGTCCCTGTGTGCGGCCTCGACGTGATGTTCCTGGAGATGAGAACCAGCGTAGTTGAGGTGGGCCACCTCTTGTCGGCGATAAGCCTCCTCCGACGTCATGCTCAGCGAGCCGGACAACGCCGTCGTCTCGACCGACGCCGTGACTGCGCCTTATCGCACTCAACCCTTTCATCGCCCTTGACATATTCATGTATTTTCCGTGTGCTTGTGTGCGCGCGTGCGTTGCACCGGTACTCTAAGGGCGAGGTCGCCGTCACCTTCGTCTCCGATCGGTCGTCAAGCAACAACGACAAATAGATGTGCTGCAAGAGATGGCGCGGGACGGCGTTGTGGGCAAGCTTGGCCGTAGGGCCGACGGACCAGACGTCGCCGCAGATGACGCACACCACCATGCACCCAAGTGTGTGTGCATGCATGTGTTGTCTACGTGCCTTTGTGCGTGTGCAGGTGTGCATGCATGACTGTGGTTGCATGCGTTGTACGGGTGCATGTTGCGTTGGTGCATGCGTGAGTTTTTTTTTTTGTTTTTGACGGGCATGCGTGAGTGTTTCCCTTATATAAAACAAGGAAGATCTATTGCTAAACATCTGAATGTCTTAAGTGGTTAGCCATTTGTAGTCTGCAACCGAAAGATATTGTGTACGAGTTCTACACCTTCGCGCGCCGTTCTTGCTCTTTTTGTTTTTTTATTTCATGCACTGACAGGCGGGACCAACAGGACAGGGAGAGTCATGCCGCTGACCATCGTTCACTAGGTGCCACACAGACTATTTTGACCAGTCAACGAAGTGCACGTAGATAGAATACCGAGCTCTACGGTCAGCCAGTGACCGTATAATCACCGCAACTCGTATTCATTGACCGTATTGAGCGTATTTCAAAGTCCAGTGACCGTATTGTGCTTCGGCCTCAACTTCAATGACCACCAGTGTATTTATCTCTAAGGAATTCCTTCTTTTCCGGGAGCCCATTCGGAAAGAACTCCAAAGTTAAGCGTGCTCAGCTTGGAGTAGTTTCAAGATGGGTGACCGACCGGGAAGTTGCTCCCGGGTGCGCACGAGTGAGGACAAAGTGCGCGAGAAAAGACTAGTATTGATCTGTGGGGCCGTCTAGATCCCGCCAGAGTAACGACCACCGGCGGTGTGTCCGGCGTTACAAGTTGGTATCGAGCCGACCCTCGCGGTTACACGGATGGTTGCGGACAGGCGCGGTCATGTTGTTCATGACGCGTTTGTGACCCGTCGTGGCACACGGCATGGCACATGTACCGGACCGATGCACAGACGGTTGTGCCAAGAGGGAACGTTCTGTGGCCCGACGAGGACGTCGGTTCCTCCGAGTGTGGGTGTATGTAATAGCACGGCTTATTAGGGATGATAGACTACTCATATCAATAAGGAATTCTTCTTTCCAGAGCCCATTCGGAAAGAACTCCAAAGTTAAGCGTGCTCGGCTTGGAGTAGTTTCAAGATGGGTGACCAATCGAAGTTGCTCCTAAGTGCGCATGAGTGAGGACAAAGTGCGCAGAAAAGACTAGTATTGATCTGTGGGGCCAGTCTAGATCCCGCCAGGAGTAACGACCACCGGCGGGTGTGTCCGGGGCGTTACATCCCACTAGTCAGGTTTGACTTGGACCGACCCGTTGACTTGCTAACCTCACTCGGACGCCATGCTGATGCAGTGAAGGATTTTCTGGATTAAAACTAATCCAGGAAATTTCAAAAAATAGTTAAAACTTCACACATTCTTAGAAATTCAACCATAACTCCAAATGAAATAATTTATATATATGAAAAATCATCTGAAAATCCAATCTATCCATTTTTACCATTTTGATGCATGTTGGAGCAACTTATAGCTGCTGAATTGGAAAAATCAAATAAATGACATTTGAATGATCGCATATGGAGTTGAATTTGAATCTTTGGTTCAAACTAACTTCATTTAATCCGGTTTTAGTTGCATTAGCTCAAATCACAACATGTTGCCATGTCATGATCATGCATCATATTGTTGCATTGCATTGATTGTGTTCCTTCTCTGTTTGCCGGCGTTGTTCCCCCAAAGTAGACGTTGTTCCGACGATGAGTTCAATGACACCGATGAAGAGTTATAATATCTTCAGAAGTGCCAGGCAAGCAAAACCCCCTTGTTCATTCTGATACAATCCCACTCTCTCGTTGCTGCTCTCTTTTACTGCATTAGGACAACAACGATTCAAATGTTACATGTTGCGGTAGTTGAACCCCTTTCCTCTGCATGACCTGTCTTTGCCACAGTAAATAGTTGAAACCCACTAGCATGAGTAGGAGTTGTTTGAGCCATGATGTGCCTACTCATTCATGCTTGCTTATTATGCCTGCTATGCTTAGAGTTGTGTCAGGTTTGATTCATTTGGGATGGATTGGAATGGTGTGAACATGTCCTACTGTTGAGAGCTAAGCGTGTGAACAAGATTTGGTAAAGGTATCGATGAGAGGCCATGTAGGAGTACATGGTGGGTTGTTTCATTAGAACCGTCCTTAGGAACTGAGTTCTGTGTATGTGATTTAAGATCAGCTACTACCACGCATTGGGCCCAAAACCAATGGACCCTCTCGACTTATTAATCGCCCATGTCCTCTGTCCAGGAGTTGCAAGTAGTTTCTGGTGTTTGTAGTATACTGGAGGCCGTGCACAGCGCTGACCCTAGGGGTGGGCTGTGATGCGGTAGATACATGGCCCGGTGTACTGAGACGCCCGTTTGGGGCCTCAGGAACCCTGTACACATCGTTTGGGACCGTTGAGGAAACCCTGGCTGGATCTCCTTGCGGATGGAATCTGAATAGGTGATAAACCTCGACTAGGGACTTGTGTGGTTAGCTAGGTCGTGGCCGACACCCTCGCCAGGCTTCCACTTGAAGGTTGCTGATGTCTGCTAGAACTACGTCGGTATTTCCCCAAAGAGGAAGGGATGATGCAGTATAGCGACGGTAGGTATTTCCCTCAATGACGAGACCAAGTTTATCAAACCATTAGGAGAACCTCCTCACACCACGTAAACAGCACCTGCACACAAATAACAAATACTCGCAACCCGACGTGCTAAAGGGGTTGCCAATCCATTTCGGGTACGACGCCTCAAGATAGGCAAATAACGTGAGGTAAAAGTGGTTGATAGGATAAATAGATCGCGGAACAAATAAATTCAGCAAGGTATTTTTGTATTTTTGGTTTAATAGATCTGAAAATAAATGCAAGAGAAAATAGATCGCAAAGGCAAATATGATGAAAAGAGACCCGGGGGCCGTAGGTTTCACTAGTGGCTTCTCTCAAGAAAAATAGCAAACGGTGGGAAAACAATTACTGTTGGGCAATTGACGGAACTTCAAATAATCATGATGATATCCAGGCAATGATCATTATATAGGCACCATGTCCAAGATTAGTACATATATTGAATTTTAGAAGTTTAATCTTTGAATTATGAACATAGGAAATGTCGTCAGACGAAATTCTCGCGGAGTGCTCCTGGTGCGGCGGCAACTAGGGTTTCTGCGACAGGCCTCACTAGGTAGAAGGTCAGCGCTTCAGCATTAAGCTCCAGGAGGCCTTCGATGTTGAAATGGTACGCTACGACGCAAACTGTTTTTTTCGTAATTAAGCTCGACTTCTGCTACTTCAACGTGTAATTTTCGTCTTATACAATTCGACTAGCTTATCCCATGCCATGCAAGATGCTATGTCTTGGAGAGGATGGATTTTGAAGATCATGAGAGTATGGAAACAAAGAAAATTAACCTAAGGACCAATCATGGTATGGATTTTGAGGTAAATCTATACAATTATGAGAGTGTATCCCATTTTGGTTGCCCGGATTGGGAAGCACTTTGCAAGATGTATGATTTTCAAGAGAGTATGCTTGTCACCATGGATCCTGGTGATCCTGACATCAAGAAAGATAATTTGTACATTTGGGTCCTTGTTGATACGCTTCCAATTCTAGCGCTGTGTGAGTTTCTCAAACATAGTTATTAAGTCATTTATATTGTTTATTTCAAAATAGTTGACAGCTTATTTCCATTGACAGCTTATTTTCATTCTTCAAAAATGTGTGGAAGATGGTAGACAGAACCTACTACACAGATGGCTATGAGTTAACTTATCAGGAGAAAAATCATCTGGTCGCATTTTGTACTGATCATGAGAATTACAATATCTATTATCAAACTCCTCCACATTATGGTCAATATGTGCCACTAGTGCACACGCTGAACTATGCTAACATCCATGGAGATGTCATGGTAAGATTTTTAGTATTACAACATTTGTGCATCTTTTGCATAAATTCTTCTAAAACTGAACTACATTGCTAACTACGAAGTTATTACTATGTTTTTCAATAGATAATCCCAGAGGAGTGTGTGTGCCTCATCTGATGTTTCAGAAAGGCCGCCTTGATGTTTTGAATATACAGCCAGGTCATCCTACGAATCACTCCTGTTCATATCGGATTTCTAAAACCAATGAAGACATGACAATCAAAGATTGGAAAAATGTATGGTCACTCGTAGGGAGGTACTTGGAAGCAACATTAGGCGAAGGGCAAGAATTGGAGACAGGATAATCTCCATTCTCCATAATGGAGAGTCAGGGCCTATCTTGTTTTATGCCTAAGAGAACCTAGTAGGTCCTATGAGAGAGAAGTAGGTCCTAGGTACAATGTGTTATTATGTGGTACAACGTGTTAGAGTTGATGAGGAGGAGGAGTTGTGATTATGACTACTGACCAACTTGCTATATGATGTCTCATTGATAAAAGTGATGATCATGAGGAGGTGTTATATGACAATGATGTATTATGATGATACGTTGTTAATGATATGATGATGATGATGAGATATTATGTCATTGGGTGAAAGAACCACGGTTTAGTTTCAAGTGCATGGATCCAAAGTGACCAATGGTCACTTTGGATCCATGCACTTGAAACTAATCCACGGTTCTTTCGCCCAATGATGTAGTAACTCATTCTGATGTAAAAACAATCTCTAAATTGCTATTGTATGAAAACTTGTATAATGGCATATGAATACAAAATAAAACAAAAAAGAAATACCCAACAATAGTAGTAGCGCGGGTAGGGAGGCGCTCTACTAGTAACTACTAGTAGCGTTGTGCACCAAAAGCGCTACTACTAAGCACGTATAGCAGTAGCGCGTGCAAGCACACGCTACTGATAAACTTTAGTTGTAGCACCGTATCAGTAGCGTGCCACCCTGCGCTACTGATATACCTAAAACCGGCGCTACTGCTAGCCTTTTCCCTAGTAGTGACATATCGACTGCTATCCAGCATGCATAAGTTCATGGGAAAACGGAGTAATGCAATAAGAACGATGACATGATGTAGACAAGATCCGTTTATCTATTGCGAAGTGATACGTCTCCAACGTATCTATATTTTTTGATGTATTCATGCCATGTTTATAATATTTCTACATGATTTTGGTATGATTTGGTTGGAACTAACCCGGACTGATGATGTTTTCAGCAGAACTACCGTGGTGTTGTTTTTTGTGCAGAAATAAAAGTTCTCGGAATGCGCTGAAAATCAACGGAGATTTTTTTGGAAAATATAAAAAAAATACTTGAATGAAAAGTTATTGGAGGGGAGTTCTATGGGCCCCATGAGGGTGGAGGGCGCCCCCACCCCCCTGGGGCATGCCCCTGTGCCTCGTGGACTCTCTTTGGGGCCCCTGTCGGTGTCAAAACCGGCGGATCTCGGGTAGGGGGTCCCGATCTGTGCGTCTAAGGCTGATGGTAACAGGAGGCAAGGGACACGATGTTTTATCCAGGTTCGGGCCCTCTCGATGGAGGTAAAACCCTACTTCCTACTTGATTGATATTGATGATGTGGGTATTACAAGAGTTGATCTACCACGAGATCGTAGAGGCTAAACCCTAGAAGCTAGCATATGATGATTATGACTGTGATCATCCCTTTAAGGACTAAACCCTCCGGTTTATATAGACACCGGAGGGGGCTAGGGTTTACATGGAGTCGGTTACAAAGAAGGAAATATAATATACGGATTGCCAAGCTTGTCTTCCACGCAAAGGAGAGTCCCATCCGGACACGGGATGAAGTCTTGAGTCTTGTATCTTCACAGTCCAACAGTCCGGCCAAAGTATATAGTCCGGCTGTCCGGATACCCCCTAATCCAGGACTCCCTCAGTAGCCCCTGAACCAGGCTTCAATGATGATGAGTCCGGCATGCAGTTTGTCTTCGGAATTGCAAGGCGGGTTCCATCTCCGAATATTCCAAAGTACCTGTCGCAAAGAACAGTGTCCGGCTTCCCATCAATGTTGTACTCCTCAGCTTCTGTGCTTCAATAATGACCATTTCCATGTGTCAAATGAATACGAGGAGTTGAGGCATTTTTGCATTTGCCACCCTCGGTCCAGCAGGCGAAACCGTCTATTTGAAGAGACAGGGATCCTCAGATCCAAACCTCACCCTCTTCCATCGAGCAAGCATCCAACAGAGCGCTCCAAAAAAAACCATTCCAACATGGCCGGTCGCCGCAGCTTTTCTTCTCGTTCCCCTCATTCCAAGCCAGCCGACTGGGAAGAGTGTTCAGTTTCTCAAAGCCGCTTAATAGAGCTGCAGACCCAGGGGTTTTCTCCACCAGCGTTCATGGTCCCCGTTCGAGCCGGACTAGCCACCTATAATGGCGGGGAGCAAGCGGAGAGATCTCCTAATCTATCCCCGGGGGAGCGAATATGCCTCATCCCGCATCTGCTGAGAGGCGTCGGGTTCCCAGTCCACCCATTCCTTTGCGGGCTCTTAGAGTTCTACGGCCTCCAGTTACACAACTTCACCCCTGCCTCTGTGCTGCACATAGTAGGATACGTCGCCCTTTGTGAACTATTTCTGGGCTACGAGGCCCACTTCGAGTTATGGAAGAAGTTGTTCTGCCTCGTTCCTCGCAATCAGGGGGAATCCATATGTCAAGTGGGCAGAGCCGAAGTATGGTGCATCGCCAAGACCGGATACCTATCCGGTACTCCCAAGAAGGCACCAGAGAACTGGCCCTCGGAGTGGTTTTATGTCGATGACGTTCCCCTTCCAGATCCTGTCCGGACAGGTCTCCCTGAGTTCAGTAATGCTCCGCCGAAGGCACGCCGAGGTTGGCACCCTCGTAGCCCCCAAGAGGAGCATACCAGAGAAATACACTTCCTGATGAGCAGGATAAAGTTACTGGCCAAATCAGGGCTCACAATAGTCGAGGTTATGGCAATATGCATAATGCGGGGAGTGCAGGCGGAAGCCCATGTGTTACTACAACAGGGAAGATGATTTCATCTGTTGTGGTCGTAAGGGTCCGGACTTCGCCACTGCTCTGGCAAGGATACTGTCCGATTTGTATAAAGGAGAAGAAGAAGAATTCCTTCATATTAAACCGCGGGATGGGTTTTCTATGTACAACCCCCCAAGCTGGGTAAGACGTCACTTTTTCTCCCGCTTCACTCATTCTGGCGTTCTTCGTCAAGATTATTTACCTCGATATTTTCGAGCAAGAACTGAGGAGGGCCGTGGAAGGAATCTCCGGCCCCTCCTCGCAGCCAGAGGACCCCCCGGAAGGGCCTTCGATCCGGGACTCGAAGAAGATCCGGATATTACTGTGGAGCTCGTCAACATGATATTTTACCAGGCAAGCTATGATGGCGCCTTAGTGGCTATTATCGCCGACTATCGCGGACTGCTACCTACATCGCGTGTAAGCCAAGCCAAAAAACCCTATCCTACAAAGAGGACTCATTTCTGATGCCATGCCTTACACCTGAAGTGTCGTATTTTTGGAGAGACGACAGCCAGAGCGCGGCACCGAGCCTCTGGGGACTAGTCGGCAAAGGGCATCTGGATCGGGCAGGCTTAAGAGGAAGGCGGTTAGGGCCAAAACGCCACTACAGAGGTATGGTAAAAAACCTTCTCTGTGATTATTGTGTTTGAATGTAACAACGTCCTTCGTGTCCCGGCAGAAAGAGGAGTAGCCGGACTATATCCGGAGATCCTGCTAATCACGCCTCCACCAGCCGGATTCTAGAACCTGCTTCGAGAGAGGAGGCGGACGTGGGGCCAATGCCGGATTGTCCTTCGATAGAGGATGTGGATATGCTCTCCGCCATGAATTCTGAAGTAGAGAGCGCCATGAATTGTTGGCGTTCCGGGAACAGGGGTACCTAGACTTGCCTGCCTGCGGCCTGCGGCGTGGCTCAAGGAGTGGCCCAATACGGCCCATCTTCATCAACACATGCTCAAGACCCTCGCAGGGTGGACGACAGGAGGCTTCCTCAGGCACAGCCTCATCAGGCTGGCTCGCGAGGAGGCGGAGAGATCAAGGCGGGGTACCTCACGAGGTGCCCATGACGCAAGCCATGACGACCCAGGCCAGGCGGGCGCCAGGCGGGCGCCGGCCTGCACAGAGTCCTTGTTTCCTCTTTGGTGCAAAGGGGGCAAGCGCAGGCAAGAGTATCAAGCAAAGGCAACTATTTTGGTGCAACAAAACCAAGACCAGCAGGATGGCAGAATGGAGGTCATCGTGGAGCCCAAGCCGGCGTCATTGTCAGGGCCTTTGGCAGGCGAGGACCAACTTTAGATAGGATAAGTGTACTAGATGTTCCCCTTCAAAATGGCCAACTGTTGGCGCCCTTCCCGCTCAATATTTGGGAAGAGGCCCAGGGCCTCCGCCTATAAATAGGACTAGCCACCCACATGGTAGAGGCACAGAGAGAACAAGGAGAGAAAGACATCGAGAGAACAAAGAGAGAAAGACATCGAGAGAACAAGGAGAGAAAGACAGAGAGAGAACAAGGAGAGAAAGACATCGAAGGAACAAGGATGGAGAGACCGAGAGAAAGAGAGAAGCGACTGAACTCCCCCTAGCAGTTCATCGCACCAGCCAAGAACTGACCCTCGCAAGGCTGTTCTTCCTTGTACTATTCATCATCAGCCCCGGAGACAATCCACACACCACACACTGGAGTAGGGTGTTACACCACAATGGTGGCCCGAACCAGTATAAACCTTGCGTCCTTTGTGTTGTTCTTCGTGTAGTTCAGATCCTTGCGAGGCGACGAGACACGGGTAGGCAGTAGGTGTGATCTCCGCACGCACCCCAGTGTTCGAACCTTAAGGGTCTGCCGGAACCCGAAATCCGACATTTGGCGCGCCAGGTAGGGGTGCGCCGGAATCCGCCTTCCGTCGCCTCGTGTTTCGCCGCCCGTCGCATCATCGTCGTCATGTCCGGCGACCCAACGGGAAATCCTGATCCTTGGGTGGCCTGG
Source organism: Aegilops speltoides (assembly GCA_021437245.1). Taxonomy (NCBI): domain Eukaryota; kingdom Viridiplantae; phylum Streptophyta; class Magnoliopsida; order Poales; family Poaceae; genus Aegilops; species Aegilops speltoides. Next base: position 360,859,009 of record CM038146.1, on the reverse strand, counting down.
CCCGCCCATGCAGAGCCGCTTGCCCAGGGCGACCTCAACCCCGTGCCCTAGGCAGCCCGCGGTCAGACGACGCCAGCTCTCACACCGCGGCAGGTGCGGTCGGCAGCGAGGGCCTCAAGCCACGCCGCGGCCATGGCACCGTACTCACGGCGAGAGCAGGCAAACTCAAGGGCCGCACTCATGGTAGCTTGAGAACTACTACAATGCATGCTGCTAGAGGGCCGCCGCGACATGCTACTGGAGCGGGTGGCAGAGCTCCTGGGCTCCGCCGCCTCGGGGGCTCACCCCTTCTGCACCCAGCTACCGCCTCAGGCCCAAGGCGGACCGCACGGAGGCCCCACACGCGCCCGCGCAGCTCCAAGCGGATTCTAGGGCCACTCCAACGCCAACCTGGCCATCAGCGCCAGGCCACCAACAGTGCCGCCTCCGCCTCCGACCAGCGAAGGGGGATCCACTACATCCCACGGTCCTGGTGAGCCGCCACGCTACCACTCCCAGGTTGGCACTGTTGGGGAACGTAGTAATTTCAAAAAAATTCCTACGCACACGCAAGATCATGGTGATGATATAGCAACGAGAGGGGAGAGTGTTCGTCCATGTACCCTCGTAGACCGTAAGCGTAAGCGTTAGCACAACGCGGTTGATGTAGTCGTACGTCTTCATGATCTGACCGATCCAAGCACCGAACGTACGGGGCCTCCGAGTTCAGCACACGTTCAGCTCGATGACGATTTCCGGCCCTCCGATCCAGCAAAGGTTCCGGAGATGAGTTCCGTCAGCACGACGGCGTGGTGACGATGATGATGTTCTACCGGCGCAGGGCTTCGCCTAAACTCCGCGATGATATGACCGAGGTGGAATATGGTGGAAGGGGGCACCGCACACGGCTAAGGAACGATCCGTAGATCAACTTGTGTGTCTGGGGTGCCCCCCCCGCCCCCGTATATAAAGGAGCCAGGGGGGAGGAGGCGGCCGGCCTAGAGGGCGCGCCAAAGGGGGGAGTCCTACTCCCACCGGGAGTAGGACTCCCTCTTTCCAAGTAGGAGTAGGAGAAGGGGGGAAGAGGAGGAAGAGGGGAAGGAAGGGGGGCGCCGCCCCCCTTCCCTTGTCCTATTCGAACTAGGAGGGGGAGGGGCGCGCGGCCCCCTCCTGGCTCCTTCCCTCTTCTCCCTCTTGGCCCATGTAGGCCCATTAACCCCCCGAGGGGTTCCGGTAACCTCCCGGTACTCCGGTAAAATGCAGATTTCACCCGGAACCATTCCGATGTCCAAACATAGGCTTCCAATATATCAATCTTTATGTCTCGACCATTCCGAGACTCCTCGTCATGTCCGTGATCACATCCGGGACTCCAAACAAACTTCGGTACATCAAACCTTATAAAGTCATAATAAAACTGTCATCGAAACGTTAAGCGTGCGGACCCTACGGGTTCGAGAACTATGTAGACATGACCTAAAACCATTCTCGGTCAATAACCAATAGCGGGACCTGGATGCCCATATTGGTTCCTACATATTCTACGAAGATCTTTATCGATCAAACCGCATAACAACATACATTGTTCCCTTTGTCATCGGTATGTTACTTGCCCGAGATTTGATCGTCGGTATCCAATACCTAGTTCAATCTCGTTACCGGCAAGTCTCTTTACTCGTTCTGCAATACGTCATCTCATAACTAACTCATTAGTTATAATGCTTGCAAGGCTTAAGTGATGAGTATTACCGAGAGGGCCCAGAGATACCTCTCCGACAATCGGAGTGACAAAACCTAATCTCAAAATACGCCAACTCAACATGTACCTTTGGAGACACCTGTAGTACTCCTTTATAATCACCCAGTTACGTTGTGACATTTGGTAGTACCCAAAGTGTTCCTCCGATAAACGGGAGTTGCATAATTTTCATAGTTACAGGAACATGTATAAGTCATGAAGAAAGCAATAGCAGAATACTAAATGATCAAGTGCTAAGCTAACGGGATGGGTCTTGTCAATCACATCATTCTCCTAATGATGTGATCCCATTAATCAAATGACAACACATGTCTATGGTTAGGAAAACATAACCATCTTTGATTAATGAGCTAGTCAAGTAGAGGCATACTAGTGACGATCTGTTTGTCTATGTATTCACACATGTATCATGTTTCCGGTTAATACAATTTTAGCATGAATAATAAACATTTATCATGATATGAGGAAATAAATAATAACTTTATTATTGCCTCTAGGGCATATTTCCTTCAGTCTCCCACTTGCACTAGAGTCAATAATCTAGATTACATAGTAATGATTCTAACACCCATGGAGTCTTGGTGCTGATCATGTTTTGCTCGTGAAAGAGGCTTAGTCAATCGGTTCGCAACATTCAGATCCGTATGTATCTTGCAAATCTCTATGTCTCCCACTTGGACTTGGTCCCGAATGGAATTGAAGCGTCTCTTGATGTGCTTGGTCCTCTTGTGAAATCTGGATTCCTTTGCCAAGGCAATTGCACCAAGATTGTGACAGAAGATCTTCATTGGTCCCGATGCACTAGGTATGACACCTAGATCGGAAATGAACTCCTTCATCCGAGACTCCTTCATTCGCTGCTTGAAGCAGCTATGTACTCCGCTTCACATGTAGATCCCGCCACGACGCTTTGTTTAGAACTGCACCAACTTACAGCTCCACCGCTTAATATAAACACGATCCGGTTTGCGATTTAGAATCGCCGGATCGTGTCAAAGCTTGCATCGACGTAACCTTTACGACTAGCTCTTTGTCACCTCCATATACGAGAAACATATCCTTAGTCCTTTTTCGTATTTCAGATGTTCTTGACCGCTGTCCAAATGATCCACTCTGGATTACTTTGGTACCTTCTGCCAAGCTTATTGCTAAGCATACGTCGTGTCTGGTACACAAGATTGCATACATGATAGAGCCTATGGCTGAAGCATAGGAACATCTTTCATTTTCTCTATCTTCTCTTGTGGTCGGGCATTGAGTTTGACTCAACTTCACACCTTGTAGCACAGGCAAGAATCCTTTCTTTGCTCGATCCATTTTGAACTTTTTCAAAATTTTGTCAAGGTATGTGCTTTGTGAAAGTCCTATTAAGCGCCTTGATCTATCTCTATAGATCTTGATGCCCAATATATAAGCAGCTTCACCGAGGTCTTTCATTGAAAAACTTTTATTCAAGTATCCCTTTATGCTATCCAGAAATTCTATATCATTTCCAATTAATAATATGTCATCTACATATAAAACTAGAAATGCTACTGAGCTCCCACTCACTTTCTTGTAAATACAAAGCTTCTCCAAAAGTCTCAGATAAAACCATATGCTTTGATCACACTATCAAAGCGTTTATTCCAACTCCGAGATGCTTGCACCAGTCCATAAATGGAATGTTGGAGCTTGCACACTTTGTTAGCACCTTTTGGATCAACAAAACCTTCTGGTTGCATCATATACAACTCTTCTTCTAGAAATCCATTCAAGAATGCAGTCTTGACATCCATTTGCCAAATTTCATAATCATGAAATGCAGCAATAGCTAACATGATTCGGACAGACTTAAGCATCGCTACGGGTGAGAAAGTCTCATCGTAGTCAACCCCTTGAACTTGTCGAAAACCTTTTGCAACAAGTCGAGCTTTATAGACAGTTACATTACCATCAACGTCAGTCTTCTTCTTAAAAATCCATTTATTCTCAATAGCTTGCCGATCATTGGGCAAGTCAACCAAAGTCCATACTTTGTTTTCATACATGGATCCCATCTTAGATTTCATGGCCTCTAGCCATTTTGCGGAATCTGGGCTCATCATCGCTTCCTCATAGTTCGTAGGTTCATCATGGTCAAGTAACATGACTTCCGAATAGGATTACCGTACCACTCAGTGCGGATCTTACTCGTAGACCCACGAGGTTCTATAAAAACTTGATTCAAGTTTCATGATCAATATCATTAGCTTCCTCACTAATTGGTGTAGTTGTCACAGAACCGGTTCTTGTGATGAATTACTTTCCAATAAGGGAGTAGATACTGATTATCTCATCAAGTTCTACTTTCCTCCCACTCACTTCTTTCGAGAGAAACTCCTTCTCTAGAAAGGATCCGATTTAGCAACAAAAATCTTGCCTTCAGATCTGTGATAGAAGGTGTACCCAATAGTCTCCTTTGGGTATCCTATGAAGACACATTTCTCCGATTTGGGTTCGAGCTTATCTGGTTGAAGTTTCTTCACATAAGCATCGCAGCCCCAAACTTTAAGAAACGATAACTTTGGTTTCTTGCCAAACCACAGTTCATAAGGTGTCGTCTCAACGGATTTTGATGGTGCCCTATTTAACGTGAATGCGGCCGTCTCTAAAGCATAACCCCAAAACGATAGCGGTAAATCAAGAAGAGACATCATAGATCGCACCATATCAAGTAAAGTACGACACGACGCTCGACACACCATTTCGTTGTGGTGTTCGGTGGCGTGAGTTGCGAGACTATCCGCATTGTTTCAAGTGTAGACCAAACTCAGAACTCAAATATTCTCCTCCACGATCGATCGTAGAAACTTTATTTTCTTGTTACGATGATTTTCTACTTCACTCTGAAATTCTTTGAACTTTTCAAATGTTTCAGACTTGTGTTTCATTAAGTAGATATACCAATATCTGCTTAAATCATCTGTGAAGGTGAGAAAATAACGATATCTGCCACGAGCCACAATATTCATTGGACCACATACATCTGCATGTATAATTTCCAACAAATCTGTTGCTCTCTCCATAGTACCGGAGAACGGTGTTTTAGTCATCTTGCCCATAAGGCACGGTTCGCAAGCACCAAGTGATTCATAATCAAGTGATTCCAAAAGCCCATCAGTATGGAGTTTCTTCATGCGCTTTACACCGATATGACCCAAACGGCAACCACAAATAAGTTGCACTATCATTATCAACTCTGCATCTTTTGGTTTCAACACTATGAATATGTGTATCACTACTATCGAGATTTAATAAAAATAGACCACTCTTCAAGGGTGCATGACCATAAAAGATATTACTCATATAAATAGAACAACCATTATTCTCTGATTTAAATGAATAACCGTCTCGCATCAAACAAGATCCAGAAATAATGTTCATGCTCAACGCTCGCACCAAATAACAATTATTTAGGTCTAATACTAATCCCGATGGTAGATGTAGAGGTAGCGTGCCGACCGCGATCACATCGACTTTGGAACCATTTCCCACGCGCATCGTCACCTCGTCCTTAGCTAATATTCGCTAATCCGTAGTCCTGCTTTGAGTTGCAAATATTAGCAATGTAACCGATATCAAATACCCAGGTGCTATCTGCGAGCATTAGTAAGGTACACATCAATAACATGTATATCAAATATACCTTTGTTCACTTTGCCATCCTTCTTATCCGCCAAATACTTGGGGCAGTTTCGCTTCCAAAGTGTCGATCGCTTGCAAGAGAAGCACTCGATTTGTGCTTAGGTCCGACTTGGGTTTCTTCTCTTGAGCAGCAACTTGTTTGCCGTTCTTTTGAAGTTCCCTTCTTCTTCCCTTTGCCCTCTAGTGGTCTTGTTGACCATCAACACTTGTTGCTCCTTCTTGATTTCTACCTCCGCAGCTTTTAGCATTGCGAAGATCTCGAATAGTCTTGTTCATCCCTTGCATATTATAGTTCATCACGAAGCTCTTGTAGCTTGGTGGCGTGATTGGAGAATTTGTCAATGACACTATCATCGTGAAGATTAACTCCCAATTGAATCAAGTGATTATTATACCTGACATTTTGAGTATGTGTTCACCGACGTAACTATTCTCCTCCATCTTGTAGCTATAGAACTTATTGGAGACTTCATATCTCTCAATCCGGGCATTTGCTTGAAATATTAACTTCAACTCTGGAACATCTCATATGCTCCATGACGCTCAAAACGTCGTTGAAGGCCCGGTTCTAAGCCGTAAAGCATGGCACATCGAACTATAGAGTAGTCATCACTTTGCTCGCCAGACGTTCTTAACGTCGTCGGCCACATCAAGAAGCAGTTGGCAGCCGGCGGTGCTTCCAGGCGTAACTTTCTCGGCAGCAATGAGGATAATCCTCGAGTTACGGACCCGATCCGTGTAATTGCTACCATCATCTTTCAACTTTGCTTTCTCAAGGAACGCATTAAAGTTCAACGGAACAACAGCACGAGCCATCTATCTACAAATAAACATAAACAAGCAAGATACTATCAGGTACTAAGTTCATGATAAATTTAAGTTCAATTAATCATATTACTTAAGAACTCCCACTTAGACAGACATCTCTCTAGTCATCTAAGTGATCACGTGATCCAAATCAACTAAACCATGTCCGATCATCACGTGAGATGGAGTAGTTTCAATGGTGAACATCGCTATGTTGATCATATCTACTATATGATTCACACTCAACCTTTCGGTCTCCGTGTTCCGAGGCCATATCTGTATATGCTAGGCTCGTCAAGTATAACCTGAGTATTCCGCGTGTGCAACTGTTTTGCACCCGTTGTATTTGAACGTAGAGCCTATCACACCCGATCATCACGTGGTGTCTCAGCACGAAGAACTTTCGCAATAAAGGCATACTGTGGAGAACACTTCTTGATAATTAGTGAGAGATCATCTTAAAATGCTACCGTCCATCAAAGCAAGATAAGATGCATAAAGGATAAACATCACATGCAATCAATATAAGTGATATGATATGGCCATCATCATCTTGTGCTTGTGATCTCCATCTTCGAAGCACCGTCATGATCACCATTGTCACCGGCGCGACATCTTGATCTCCATCATAGCATCGTTGTCGTTACGCCATCTATTGCTTCTACGACTATCGCTACCGCTTAGTGATAAAGTAAAGCAATTACAGGGCGTTTGCATTTCATACAATAAAGCGACAACCATATGGCTCCTACCAGTTGCCGATAACTTCGGTTACAAAACATGATCATCTCATACAATAAAATATAGCATCACATCTTGACCATATCATATCACAACATGCCCTGCAAAAACAAGTTAGACGTCCTCTACTTTGTTGTTGCAAATTTTACGTGGCTGCTACGGGCTTAGCAAGAACCGTTCTTACCTACGCATCAAAACCACAACGATAGTTCGTCAAGTTGGTGCTGTTTTAACCTTCGCAAGGACCGGCATAGCCACACTCGATTCAGCTAAAGTGAGAAAGCCAGACACCCGCCAGCCACCTTTAAGCACGAAAGTGCTCGAACGGTAAACCAGTCTCGCAGAAGCGTGACGCGTAATGTCGGTTCGGGCCGCTTCATCTCACAATACCGCCAACCAAAGTATGACATCTTTGGTAAGCAAGATGACATGTATCGCCCACAACTCACTTGTGTTCTACTCGTGCATATAACATCAACGCATAAAACCTAGGCTCGATACCCATTGTTGGGGAACGAGTAATTTCAAAAAATTCCTACGCACACGCAAGATCATGGTGATGATATAGCAACGAGAGGGGAGAGTGTTCGCCCACGCACTCGTGAGACCGTAAGCGAAGCGTTAGCACAACGCGGTTGATGTAGTCGATGTCTTCACGATCCGACCGATCCAAGCACGAACGCACGGGCCTCCGAGTTCAGACACGCTCAGCTCGATGGCGATCTCCGCCCTCCTATCCAGCAAAGGTTCCGGAGATGAGTTCCACAAGATGACGGCGTGGTGACGATGATGATGTTCTATCGCGCAGGCTTCGCCTAAACTCCGTGACGATATGACCGAGGTGGAATATGGTGGTAGGGGCACCGACACGGCTAAGGAACGATCCGTAGATCAACTTGTGTGTAATGGGGTGCCCCCGCCCCATATATAAAGGAGCAGGGGAGGAGGCGGCCGGCCTAGAGGGGCGCTGGGGGGGGAGTCCTACTCCCACCAGAGTAGGACTCCTCCTTCCAAGTAGGAGTAGGAGAAGGGGGAAGAGGAGGAAGAGGGGGGGGGGGGGGCGCCGCCCCCCTTCCCTTGTCCTATTCGGACTAGGAGGGGAAGGCGCGTGGCCCCTCCCTGGCTCCTTCCCTCTTCTCCCTCTTGGCCCATGTAGGCCCATTAACCCCGGGGTTCCAGTAACCTCCGGTACTCAGAAATGCCGATTTCACCGGAACCATTCCGATGTCCAAACATAGGCTTCCAATATATCAATCTTTATGTCTCGACCATTCCGAGACTCCTCGTCATGTCCGTGATCACATCCGGGACTCAACAAACTTCGTACATCAAACCTTATAAACTCATAATAAAGCTGTCATCGAACGTTAAGCGTGCGGACCCTACGGGTTCGAGAACTATGTGGACATGACCTAAAAACCATTCTCGGTCAATAACCAATAGCGGGACCTGGATGCCCATATTGGTTCCTACATATTCTACGAAGATCTTTATCGGTCAAACCGCATAACAACATACTTGTTCCCTTTGTCATCGGTATGTTACTTGCCCGAGATTTGATCGTCGGTATCCAATACCTAGTTCAATCTCGTTACCGGCAAGTCTCTTTACTCGTTCTGCAATACGTCATCTCATAACTAACTCATTAGTTATAATGCTTGCAAGGCTTAAGTGATGAGTATTACCGAGAGGGCCCAGAGATACCTCTCCGACAATCGGAGTGACAAAACCTAATCTCGAAATACGCCAACTCAACATGTACCTTTGGAGACACCTGTAGTACTCCTTTATAATCACCCAGTTACGTTGTGACGTTTGGTAGTACCCAAAGTGTTCCTCCGGTAAACGGGAGTTGCATAATTCTCATAGTTACGGAACATGTATAAGTCATGAAGAAAGCAATAGCAGAATACTAAACGATCAAGTGCTAAGCTAACGGGATGGGTCTTGTCAATCACATCATTCTCCTAATGATGTGATCCCATTAATCAAATGACAACACATGTCTATGGTTAGGAAAACATAACCATCTTTGATTAATGAGCTAGTCAAGTAGAGGCATACTAGTGATGATCTGTTTGTCTATGTATTCACACATGTATCATGTTTCCGGTTAATACAATTTTAGCATGAATAATAAACATTTATCATGATATGAGGAAATAAATAATAACTTTATTATTGCCTCTAGGGCATATTTCCTTCAGGCACCACGAGCAGAACTGCGTGGCACATGGGGTACTACGGCGAGGAATTCGGGGCGGCGGCCCCGGAGGCGTATGTGCCCCACATGATGGATCAAGGGCACGCGCAGGAGGAAGACCATGACCAGTTCCTCGGCCCAGGCTGGGGAGAAGAAGCACCCAGGGCTGAGCTCTTTCAGGAGCCCAGGGAAGGCCTCATCGACCGCGCTGGAGGCAGCGACTATTGGGTACCGCTAATCCCTCAGGAACAGGCATACGCTAACCATGGATCACAGGAGGTACAGGTCGTCGCAGTGGGTGGGTGCCCCAATCCAGCAGCTCCCCACCCCTCAGGAGGAGGGCACCGGGGGATGCAGGAGAGGGGCCGAGGTCCGGCCTCGCCCATGCGGCGCTCGGAGCAAGGCGTCCTTAGGAGGTAGGCCCTCTGCTGGGGAGGTGCCCCAAGGCCTACCCCCGGCAGAGGACCCGTGGTCGTCGGGGGAACCGCTGGCGACCACTCTATCCCATCGGCGGCGTCCTCGCTCTCCGACCGTTGTCGATGGCAATAGAGTGTGGCGCAAGGCAGAGCCCTCGTCCGGCGATATGAAGCAAGGCCGGTACCTGTGAAGAAGGCCCAGTGCCTGTGAAGCTCGCCGCCCCGTGACACTCTCATGTAATAATGAGTGGGGCTGTACACGCCCCGGAGTCTCTGGAGAGCCGCCCTCGGGCCTCGGGGGCTCCCGCCCACGCCTAGTGGGAGCACTTAGCTCCACGCTGGTGAGAAGACGTCGAAGACTAGACTAGGTGCCGGACGCGACTTTTTCTGCTTTTCTTGCTTTTCCCTTGGTTGTCGCTTTTTGGATTTAAGTTGGATTTGAGCTTGAAACTTGCGTGTGTTCGGGGAAGGGGTGTTTAGTCTCGTTCGAGCAATCTCTTGCGTTGTGGTTACCGCTTTGTGTCCGTCCAGCTTCAGCTGCCTCCCCTCGCGAGCCCCTCGCGAGCCGGGCCAGGCCCAGCATGTACGCAGCCCAGACTGCCGTCGGCATGCCCTCTCAGGAGGTTCTCCTTGCAGGTTCAATAGGCTCGTTCAGGAGACACTCAGGACACCACGGCCCTTCACAGGCTAGCTTAGAGCCCACGCGGGTCGAAGGTAAACAAGCCAGTCGGCTCGCCATGAACCAGCCGCTTGGCGCAGGCACACGGGTGATATCATGTCTACAAATACGCTAACTGCAAGTTTTTACACGAGGGGCTCCCCCTCCCAAAATGCTCTTACAACCTGCTGGGCCAAGCCCGAACTCTCTCTGTGCAGGGTAAAAGCAGGAACAGCACACGATCAATCGGATAAATCCCCCAATGCATCCTCGGGGACACCTCCGGAGTCGCCACTGGCGTTGTTGGCCTCGCCGTCTCCTTCTATGTCGCCGCCATCAGCACCTGGGCCATTCACCACTCCGCCCTCATTAGCACCTGGGCCATTCACCACTCCGCCCTCACCAGCACCTGGGCCATTCACCACTCCGCCCTCATCAGCAGCTATGACCACACCATCGTCATCAGTGGTGAAGGCCCTAACAAGGGCGTCCACGTTGTCTTCCACCCAATTCGCCAGATTGTCCCGGATTGCCAGGGGTACCGGTGCGATGGCGGCATCGAATTCTAAGTGGGGGTCCATGTTCTGAAGATGACTGAAGACGCGAGAAAAAGCAAGCCCAAGTAGGGCACGACTCCTCTCCTCCACCAACCTGTCGGCCCTGCCCGAACGAGCCTCCAGCTGTGTCACCACGTCGGTGAAGAACTGAAGGTTACCAGCATAGTTAACCACACGAGGCTCCCCAACGGCTGCCTCGCAGATGATGCCCAAGGCCGTGTTGGCTCTTTCCCGGAGCTCACGGAGCATGGGGCTGTGCACGTGCTCCAAATGATACCTGGCGATCTCGCCCTTGTTTACGCCAGAACGGCCTCAGCCGCGTCCACCCTTTGATGGAGAAGAAGCACCTCGGCGCGGGAGGAAGCCAGTTCCGCCTGTGCCTCACCAAGGGCGGCCCCGGCAGCATCCGCACGCTGCATCACTTCATCCAGCTTGGCCTTCAGTGCGGCGGTCCTGCCCTCTGCTTCGACCTTGATCAATTCCAGCCTTTCCTCAAACTCGCGCTCGAGGTTCGAGCGGGCTGCCGCCACCCGGCGATCAACCTCTTCTGAGGCTCGGGCTTCCCTCGCGGCAACATCATCCTTCGCCTGCGCCACCAGGCGCTCCCTCGTCTCCAATCGCTCGAGTTCCAGGGTGCGCTCGGTGGCCTCCAGCGTCAGTGACTCCTCACGTTTCTGAAGCTCTGCCCGATCGACCGAGCCCCCCTTCATGTACGCAAGGGCCGCCTCACGCAACTCCACCTGTTGCTCCAGGGAGCTACTCCAGGCCCGGAGCTCCCACGCCCGCTCTTCTGCGGCCCTGCGCCGTTGGTTGGCCTCCTGAGCCTCCTCGACGGCCCGGGAGCAGGCCTCCCAAGAAGCTGCCAGCGACGCCTCGACCTTCTCATTGTGGAGGTCATGCTGGTGGCACGCAAGGGCAATGGCCACCTTCAGCTTGCGCCTCTCCTCAGCTAGGCGCAGGCCCTCGGCCTCAAGATGCGCGTCCTCGTTAGCGAGCTCTGCACCAAGCTAGCTCACTGCGTCAGCCACCCTCCGGAGGAACCCTTGGCGGAGGGCGCGGCGCTCCCGGGTGCGCTCGAGCAAGTCTTCCGCGTCATCCTCTGCCCCAGGCGCGCGCGGAGGACCATGGACCAGCACTCCCCCCTGGGCAGGGGGCTGGGGGCTGGCACCCTCGCAATGGCCGGACGCGCCTCGCCAGAAGCCTGGCCCAGAGCCAGTTCATCCTCCGAGGAATAACGCAAGGCCGACCTTAGCCAGTCGCCGTCCATGACCAATCGAGGAACCCAGGGCAGGCTGGTTATGCCCCGGGAGGGCTCGCGAAGGATGGTCACGAGGTGCGCAAAGTCAGGACGCATCACAGGATGGCCCACCTCTACAACCGGCCTCACCACAAGGGAAGTACTGGAGCTTGGGGCGCTTGGGGAAGGAGGAGAGGGCGAGGCCAGGAGGGATGGCTCCTCAGCCATCTCCGTGAACTCGGCAGGAAGGGCCCTGCAGGACAATGAATAGCTAAAGTAGCAGGAAAGTAAGGAACTGAGAAAGGGAAAGGCTTACTCATCAGTGGCGAAGTACTTCCTGCGCTTCAATAGGCGGCAAGGGTAATCGTCACCCAAGGCCTCCCTTCTCAAGTCCACGCGGAAGCGGCCCAGGAGCTCGGCGCAGGGGTCAGCCTGCGACGAGGAAGAAGCGCCAAAGTGACCGACGTCAAGGACATCGTCCTGGCGCGCGCCGCCAGACGCCGCACCAAGAAGGATGACTGGGGCCTCAGGGGCCTCTGCCGCGGGAGCCGCGGGCCGCAGCTCAACACCTTCAGCCGCCGCAGGGCAGGCCTCAGGAGCTGCCACCTCAGGAGTGCCGCATGGAGTCATCATCCTGGCGGTGGCCCTCTCAGCCCCCGGTGTCCCTTGCCTCCCAGCTCCACCACTCGAGGAAGGGCCGTCACGGGCAACCGGAAGGGCAACCACCACAACTGGGTTCTCACGAGGTCCCACGAGGCCAGCGGGGCGCAGCCCCGATTCGTCGAAGCTGGGCATTTGCTTCACAAAATCACCCCTGTTTGAGCAAAGGTACAGCAGGGCGCCCCCATGCCGGATGCTGCCAGGGGAAGGGTCCCCAGTTAGGATCATGAGAACCTTCCTCAAGACTTCAGCGCCGATCTTCCTCCCGAGCCTCATGCGGTCTTCACGCCCCTGAAGGACCACATCCGCGGAATGGCGCCGAGAGGGCAATGCGACATAGGAGGAACTCCTTCACCACCTTGGGTGCCGCCACACCGAAGCGCCTCAAGTTATGAAGCGATGCCAAACGAAGACGAGCCGGGGGCTCGTGAGCGTCTCCTGGCCCCAGCCCGAATTGGGGATAGCGGGCAAGGTTAGCTCCGAAAGCAGGGGGCTGGGCACCCCGGCATCCACGTATAGCCATCGCTCACGGAACCCAGTCGCAGGCGGAGGAAGGCTGAAATCGATTCCCGAAGCCGCTGTTTCTGGTGCGGCAAGGAAGCTCACACACCCCGAGCATTGGGTGGGGTCGCTGAGACGCAAAGAGAAGAAGTGGTGCAGCAAGGCAACTGAAGGAGGAATGCCCATCATCGCCTCGCAGACAAAAGCAAAAATGGCAAGAAGGGTAATGGTTTCGGGACCCAAATGCATCATGTGGATCTGGTAATGGGAAAGCACAGCGTTGAAGAAATCAGAAAAGGGGGAAACCAATCCCGCAAATAGGGTGTCGGCAAAGTACCGGACCTCGGTGACTGTTCTGTCAATGGAGAAGTGAGACGCGGGCCAGACCGTCGTCCTCCCGCACTCGTTGAAGATGGTGGCGATGGCAGAACTGACCTTGTTCGAGCCTTCCCGGTTGAGTATGATCGACCGGTCGACAGCAGGAGCCGTCGACGGCGACGGTCGGGCAAGGGCGCAGGCTTTTGCCCTTTCCCCTTCTTCTTCGGAGCCATGGCGACAGGAAGGGGGAGGATTCGAGATTGTATTGGAAGCGGAGACTGGAGCTCGAGAGAAGGAAGGGCAGGAGGTGCACGCGCGGCGAGAAGAGGGGCGACTGTGTGCAACCGCGAGTCCGCCTAGCTGGGCGCAAAATAAGCAAGCGTGGGGGAATAGGGACGCCCACGCCCAATCAACCGCCACGCGGCGCCCAAGGCCGCAGGCTGATGGGACCCGCGGCGCTTCACACTTGCCCCTTCGCTTCACTGCTAAGCCAAGTCCAGGCGCGCCTTGGGCCCGGGGGCTACTGTCGGCATTCTGGGAATGGGGGTACCCAGACTTGCCTGTCTTTGGCCTGCAGCGTGGCTCAAGGAGTGGCCCAGTACGGCTCATCTTTATCAACACATGCTCAAGACCCTCGCGAGGGGCCAAGCCTCGCGGGGCGGACGACAGGAGGCTTCCTCAGGCACAGCCTCGTCAGGCTGGCTCGCGAGGAGGCGGAGATATTAAGGTGGGGTACCTCACGAGGTGCCCATGATGCAAGCCATGACGACCCAGGCCAGGCGGGCGCCGGTCTGCACAGAGTCCTTGTTTCCTCTTTGGTGCAAAGGGGGCAAGACCAGGCAAGAGTATCAAGCAAAGGCAACTATTTTGGTGCAACAAGACCAAGACCAGCAGGATGGCAGAATGGAGGTCATCATGGAGCCCAAGCCGGAGTCATCGTCAGGGCCTTTGGCAGGTGAGGACCAACTTTAGTTAGGATAAGTGTACTAGATGTTCCCCTTCAAAATGGCCAACTGTTGGCGCCCCTCCCGCTCAATATTTGGGAAGAGGCCCAGGGCCTCCGCTTATAAATAGGACTAGCCACCCACAGGGTAGAGGTAGAGAGAGAACAAGGAGAGAAAGACATCGAGAGAACAAGGAGAGAAATACAGAGAGAGAACAAGGAGAGAAAGACATCGAAGGAATAAGGATAGAGAGACTAAGATAAAGAGAGAAGCGACTGAACTCCCACTAGCAGTTCATCGCACCAGCCAAGAACAGACCCTCGCGAGGCTGTTCTTCCTTGTACTGTTCATCATCAGCCCCGGAGGCAATCCACACACCACACACTGGAGTAGGGTGTTACACCACAATGGTGGCCCGAACCAGTATAAAACTTGCGTCCTTTGTGTTGTTCTTCGTGTAGTTTAGATCCTTGCGAGGCGACGAGACACGGGTAGGCAGTAGGTGTGATCTCTGCGCGCACCCCAATGTTCGAACCTTAAGGGTATGCCGAAACCTGAAATCTGACATGAATCACCGGCGCCGACGGGCTGTACTTCTTAACAACATCTTTTCCGAAGAGGCATTTAATGCTTTCAATTCGGGAGATGCATACATCCGAGCTGCTCAAGGCGGGCTTGCCCGAGCGACGGACTAGTATGCCAAAGATATACGGGTAAGAAAATTTAATAAGCATGTATAGCAGTAGCCCCTGAGACTTGAAACGGTTGGAACAACTATTTTAAGGATCAATTTATGTGCATGTCCTTGTAGATAAGAATTTCCAATTGTCTCGGGAGCTGGAGCAGTGCAAGACCCAGCTGAGGGCCACGGTTGCCAAGTTAGAGGAATCCCAGAAGGCCTCATCTGGTAACATTTGTCTTAATTGTACGGAAATGTACCAATTGGTAAGTGGCTTGTATTATAAGTCTAACAGAAAATTCTGTAGACAATCCCGGGGTGAATCCGGAGGTCGTGAGAGATAACGAGTCGCATCTCCAACGACAGCTAAAAGCTAGCGAGCGTGTTCTTACGCAAGTTAGGAAGGAGAAGAACAATCTTCAAGATGCCAATGTATGACTGGGGGTCAAATTAAAAGATGTTCGCGCTCAGCTGGCGGACTCCGTGAAGGAGAACAAATGGCTTCGTCGCGACATTTATGGTAAGTGCCTAGGCGAACTTTAGTACAGCTCGGCAAGGAAGCATATTGAAAGAATTATTATTTGTAGGTATGTTGACGGGCCGCCCTGAAGAGGAGATGCCCGCGTCTGCAGGCGATTTGCTGCAAGACCTCTCATAGCTGCACGAGCGAGCTCGGCAAGTGATGCAGGGCATTGCTCAGGCCTTGTGGCCATTAGGCTTCCTGCCGAAGGGCATGGGGGAGCTCGTGGATATGCTCCAAGGAGCACGGCGGCGCTTCCGATTGTGGAAGATGTCAGCCTGCCGACAAGGTGCAAGAGAAGCCTGGGCTATGGTGAAGACGCGCTACACCAAGCTTGACCCTAACCATATGGTCAAGTCGATCGGGGCCGATGGGCAAGAAATTCCGTGAGTCGGTGTATGACCAGTAGCGTTAGCAAGAAAGTATTCCCAACAGGATTGTAAGCTAGATAGCCTGTTGGATGGTATAGAGGAGGAATATAGTCACCCAAGTGATTGTGTAATTCAATGGACATATGTAGTGCCTAGCCGGATTAAAATCATTTGTCATGGCGGACCTTGCTTCAAGCCCCCGGATCCGACGGTCAGGGGTGTATCCGAATACCCGCCGCTTATACGTAATCGGGATATGCGTGGAAACTAGGCGTAGGGGTCATAAGTGCTTGAATGCATAAGTACCCAACTAGTTATGTTATATTACATGGATAGTAAGAAACATCTTCCAGGGAGAATAGTTCCGTTAGGGGTTCCTTTCCCTGGGTACGAATGCAACGATGTACATGTCCGGACTGCGAACAGGGACGCAGGATACAAAAACTTCTGGGGATTCATATTGTAGTAAACGAAAAACATCTTTTGTTCACTAACCGAATATTCCCTTAAGAACGCTAGCTTTCGGCTTCACCACCGAGGTACACATCCGCTGAACCGACAAGAATAATCGCAGAGGTGTCCCCTTATGCCCTAGCCGAATTAACGGGAACGTAGGGCATAAACACAAGAGCCAGGCAACCCAGCATGGCCACATCTTAAGTCATATCGATGCATATAATGGTGAAAAAAGGGCACATATGGAAAAAGAATGCATATGTGATAGGCAAGAAGCCATGAAAGCAATTATATTTAGCTTCCGTATAGGAAGCCCCCATGTATAGCTTACACACATAGTGCGGCCGGAGTGATCCAAGCATCCGCACTATATTGAGTACTTTGTGTGAAGAAGGAAAAAGGTCGAGAAAGGAAAAGCGGGGAACATAATTGAAAAGGAGGGGGTAAGGAGACGAACACTGGGTTCGGCGCTAGGCTTAGAATCTCCGGAGTCTGGCCGCGTTCCATGGGTTTGGCTCGAGTCTGTTATCGGATGCATTACGTAGGCGATATGCTCCTCCGGTGAGAACTTTATCGATAACGAAGGGACCCTCCCACTTAGGTTTGAGATTGTCCTTCTTCTTCTCTGGTAGGCGTAGAATGAGTTCGCCAATATTATAAGTTTTGGCCCGCACTTCTCTGCTTGGGTACCATCGAGCCTGCTACTGATAAAATGCGGAACAACCTTTTGTGTCGACGCGCTCCTCCTCCAGGGCATCTAAGTTATCCTGCCGATCCAACTCGGCTTCCTTCTCTTCGTACATGCGCACGCGAGGCGAATCATGTATTATGTTGCAGGGTAGTACTGCTTCTACGCTGTACACCATAAAAACTGGTGTATATCCGGTGGTGCGATTCGGCGTGGTCCGCAGCCCCCAGAGTACGGAGTCGAGCTCCTCGACCTAGTGCGTGTCCGATTCTATCAAGGATCGCACTAGTCTGGGTTTGATGCCGCTCATGATGAGACCGTTTGCACGTTCGACCTGGCCGTTTGTTTGGGGATGGTAGACGGAGGTGTAATCGAGCTTAATGACCATGTTGCCGCACCAAGTTTTCATTTCATCGGCTGTGAAGTTTGAGCCATTATCAATGATGCTGCTGTGGAGGACGCCGTATCGGTGTACAACCCCGGATATGAAGTCTATCACTGGCCCGGATTCGGCCGTTTTGACTGGTTTAGCTTCTATCCATTTGGTGAACTTGTCCACCATGACCAATAAGTATTTTTTCTTATGGCTTCCCCCTTTAAGGGGTCCGACCATATCCAGCCCCTAGACCGCGAAGGGCCAAGTAATGGGGATTGTTTGGATAGCGGTAGGGGGCATATGACTCTGATTGGCAAAGAGCTGGCAACCGACGGAGTGTTGGACCAGGTCATGTGCGTCTGCTCGGGCTGTCGGCCCGTACAAGCCTGTACGGAAGGCCTTGCTGACAAGTGCTCGAGCCGCGGCATGGTGCCCGCCCAGTCCGGCATGGATTTCAGCCAATAGCTGCCACCCTTCCTCTTCGAAGATGCATCTTTGGAGTACTCCGGTCACGCTCTTCTTATAGAGTTCTCCCTCATGTACTTTGTAGGCCTTGGAATGCCGCACAATACAACGTGCTTCATTTTGGTCCACGAGGAGCTCCTGCCTATTTAGGTAGGCCAAGAAAGGCTCGGTCCACGAGGCGATTACAGCCATGATTTCGTGGGCCGAAGATGTTATTTCGGTGGCGGAGCCGCCGATTACGTGTGATGGTTCGGAATCTGGGGGTGTATTCGGATCCGTGCTAGTGTTGCCGGACTCCCCTTCCCATACCACAGATGGCTTGAACAGCCTTTCCTGGAATATGTTCAGTGGGACAGGGTCGCGTTTAGCGCCGATGCGGGTGAGGACATCCGCGCTTGATTGTTTTCTCAAGCCACATGGTGGAATTCAAGCCCCTCGAACCGAGCTGACATTTTGAGGACGGCATTACGGTAGGCCGCCATTTTCGGATCCTTGGCATCAAAGTCTCTGTTTATTTGTGATATTGCAAGGTTTGAATCCCCGCGCACCTCCAGGCGTTGAATGCCCATAGAGACTGCAATTCGAAGACCGTGCAACTGAGCCTCATATTCGGCTGCGTTGTTGGAGTCTGTGTATAATATTTGGAGTACGTATTGGACCGTGTCTCCGATGGGAGACGTCAGGACTACACCTGCTCCTAGTCCGGCCAGCATTTTAGAGCCGTCGAAGTGCATGATCCAGTTAGAGTACGCGCCGTACTCTTTAGGGAGTTCGGCTTCTGTCTATTCGGCGACAAAGTCAGCCAGTACTTGCAACTTGATGGCCCGCCGTGGTTTGTATGTTATGTCGAACGGAAGGAGCTCGATGGCCCATTTAGCAATCCGGCCCGTAGTGTTGCGGTTATTTATTATGTCGTTGAGTGGTACTTCGGAGGCCATCGTAATTGCACAGTCTTGAAAGTAGTGTCGTAGCTTCCGGGATGCCATGCAAACCGCGTATGCTATCTTTTGATAGTGTGGGTATCGGGATTTGCATGGGGTGAGGACTGTGGATACATAATATACCGGCTTCTGGAGCGGGAATCTATATCCGTCAGCCTCTCGTTCGACGACGAGCACTGCGCTTACAACTTGATGTGTTGCAGCTATGTACAGCAGCATAGGTTCGCCAATATTTGGCACTGTTAGGTCTGGATTACTGGCCAATAAGGTCTTTATTTCGTCCAGTCTGGCCGTGGCTGCATCCGTCCACATGAAGTGTTCGGTGCACCGAAGGAGGCGGTAAAGAGGTAATGCCTTTTCTCCTAACCGAGAGATAAAGCGGCTTAAGGCAGCCACGCATCCAGCTAGTTTCTGGATATTCTTGAGGTCTGTTGGGATAGCCAACTGCGACAGAGCTCGAATTTTTGCCGGATTCGCCACAATTCCTCTATTGGAAACAATGAAGCCGAGCAGCTTCCCAGAGGGCACGCCGAAAACACATTTTTTCGGGTTTAGCTTGATGTCGTATGTTCGGAGGTTATCGAACATAAGCCTTAAGTCATCTATTAGGGTTTCGATGAGTCTTGTTTTTATGACCACGTCGTCCACATATGCCTCCACTATCTTGCCGATTTGCTTTTCCAGGCATGTTTGAATCATGCGTTGATAGGTTGCGCCGGCATTTTTAAGCCCGAAAGGCATAGTGTTGATGCAGAAAGGACCATATGGCATTATGAAAGCCGTTGTAGCTTAGTCGGACTCTGCCATCTTTATTTGATGGTATCCAGAGTATGCGTCGAGGAAACACACTGAGTCGTGTCCTGCGGTGGCGTCGATGATTTGGTCGATGCGAGGGAGGGGAAAGGGATCCTTGGGGCAAGCCTTGTTGAGGTCTTTGAAGTCGACACATAGGCGCCAGGATTTGTCCTTCTTTGGTACCATTACCAGATTTGACAGCCAATCCGAATGCTTGATATCTCTAATGAATCCGGCCTCGAGTAGCTTGGCTAGCTCTTCCCCATGGCTTGTCGTTTGGGATCTGAAAAGCGCCTTAGAGTTTGTTTGACAGGCTTGTATCCTTTTAGTATATTGAGGCTGTGTTCGGCCAGTCTGCGTGGGATGCCCGGCATGTCCGAGGGGTGCCGTCCCAATTCTTGCGTACGAAGTCTCGCAGTGCAGCGTCCATTGTGGGGCTCAACTGTGTCCCGATGGAAGCTGTATTCGTGGGGTCCGTTGGATGGACCTAGAATTTGACTATCTCGTCTGCGGGTTTAAATGAGGTAGACTTGGGTCGCTTGTCGAGTATCACATCGTCCCTGTCCACGGTGGCACGCAGCGTTGTTAGTTCTTCAGCTGCTAGAGCTTCGGATAATGCTTCCAGGGCTAGTGCTACGGTTTTGTTTTTGGCGCGAAGTGTGACGTTCGGATCACTGGCTAGAGTGATGATTCCATTGGGCCCGGGCATTTTAAGCTTCATGTACCCGTAATGCGGTATAGCTTGAAAGCTTGTGAACGCGTCCCGCCCTAAAAGGGCGTGGTATCCGCTGCTAAAAGGAGCCACTTGGAATGTGACTTCTTCGGACCTGTAATTCTCCGGAGTGCCAAATACCACATCAAGTGTGATTTTTCCCGCACACCGTGCTTCCCGGCTAGGGATGATTCCCCTGAAGGTTGTGCCGCTTTGCTCAATGCGGCTTTTATCAATTTCCATCTTGTTGAGTGTTTCTTCATAGATCAAGTTTAATCCGCTTCTGCCGTCCATGAGTACTTTAGTGAGTCGAAAGCCGTACACGATTGGGCCAAGGACCAAAGCTGCTGGTGCCCGGACTGTCTGGAATTGAGGTTCATCACTGGCACTGAAAGTTATAGCAGTGTCATTCCATGGATTTATTTTTGCCACATGGCAAGTTTCAGCGAAATTTCGATGAGCTCGCTTGCGCCTATTGCTTGAGGCAAAATTCTCGAAGACTGTTAGTACCGTATTGTTTTCTTTGGTGGGATGTTGTTCTGCTTTATGACTTACAAGAAGATCCTCGCCACTTTTTGCTACCTGCCGGAGTATCCAACATGCTCTAAGGCTATGTGTTGGTGTAGTGTCCGGCGTGCTGTGGAGTTTACATGGCCCATTGAGCCATTCTTCCAATACAGTTTCGTGCCCTGGGGTGGGCTTTGGTTTCTTGGTGATTGGATCGGCTGACTTACGAGAGTTCGCCCGTTTAGTTCGGACAAAGGTTTTAGTGAGAGCCGGACTATCCCAAAATTCTTCTTGGGTTTTCCAGGTGCTCTCCGTCGCACAGTACTTCTGTACTATGGCTGCTAAGTCAGCAAAGTGTGCTATGTCACGGCGTCTTATAGCATTAAGGATCCCTTTGTTGGTCCAGTTTTTGCAGAAAAGTGAGATTGCGTCTTCCTCACAACAGTCCTTTACCTTGTTTAGCACAAGGAGGAACCTGGCCCAATAGCGATGTACTGTCTCTTGGGGCTCTTGTATGATATGGGAGAGGCGGTTTAAGTCCGGGTGGGTGGGTGTAGCTGAATCTGGATTCTGATCCGATCTAACGCCCAGGGGTAGAGGAGCCTCCGGCCTTGAAAGCTCGGGATCCGGAGTGCTGCCCGATTTTTCTGGCCCGATACCCGATTCTAAATCTGGGGTCTGGGTCATGTTTTCCTGCGAGCGGGTATCCGACTTAGAGAGCTCGGTAGTCCGGACATAATTCGTCCTCAAAATAGAGGGATAATCCATATGCGGCTCCTCCACTACCGCTATCTTGTGGGTGACCGGTGGGGATTTAATATCCCTTTGGTCGGGTTTAAGCCCGACCCGATCATAGTCTGTAGCGACTCCCAAAGCGGATATGCGATCCAAGAGCTCATTGAAGGAGGAGAGCTCTATTGGATTCATCTGTTCGGCGAGTTCCGAATTGATGTGGAGGCTATTTTTGATGACTTGAGAGGTCATCGTTGGCGCGGAAGCCGATCAGGCGGCCATGACGAAGCCGCCTAACTGGAGAGTGTGGCCTACTACCAGTGCTCCCCCAGAGGTGATGTTGTCCTTGACAACGAGACGGGCCATCGAGCCTCACAGCGACGACACAGAGGAACTCTCAATGAAAGCACCAATGTCGGTGTCAAAACCGGCGGATCTCGGGTAGGGGGTCCCAATCTGGGCATCTAAGGCTGATGGTAACAGGAGGCAAGGGACACGATGTTTTACACAAGTTCGGGCCCTCTCGATGGAGGTAAAACCCTACTTCCTGGTTGATTGATATTGATGATATGGGTATTACAAGAGTTGATCTACCACGAGATCGTAGAGGCTAAACCCTAGAAGCTAGCCTATGATGATTATCATTGTGATCGTCCCTCTAAGGACTAAACCCTCCGGTTTATATAGACACTGAAGGGGGCTAGGGTTTACATGGAGTCGGTTACAAAGAAGGAAATATAATATCCAGATCACCAAGCTTGTCTTCCACGCAAAGGAGAGTCCCATCCAGACACGAGACGAAGTCTTGAGTCTTGTATCTTCACGGTCCAATAGTCCAGCCAAAGTATATAGTCCGGCTGTCCGGATACCCCCTAATCCAGGACTCCCTCAGCCCCCTAACTTGTTCTCGACGCGAACCTCTCCTATAAATCCCCAAACCTCCAGAAAATAACCTAGATCGGGATTTTTGCTGCCGCAAGCCTCTATGTCCACGAAAAACCAATCGGGACAGGATCCATCACAGGTGGCCATCTTCATCGCCCCGGCGCTCTCCCTGACGAGGAGGGAGTAGTTCACCCTCAGGGCTAAGGGTATGTACCAGTAGCTACGTGTTTGATCTCTCTCTCTCTCTCTCTCGTGTTCTTGATTTGGCACGAGCTTGGTGTACCGCGAGCTTTGCTATTATAGTTGGATCATATGATGTTTCTCCCCTCTACTTTCTTGTAATGGATTGAGTTTTCCTTTGAAGTTATCTTATTGGATTGAGTCTTTAAGGATTTGAGAACAATTGATGTATGTCTTGCATGGGATACCCGTGGTGACAATGGGGTATTCTATTGATTCACTTGATGTATGTTTTGGTGATCAACTTGCGGGTTCCGTGACCTTGGGATTCTATGCATAGGGGTTGGCACACATTTTCGTCTTGACTCTCCGGTAGAAACTTTAGGGCACTCTATGAAGTTCTTTGTGTTAGTTTGAATAGATGAATCCGAGATTGTGTGATGTGATGTCTACTACACAACCTTCTTCTTGTAGACGTTGTTGGGCCTCCAAGTGCAGAGGTTTGTAAGACAGTAGCAAATTTCCCTCAAGTGGATGTCCTAAGGTTTATCAATCCGTGGGAGGCGTAGGATGAAGATGGTCTCTCTCAAACAACCCTGCAACCAAATAACAAAGAGTCTCTTGTATCCCCAACACACCCAATACAATGGTAAATTGTATAGGTGCACTAGTTCGGCGAAGAGATGGTGATACAAGTGCAATATGGATAGTAGATATAGGTTTTTGTAATCTGAAAATATAAAAACAGCAAGGTAACTAATGATAAAAGTAAGCGTAAATGGTATTGCAATGCTAGGAAACAAGGCATAGGGTTCATACTTTCACTAGTGCAAGTTCTCTCAACAATAATAACATAGATAGATCATATAACAATCCCTCAACATGCAACAAAGAGTCACTCCAAAGCCACTAATAGCGGAGAACAAACGAAGAGATCATGGTAGGGTACGAAACCACCTCAAAGTTATTCTTTCGGATCAATCTATTCAAGAGTTCGTACTAGAATAACACCTTAAGACACAAGTCAACCAAAACGCTAATGTCACCTAGATACTCCATTGTCACCTCAAGTATCCGTGGGCATGATTATACGATATGCATCACACAATCTCAGATTCACCTATTCAACCAACACAAAAGTACTTCAAAGAGTGCCCCAAAGTTTCTACCGGAGACTCAAGGCGAAAATTTGTGCCAACCCCTATGCAAAGGTTCATGGGCCGAACCCGCAAGTTGATCACCAATACATACATCAAGTGGATCACGTGATATCCCATTGTCACCACAGATAAGCACGGCAAGACATACATCAAGTGTTCTCAAATTATTAAAGACTCAATCCGACAAGATAACTTCAAAGGGAAAACTCAATCCATCACAAGAGAGTAGAGGGGGATAAACATCATAAGATCCAACTATAATAGCAAAGCTCGCGATATATCAAGATCGTGCGAAGTCAAGAACACGAGAGAGAGAGAGAGATCAAACACATAGCTACTAGTACATACCATCAGCCATGAGGGTGAACTACTCCCTCCTCGTCATGGATAGCGCCGGGATGATGAAGATGGCCAGCGGTGAGGGATCCCCCCTCCGGCAGGGTGCCGGAATGGGCTCTCGAGAGGGTTTTGGTGGCTACAGAGGCTTGCGATGGTGGAACTCCCTATCTATCTTCGTATCCGATGGTTTTAGGGTATATGGGAATATATAGGCGAAAGAAGTCGGTCGGGGGAGGCTCGAGGGGCCCATGAGACAGGGGGGCGTGCCCTTCTATCTCCTGGCCTCCTCGAATCTTCCCTGGCTTGTACTTCAAGTCTCCCGGATCATGTTCATTCCAAAAATCGCGCTCCCGAAGGTTTCATTCCGTTTGGACTCCGTTTGATATTCCTATTCTTCGAAACATTGAAATAGGCAAGAAGACAACAATATGGGCTGGGCCTCCGGTTAGTAGGTTAGTCCCAAAAATGATATAAAAGTGTAAAGTAAAGCCCATAAACATCCAAAACGGGTAACATAATAGCATGGAACAATCAAAAATTATAGATACGTTGGAGACGTATCAAGCATCCTGATACGTCTCCAACGTATCTATAATTTTTGATTGCTCCATGCTACTTTATCTACTGTTTTGGACTTTATTGGGCTTTATTTTCCACTTTTATATTATTTTTGGGACTAACCTATTAACCGGAGGCCCAACCCAGAATTGCTGTTTTTTTGCCTATTTCAGTATTTTGAAGAAACGGAATATCAAACGGAGTCCAAACGGAATGCAACCTTCGGGAACGTGATTTTCTCATCAGATAAGATCCAGGAGACTTGGACCCTCCGTCAAGAAAGCCACGAGGCGGTCACGAGGGTGGAGGGCGCGCCCTCCCCCCTGGGCGTGCCCCCTGCCTCGTGGGCCCCTCGAAGCTCCACCGACGTACTCCTTCCTCCTATATATACCTATGTATCCCCGTATGATCAGAACAGGAGCAAAAAAAACCTAATTCCACCGCCGCAACCTTCTATATCCACGAGATCCCATCTTGGGGCCTGTTCTGGAGCTCCGCCGGAGGGGGCATCCACCACGGAGGGCTTCTACATCAACACCATAGCCTCTCCAATGAAGTGTGAGTAGTTTACTTCAGACCTTCGGGTCCATAGCTAGGAGCTAGATGGCTTCTTCTCTCTTTTTGGATCTCAATACAATGTTCTCCCCCTCTCTCGTGGAGATCTATTCGATGTAATCTTCTTTTTGCGGTGTGTTTGTTGAGACCGATGAATTGTGGGTTTATGATCCAAGTTATCTATGGAAAATATTTGATTCTTCTCTGAAATCTTTTATGTATGATTGAGTTATCTTTGCAAGTCTCTTCGAATTATCCGTTTGGTTTGGCCAACTAGATTGGTAGTTCTTGCAATGGGAGAAGTGCATGGCTTTGGGTTCAATCTTGCGGTGTCCTTACTCAGTGACAGAAAGAGTTGCAAGGCACGTATTGTATTGTTGCCATCGAGGATAACAAGATGGGGTATTTATCATATTGCATGAATTTATTCCTCTACATCATGTCATCTTGATTAAGGCATTACTCTGTTTTTAACTTAATACTCTAGATGCATCTTTGGATAGCGGTCGATATTTGGAGTAATAGTAGTAGATGCGAATCGTTTCGATCTACTTGTCACAGGCGTGATGCCTATATACATGATCATTGCCTAGATATACTCATAACTATGCTCAATTCATCAATTACTCAACAGTAATTTGTTCACCCAGTAGAATACTTATGCTCTTGAGAGAAGCCACTAGTGAAACCTATGGTCCCGGGTCTATTCTCATCATATCAATCTATATCACTTTATTTACTTGCTTTGTTTTTACTTTGCCTTTACTTTTTACTTTGCATCTTTATATCAAAAATACCAAAATATTATCTCTATCAGATCTCACTCGTAAGTAACCGTGAAGGGATTGACAACCCCTAAGCGTTGGTTGCGAGTTGCTATCGTGTTGTGCAGGTGCACGAGGACTTGCGTGACCTCCTCTTGGATTGATACCTTGGTTCTCAAAACCGAGGGAAATACTTACGCCATCTGTGCTGCATCACCCCTCCTCTTCGGGAAAACCAACGCTAGCTCGAGACGTAGCAAGAAGGATTTCTGGCGCCGTTGCCGGGGAGGCTTACGCAAAAGTCAACATACCAAGTACCCATCACAATCCCTATCTCTCGCATTACATTATTTGCCATTTGCCTCTCGTTTTCCTCTCCCCCACTTCACCCTTGCCGTTTTATTCGCCTTCTCTTTCCCAATCTCCTCCTCTCTTTCCCGTTTGCCTTTTTCCCGTTGCCTTTCTATTTGCTTGTGTGTTGGATTACTTGTTGCCATGGCGCAAGATAATACCAAATTGTGTGATTTCTCGAATACCAATAATAATGATTTCCTTAGCACTCCGATTGCTCCTCTTAATAATAATGAGTCTTGTGAAATCAATACCGCTTTGCTGAATCTTGTCATGAAAGATCAATTCGCCGGCCTTCCTAGTGAAGATGCCGCTACTCATCTAAACAATTTTGTTTATTTGTGTGATATGCAAAAGAAGAAAGATACGGATAACAATATTGTCAAATTAAAGTTATTTCCGTTTTCACTTAGAGATCATGCTAAAGTTTGGTTTTCATCTTTGCCTAAAAATAGTATTGATTCTTGGAACAAGTGCAAAGATGCTTTTATCTCTAAGTATTTTCCTCCCGCTAAGATTATCACTCTTAGGAACGATATCATGAATTTTAAACAACTTGATCATGAGCATGTTGCCCAATCTTGGGAAAGAATGAAATTAATGCTTCGCAATTGTCCTACTCATGGTTTGAATTTATGGATGATCATACAAAATTTTTTATGCCGGATTGAATTTTGCTTCTAGAAATCTTTTAGATTCGGCCGCGGGAGGCACGTTTATGGAAATTACGTTAGGAGATGCTACAAAATTGCTTGATAATATTATGGTTAATTATTCCCAATGGCATACCGAAAGATCTTCTAGTAAAAAAGTGCATGCTATAGAAGAAATCAATGTTTTGAGTGAAAAGATGGATGAACTTATGAAGATGTTTGCTCCTAAAAATACTCTTGATCCTAATGATATGCCTTTATCTACCTTGCTTGGAAAATAATGAATCTATGGATGTGAATTTTGTTGGTAGGAATAGTTTTGGTAACAACGCTTATAGAGGGAATTTTAATCCTAGGCCTTTTCCTAGCAATCCTTCTAACAATTATGGAAATTCCTAGAACAACTCTTATGGAAATTTTAATAAAATGCCCTCTGATTTTGAGAGTAGTGTTAAAGAGTTTATGAATTCCCAAAAGAATTTTAATGCTTTGCTTGAAGAGAGATTGCTTAAAGTTGATGATTTGGCTAGGAACGTTGATAGAATTTCTCTTGAAATTGATTCTTTAAAGCTTAGATCTACTCCTCCTAAGCATGATATCAATGAGTCTCTCAAAGCCATGAGAATTTCCATTGATGAGTGCAAAGAAAGAACCGCTAGGATGCGTGCTTCCAAAGATGCCTTTATTAAAGCATGTTCTTCTAATCCCTATGAAAATCAAGATGAAGGTCTAAAAGTTATTGATGTGTCCCCCATTAAATCTTTGTTTTGCAATATGAATCTTGATGAATCTGAATATGATCTTCCCTTACCTAGAAGGCGTTCTAAGAATTCTGAGTTTCTAGATCTTGATGATGAAATTGATGAAAGTAGGATTGAAATAAATAGAAACTGTGATGTTGCTAAACCTACTATTTTGGATCTCAAGGAATTTAATTATGAAAATTGCTCTTTGATTGGTTGTATTTCCTTGTTGCAATCCGTCTTAAATTCTCCTCATGCTTATAGTCAAAATAAGGCCTTTACCGAACACATTGTTGATGCCTTGATGCAATCCTATGAAGAAAAGCTTGAGTTGAAAGTTTCCATCCCTAGAAAACTCCATGATGAGTGGGAACCTACCATTAAAATTAAAATTAAAGATTTTGAGTTTCATGCTTTATGTGATTTGGGTGCTACTGTCTCTACTATTCCCAAAACTTTATGTGATTTGCTAGATTTCTGTGATTTTGATGATTCCTCTCTAAACTTGCATCTTACGGATTCCACTATTAAAAAGCCTATGGGAAGAATTAATGATGTTCTTATTGTTGCAAATAGGAATTATGTGCCCGTAGATTTTATCGTTCTTGATATAGATTGCAATCCTTCATGTCCTATTATTCTTGGTAGACCTTTCCTTAGAACGATTGGTGCAATTATTGATAAGAAGGAAGGGAATATTAGATTCCAATTTCCCTTAAAGAAGGGTATGTAACACTTCCCTAGAAAGAAAATAAAATTACCACATGAATCTATCATGAGAGCCACTTATGGATTGCCTACCAAAGATGGCAATACCTAGATCTATCCTTGCTTTTATGCCTAGCTAGGGGCGTTAAACGATAGCGCTTGTTGGGAGACAACCCAATTTTATTTTGTGTTTTTTGTTTTTGGTTATGTTTAGGAATAAATAATCCATCTACCTTGTAACACCCCGAGAATCATGCTACAGTAATCCCCTCTAAATGATGCCTTGTCATCATTGTTACTGTTGCTAATCTCACTTTGATTCTATTCCAGTCCAAATCTCAATTTCAAATTAAAGTCAAAATTCTAAATTTCTCAAACATGAAAACTAAAATATGCATCATGTGGCAAATATCCTTTTGACAATATTGGTGGTGAACCAACATTTTTGAAAAGTGTTTAAATGCCCTAAGCTAATTAAAACAATGGTTAAAACATTATTTAAATGCCTTTTTTGTTTTATAAAAATGCTAAGCTAATTTATTTAACTACCAAACTAATTGTGGCAGTATTCTACATTATAATAATAATTTAGGTTCAAGCTTTGTATTTTATAAAACTATTTTGCCCTTTGATTTTTAAAAGAAAACAAAGAAGTTTAAAGAAAAAGGAAAAGGCCCCCCTCAAGCTGGGCCGTGGCCCGACACACTGTGTCCCCATGGGCCTCGGCCCACCTCAACCACCGGCCCAGCTCCCTCAGACCGCGCCCTTCCTGTTTCCCGGTAAGGCCACTCTAGGGCGCCGTCCCCCCGGACCCGCCTCGCCGGCGGCGTCAGGCGAGGATAAGGCTTGCGCCGCCCCGACGCCTCGGCCCCCTCGCCTCCCACTCGCCCACTTGCCACTCTCCCTCCCTCTCCCTCGCTCGCTCCGCCCCCTCTCCTCCAGATCCGTGGCAGCGCCCTCGCCGCCAAATCCTTCCATCGTTATCGCTGCCACCGCGACCTCGCCGCCACGACCTTGTCGGTGACCTCCGCCATCGCCCTCTCCATCGACCGATGGCCTCGGTGGGGATGGGGAGCACTGCGTCGGATCCTTCTTCCTCCTCCGCGGGTCGTCGGACGCCGTCGTCGTCGGTTCGAGCTCCCTCTGCGCTCCCGTTCACTCACGGGGCCTCCTTGCGCCCGCACGGTGAGCACCGCATGTCCTCCCCCTGCCTTCCCCTCGTTCTGCTGCGCATAACGTCGCCGCCATGGACGACCGAGCTCAGCTCCGCTGTGCCGCTCATCGTCGTTGCTTCCATCGATGCCATGGCCGTCCGAGCACACCACCGTGCTCGGGGCACTCGAGAGGTGCGGCCTAACGCTTTAGATCGCTTGTGAGCGCGCTAGTTCTTCGTTTTCGCCGAGCTACCATAGACCACCGCCGCCGGCGACCTTGCAGCTCCCTGTTCCGGCCATCTCCGGTCGGTCCAGTGGCACCACTCGACGCGCGACAGCGTCAGCGTTCGAACGCAAGTGAAAACGCGTGAATTGGTGTTCTGGAGCGAAGATCCGTGCCTCTCCGGCGGACTCGCCGCCGCGGAGAGCTCGCCGGCGCAACTCCGGCACCGGCCGCCGACGTGGCCGACACAGGGCCACCGAATTGCCGCTAACAGGCCCCACGGGCCCCGATTGACGGGTTGACCCAATCGGCTGCCGATCGGGCAACCCAGCCACTAACGTGTGGGCCCCACCACTTAATTAAGCTAATTAAAATGTTTTTAGTTAAAAGTAATTAGTAATCTAATCTGCCACTGCCATAAGGGGCCCAGCTGTTAATTTAACCTCTTTTAGTTAGTTTAAAGTTCTGTTAGTCCACTGTCTATGACAGGTGGGACCCACTGGTCAGTTTGACCAGTCAGCCAGTTTGTTGACCTGCTGATGTCATGTCGACACTCACGACGTCATAATTCATTTTCTGTTAATATAAATAAATCCAGAAAATGGTTTAATCTTTGTAAATTAATAGAAATTAAACCGTAACTCGGATGAAAATGTTTTCTACATGAAAGTTGCTCAGAACGACGAGACGAATCCGAATATGCGGTCCGTTCATCTGTCAGATGCCTCTAACTATCTGAACATGGAACTTTCCCTCTCCGGTCATCTGTCTGACACAGGCCCGGAACCGGGAATACATTCCCGGTTGAATTCCCCCTTCACCTATGTCGTGTAGCCATACGTTAGGTCACACCCGGCATAGCATATTGCCACGTTATGCTTTGTGATGTTATGTTTGCTGTATATTTACTGTTTCTTTCCCCTCTTCTCTCGGTAGAGAGCCCGAGACCGATCTTCGCCTGTGATCGACTACGTCGACGGCGACCCCTCCTTGCCGAGCAACCGAGCAAGCCCCCTTTGATCATCCCGATATCGCCCATTCCATTCTCTCATGCTTGCATTACATTTTGCTACTGTAATTGTTTGCTCCTATTCTGATGCATAGCCTGCTTTTGTATCTGCTGTTGTACCTTACATGCTTATCCTAAACTGCTTAGTATAGGTTGGCTAGTGATCCATCAGTGACCCCCCACTTGTCCTTGTTGCCCCTGCTTCATCATCGACGACTCGATCTACGTGATCGAAGACCAGGCCCCGACACCGCACATCACTTTCCCATTAGTTGCTCGACACTGCTGGGTTACTATCGAGTACCGAGGGTGAACCTCTTCAGCACTTCTGATGTTAACCCTGTAGTGTAGTCATTCGGTCGTGGTCATCGAGGGTGATTTCCTCCTTAACCACTCCCGATACGACTCTGTCGTGCAACCCCCTCAAGTGTGAACTTCGAGGGTGATTCCTCTTACGTTCACCTTGATGATTACATTGAGTGGAGTTCACCGGGGGTGATTCCTCGGGTTTTACCCTTGATGTTTAGACACACAGTTACTATGATTACTATGACTTTACACTGAACCATGTTACTAAAGACGGGTCCACCCTGAGGGGTACCCGCGCGAGCATAATTGCGAGTGATGTGGAGTCGGGTTGACCTGGAAGGTGCCCGAGAGATAATTACGAGGCGTGGCCGGGCATTCTTAGCCCTTGCCGCAAGTCCTCGAGACGGGGCAACGGGGTCACATCTTTCGTGAGTCTCTGCTTGTTACCGCGTGCTCCTAATCCACTACGATTTGGATATTTGATCCGAGGGCCTCTGGCCTGATAGCACTAACCATCACGTGGGCATAGTATGGGCGTTCTGCGTCGTATGCATCGGCGAAGCTTATTAGACGTCACGACGGGCGGCGCTACCGGGTTGGACTGGTAAGCTTCTTCCTTTTAAGGAGGTAGCTAGGTCTCGCTCACCCGCCGCGTCGCAACGTCTTGAGGAGTTCCGGGAGATGGCCCATGACCCCTGGGGCATAGGTTTAGTCGGCGTGCTTGACCTCTCTATTAAGCCTAGGTCGGGTTGCGGCGTATTGTTTGGCGAGGCGGGCATGACCCAGAAAGTGTGTCCGGCGGAGTTAAGCGGCGTGGTGGGTAAGTTGGTGCACCCCTGCAGGGAAGAACTAATCTATGCATAGCCTGTCCTACGGTAACGGACACTTGGAGTTGTATCCCGATCGATACAACTAGAACTGGATACTTGTGATGAGAATTGGATGGTGGTGAGTAATGGATTGTGATGAGGTGATAACCGGATAGTATGGCTCTGGGATGCCTTTCTCGCAGGGAGTCGAGAAAGGATCTCCGGCCGAGGTTGATAACACTTCTACTACTTTACTTTATGCTACTCTACTTACTCCGGTTGCTGCAAGATGGTGGTTTCCAGAAGATGCTAGTCTTTGATAGGACTAGGCCTTCTCTCTATTCTGGCATTTCTGCAGCCCAGTCCACATATACAGCCCATTTCATTGATACTGATGCATATGTAGTGTAGATCCTTGCTTGCGAGTACTTTGGATGAGTACTCACGGTTGCTTTGCTCCCCCTTTTCCCCCTTTCTTCTTCTTTCCGGTTGATGCAACCAGATGTCGGAGCCCAGGATCCAGACGCCACCTTTGACGAAGACTACTACTACCACGAGGGTGCCTACTACCTCATGAAGACCGCGACGACCAGGAGTAGTTAGGAGGCTCCCAAGCAGGAGGCCTTGCCTTTTCGATTAATGTTGCTTTTGTGCTAGCCTTCTTAAGGCAAACTTGTCTAACTTATGTCTGTACTCAGATATTGTTGCTTCCGCTGACTCTTGTGTATTCGAGCTTATGTATTCGAGCCCTCGAGGCCCCTGGCTTGTAATATAAAGCTTGTACTATTTTATTTTGTGTCTAGAGTTGTGTTGTGATATCTTCCCGTGAGTCCTTGATCTTGATCGTACACATTTGCGTGTATGATTAGTGTACGGTTGAATCAAGGGCGTCACATACCTTCTGTTTGGATGTGGTTTTATGTTTTAATTAGTGTTTGTGCCAAGTAAGACCTATAGGATAACCTACGATGATAGTTGATTTGATTCTGCTGAAAAACAGAAACTTTGCACGCACGAATTTAGTTATGATAAATCCCAGGAACACGATTTTGCGTTGATTCTTTTTTCTGCTGATCAATAAACAAATTTTCCAGGACTTCCTATTTTGGTAGAAGTTTTAGAGTTCCAGAAGTTTGCGTTAATTACAGATTACTACAGATTGTTCGGTTTTTGACAGATTCTGTTTTGCATGTGTTGTTTGCTTATTTTGATGAATCTATGGCTAGTAAATTAGTTTTTAAACCATAGAGAAGTTGGAAAACAGTAGGTTTAACACCAATATAAATAAAGAATGAGTTAATTACAGTACCTTGAAGTAGTCTTTTGTTTTCTTTCTCTAACGGAGCTCACGAGATTTCTGTTGAGTTTTGTGTTGTGAAGTTTTCAAGTTTTGGGTGAATTCTTTTGATGGATTATGGAACAAGGAGTGGCAAGAGCCTAAGCTTGGGGATGCCCATGGCACCCCCAAGATAATCCAAGGACACCAAAAAGTCAAAGCTTGGGGATGCCCCGGAAGGCAACCCCTCTTTCGTCCACTTCCATCGGTAATTTACTTGGAGCTATATTTTTATTTACCAACATGATATGTGTTTTGCTTGGAGCGTTTTGTATTATTTGTGTCTTTGCTTGTTAGTATACCACAATAATCCTTGCTGTACACACCTTTTGAGAGAGCCATACATGATTTGGAATTTGTTAGAATACTCTATGTGCTTCACTTATATCTTTAGAGCGTGATAATTTTTGCTCTACTACTTCACTTAGATCTTTTAGAGCACGGTGGTGGATTTGTTTTAAAGAAACTTGATCTCTCATGTTTCACTTAGATTATTTAGAGAGTCTTTAATAGCATGGTAATTTGCTTAATGTTAATATACTTGGTATTCAAGATATGTGAAACTTTCTTTTGAGTGCGTTGAATACTAAGATAAGTTTGATGCTTGATAATTGTTTTGAGATATGGAGGTGATAATATCAAAGTTGTGCTAGTTGGGTGATTATGAATTTGAGAAATACTTGTGTTGAAGTTAGCATATCCCGTAGCATGCCCATATGGTTAAAGTTGTGTAACAAATTTGAAACATGAAGTGTCCTTGGATTGTGCATCCTTATGAGTGGCGGTCGGGGACGAGCGATGGTCTTTTCCTACCAATCTATCCCCCTAGGAGCATGCGCGTAGTACTTGATTTTTGATGACTTCTAAATTTTTGCAATAAGTATATGAGTTCTTTTGACTAATGTTGAGTCCATGGATTGTACGCACTCTCACCTTTCCGCCATTGCTAGCCTCTTGATGCAGTGCATTGCCCTTTCTCACCACAGGAGTTGGTGCAAACTTCGCGGTGCATCAAACCCGTGATACGATCGCTCTATCACACATAAACCTCCTTATATCTTCCTCAAAACAGCCACCATACCTACCTATCATGGCATTTCCATAGCCATTCCGAGATATATTGCCATGCAACTTCCACCATCATCATCGTGACATGCATTACTTTTGTCATATTGCCATTGCATGATCTTGTAGTTGACATCGTATTTGTGGGAAAGCCACCATGCATTATTTTCCATACATTTCACTCTTGATTCATTGCACCATCCCGGTACACCGACGGAGGCATTCATATAGAGTCATATCTTGTTCTAAGTTTCGAGTTGTAATCCTTGTGTTGTAATCAATAGAAGTGTGATGATCATCATTATTAGAGCATTGCCCAAAAAAAGAGAAAGGCCAAAAAAAGGCCCCAAAAAATGGAAAATAATAAAAAAGGGGGGCAATGCTACTATCTGTTTTTCCACACTTTTGCTTCAAAGTAGCACCTTGTTCTTCATGTAGTGAGTCTCATATATTGTGCTTCAAAGTAGCACCATGTTTTTCATATAGTGAGTCTCATAAGTAGTCTTGTTTATACTAGTGGGAATTTTTCATTATAGAACTTGGCTTGTATATTCCTACGATGGGCTTCCTCAAATGCCCTAGGTCTTCGTGAGCAAGCAAGTTGGATGCACACCCACTAGTTATCTTTTGATGAGCATTCATAGCTCTAGTGCATCCGTTGCATGGCAATCCCTACTCGCTCACATCGATATCTATTGATGGGCATCTCCATAGCCCATTGATACGCCTAGTTGATGTGAGACTTTCTCCTTTTTTGTCTTCTCCACACAATCCCCGTCATCATATTCTATTCCACCCATAGTGCTATATCCATGGCTCACTCTCATGTATTGCGTGAAGGTTGAAAAAGTTTGAGATTATTTAAGTATGAAACAATTGCTTGGCTTGTCATCGGGGGTATAGAAGTTGGGAACATCTTTGTGTGACGAAAATGAAGCATAGCCTAACTATATGATTTTGTAGGGATGAACTTTCTTTTGCCATGTTATTTTGAGAAGACATGATTACTTTGATTAGTATGCTTGAAGTATTATTATTTTTGTGTCAATATGAACTTTTGTCTTGAATCTTTCGGATCTGAATATTCATATCACAATTAAGAAGATTTACATTGAAATTATGCCAAAGTATCACTCCGCATCAAAAATTCTTTTTATCATTTACCTACTCGAGGACGAGCAGGAATTAAGCTTGGGGATGCTTGATCGTCTCCAACGTATCTATAATTTTGATTGCTCCATGCTACTTTATCTACTGTTTTGGACTTTATTGGGCTTTATTTTCCACTTTTATTTTATTTTGGGACTAACCTATTAACCGGAGGCCCAGCCTGAATTCTGTTTTTTGCCTATTTCAAGTATTTCAAGAAAGCGGAATATCAAGCGAGTCCAAACGGAATGAAACCTTCGGGAACGTGATTTTCTCATCAGATAAGATCCAGGAGACTTGGACCCTCCATCAAGAAATCCACGAGGCGGTCACGAGGGTGGAGGGCGTGCCCTCCCCCTGGGCGCGCCCCCCTGCCTCGTGGGCCTCTCGAAGCTCCACTGACGTACTCCTTCCTCCTATATATACCTATGTATCCCCGTATGATCAGAATAGGAGCAAAAAAACCTAATTCCACCGCCGCAACCTTCTGTATCCACGAGATCCCATCTTGGGGCTGTTAGGAGCTCACATGGGGGGGCATCCACCACGGAGGGCTTCTACATCAACACCATAGCCCCTCCAATGAAGTGTGAGCAGTTTACTTGAGACCTTCGGGTCCATAGCTAGTAGCTAGATGGCTTCTTCTCTCTTTTGGATCTCAATACAATGTTCTCCCCCTCTCTCGTGGAGATCTATTTGATGTAATCTTCTTTTTGCGGTGTGTTTGTTGAGACCGATGAATTGTGGGTTTATGATCCAACTTATCTATGGAAAATATTTGATTCTTCTCTGAATTATTTTATGTATGATTGAGTTATCTTTGCAAGTCTCTTCGAATTATCCATTTGGTTTGGCCAACTAGATTGGTAGTTCTTGCAATGGGAGAAGTGCATGGCTTTGGGTTCAATATTGCGGTGTCCTTACTCAGTGACAGAAAGAGTTGCAAGGCACGTATTGTATTGTTGCCATCGAGGATAACAAGATGGGGTATATCATATTGCATGAATTTATTCCTCTACATCATGTCATCTTGCTTAAGACATTACTCTGTTTTTAACTTAATACTCTAGATGCATGCTGGATAGCGGTCGATTACTGGAGTAATAGTAGTAGATGCAGAATCGTTTTGATCTACTTGTCACGGACGTGATGCCTATATACATGATCATTGCCTAGATATACTCATAACTATGCTCAATTCTGTCAATTGCTCAACAGTAATTTGTTCACCCACCATAGAATACTTATGCTCTTGAGAGAAGCCACTAGTGAAACCTATGGCCCCCGGGTCTATTCTCATCATATCAATCTATATCACTTTATTTACTTGCTTTGTTTTTACTTTGCCTTTACTTTTTACTTTGCATCTTTATATCAAAAATACCAAAAATATTATCTCTATCAGATCTCACTCTCGTAAGTAACCGTGAAGGGATTGACAACCCCTAAGCGTTGGTTGCGAGTTGCTATCGTGTTGTGCAGGTACGAGGGACTTGCACGTGACCTCCTACTAGATTGATACCTTGGTTCTCAAAAACTGAGGGAAATACTTACGCTAATGTGCTGCATCACCCCCTCCTCTTCGGGGAAATCCAACACTAGCTCGAGACGTAGCACACCCCCAAGCTTAATTCCTGCTCGTCCTCGAGTAGGGAAATGATAAAAACAGAATTTTTGAACTGGAATGCTACCTAGCATAATTCTCAATGTAATTTTCTTTATTGTGGCATGAATGTTCAGATCCGAATGATTCAAAATAAAATTTCATATTGACATAAGAAATAGTAACACTTCAAGCATACTAATAAAAGCAATCATGTCTTTTCAAAATAACATGGCTAAAGAAAGTTCATCCGTACAAAATCATATAGTTAGGCTATGCTTCATTTTCGTCACCCAAAAATGTTCCCAAATTCTAAACCCCCGATGACAAGCCAAGCAATTGTTTCGTACTTAAATAATCTCAAACTTTTTCAACCTTCACGTAATACATGAGCGTGAGCCATGGATATAGCACTATGGGTGGAATAGAATATGATGATGGGGATTGTGTGGAGAAGACAAAAAAGGAGAAAGTCTCACATTGACGAGGATAATCAACGGGCTATGGAGATGCGCATCAATTGATGTCAACATGAGGAGTAGGGATTGCCATGCAACGGATGCACTAGAGCTATAAATGTATGAAAGCTCAACAAAAGAAAACTAGTGGGTGTGCATCTAACTTGCTTGCTCACGAAGACCTAGGGCATTTGAGGAAGCCCATCGTAGGAATATAAAAGCCAAGTTCTATAATAAAAAATTCCCACTAGTATATGAAAGTGACAACATATGAGACTCTCTATATGAAGAACATGGTGCTACTTTGAAGCACAATATATGAGACTCGCTATATGAAGAACATGGTGCTACTTTGAAGCACAAGTGTGGAAAAAGAGATAGTAACATTGCCCCTTTTTATTTTTTTATTTTTTTCTTTTTTTTTCTTTTTTTCTTTTTTTTGGGCCTTTCTTTTTTTGGCCTTTTTTTGGGAACAATGCTCTAATAATGATGATCATCACACTTTTATTGATTACAACACATGAATTACAGCTCGAAACTAGAACAAGATATGACTCTATATGAATGCCTCCGGCGGTGTACCGGGATGGTGCAATGAATCAATAGTGACATGTATGAAAAATTATGCATGGTGGCTTTGCCACAAATACAATGTCAACTACATGATCATGCTATGGCAATATGACAAAAGTAATGCGTGTCATGATGATAAACGGAACGGTGGAAAGTTGCATGGCAATATATCTCGGAATGGCTATGGAAATGCCATAATAGGTAGGTATGGTGGCTGTTTTGAGGAAGATATAGGGAGGTTTATGTGTGATAGAGCGTATCATATCACGGGTTTGGATGCACCGTGAAGTTTGCACCAACTCTCAAGGTGAGAAAGGGCAATGCAGTGCATCAAGAGGCTAGCAATGATGGAAAGGTAAAAGTGCGTATAATCCATGGACTCAACATTAGTCAAAAGAACTCATATACTTATTGCAAAAATTTAGAAGTCATCAAAAACCAAGCACTACGCGCATGCTCCTAGAGCGATAGATTGATAGGAAAAGACCATCGCTCGTCCCCGACCGCCACTCATAAGGATGCACAATCCAAGGACACTTCATGTTTCAAATTTGTTACACAACTTTAACCATACGTGCATGCTACGGGACTTGCTAACTTCAACACAAGCATTATTTAAATTCACAATCACCCAACTAGCATGACTTTGATATCACTACCTCCATATCTCAAAACAATTATCAAGTATCAAATTGATCATAGCATCCAATTCACTTCCTATGATAGTTTTTATTATACCCAACTTGGATGCCTACCATTCTAGGACCAATTTTATAATCATAGCAAATACCATGCTGTTCTAAGAGACTCTCAAAATAATATAAGTGAATCATGAGAGATCTACAATTTCTACAAAATATAACCACCGCCGTGCTCTAAAAGATATAAGTGAAGCACTAGAGCAAATGACAAACTACTCCGAAAGATATACGTGAAGATCGATGAGTAGTAGAATAATTGTGCAAATATGTGAAGACTCTCTAACATTTAAGAATTTCAGATCTTGGTATGGTATTCAAACAGCAAGCAAAACAAAAAAATGACGCTCCAAGCAAAACACATATCATGTGGTGAATAAAAATATAGCTCCAAGTAAAGTTACCGATGAACGAAGACGAAAGAGGGTATGCCATCCGGGGCATCCCCAAGCTTAGGCTCTTGGTTGTCCTTGAATATTACCTTGGGGTGCCTTGGGCATCCCCAAGATTAGGCTCTTGCCACTCCTTATTCCATAGTCCATCGAATCTTTACCCAAAACTTGAAAACTTCACAACACAAAACTCAACAGAAAACTCGTAAGCTCCGTTAGTATAAGAAAATAAAACCACCACTTAGGTACTGTAATTAACTCATTCTAAATTCATATTGGTGTAATATATACTGTATTCCAACTTATCTATGGTTCATACCCTCCGATACTACTCATAGAGTCATCAAAATAAGCAACAACACATAGAAAACAGAATCTGTCAAAAACAGAACAGTCTGTAGTAATCTGTATCAAACGTATACTTATGGAACTCCAAAAATCCTACCAAATTAGGAAGTCCTAAGAAATTTGTGTACCAATCCAGATAAAAAATAATCATATCAAAATCACGTCTCTGTGAATTATCAAAACTAATTTACTGGGTGAAAAAGTTTCTCATTTTCAGCAGGATCAACACAACTATCACCGTAAGCTATCCCAAAGGTCTTACTTGGCACTTTATTGAAAGAAAAACCTATAAAACATGATTACTACAGTAGCATAATCATGTGAAAACACAAAAACAGTAAGGTTAAATGTCGGGTTGTCTCCCAACAAGCGCTTTTCTTTAATGCCTTTCTAGCTAGGCATGATGATGACAATGATGCTCACATAAAAGCTAATAATTGAAACATAACAGGAGCATCATGAAGCGTATGACTAGCACATTTAAGTCTAATCCTCTTCCTATGCATAGGGATTTTGTGAGCAAACAACTTATGGGAACAATAATCAACTAGCATAGGAAGGCAAAACAAGCATAAGTTCAAAACTTTAAGCACATAGAGAGTACACTTGATATTATTGCAATTCCTACAAGCATATGTTCCTCCCTCATAATAATTTTCAGTAGCATCATGAATGAATTCAACAATATAACCAGCACCTAAAGCATTCTTTTCATGATCTACAAGCATAGAAAATTTACTACTCTCCACATAAGCAAAATTCTTCTCATTCGGAATAGTGGGAGTATCATAAGAGACTTGAATACTATAAATTGTTTCCACATTAAAAGAGTAATGTTCAGAAAAAGGGTAATCATAATCATGACAAGTTTTATAAATATAATCATCACTACTTTCTATAGCATAAGTTTCATCACAATAATCGTCATAAGTAGCAACTTCGTTCTCATCATAATCAATTGAAACCTCTTCCAAGATAGTGGAATCATCACTAAATAAAGTTGACACTCTTTGAAATCCACTTTCATATTCATCACAATAAAATTCAACATCCTCCAAAATAGTGGGATCACTACTTCCTAAAGTTGACACTCTTCCAAACCCACTTTCATCAATATAATCATTATAGGTAAGAGGCATGCTAACATCATAACAACTTTGCGTATCAAAACTTGGGAGGCTAAAAATATCATCTTCATAAAACATAGCATCCCCAAGCTTGGTACAAACATTAATTTCAGCAAATATATTCTCAAATATGTCATCCTCATCAAACATAGCTTCCCCAAGCATGGGCCTTTTCATATCATAAGCATAATCACTCTCATCATTAATAGTATGGATAACACCTATAGTATAGCAATTATCATCATCACAATGAGTAGTAGGAGAAACATCATTTGGGAGGGATACCTTTTTACCTTTGTTGCTCCTTCTTTTCTTTTTCTTCTTCGCATTATGTGTGGGTTCAACCTTCTTCTTTGAGTTTCTTATTGATGAGATTGGTTGAATAGAAAGCTCCACCTCGTTACCTGATTCATCATAAGAAATAATAGGAGGATAATGGGAGGTTTCTTCCCTTTCATTACTATTCTCTTCATCTTCTGTTTGCTTTCTTTTCTTTAGGTAATTGGCAATATAAGGATTTTCAATGCAATTCACAGCACAAAACGTATAAAACATCTCTAGATCAAAATCAAGAAGGTTATAATGGGCAAATTCTGGAAGAAATTTTAGTTACACGTTTAATTTCTTCATAACCCATAAGTAAACTAAGTTCATTATAATGTGCAAGGGAAATCAAATCATCACAATTTTTGGACATGATTCGATCATGAAACAACTTGCATCGGAGATGTAAATGACCACTTTCATTGCAAAGTTCACAAGTACGGCCAAGGAAATATAATTCTTCAGCACTCTTATCTAGCCTTTCTTGTAACAATTTAGTTTCTAAATGCTTATGCCTCTTGCAATATCTATCTTCTCTATTTGGTGTGTCCATGCAAACCCAATGGTCTCCACAAAAATCGACATGCTTATAGGAGACATTTTCATCATAACTAGTGCAATCATCATTAGTACTATGGATATTCAAAGCGTTCATACTAACAACATTGAAATCATGCTCATCATACAAAGATTTAGTACCAAACATTTTAATGCATTCTTCTTCAAGCACTTGAGCACAATTTACCT
The DNA here is from genome assembly GCA_021437245.1 of Aegilops speltoides. Taxonomy (NCBI): domain Eukaryota; kingdom Viridiplantae; phylum Streptophyta; class Magnoliopsida; order Poales; family Poaceae; genus Aegilops; species Aegilops speltoides. Next base: position 360,817,101 of record CM038146.1, on the reverse strand, counting down.
TTCCATCATTCTCACGAAAGATATTAAAAAGACGAAGAGTATGAGGCAAAATCAACTCCATTTTTTTGTAGTTTTCTTTTATAGACTAAACCTAGTGATAAAACAAGAAACAAAAAGATTTGATTGCAAGATCTAAAGATATACCTTCAAGCACTCACCTCCCCGGCAACGGCGCCAAAAAAGAGCTTGATGTCTACTACACAACCTTCTTCTTGTAGACGTTGTTGGGCCTCCAAGTGCAGAGGTTTGTAAGACAGTAGCAAATTTCCCTCAAGTGGATGTCCTAAGGTTTATCAATCCGTGGGAGGTATAGGATGAAGATGGTCTCTCTCAAACAACCCTGCAACCAAATAACAAAGAGTCTCTTGTGTCCCCAACACACCCAATACAATGGTAAATTGTATAGGTGCACTAGTTCGGCGAAGAGATGGTGATACAAGTGCAATATGCATAGTAGATATAGGTTTTTGTAATCTGAAAATATAAAAACAGCAAGGTAACTAATAATAAAAGTGAGCATAAACGGTATTGCAATGCTAGGAAACAAGGCATAGGGTTCATACTTTCACTAGTGCAAGTTCTCTCAACAATAATAACATAGATAGATCATATAACAATCCCTCAACATGCAACAAAGAGTCACTCCAAAGCCACTAATAGCGGAGAACAAACGAAGAGATTATGGTAGGGTACGAAACCACCTCAAAGTTATTCTTTTGGATCAATCTATTCAAGAGTTCGTACTAGAATAACACCTTAAGACACAAATCAAGCAAAACCCTAATGTCACCTAGATACTCCATTGTCACCTCAAGTATCTGTGGGCATGATTATACGATATGCATCACACAATCTCAGATTCATCTATTCAACCAACACAAAAGTACTTCAAAGAGTGCCCCAAAGTTTCTATTGGAGAGTCAAGACGAAAAGGTGTGCCAACCCTTATGCAAAGGTTCATGGGCGGAACCCGCAAGTTGATCACCAAAACATACATCAAGTGGATCACGTGATATCCCATTGTCACCACAGATAAGCACGGCAAGACATACATCAAGTGTTCTCAAATCATTAAAGACTCAATCCAACAAGATAACTTCAAAGGGAAAACTCAATCCATCACAAGAGAGTAGAGGGGAGAAACATCATAAGATCCAACTATAATAGCAAAGCTCACGATACATCAAGATCGTGCGAAGTCGAGAACACGAGAGAGAGAGGGGGGGGAGATCAAACACAAAGCTACTGGTACATACCCTCATCCCCGAGGGTGAACTACTCCCTCCTCGTCATGGATAGCGCCGGGATGATGAAGATGGCCACCGGTGAGGGATCCCCCCCCTCCAGCAGGGTGCTGGAACGTGCTCCTGAGAGGTTTTTGGTGGCAACAGAGGCTTGCGGAGGCGGAACTCCTGATCTATCTTCGTATCCGATGGTTTTAGGGTATATGGGAATATATAGGCAAAAGAAGTCGGTAGGGGGAGGCTCGAGGGGCCCACGAGATAGGGGGGCACGCCCAGGGGGTGGGAGCTGAAGGAAATATGCCCTAGAGGCAATAATAGTTATTATTTATTTCCTTATTTCATGATAAATATTTATTATTCATGCTAGAATTGTATTAACCGGAAACATAATACATGTGTGAATACATAGACAAACATAGTGTCAATAGGATGCCTCTACTTGACTAGCTCGTGAATCAAAGATGGTTAAGTTTCCTAGCCATAGACATGAGTTATCATTTGATTAACGGGATCACATCATTAGCAGAATGAAGTGATTGACTTGACCCATTCCGTTAGCTTAGCACTTGATCGTTTAGTATGTTGCTATTGCTTTCTTCATGACTTATACATGTTCCTATGACTATGAGATTATGTAACTCCCGTTTACCGGAGGAACACTTTGTGTGCTACCAAACGTCACAACATAACTGGGTGATTATAAAGGTGATCTACAGGTGTCTCCAAAGGTACTTGTTGAGTTGACGTATTACGAGAATAGGATTTGTCACTCTGATTGTCGCAGAGGTATCTCTGGGCCCTCTTGGTAATGCACATCACTATATGCCTTGCAAGCAATGTAGCTAATGAGTTAGTTACGGAATGATGCATTAAATAACGAGTAAAGAGACTTGCCAGTAACGAGATTTAACTAGGTATTGAGATACTGACGATCGAATCTCGGGCAAGTAACATACCGATGACAAAGGGAACAACGTATGTGGTTATGCGGTTTGACCGATAAAGATCTTCGTAGAATATGTAGGAGCCAATATGAACATCCAGGTTCCGCTATTGGTTATTGATCGGAAACAGTTCTAGGTCATGTCTACATAGTTCTCGAACCCACAGGGTCCGCACACTTAAGGTTTCGATGACATTTATATTATGAGTTTTGATGTACCGAAGTTTGTGTGGAGTCCCAAATGAGATTACAGACATGACGAGGAGTCTCGAAATGGTCGTGACATAAAGATTGATATATTGGACGACTATATTCGGACACCGGAAAAGTTTCGGGGGTTATCGGATATATATCGGAGTACCGGGGGTTACCGGAACCCCTCCCGGGAAGCTATTGGGCCTTATGGGCCTTAGTGGAAAGGAGAGAGGGAGGCCAGGAGGTGGCGCACGGCCCCCCTTGCCCCAATCCGAATTGGGAAACGGAAGGGGGCGGCAGCCCCCCTTCTCCTTCCTTCTCTCCACCTCCTCCTTCCCCCTTCTCCTACTTGGAATAGGAAAGGGGGGCCAAACCTACTTGGAGTAGGATTGCCCCCCCCCTAGGGCGTGCCCCTCCCCTTGGCCGGCCCTATCCTCCTCCCCCCCTTTATATACGGTGGAGGGGGCACCTCTAGACACAACAATTGATCTCCAAGATCTCTTAGCCGTGTGCGGTGCCCCCCTCCACCAAAGTCCTCGATATTATTGTAGCAATGCTTAGGCGAAGCCCTGCAACGGTAGAACATCAAGATCGTCACCACGCCATCGTGCTGACGGGACTCTTCCCCGACATTCTGCTGGATCGGAGTCCGGGGATCGTCATCGAGCTGAACGTGTGCTAGAACTCGGAGGTGCCGTAGTTTCAGTGCTTGATTGGTCGGGCCGTGAAGACGTACGACTACATCAACCGCATTGTTGTAACGCTTCGCTTTCGGTTCAGAGTGCGTGGACAACACTCTCCCTCTCGTTGCTATGCATCACCATGATCTTGCGTGTGCGTAGGAATTTTTTGAAATTACTACGTTCCCCAACAAATGGCATCCGAGCCTAGGTTTTATGCGTTGATGTTATATGCACGAGTAGAATACAAGTGAGTTGTGGGTGATACAAGTCATACTGCTTACCAGCATGTCATACTTTGGTTCAGCGGTATTGTTGGATGAAGCGGCCCGGACCGACATTACGCGTACGCTTACGCGAGACTGGTTTTACCGCCGTGCTTTGCACACAGGTGACTAGCTGGTGTCTGTTTCTCCAACTTTAGTTGAACCGAGTGTGGCTACGCCCGGTCCTTGCGAAGGTTAAAACAACACTAACTTGACAAACTATCGTTGTGGTTTTGATGCATAGGTAAGAACGGTTCATGCTCAGCCCGTAGCAGCCACGTAAAATTTGCAACAACAAAGTAGAGGACGTCTAACTTGTTTTTGCAGGGCATGTTGTGATGTGATATGGTCAAGACGTGATGCTATATTTTATTGTATGAGATGATCATGTTTTGTAGCCGAGTTATCGGCAACTGGCAGGAGCCATATGGTTGTCGCTTTATTGTATGAAATGCAATTGCCCTGTAATTGCTTTACTTTATCACTAAGCGGTAGCAATAGTCGTAGAAGCAATAGTTGGCGAGACGACAACGATGCTATGATGGATATCAAGGTGTCGCGCCGGTGACGATGGTGGTCATGACGGTGCTTCGGATATGGAGATCACAAGCACAAGATGATGATGGCCATATCATATCACTTATATTGATTGCATGTGATGTTTATCTTTTATGCATATTATCTTGCTTTAATTGACGGTAGCATTATAAGATGACCTCTCACTAAATTTCAAGATAAAAGTGTTCTCCCGGAGTATGCACCGTTGCCAAAGTTTGTCGTGCCCAGACACCATGTGATGATCGGGTGTGATAAGCTCTACGTCCATCTACAACGGGTGCAAGCCAGTTTTGCACACGCGGAATACTCAGGTTAAATTTGACGAGCCTAGCATATGCAGATATGGCCTCGGCACACTGGAGACCGAAAGGTCGAGCGTGAATCATATAGTAGATATGATCAACATAGTGATGTTCACCATTGAAAACTACTCCATCTCACGTGATGATCGGTTATGGTTTAGTTGATTTGGATCACGTGATCACTTAGATGACTAGAGCGATGTCTATCTAAGTGGGAGTTCTTAAGTAATATGATTAATTGAACTTAAATTTATCATGAACTTAGTCCTGGTAGTATTTTGCAAATTATGTTGTAGATCAATAGCTCGCGTTGTTGCTTTCATATGTTTATTTTGATATCTTCCTAGAGAAAACTGTGTTGAAAGATGTTAGTAGCAATGATGCGGATTGGATCCGTGATCTGAGGTTTATCCTCATTGCTGCACAGAAGAATTATATCCTTGATGCACCGCTAGGTGACAAACCTATTGCAGGAGCAGATGCAGACGTTATGAACGTTTGGCTAGCTCAAAATGATGACTACTTGATAGTTTAGTGCACCATGCTAAAACGGCATAGGATCGGGACTTCAAAGACGTTTTGAACGTCATGGACCATATGAGATGTTCCAAGAGTTGAAGTTAATATTTCCAGCAAATACCCGAGTTGAGATATATGAAGTCTCCAACAAGTTCTATAGCTAAAAGATGGAGGAAAATCGCTCAACTAGTGAGCATGTGCTCAGATTGTCTGGGTACTTCAATTGCTTGAATCAAGTGGGAGTTAATCTTCTAGATAAGATAGTGATTGACAGAATTCTCTAGCCACCATCACTAAGTTACTAGAACTTCGTGATGAACTATAGTATGCAAGGGATGACGAAAACGATTCCCGAGCTCTTTGTGATGTTGAAATCGACGAAGGTAGAAATCAAGAAGGAGCATCAAGTGTTGATGATTGACAAGACCACTAGTTTCAAGAAAAGGGCAAAGGGAAAGAAAGGGAAACTGCAAGTAGAATGGCAAACAAGTTGTCACTCCCGTGAAGAAGACCAAAGCTAGACCAAAGCCTGAAGCTGAGTGCTTACACTGCAAAGGAAATGGTCACTAATGCCCTGAATATTTGGTGGATAAGAAGGATGGCAAAGTGAACAAGGGTATATTTGATATACATGTTATTGATGTGTGCCTTACTAGTGTTTATAGCAGCCCCTGAGTATTTGATACTTGTTCGGTTGCTAAGATTAGTAACTCAAACAGGAGTTCTGAATAAGCAGAGACTAGTTGAAGGGGAAGTGACGATGAGTGTTGGAAGTAGTTCCAAGATTGATATGATCATCATCGCACACTCCCTATACTTTCGAGATTAGTGTTAAACCTAAATAAATGTTATTTGGCGTTTGCGTTGAGCATGAATATGATTTGATCATGTTTATTGCAATACGGTTATTCATATAAAGTCAGAGAATAATTGTTGTTCTGTTTACATGAATAAAACCTTCAAATGGTCATACACCCAATGAAAATAGTTTGTTGGATCTCGATCGTAGTGATACACATATTCATATTATTGATGCCAAAAGATGCAAAGTTAATAATGATAGTGCAACTTATTTGTGGCACTGCCGTTTGAGTCATATCGGTGTAAAGCGCATGAAGAAACTCCATAAAGATGGATTTTCGGAATCACTTGGTTATGAATCATTTGATGCTTGCGAACCATGCCTTTTGGGCAAGATGACTAAAACTCCGTTCCCCGGAACAATGTAACGAGCTACTGACTTATTGGAAATAATACATACCGATGTATGCGATCCGATGAGTGTTAAGGCTCGTGGCAAGTATCATTATTTTCTGACCTTCACAGATGATTTGAGCAGATATGGGTATATCTACTTGATGAAACATAAGTCTGAAACATTTGAAAAGTTCAAAGAATTTCAGAGTGAAGTGGAAAATCTACGTAACAAGAGAAATAAAGTTTCTACGATCTCATCATGGAGATGAATATTTGAATTACGAGTTTGGCCTTCATTTTAAACAATGTGGAATAGTTTCACAGTTCATGCCACATGGAACACCACAGCGTAATGGTTTGTCTGAACGTCGTAACCGCACTTTATTGGATATGGTGCGATCTATGATGTATCTTATCGATTTACCACCATTGTTTTGGGGTTATGCATTAGAGACAGCTGCATTCACTTTAAAAAGGGCACCATCAACATCCGTTGAGACGACGCCTTATGAACTGTGGTTTAGCAAGAAACCAAAGTTGTCATTTCTTAAAGTTTTGGGCTGCGATGCTTATGTGAAAAAGTTTCAACCTGGTAAGCTCGAACCCAAATCAGAGAAGTGCGTCTTCATAGAATACCCAAAGGAAACCGTTGGGTACACCTTCGATCACAGATCCGAAGGCAAAACATTCGTTGCTAAGTATGGATCCTTTCTGGAAGTCCTGTTCTGGAAGTCATGTTACTAGACCATGATGAACCTACAAACTATGAGGAAGCGATGATGAGCCCAGATTCCGCAAAATGTCTTGAGGCCATGAAATCTGAGATGGGATCCATGTATGAGAACAAAGTGTGGACTTTGGTGGAGTTGCCCGATGATCGGCAAGCCATATTGTATAAATGGATCTTCAAGAGGAAGGCAGATCTTGATAGTAGTGTTACTATCTACAAAGCTCGACTTATGCAAAAAGGTTTTGACAAGTTCAAGGTGTTGACTACAATGAGATTTTCTCAACTGTAGCGATGCTTAAGTCTGTCCGAATCATGTTAGCAATTGCCACGTTTTATGAAATCTGGCAAATGGATGTAAAAAATGCATTCCTTAATGATTTTCTTAAAGAAGAGTTGTATATGATGCAACCAGAAGGTTTTTTCAATCCTAAAGGTGCTAACAAAATATGCAAGCTCCAGTGATCCATCTATGGACTGGTGCAAGCATCTCAGAGTTGGAATATACGCTTTGATAAGTTGATCAAAGCATATAGTTTTATACAGATTTGCGGTGAAGCTTTGTATTTACAATAAAGTGAGTGGGAGCACTACCGCCTTTCTGATAAATATATGTGAGTAACATATTGTTGATCAGAAATGATGTAGAATTTTTCTAGAAAGCATAAAGGAGTATTTGAAAGGAGTTCTTTAAAAGAAAGATCTTAGTAAAGCTACTTACATATTGTGCATCAAGATCTATTGAGATAGATCAAAGACGCTTGATAAGTTTTTCAATAAGTACATACCTTGTCAAGATTTTGAAATAGTTCAAAATGGAACAGTCAAAGAAAGAGTTCTTGCCTGTGTTGCAAAGGTGTGAAATTGAGTAAGACTCAAATCCCGACCACGGCAGAAAATAGAAAAGAGAATGAAAGTCATTCCCTATGCCTCAGTCATAGGTTCTATAAAGTATGCTATGTTATGTGCCAGACCTATTGTATACCTTGCTCTGAATTTGGCAAGGGAGTACAATAGTGATCTAGGAGTAGATCACTGGACATTGGTTAAGAATATCCTTAGTGAGGACTAAGGAAATATTTCTCGATTATGGAGGTGATAAAAGAGCCCGTCATAAAGAGTTACATCGGTGCAAGATTTTACACCGATCCAGATGACTCTAAGTCTTAATCTGGATGCATATTGAAAGTGGGAGCAATTAGCTAGAGTAGCTCCGTGCAGAGCATTGTAGACATAGAATATTTGCAAAATACATACAGCTCTGAATGTGACAGACCTGTTGACTGAGCTTCTCTCACGAGCAAAACATGATCACACCTTAGTACTCTTTGGGTGTTAATCACACAGCAATGTGAACTAGATTATTGACTCTAGTAAACCCTTTGGGTGTTGGTCACATGACGATCTGAACTATGGGTGTTAATCATATACAGATATGAATATTGGTGTTAAATCACATGGCGATGTGAACTAGATTATTGAATCTAGTACAAGTGGGAGTCTGAAGGAAATATGCCCTAGAGGCAATAATAGTTATTATTTATTTCCTTATTTCATGATAAATGTTTATTATTCATGCTAGAATAGTATTAACCGGAAACATAATACATGTGTGAATACATAGACAAATTTAGTGTCACTAGTATGCCTCTACTTGACTAGCTCGTGAATCAAAGATGGTTAAGTTTCCTAGCCATAGACGTGAGTTGTCATTTGATTAACGGGATCACATCATTAGGAGAATGAAGTGATTGACTTGATCCATTCCGTTAGCTTAGCACTTGATCGTTTAGTATGTTGCTATTGTTTTCTTCATGACTTATACATGTTCCTATGACTATGAGATTATGTAAGTCCCGTTTACCGGAGGAACACTTTGTGTGCTACCAAACGTCACAATGTAACTGGGTGATTATAAAGGTGCTCTATAGGTGTCTCCAAAGGTACTTGTTGAGTTGACGTATTTCGAGATTAGGATTTGTCACTCCGATTGTTGGAGAGGTATCTCTGGGCCCTCTCGGTAATGCACATCACTATAAGCCTTGCAAGCAATGTAGCTAATGAGTTAGTTACGGAATGATGCATTACATAACGAGTAAAGAGACTTGCCGGTAACGAGATTGAACTAGGTATTGAGATATCGACAATCGAATCTCGGGCAAGTAACATACCAATGACAAAGGGAACAACGTATGTTGTTATGCGGTTTGACCGATAAAGATCTTCGTAGAATATGTAGGAGCCAATATGAACATCCAAGTTCCGCTATTGGTTATTGACCGGAAACAGTTCTAGGTCATGTCTACATAGTTCTCGAACCCGTAGGGTCCGCACGCTTAAGGTTTCGATGATAGTTATATTATGAGTTTATGAGTTTTTATGTACCGAAGTTTGTTCGGAGTCCCGAATGAGATTATGGACATGACGAGGAGTCTCGAAATAGTCGAGACATAAAGATTGATATATTGGACGACTACATTCAGACACCGGAAAAGTTCCGGGGGTTATCGGATATATATCGGAGTATCGGGGTTTACCGGAACCCCTCCCGGGAAGCTATTGGGCCTTATGGGCCTTAGTGGAAAGTAGAGAGGGAGGCCAGGAGGTGGCGCACGGCCCCCCTTGCCCCAATTCGAATTGGGAAGGGGGCGGTGGCCCCCCTTCTCCTTCCTTCTCTCCACCTCCTCCTTCCCCCTTCTCCTACTTGGAATAGGAAAGGGGGGGCCAAACCTACTTGGAGTAGGATTGCCCCCCTAGGACGCGCCCCTCCCCTTTGCCAGCCCTCTCCTCCTCCCCCCTTTATATACGGAGGAGGGGGCACCTCTAGACACAACAATTGATCTCCAAGATCTCTTAGCCGTGTGCGGTGCCCCCCTCCACCAAAGTCCTCGATATTATTGTAGCGGTGCTTAGGCGAAGCCCTGCGACGGTAGAACATCAAGATCGTCACCACGCCGTCGTCTTTGTCGGAACTCTTCCCGACATTTCGCTAGATCGAGTCCGGGATCGTCATCGAGCTGAGCGTGTGCTAGAACTTCGGAGGTGCCGAGTTTGGTGCTTGATTGGTCGGGCCGTGAAGACGTACGACTACATCAACCGCGTTGTTCTAACGCTTCCGCTTTCGGTCTACGAGGGTACGTGGACAACACTCTCCCCTCTCGTTGCTATGCATCACCATGATCTTGCGTGTGCGTAGGAATTTTTTTGGAATTACTACGTTCCCCAACAGGAGCGCCCTCCTATCTCCTGGCCTCCTCGAAGCTTCCCTGGCTTGTACTCCAAGTCTCCCGGATCATGTTTGTTCCAAAAATCACGCTCCCGAAGGTTTCATTCCGTTTGGACTCCATTTGATATTTCTTTTCTTCGAAACACTGAAATAGGCAAGAAAACAGCAATATGGGTTGGGCCTCCGGTTAGTAGGTTAGTCCCAAAAATGATATAAAAGTGTAAAATAAAGCCCATAAACATCCAAAACGGGTAATATAATAGCATGGAACAATAAAAAATTATAGATACGTTGGAGACGTATCATGATGCATATCGTATAATCATACCCGCGGATACGTGAGGTGACATTAGGGTTTCGGTTGATGTCTGTCTTAAGGTGTTATTTTACTACGAACTCTAGGGCTGTTTGTGACACTTATGGGAATAGCCCAATGGATTGATCAGAAAGAATAACTTTGAGGTGATTTCATACCCAACAATAATCTCTTCGTTTGTTCTCCGCTATTAGTGACTTTGGAGTGACTCTTTGTTTCATGTTGAGGGATTGTTATAGGATCTAATTATGTTATTATTGTTGAGAGAGCTTGCACTAGTGAAAGTATGAACCCTAGGCCTTGTTTCCTAGCATTGCAATACCGTTATCGCTCACTTTTATTACTTGCTACCTTGCTGTTTTTATAACTTCAGATTACAAATACCTATATCTACCATCCATATTGCACTTGTATCACTATCTCTTTGCCGAACTAGTGCACCTATACAATTTACCATTGTATTGGGTGTGTTGGTGATACAAGAGACTCTTTGCTATTTGGTTGTAGGGTTGTTTGAGAGAGATCATCTTCATCTGATGCATCCCACGGATTGATAAACCTTAGGTTATCCACTTGAGGGAAATTTGCTACTGTCCTACAAACCTCTGCACTTGGAGGCCCAACAACGTCTTCAAGAAGAAGGTTGCGTAGTAGACATCAAGCTCTTTTCTGGCGCCATTGCCGGGGAGGTTAGTGCTTGAAGGTATATCTTTAGACCTTGCAATCGAATCTTTTAGTTTATTGTTTTATCACTAGTTTAGTTTATAAAATAAAACTACACAAAATGGAATTGAGGTTGCCTCATATGCTTCATCTTTTAAATATATTTCATGAAAATAAGGATTCCGATAATTGTGCTCAATTGCTAGAGGAAGAATGCAATAAAATGTTTGGCACTAAATTTTTGAATGATGAGCATGATTGCAATGTTGTTAGTATGAGTTCCTTGAATATCCATGATGCTAATGATATGCAAAGCCACAAGCTTGGGTAAGCTATGTTTGATGAAGTGATATTTTTTGTTCCCCAAATGTGATGAGCAAATTTATTTTGATGATAGCATGCGAGGCCTCCTATTTACGATGGCTATATTCATGAAAGTGGGTTTGTAAGAGTGTCAACTTTAGGAAGTAATGATCCCACTATTTTGGAGGATGTTGAATCTTACTGTGATAATTATGAAAGTGGATTTGGAGAGGTCATGACTTTATTTAGTGATGAATCCACTATTTCGAAAGAGGTTCCAATTGATTATGAGAACAAAGTTGCTATCTATGATGATTATTGTGATGACATGTATGCTATAAAGAATAATGATAACCATGAAACTTGTCATCTTGATTTTAATTTTCAATTGGATTATGCCTCACATGATAGTTATTTTGTTGAGTTTTCTCCCACTACTATTAATGAGAAGAAATTTGCTTATGTGGAGAGTAATAAAATTTATATGCTTGTGTCTCATGAAAAGAGTTCTTTATGTGATGGTTATATTGTTGAATTCATTCATTATGCTACTGAAAATTATTGTGAGGGGGGAATATATGCTTGTAGGAGTTGCAATAATATCAACTTTCCTCTCTATATGTTGAAAATCTTGAAGCTATGCTTGTTTTAGTTTCCTATGCTAGTTGATTCTTGTTCCCATAAGTTGTTTGATCAAAAAATCCCTAGGAATAGGAAGTGGGTTAGACTTAAATGTGCTAGTCATATTCTTCATGATTCTCTCTTTGAGTTTCAATTCCTATCTTTTATGTGAGCATCACTGAAATCGTCATGCCTAGCTAAAAAGGCATTAAAGAAAAGCGCTTGTTGGGAAACAACCCAATATTTACCCCTACTGTTTTGGTGTGTTCATATGATTAAGCTACTATAGTAATCATGTTTTATAGTTTTTGTTTCAATAAAGTGCCAAGTAAGACCTTTGGGATAGCTTACGGTGATAGTTGTGTTGATCCTGCTGAAAATCAGAACCTTTTGCGCCCAGTCAATTAGTTTTGATAATTCACAGAAACGTAATCTTGATCTGATTCTTTTTGATGTGGATTGGAACACAAATTTCCCAGGTTTTCCTAATTTGGTAGGATTTTTGGAGTTACATAAGTATTCGAGAGTTACAGATTACTACAGACTATTCTGTTTTTGACAGATTTTGTTTTCCGTGTGTTGTTTGCTTATTTTGATGAATCTATGAGTAGTATCGGAGGGTATGAACCATACAGAAGTTGGAATACAGTAGATATTACACCAATATAAAAAATATGAGTTCACAACAGTACCAAAAGTGGTGATTTATTTTCTTATACTAACATAGCTTATGAGATTTTCTGTTGAGTTTTGTGTTGTGAACTTTTCAAGTTTTGGGTAAAGATTCGATGGACTATGGAATAAGGAGTGGCAAGAGCCTATGCTTGGGGATGCCCAAGGCACCCCAAGGTAATATTCAAGGACAACCAAGAGCCTAAGCTTGGGGATGCCCTGGATGGCATCCCCTCTTTCGTCTTCGTCTATCGGTAAGTTTACTGGGAGCTATATTTTTATTCACCACATGATATGTGTTTTGCTTGGAGCATCATGTCATTTTATTTTGTTTTGATTGATGTTTGGATAATATCCCAAGATCTGAAATTCTTAAATGTTAGAGAGTCTTCACATAGTTGCACAATTATTCGACTACTCATTGATCTTCACTTGTATCTTTTGGAGTAGTTTGTCGTTCGCTCTAGTGCTTCACTTATATCTTTTAGAGCACGACGGTGGTTTTATTTTGAAGAAATAAATGAACTCTCATGCTTCACTTATATTATTTTGAGATTCTTAAACAGCATGGTAATTTGCTTTGATTATGAATTTAGTCCTAATATGATGGACATCCAAGAGGGATATAATAAAAACTTTCATATAAAGTGCATTGAATACTATGAGAAGTTTGATTCTTTATGATTGTTTTGAGATATGATGATGGTGATATTAGAGTCATGCTAGTGGAGTAGTTGTGAATTTGAGAGATACTTGTGTTAAAGTTTGTGATTCCCGTAGCATGCACGTATGGTAAACCGTTATGTGATGAATTTGGAGCATGAGGTATTCATTGATTGTCTTCCTTACAAGTGGCGGTCGGGGACGAGCGATGGTCTTTTCCTACCAATCTATACCCCTAGGAGCATGCGTGTAGTACTTCGTTCAAGGACTAATAGATTTTTGCAATAAGTATGTGAGTTCTTTATGACTAATGTTGAGCCCATGGATTATATGTACTCTCACCCTTCCACCATTGCTAGCCTCTCTTGTACTGCGCAACTTCCGCCGGTACCATGCACCCACCGTTACCTTCCTCAAAACAGCCACCATACCTACCTATTATGGCATTTCCATAGCAATTCCAAGATATATTTCCATGCAACTTTCCACCGTTCCATTTATTATGACACGCTTCATCATTGTCATATTGCTTTGCATGATCATGTAGTTGACATCGTATTTGTGGCAAAGCCACCTTTCATAATTCTTTCATACATGTCACTCTTGATTCATTTTACATCCCGGTACACCGCCGGAGGCATTCATATAGAGTCATATTTTTGTTCTAAGTATTGAGTTGTAATTCTTGAGTTGCAAGTAAATAAAAGTGTGATGATCTTCATTATTAGAGCATTGTCCCATGTGAGGAAAGGATGATGGAGACTATGACCCCCCCCCCCCACACACACACACAAGTAGGGATGAGACTCTGGACGAAAAATAAAAAATAATAGAAAAATAGGCCAAAAAAAGAGAGAAGGCCTAAATAAACACAAAAAAAGAAAACAAAAAAAGAGAGAAAAAGAGAGAAGGGGCAATGCTACTATCCTTTTACCACACTTGTGCTTCAAAGTAGCACCATGATCTTCATGATAGAGAGTCTCCTATGTTGTCACTTTCATATACTAGTGGGAATTTTCATTATAGAACTTGGCTTGTACTCCCTCCGTCCAAAAATACTTGTGGGGGAAATGAATGAAACTAGACATATTTTAGTTATAAATACATCCAATTTTATCCATTTCTTCGACAAGTATTTTGGGACGGAGGGAGTATATTCCAATGATGAGCTTCCTCAAATTGCCCTAGGTCTTCGTGAGCAAGCAAGTTGGATGCACACCCACTTTGTTTCCTTTTGAGCTTTCATACACTTATAGCTCTAGTGCATCCGTTGCATGGCAATCCCTACTCACTCACATCGATATCTATTGATGGGCATCTGCATAGCCCGTTGATACACCTAGTTGATGTGAGACTATCTTCTCCCTTTTTGTCTTCTCCACAACCACCCTTCTATTCCACCTATAGTGCTAAGTCCATGGCTCACACTCATGTATTGCATGAAGATTAAAAAAGTTTGAGAACATCAAAAGTATGAAACAATTGCTTGGCTTGTCATCGGGGTTGTGCATGATTAAATATTTTGTGTGCTGAAGATAGAGCATAGCCAGACTATATGATTTTGTAGGGATAACTTTCTTTGGCCATGTTATTTTGAGAAGACATGATTGCTTTGTTAGTATGCTTGAAGTATTATTGTTTTTATGTCAATATTGAACTTTTGTTTTGAATCTTATGGATCTGAATATTCTTGCCACAATAAAGAATATTACAATGATAAATATGTTATGTAGCATTCCACATAAAAAATTCTATTTTTATCATTTACCTACTCGAGGACGACAAGAATTAATCTTGGGGATGCTGATACGTCTCCAACGTATCTATAATTCTTGATGTATTCATGTTTATAATATTTCTACATGATTTTGGTATGATTTGGTTGGAAATAATCCAGAGTGATGCTGTTTTCAGCAGAACTACCATGGTGTTTTTTTGTGCAGAAATAAAAGTTCTTGGAATGCGCTGAAAATCAACGGAGATTTTTTTGGAAAATACAAAAATACTGCAACGAAAAGTTACCAGAGGGGAGTCCTGTGGGCCCCACGAGGGTGGAGGGCGCCCCACCCCCTGGGGCGCGCCCCTGTGCCTTGTGGACTCTCCGTGCCCCCCTTATTTGTTCTTGACGCCAACCTCTCCTATAAATCCCCAAACCTCCAGAAAATAACCTAGATCGGGAGTTCCACCGTCGCAAGCCTCTATAGCCACGAAAAACCAATTGGGACCCTATTTCGGCACCCTGCCGGAGGGGGGATCCATCACCGATGGTCATCTTCATCACCCCGGGGCTCTCCATGACAAGGAGGGAGTAGTTCACCCTCGGGGCTGAGCATATGTACCAGTAGCTATGTGTGTGATTTTTCTCTCTCGTGTTCATGATTTCGCATGATCTTGATGTAACGCGAGCTTTTCTATTATAGTTGGATCATATGATGTTTCTCCCCCTCTACTGTCTTGTAATGGATTGAGTTTTCCCTTTGAAGTTATCTTATTAGATTGAGTCTTTAAGGATTTGAGAACACTTGATGTATGTCTTGCGTGGGATACCCATGGTGACAATGGGGTATTCTATTGATTCACTTGATGTATGTATTGGGGATCAACTCGCGGGTTCCGTGACCACATGTTTTCGTCTTGACTCTCCGATAGAAACTTTGGGGCGCTCTATGAAGTTCTTTGTGTTGGTTTGAATAGATGAATCTGAGATTGTGTGATGCATATTGTATAATCATACCCGCGGATACTTGAGGTGACATTAGAGTATCTAGGTGACATTAGGATTTTGGTTGATGTGTATCTTAACGTATTATTTTACTATGAACTCTAGGGTTGTTTGTGACACTTACAGGAATAGCCCAATGGATTGATCGGAAAAAATAACTTTGAGGTGATTTCATACCCAACAATAATCTCTTCGTTTGTTCTCCGCTATTAGTGACTTTGGAGTGACTCTTTGTTTCATGTTGAGGGATTGTTATAGGATCTAATTATGTTATTATTGTTGAGAGAGCTTGCACTAGTGAAAGTATGAACCCTAGGCCTTGTTTCCTAGCATTGCAATACCGTTATCGCTCACTTTTATTACTTGCAACCTTGCTGTCTTTATAATTTCAGATTACAAATACCTATATATACCATCCATATTGCACTTGTATCACCATCTCTTCGCCAAACTAGTGCACCTATACAATTTACCATTGTATTGGGTGTGTTGGGGACACAAGATACTCTTTCTATTTGGTTGCAGGGTTGTTTGAGGGAGACCATCTTCATCCTATGCCTCCCACGGATTGATAAACCTTAGGTCATCCACTTGAGGGAAATTTGCTACTGTCCTACAAACCTCTGCACTTGGAAGCCCAACAACGTCTACAAGAAGAAGGTTGCATAGTAGACATCACGAAGATATGATCTCATCTTGTTGTCCTTAGTAGAGACGATACATATGTGTCGGTTCCACTTCTGTCATTGGGATCAAGCACCGTAAGATAGAACCCACTACAAAGCACCTCTCCCCATTGCAAGATAAATAGATCAAGTTGGCCAAACAAAACCCAAATATCAGAGAAGAAATACGATGCTATAAGCAATCATGCATATAAGAGATCAAAGAAATCTCAAATAACTTTCATAGATAAAAACATAGATCTGATCATAAACTCAAAGTTCATCGGATCCTAACAAACAAACCGCAAAAAGGCTTACATCATATGGATCTCCAAGAGACCATTGCATTGATGATCAAGAGAGAGAGAGAGAGAGAGAGAGAGAGAGGAAGCCATCTAGGTACTAACTACAGACCCGTAGGTCTACAAAGAACTACTCACGCATCATCGGAGAGGCACCAATGGAAGTGGTGAACCCCTCTATGATGGTGTCTAGATTGGATCTGGTGGTTCTGGACTCTACGGCGGCTAGAATTGATTTTCGTCGACTCCCCTAGGGTTTCTGGAATATTGGGGTATTTATAGAGCAAAGAGGTGGTTCAGGGGGCACCCAAGGTGGGCACAACCCACCAGGGCGCGCCTGGGCCTCCTAGCGCGCCCTGGTGGGTGTTGCTCCTCTCGAGCCACCCGAAGGTGCTTCCTTGGCCCACTGGATGTCTTCTGGCCCAAAAAACTCCTCCAGGAGTTTCGCTGCATTTGGACTCCGTTTGATATTGATTTCCTACGATGTAAAAAACATGCAGAAAACAACAACTGGCACTGGGCACTATGTCAATAGGTTAGTACCAAAAAATGGTATAAAATGATTGTAAACATCCAAGAATGACAATATAACAGCATGGAACAATAAAAAAGTATAGATAGGTTGGAGACGTATCAGCATCCCCAAGCTTAATTCCTGCTCGTCCTCGAGTAGGTAAATGTTAAAAACATAATTTTTGATGTGGAATGCTGCCTAACATGTTCGTCGCATTTCTTTTCTTTATAGCATGGACATATGGACTTTTATATGATTCAAAGCAATAGTCTAGATTTGACATGAAGACTTTAATACTCAAGCATTACCAACAAGCAACAATGTCTTTCAAAATATCAACACTAAAGGAAGTTATCCCTAGCCCATCATGCTCAATCATTGATCCATTCATGAAACACACTTGAATATTAGCTACACCCAATGCTCAAATACGATCATAATGCCCCTTAGTTGGTGCTTTATAAGAGAAGGTGGAGACTCAAATCCAAAATAAAAAATGCATAAGTAAAATAAAGGCCCTTCGCGGAGGGAAGTAGGGATTTGTAGAGGTGCCAGAGCTCAATGCTTAAATTGAGAGATAAAAATATTTTTGAGAGGGATACTTTTCCCACCAACGAAAACGATTTGGAGCATCCCAACACTTTCCATGCTAGATACATCATAGGCGGTTCCCAAACAAAAAATAAAGTTTATTCCTTTTTTCATCATTACTTTCACTTTCCATGGTTAACCGTATCCATGGGTGCCCTCCATACCAACACTTTCCAAGGAATTTATTATTTGAAAACATAAAGTAAATTCATTTTTCATTTCGGGACTGGGCATCCCTAATACCTTTGTCGTACTCTCGTGTAATGACAAGTGAATAAACACTCATCGTGAGAATAACACATCTAGCATGGAAAATATTGGCTACCCTTCACCGCTTCGCGAGCGGTAGAGCACACAAAAGAGAAATTTATTTTGAACATTAGAGATGGCACATGAAAATTTGCTTAAAACGGCATAGAAATACCGCATATAGGTAGGTATAGTGGACTCATATGGCAAAACTGGTTTAAAGGGTTTTGGATGCACAAGTAGTGATCATACTTAGCGCACAACGAAGGCTAGCAAAAAGATTGAGAAGCGACCAACCAAAAAGCAAAAAATCTCGTACCCAAGCATTAAGCATAAGTAACACCGAATAATGCACCATAAGTAGGATATAAATTTCATTGCATAACTATTGACTTTTGTGCTTGCATAGGGAATCACAAACCTTAACATCAATATTCTTACTAAAGCACAATTACTCATCAACATGACTCACATATCATATCTTCATGTCTCAAAACCATTACTAAGAATCAAGTTTATTTTGTCCGATGATCTTCCTGAAAGTCTTTATTATATCCTCCTTGGATATCTATCACTTTGTGACTAATTTCATATGTTGCTTTTGAGAAGCTCAAACAAAATATAAGTGAAGATCATGAGCATAATATTTCTTTCTCTCAAAATAATCTAAGTGAAGCAAGAGAGAATTTCTTAAATTTTTACTAACTCCCAAATAAATCTAAGTGAAGCATGAGAGCATTTCTTCAAAAATAACAAAGCACACCGTGCTCAAAAAGATATAAGTGAAGTACTAGAGCAAATCCATGGCTCTAAAAATTTAAGTGAAGAATAGGAGCAAGCATAGCATAATTTTTGGCTCTCTCAAATGGGTGTATCCAGCAAGGATTCAACACTTAAAACACAAAGAAAAACAAGCAAAGACTCATATCATACAAGGCGCTCCGAGCAAAACTCATATTATGTGACGAATAAAAACATAGTTTCTAGAAAAATACCGATGGTTGTTAGAAGAAAGTGGGGATGCCACTCGGGGGCATCCCAAGCTTAGTTGATTGCTAATTCTTTGAATATTATCTTGGGGTGCCTCGGGCATCCGCAAGCTTAGCCTTTTGCTAATCCCTATTCCTTCATCCATCGTAAGATAACCCAAAACTTGAAAACTTCAATCACATAAAACTCAAACAAAACCTTCGTGAGATCCGTTAGTATAAGAAACCAAACCACTACTATAAGTACTGTAGCAAACCTATTTTTATTTCTTGCATTTTATCTACTGTATTCCAACTTTTCTATGGCAAAAACTCATCAAAGAAAACCATAGAATCATCAAAACAAGCACACAACGCAAAGAAAACAGAATCTGTCAAAAATAGAACAGTCTGTAGCAATCTGAATATTTCGAATACTTATGTAACTCCGAAAATTCTTAAGTAAATTAGTGGACATGAGTAATTTTTCTATTAATCTTCTGCAAAAACAATCAACTCGGAACCACTCTTCTATAAACAATTACAAATAATCTCGTCAGCGCAAAAGTTTCTATTTTTCAGCAAGATCAAATGAACTTTCACCCAAGTCTTCCCAAAATCCTTGCTTGGCACAAACACTAATTAAAACACAAAAAACACAATCATAACAGTAGCATAATTGTGCTAACACACAATAACGGAAAGCAAAAAAGCAAAAATTAATTTTATTCATTGGGTTGCCTCCCAACAAGCGCTATCGTTTTACGCCCCTAGCTAGGCATAACGCGTAGGATCTAAGTTTCGTCACTCTTACCCTTGTTTCCCTTAGAGGTATTTGTCTCGGGAGGCTTCATAAATAAGACATAAAACACATTATCCATGGAAACCTTAGCACTATCAAGTTTCTTTTTATCATAACCCCTTTGATTTCTGGCAGTGATCCAAGAATAGTGTTGATTAACATCGTTTAAAACTTATTGGATCATATTTAAAACGAGGACTTGCTTTTTAAGATTCTCATCAAAGATTTGGTTATCTCCAAGCAAATGTCTCAAAGCATAATCACTATTATAAAGAATTTCATCAATCACGGGTTTTTCACGATTCATGCCATAAAAATCAAAGATTTCCCTAGCTTCCCGTATTATGTAGTCAAATTCATTCATCAAAACAAGAGTGGCTAACTTTTTAGCTTTAGGATCGTTTATAACGGGCAACTCATATAATAATCTTTGCAAGGTAGGATGAGTATGAATAAATCTAGTTTCAAGCTTCAAAACAAGTGTTGAAATAGCTTCCGCATAAGATTTAGTCCTTTTAAGTATAGGGATATCATCAAGACTTAATTTTCTGACACAATTGAAAATTTCTTGGATATGTTATTTTCCCATAAAATTCCCTTGCCCCAAGACAAAAGTTCTAGCATCCAGATTACCCGTACGCTCCATTTTAGGAGTTAGGCCATCATCTATTTCTGCAATACCAAAGTCACTCATGGTGACAAATTCAAGCAAATAAGAGATCTGACGAGAAAACGGCGAACGGAAAGGAGGGCGAATTAAACGGCAATTTTTTGTGAAGTGGGGGAGAGGAAAAAGAGAGGCAAATGGAAAATAATGTAAATTGCGAGGAGATGAGATTTGTGATTAGGAACCTGGTTGATGTTGAAGATCCTCCCCGGCAACGGTGCCAGAAATTCCTTTTGATGTCTCCTAGAACTACGTCGGTATTTCCCCAAAGAGGAAGGGATGATGCAGTATAGCGATGGTAAGTATTTCCCTCAGTGATGAGACCAAGGTTACTGAACAAGTAGGAGAACCTCCTCACACCACGTAAACAACACTTGCACACAAATAACAAATACTCGCAACCCGGCGTGTTAAAGGGGTTGTCAATCCCTTTTGGGTACGACGCCTCAAGATAGGCAAATAACATGAGGCAGAAGTGGTAGATAGGATAAATAGAATGCAGAACAAATAAATTGCAGCAATGTATTTTGTAGTTTTGGTTTAACATATCTGAAAATAAATGCAAAGGAAAATAGATCGCAAATGCAAATTTGATGAAAAGAGACCCGGGGGCCGTAGGTTTCACTAGTAGCTTCTCTCGAGAAAAATAGCAAACAGTGGGAAAACAATTACTGTTGGGCAACTGATAGGAGTTCAAAAAATCATGACGATATCCATGCAATGATCATTATATAGTCATCACGTCCAAGATTAGTAGACCGACTCTTGCCTGCATCTACTACTATTACTCCACACATCGACCGCTATCCAGCATGCATATAGTGTATTAAGTTAATGGAAAACTGGAGTAATGCAATAAGAATGATGACATGATGTAGAAAAGATCTGTATATCTATTGCAAAGATATAGATCTCATCTTGTTATCCTTAGTAGCAATGATACATACATGTCAGTTCCCCTTGTGTCACTGGGATAAAGCAGTGTAAGATCGAACCCACTACAAAGCACCTCTTCCCGTTGCAAGATAAATAGATCAAGTTGGCCAAACAAAACCCAAATATCAGAGAAGAAATATGAGGCTATAAGCAATCATGCATATAAGAGATCAAATGAGTCTCAAATAACTTTCATGGATAAACACATAGATCTAAGCATAAACGCAAAGTTCATCGGATCCCAACAAACACACCACAAAAAGGCTTACATCATATGGATCTCCAGGAGACCATTGTATTGATAATCAAGAGAGAGAGGAAGCCATCTAGCTACTAACTAGGGACCCTTAGGTCTACAAAGAACTACTCACGCATCATCGGAGAGGCACCAATGGAAGTGGTGAACCCCTCCATGATGGTGTCTAGATTGGATCTGATGGTTTTGGACTCTGCGGCAGCTAGAATTGATTTTCACCGACTCCCTAGGGTTTCTAGAATATTAGGGTATTTATAGAGCAAAGAGGCGGTTCAGGGGGCACCTGAGGTGGGCACAACCCACCATGGAGCGCCTGGGCCTCCTGGTGTGCCCTGGTGGGTGTTGCTCCCCACGAGCCACCCCCCACGTGCTTCCTTGGCCCACTGAATGACTTCTGGCCAAAAAAAAATTCCAGGAGTTTCGCTGCTTTTGGACCCCGTTTGATATTGATTCCTGCGATGTAAAAAACATGCAGAAAACATCAACTATCACTGGGCACTATGTCAATAGGTTAGTACCAAAAAATGATATAAAATGATAGTAAAACATCCAACAATGATAATATAATAGCATGGAACAATCAAAGAATTATAGATACGTTGGAGACGTATCAGTTTCCGAGATACATGACATGTACATGGCGTTAAGTGGTGAGAGCGTGTGTGAAGAAGTACACCCCTGCAGGGTTATCAAACTATTCGAATAGCCGGGTCCGCGGTAATGGACTACTTGGTTGCTGTTGTAGTTCAGAGACAAGTGAAGTGGATACTCTAAAATGCGCAAGATAAGCGTGAGTGCTATGGATGGCCTTCTCGTAGGGAGACGGGAGCGGATCCATAGTGGTGTATTGATATGGTTGATATGTGGACTCGTGTGCACTACCTCAAAAGAGTTACCGGCAGTCGTAGTACAGGAGAGCCACTGAGTCAAAGCTGGCTTGCTACAGTTAAACTCCACACCACCCCTTTGTTCATACTAATGCATATGTAGCTAGTTCTGATGTAAGTCTTGCCGGGTACATTTGTACTCACGTTTGCTTAATTTATGTTTTTGCAGAGAGACTTCAGTCTCACCAGTAGTTTCGCATGGACTTCGACGTTTAGCTTGTTACCTCAGCTACGATCTTGTACCCTTGGGAGGGTCTTGTAGATAGTCAGGCTTCTCAACCTTTTTCATTTTTCGTTGTCTGTACTTAGACATGTTATGCTTTCGTTGCTTGTATGCTCTGTATGTTGGGTCATGTGACCCATGATTGTAATTCTTACTATGTATGACTCTTCAGAGCCTTCTGAATAAATACTTTGAGTCGTAGAGTTTTGTTGTGATGCCATTTTGTATTTGCACATATCAAGCATATTATGTGTATGATTTTAAAATGCTTGGTATGTGTGGGATCTGACAACCTAGTTGTTTATTCTTGGTAGCCTCTATTATGGGGAAATGTCTCCTAGTGCTTTAACTGAGCCATGGCAGCTTGCTACTACTCCGGAACACATGGATTGATCGGCATGTTTCCTTCTTTGTTCCTGTGTCTGTCCCTTCGGCGAAATGTCACGCATTGTTCCTATAAGTCCTTGTAGCTTGCTATGACTTGGGTTCATACGTTGATGACTGACACGTTCGTTGTTGGGTCATGTATGCCCGTCCCTGTAAGTTAGTGCCACATTGGGTTTACGACTAGTCATGTCGGCCCGGGTTCTCTATCATATGAATGCTAGCAACACTATCATATAAGTGAGCCAAAAGGCGTAAATGGTCCTGGGCCAGGTAAGGTGGCACTCGTGGGGATAACGTACGTGAGGCCGCAAAGTGATATGATGTGTTACATGCTAGATTGGTGTGACTTAGGATCGGGGTCCTGGCAGCTTTGGTATTAGAGCCTGACTGCCTATAGGATTACCAAGCCAAACTGGTCGAAGTCATGTCTATAAATGCTTTAGTTATATAAGGGAATTGATTGTGGAAGGGAACATAAGGCTCTTTTTACTTCTTTACCTTATGCCTTTTGATCCGAGTCACCCTCTTCTTTCCTACGGGGATTAAGAACTAGGCTTCTCATCTTTCTATCAGGATCATGTGTTACTAATCCGTAGACTTACATGATTGATGGTTTCAAGCCTCAGTCCAGTTCCTACTACTTCCGTGTGGTCATAGTTTGCCCTCAAAACCTTGATATCGCGATGTTAAGTGGTTATTCCACCATTTTGCAGGATGTCTCAAATAATTTTGAGCATTTACAGCAGTTATGTTGTCCGAGTCATCCCAGGTTTCTAACTAGTATGATGCATTTGCAAATTCCTTCTTCTCATTATCGATGTTCCTTTGTGCCAGATTAACCACACTAATTGCTGAGTTGAGGTACTCCATTGCCTCGACATATATTTTGAAGCTATTATTATGACAATAGGGTATCTTAGACAATCACCTAATAATCTAGCCATGTTTTGTGTTCCCAGTGTGATGATTCTAGCTGTCATTCTTCAAAGCATCCCGTGATGCCATTTAGTCAGTAGGCATTCCATCCTGGGTTTTTGAACCCGAAATTCACTCTACTCATTCATGTTGATAGTGTTTTCTCATTCCTTTAGGATATTAGTAACCATTGTGATAGTCTTTGAGGTCCGTGGTATATCATTCTTCCAATACCATGAACTGCTTATGGCGGAAGTTCTTGAACCAAAAGATCACAAGAGTGCTGTCGATGCATTCTCCATTCTACATTGTGGCTCTGCCAGTCCTACATTTCTGCATGGGTTATCTGGAAGAAATATGTTGAACTTGTTCGACATACTAATCTATGCATCCACAACTCAGAAAAATCATATGTTCTTTGAGTTGTCCCTCTTCAGTTGTATTCTGACCTCCGTCTATCAATTGATAGTCAGGAGTAGCTGTGCGTTTGTGTTCATCGATGCCTTTTACTCTTGAGGTCTGTCAAGCCATTCTATTCCGGAATGACTAGGAGAAACAAACTCCAGTACCTTATCCATTTCTAGGATTTGGTCAAAGCAGTTGTATCCCGCAGATCAAAATGCCACTCCATCTTTTCTTCTGTTCTACCATGGAGTATTACCTCTTTTGTCAAGAATATCATAGGAATTGCACAACCTCTTATGAATTCCTACTGCAGTAATACTTCTTGCCATAACTATTCATTCCCCGGTCCTCGTGTTATTGTAACCAGAATGCCGACAGATGAATCATGATGTGTGAAACCAATACTCCTAGCAACCTCGTTGCTTGGTAGTTAAAGGACAATAATTTCATTCCTAGTGTGTTGGTTATTGAATCATCATTCAAAGATAGATTGTGCTACCTGGACCATATTTCCTAGTGCACACCTCGATCGATGAGTTTTGATTGTGTCAACCCCTTGCTTATTTGATCACATCGTCTTGCCTCGAAAGCAAGATTGTTCTCGAGCTTAATAACATACTGGTGGTTCGTGATTTTCTGAATATCTTCTCGAAAGTATCACCAGGTTGTCCCCTGACCGTTATGTTGAGTTCGTGATCAAGTTGGTTTGTTGTAAACCACCCCTTCTCCAATAATTTGTGTTGGATACCCCTAAGCTAGTTGGTTAAGCTAAACAACAATTTGGAGAGTTGGAAGATAAAAGCTTCCCTAACTTAGTTCATTTTAAGGGATATCTTGTATGTGTGTTGAAGAAAGATGGTATTCTCATCGACTGAGCCACATGATCAGTTAATGGACCTATCATCTTATACCATCTTTGATTTGAGTATGGGCTATCGTCAAATCAAATCAGAACCAACGATGTTTGTAATGTTCTCTTACTCGTGGTTGATCCCTCGAGCATACACCATTACATCTTTTGGTCTAACCAATGCTATCACCGTATTCACTTAATTGTGGAATTCCATCTATATGGAATCCTGGATGAATTGTTGTTGAGCCCATCGACAACATTCCTATGCTATCCATGATTTTGTTGGACATTAAGCTAGTGTTGGAAACTTATGTAAGCATTACCTTCAGGTCCCGTGCATGAAGCATATGTTGGATGAAAGAAGTGACATCCTCTAATACACCTGCACTTGGTGCAAGTTGCCGCCGTGAATTCGAGAAAGTTTATTTTTGCTTCCTCTAGAATCATTCCAAGTCATTCATGCATACGTGAAAGTGTTTTGTGGTTTGGAGACTTGCAACCTTCATTCTATATGTATCCCTAGCACACCAAGCCACTGATTTTTTTGTTCAAAGAGAAGAAGTTCCTTCATAAGAGCTAATCATATGACTCATGCAAGGACTTCGGTCTCTACAATGATGGTTCCCAACCTGGACTAGGTAGTGTTTCATTGTAAGACTACTAAGTGGTCACTCTTGTCTGGGACAGCGTGTTCACATGTATGTAGCAGAACCAGCTCATGTTTTGGAGCTTGCTATCGCAGTTTATTTCCTGAGAATCTTGCAATGTCATCTCGTCATTTTGTGTTGCAAACTTTATTTTCCAGACATGTTGTCTGAAATATCCCTGTTACCAACCAGATCTAAATCTCAGGCAGATATGATGGTCGGGACTTTTCCAAGATCTATGATGTAGGTCCCGACAAGGTTGATGTTCTGTCCGACACAGCTAGCCGGAAGATCTATCATTGCAGTATCTTGATTGGGCTATTTGACCATCTTCTCCATGAGGATTTCGTGAGACTTATTGTAGAAGTTATTCCTTAGGGGTCCTTGTGCTCTCAGTTTCCTCGATTATACACTAACCATTCAAACAGTGGAATCACTCTCGATTTTTTCCCTAGTTACTAGAATCATTCCCAGCATTTGCGATTTGTTCAGCTTGCACCCACCATTGTGCCATTTTACTATGGTCTACCTTCTTAGTAATTGTTATTCAGGATCATCCTCAAAAGTGGGCTTACCCTAGGCCCTATCCTTTCGTGATGATAAGCAAAACTCATCCATTGCATTGTCTTCAAAAAGGTAGTCCACATCATCCATTCTAGTCCGAGTATGTCATTCTCTCGAACTCCTTCAAATGGTCAATTGGGTTTTGCCATAGGCTGGTATAGAGAGTTTCAATGATCTAGATATCAAAAGTAATTCTTTTTGCCACTTAAGGGAATAATTCTATGGGTCACCTCCCCAAGGTGTCCTGTTATGGAATCATGGCAATCATTCCTCGCTACTTTGAAACCATGCACCATCTTCTAAGCATGGAATTGTTACCTGCCAATCTGAACCTTCGTCACCTGCTTCTTTCCATCGCTCCTCATATGTGTTTTGCCCTCGACTCAAGAGATGTTTCTATGTGTCATTCCGTGAGTTGATCCTGTGATCGTTAAGATGATCCATCCTTGTAGAGTTATCTCGCTCTTTTGTCCTCGTGTTGGATGGAGTTCTCAAAGCAAGATGTCGAGACAAAGTTGATGATCGAATCAACGTTTTTATGAGGTGCAACCTTGATCATGAAGATTGTGTTAGCTTTGTGTCCCCTCTATCTTCTTACCTCACGTCTTGAATCTCAGGACGAGATTCTTGTTTAGTGGGGGTGAGTTCTCACAACCCTGGTTCAGTAATGCACTTGGGTTAGATTTGCATGTTGCATCATGTTTAAATTTTATCTAAAGTTGAAATGGGGATTGATCACCCTAGCACCAGAAGGAATTCAATAGGTTCAAATAAAATCTTTTTCAAAGAACCCAAAATTCCCTTTGAAAATGTTCATGATTTCTGATAAGGTGAAAAACCTCTGCCAAAAATGATGAGCATATTTCTTAGCCATTTATGGATGTTTGAATTAACCCATATTGTATTTGAATTGGAGCCATTTAAATGCTATATATATTTAAACAACTCCAAATAATTTGAAACTTGCAGAGGGCCTTTCGAATATTTAAGAGTGAGTCCACCAAAAGTTTCAACATTATCTAAAATGTATTAGTGCTCTAGCTAAAATAAAATAGAAGAAATAAAATAGAAAAACAGAAAGAATAAACAAGAGAGAGAGAGAGGGAATTACCTGGTGCCTACTGGTCTGGCCCAGCATGGCCCAGCCCAGCTGACCGACGCCAGTCATCGTCTCCACCGCACTAGAAGGATGCCACCCGCGTGGTCGGCGCGCGCCGGCACGCGCCTGAGCCACCTCCTTCTTCCGGTGACGCTGGGGGCTGGCTGAAGACACCACATAACCCCTTCGACCCCTCTGGCCTATCCACTCCTCATCTCCCCTCCTATGCTCTCTCCCTGCAGCGCACCCGAGCACGCTCGTCACCGCCGCTCGATGTTGCCGCGGCCACCATCACCGCCTCGCCTCACTACCGCGTCCCAGAGCTTCACCACTGTCGCCTACGCCCCCTCAACGACCCACGTGCCGCCGGATGCCCCCGAGCTCTCTCCCTCGTCGTCTTCTTCAACCATGTCCGACCGAGATTGTCGGCTACTGCACGTCCTCACCAGCCCCTCCCCGAGCTCGCCGAGGTCACCGCTACAATCGCCGTGAGCTCCTCTACCGAACCCCTCCTTTCCCGTGCTCAATAGCCTAGCGTAGCCCCCATCTCTGTCGATGTCGAGACCTCGCCGGCGCTGGTCATGTCGCCGTCGTGGCCATGGCTTGATTCGGTCGCGTCCGAGCATGCCGTTTAACTCCTGGAGTTCCCAGGAGCCTGTAGGGCACTTCACCTAGCCTCTGCGTGCACCGTAGCCACGCGCACGACCGAGCCCGAACTCCGGCCGCCGTTGTCGAGCTCGTCGGCGTCATTTTCGGCATCCCTGTGTCCAACCACTTTCACCACTGGATGTTGGGGAACGTAGTAATTTCAAAAAAATTCCTACGCACACGCAAGATCATGGTGATGCACAACAACGAGGGAGAGTGTTGTCTCGTACCCTCGTGAACCCGAAGAGGAAGCGTTGACGCAAGCGTAGAGGAAGTAGTCATACATCCTCCGGTTCAACCGATCCAAGCACCGTTACTCGGCACCTCCGAGTTCTTGACACACGACAGCTCGATGGCGCACCCGATCTCGATCCAGCGAGGCACGGGAGGAGTTCCGTCGACCTGACGGCGTGGTGGCGATCTTGATGTTTTACTATCGCGGGGCTTCGCCTAAGCACCGCTACAATATGGTGAGGTGTAATCTTGTGGAGGGGGCGCTGCAGCTAAGAGCGATCTCAATGATCAACTTGTGTGTCTATGGGGTGCCCCGCCCCGTATATAAAGGAGGGAGGGAGGAGGAGGCCGGCCCAAGGGGAGGCGCCCTAGGGGGCAAACCTACTCCAAGTAGGTTTGCCCCCCCTTCAGATTCGGAGTAGGAGAAGGAAGGAAGAGGGGGAGGAGAGAAGGAAGGGGGCGGCCCCCTCCCAATTCGGATTGGGCTTGGGGCGCGCCCTCCCTTGCTCCTTCTCCTCCCTTCCACTAAGGCCCAATAAGGCCCATATACTTACCGGGGTTTGGTAACCTCCGGAACTCGATATAATCCCAATCTCATCCGGAACCTTTCCGGTGTCCAAATATATCCGTCAATATATCAATCTTTATGTCTCGACCATTTCGAGACTCCTCGTCATGTCCGTGATCACATCCGGGACTCGAACAACCTTGGTACATCAAAAATACATAAACTCATAATATAAGCATCGCCATCGAAACCTTAAGCGTGCGGACCCTACGGTTCGAGAACAATGTAGACATGACCGAGACACGTCTCGGTCAATAACCAATAGCGGGACCTGGATGCCCATATTGGTTCCTACATATTCTCGAAGATCTTTATCGGTCAAACCGCATAACTACATACGTTGTTCCTTTGTCATCGGTATGTTACTTGCCGAGATTCGATCGTCGGTATCCAATACCTAGTTCAATCTCGTTCTTGGCAAGTATCTTTACTCGTTCTGTAATACATCATCTCGCAACTAACTCATTAGCTAAAATGCTTGCAAGGCTTAAGTGATGTGTATTACCGAGAGGGCCCAGAGATACCTCTCCGACATTCGGAGTGACAAATCCTAATCTCGAAATACGCAAACTCAACAAGTACCTTTGGAGACACCTGTAGAGCACCTTTATAATCACCCAGTTATGTTGTGACGTTTGGTAGCACACAAAGTGTTCCTCCGGTAAACGGGAGTTGCATAATCTCATAGTCACAGGAACATGTATAAGTCATGAAGGAAGCAATAGCAACATACTAAAACGATAGGGTGCTAAGCTAACGGAATGGGTCATGTCAATCAGATCATTCAACTAATGATGTGACCTTGTTAATCAAATAACAACTCTTTGTTCATGGTTAGGAAACATAACCATCTTTGATTAACAAGCTAGTCAAGTAGAGAGGCATACTAGTGACACTCTGTTTGTCTATATATTCACACATGTATTATGTTTCCGGTTAATACAATTCTAGCATGAATAATAAACATTTATCATGATATAAGGAAATAAATAACAACTTTATTATTGCCTCTAGGGCATATTTCCTTCACTGGATGCGGCGCTTCCCCAGCTATGCATAGCACGTCTCCGCCGCTCATTTGGTCGCCGGAGACGCAATCCCGCAGCCCTCTGCCGCGTCCGGCCTCGTCGGCAGCTAACTGCCGGTCATTTGACCTATTTGACCAGGGGTTTGACCTCCCCTGGGTCGCTGACAAGTGGGCCCAGGCCCCTGCTAATTTTGGTTAAGTTTTCATTAAACTTAATTAGCCCTAGGCCCTTAACTAATCTAGATTGGGATTAGATTAGTGCTAATTAATTTAGGTAGTTAGTTAGACACTAACATATGGGTCCCACTGGTCAGGTTTGACCTGGACCGACCCGTTGACCTGCTAACCTCACTCAGACATCATGCTGGCATAGTAAAGGATTTTTTAGATTAAAACTAATCTAGGAAATTTCAGAAAATAGTTAAAACTTCAAAAATTCTTAGAAATTCAACCATAACTCCAAATGAAATAATTTATATATGAAAAATCATCAGATAAATCCAATCTATCCATATGTACCATTTTCATGCATGTTGGAACAATTTATAGCTGCTGAATTGGAAAAATCAAATAAATGACATTTGGATGATCACATATGGAGTAGAATTTGAATCTTTGGTCCAAACAAACTTCATTTAATCTGGTTTTAGTTGCATTAGCTCAAATCACAGCATGTTGCCATGTCATTATCATCCATCATATTGTTGAATTTCATTGATTGTATTCCTTCTCTATTTGCCGGTGTTGTTCCCCCTCAGTAGACGTTGTTCCGGCGATGAGTTTGATGACACCGATGAGGAGCTATACTATCTTCAGACGTGCCAGGCAAGCAAAGCCCTGTTGTTCATTCCGATACAATCCCACTCTCTTGCTCCTACTCTCTTTTACTGCATTAGGACAACAACGATTCAACTATTACATGTTGCGGTAGTTAAACCCCTTTCCTCTGCATGACCTCTCTTTGCCACAGTAAATAGTTGAAACCCACTAGCATGAGTAGGAGTTGTTTGAGCCATGATGTGCCTACTCATTCATGCTTTCTTGTTATGCCTGCTATGCTTAGAGTTGTGTCAGGGTTGATTCATCTGGGGTGGATTAGAATGGTGTGAAATGTCCTACTGTTGAGAGCTAAGTGTGTGAACACGGTTTGGTAATGGTATCGATGATAGGCCATGTAGGAGTACATGGTGGATTGTTTCATTGGAACCGTCCTTAGGAACTGAGTTCTATATAAAGATCAGCTACTACTATGCGTTGGGCCCGAAACAAATGGACCCTCTTGACTTATTAATCGCCCTTGTCCTCTATCCAGGAGTTGCAAGTTGTTTCTGGTGTTTGTAGTATACTGGAGGCCGTGCGCAGTGCTGACCCTAGGGGTGGGCTATGATGCGATATGTACGTGGCCCAGTGTACCGAGACGCCCGTTTGGTGCCTCGGGAACCTTGTACACATCGTTTGGGGCCATTGAGGAAACCCTGGCCGGATCTCCTTGCGGATGGAACCCGAATAGGCGATAAACCTGGACTAGGGGCTTGTGTGGTTAGTCAGGTCGTGGCCGACACCCCCATCAGGCTTTTGCTTGAAGGTTGCCGAGATACATGATGTGTACATGGCGGTAAGTGGCGAGAGCGTGTGTGAAGAAGTACACCCCTGCAGGGTTATCTAACTATTCGAATAGCCGCGTCCGCGGTAATGGACTACTTGGTTGCTTATGCAGTTCATAGACAAGTGAAAGTGGATACTCTAAAATGCACAAGACAAGCGTGATTGCTATGGATGGCCTTCTCATAGGGAGACAGGAGGGGATCCATAGTGGTGTATTGATATGGTGGATATGTAGACTCATGTGCGCCACCTCAAAAGAGTTACCAGCAGTCGTAGTACATGATAGCCATTGAGTCAAAGATGGCTTTCTACAGTTAAACTCCACCACCCCTTTGTTGATACTGATGCATATGTAGCTAGTTCTGATGTAAGTCTTGCTGGGTACATTTGTACTCATTTTGCTTAATTTATGTTTTTGCAGAGAGACTTCAGTCTCACTAGTAGTTCTGTGTGGACTTCGACGTTTAGCTTGTTACCTCAGCTACGATCTTGCACCCTTGGGAGGGTCTTGTAGATAATCAGGATTCTCAGCCTTTTTCATTTTTAGTTGTCTGTACTCAGGCATGTTATGCTTCCGTTGCTTGTATGCTCTGTATGTTGGGTCATGTCACCCATGATTGTAATTCTTACTATGTATGACTCTTCGGAGCCTTTTGAATAAATACTTTGAGTCATAGAGTTTTTGTTGTGATGCCATGTTGTATCTGCACATATCGAGCATATTGTGTGTTGATGTGTACTATGAAACTTTATTCTTGTAGACACGTGTTGGGCCTCCAAGCGCAGAGTTTTGTAGGACAGTAGCAATTTTCCCTCAAGTGGATGACCTAAGATTTATCAATCCGTGGGAGGCGTAGGATGAAGATAGTCTCTCTCAAGCAACCTTGCAATCAAATACAATAAATCTCTTGTGTCCCCAACACACCCAATACAATAGCAAATTGTATAGGTGCACTAGTTCGGCGAAGAGATGGTGATAAAAGTCTAGTATGGATAGTAGATATGAGTTTTTGTAGTGCGAACAATAAAAAAACAGCAAGGTAGTAAATGATAAAATGGAGCACAAATGGTATTGCAATAATGGAAAATGAGGCCTAGGGTGCATACTTTCACTAGTGCAATCTCTCAACAATGCTAACATAGTTGGATCATATGATTATCCCTCAAAGTGTAATAAAGGATCACTCCTGAGTTCCTATTAGCGGAGAACAAAAGATAGAAATTGTTTGTAGGGTACGAAACCACCTCAAAGCTATTCTTTCCGATCAATCTATCCTAGAGTTCGTACTAAAATAACAACAAGCTATTCTTTCCGATTGATCTAATCAAGAGTTCATACTAAAATAACACCATATGATACATATCAACCAACTCTAATATCACCTAGATACCCCAATGTCACCGCGAGTACCCGTCAGTTAATTATACGATATGTATCAAACAGTTTTAGATTCATAAACTCAATCCACACAAAGAACTACAAGGAGACCCCCAAAGTTTCTATCGAAGAAAAGATAATAAAAACGTGCATCAACCCCTACACATAGATTACCCCAAAGTCACTTTGGGAATCCGCAAGTTGAGTGCCATAACATATATCAAGTGAATCAAAATAATACCCCATTGTCACCACGGGTATTCATATGCAAGACATATATCATGTGTTCTCATATCTTAACATTCAATTTGAAAAGACGAAACTTCAAAGGGTAAAGACTCAATTCATCACAACAAGAGTAGAGAGGGGAGAAACGTCATATGATCCATCT
Organism: Aegilops speltoides; assembly: GCA_021437245.1. NCBI lineage: Eukaryota > Viridiplantae > Streptophyta > Magnoliopsida > Poales > Poaceae > Aegilops > Aegilops speltoides. The sequence goes on along the minus strand of CM038146.1, from coordinate 360,783,503 downwards.
ATGTTAACAAAGCCCATATTATATGAAGATTGTGACATCTCAAGATCACGAGAGAGATAGAGAGAGATTAAACACATAGCTACTGGTACAAATCCTCAACCTCGAGGATGGACAACTCCCTCCTCATCATGGTGGCCGCCGGGATGATGAAGATGGCCACCGGTGATGATCTCCCCCTCCGGCAGGGTGCCGGAATGGGCTCCCGATTGGTTTTCGGTGGCTACAGAGGCTTGCGGTGGCGGAACTTCCGATCTAGGGTCTCCCTGAGGATTTTTTGGAATATTTGAGAATTTATAGATCTAACAGTGGGTGCGGGAGGCGACCGAGGTGGGCACAACCCACCGGGGTGCGCCTGGGGGCCCAGGCACACCCTGGTGGGTCGTGCCTCCCTCGGGGCACCCCTCGGGTGCCACTCTGGCCCATTGGTAGTCTTATGGTCCATTAAAACCCACAAATAGTTTCGCGGTGTTTGGAGAACTTTCATTTCTACACAAAAAACAACACCACGGTAGTTCTGCTGAAAACAGCGTCAGTCCAGGTTAGTTTCATTCAAATCATACCAAAACCATATAAATTATTGTAAACATGACATGAATACTTCATAAATTATAGATACGTTGGAGATGTATCAGCATCCCCAAGCTTAAATCCTACTCGTCCTCGGGTAGGTAAATGATAAAAGAAATGATTTATGAAGTGTGAATGCTAGCAAAGTGCACAAGTTTGATCAATGACAATTCAATCACTTATCCTAGCATCATAATAGCAATTATTTCTTATAAAACTTCTCACGACCAAGTAGCAACCAATTCACATGTTAAGGTTCAAACAATGAATTCTCTTGAAACTCAACAACCTATATTCTCAGTCACCAAACAATTGCAATTCAACTTATTCAATAGAGTCTAAGTAAGAGCACCACGTACTCAACCATCATATAGTCTTCTATGATTGCTAACACTCACCTCATACACATGAGCATAATGTTTCAACCGGACACATAGAAAGACAGGGCTTATAATTTCGCCTCCCAGCGTATTCACCTCAAGGGTGATGTCAACAATAATAACTCATGCTATCTATATCCAACTGGATATATGTGCCTATATCTTTACTCACCACATGATGCTTGCCAAAAGAGAAAAATGAAAAGGAATAGAGAGAAAAACTTTGACTCTTTGCATAAAAGTAAATACTGAAAAGTAAAAGATAGGCTCTTCGCAGAGGGAAGCAGAGGTTGCCATGCGCTTATTTTTTTGTATGCTCAACCCCTTAGTGCAAAACAACGTCACGTTATATTTCCCCTTGTGATAGCAACCTTTATTATGCAGTCTGTCGCTTTTATGCTTTGCCATCACAAATTCGTACAACGCTCAATTTTCTCTTACACTAAATGATCTAACACTTTTAGAAGCAATTTTTATTGCCTTATTGCACCGATGACAACTTACTTGAAGGAGCTTGCTCAATCCATAGGTAGGTATGGTGGACTCTCAGAACAAGATTTGGGTTTAAGGGTTTTTGGATGCACAAGTAGTATCTCTACTTGGTGCGGAATTTTTGGCTAGCAAAGATAGGGGCAAGCACCACATGTTGAAGGATCTATTACAATATAACTTCTATGTGAATATGAACACACATAAATCATTATGTTGTCTTCCTTGTCCAACGACAACAATTTTGGCATATAATATTTTGGTGGGGGCTCACAATCACAAAAGATTTTCAAGATAGTGTATTTGCATGTGAAAGTTCTCTTCCTTATACTAATCATTCATGAATTGCTTGTATGACCAATATTGTGATTGTCAAGCCTCAAAAGATTTTACTTTCTAAACCCAATGTGAAGCTACCACTAGGCATGATATGAACATATAATTTCAGCTTCATTACATTCAATTTATTCAACAATTTACTTATAGGATATAAGTGAAGCACAAGAGTAAATTACAAACTACTCCAAAAATATATAAGTGAAGATCATGCGAATAGTTATGCAGAGTTTTGTAGGACAGTAGCAATTTCCCCTCAAGTGGATGACCTAAGGTTTATCAATCTGTGGGAGGCGTAGGATGAAGATAGTCTCTCTCAAGCAATCCTGCAATCAAATATAAGAAATCTCTTGTGTCCCCAACACACCCAATACAATAGAAAATTGTATAGGTGCACTATTTCGGCGAAGAGATGGTGATAAAAATGTAGTATGGATAGTAGATATGACTTTTTGTAGTGCGAACAATAAAAAAGCAGCAAGGTAGTAAATGATAAAACGGAGCACAAACGGTATTGCAATAACGGAAAATGAGGCCTAGGGTGCATAATTTCACTAGTGCAATCTCTCAACAATGCTAACATAGTTGGATCATATGATTATCCCTCAAAGTGTAATAAAGAATCACTCCCGAGTTCCTATTAGCGGAGAACAAAAGATAGAAATTGTTTGTAGGGTACGAAACCACCTCAAAGCTATTCTTTCCGATCAATCTATCCTAGAGTTCGTACTAAAATAACAGCAAGCTATTCTTTCCGATTGATCTAATCAAGAGTTCATACTAAAATAACACCATATGATACATATCAACCAACTCTAATATCACCTAGATACCCCAATGTCACCGCGAGTACCCGTCAGTTAATTATACGATATGTATCAAACAATTTCAGATTCATAATACTCAATCCACACAAAGAACTACAAGGAGACACCAAAGTTTCTATCGGAGAAAATATAATAAAAACGTGCATCCCCTACGCATAGATTACCCCAAAGTCACCTCAGGAATCCGTAAGTTGAGTGCCATAACATATATCAAGTGAATCAAAATAATACCCCATTGTCACCATGGGTATTCATATGCAAGACATATCATGTGTTCTCAGATCTGAACATTCAATCCGACAAGACAAAACTTCAAAGGGTAAAGACTCAATTCATCACAACAAGAGTATAGAGGGGAGAAACATCATATGATCCATCTATGTTAACAAAGACCATGATATATTAAGGTCGTGACATCTCAAGATCATGAGAGAGAGAGAGAGATTAAACACATAGTTACTGGTACAAACCCTCAGCCCCGAGGGTGGACTACTCCCTCCTCATAGTGGTGGCCGCCGGGATGATGAAGATGGCCACCGTTGATGATCTCCCCCTCTGGCAGGGTGCCGGAATCGGCTCCTGATTGGTTTTCGGTGGCTACAGAGGCTTGCGGCGGCAAAACTTCCGATCTAGGGTCTCCTTGAGGGTTTTTGGAATATTTGAGAATTTATAGGGCGAAGAGGGGGTGCGGGAGGCCACCGAGGTGGGCATAACCCACCGGGGCGCGCATGGGGGCCCAGGCACGCCCTAGTGGGTTGTGCCCCCCTCAGGGGTTCACCCTCAGGTGTTGCTCTAGCCCATTGGTAGTCTTCTGGTCCATAAAAAATCTATAAAACATTTCGCGGTGTTTGGAGAACTTTCATTTCTGCACAAAAAACAACACCACGGTACTTCTACTGAAAACAGCATCAGTCCGGGTTAGTTCCATGCAATTCATACCAAAACCATATAAATTATTGTAAACATGGCATGAATACTTCATAAATTATAGATACGTTGGAGACGTATCATGTGTATGATTTTCAAATGCTTGGTATGTGTGGGATCTGACAACCTAGTTGTTTATTCTTGGTAGCCTCTCTTATGGGGAAATGTCTCCTAGTGCTTCCACTGAGCCATGGTGGCTTGCTACTGCTCCGTAACACATATTGATCGGCATGTGTCCTTCTTCGTTCCTGTGTCTGTCCCTTTAGGGAAATGTCACGTGTTCTTCCTTTAAGTCCTTGTAGCTTGCTATGACTTGGGTTCATACGTTGATAACCGACATGTTCGTTGTTGGGTCATGTATGCTTGTCCCTGTAAGTTAGTGCCACCTTGGGTTTATGACTAGTCATGTCGGCCCGGGTTCTCTGTCATATGGATGCTAGCAACATTATCATATACGTGAGTCAAAAGGTGCAAATGGTCCTGGGCCAGGTAAGGTGGCACCCGTGGGGATACCGTGCGTGAGGCCGGAAACTGATATGATGTGTTACATGATAGATCAGTGTGACTTAAGATCGGGTCCTGACAAGTAATTTGTTCACCCACCGTATTATTTTCTATCTTGAGAGAAGCCTCTAGTGAAACCTATGGCCCCCGAGTCTATTTTCCATCATACAAGTTTCTGATCTACAATTTTAGTTTCCGATCTACTATTCTTGCAATCTTTTACTTTCTGATCTGTAAACCAAAAATACCAAAAATATTTACTTTATCGTTTATCTATCTCTATCAGTTCTCACTTTTGCAAGTAATCGTGAAGGGATTAACAACTCATTTATCGCGTTGGGTGCAAGTTTGTTTGATTGTTTGTGCAGGTATTCGGTGATTTGTGTGTTGTCTCCTACTGGATTGATACCTTGGTTCTCAAACTGAGAGAAATACTTATCTCTAATTTGCTACATCACCCTTTCCTCTTCAAGGGAAACACCAACGCAAGCTCAAGAAGTAGCAGGTATGTCCAGAAAGTAGCATGCCGGGATGCCTATGCATTGAACGGAGCCCCGATGGAAGGAGATGATGGCTCCAGGGAGTTCAGAATCATCATCGACAGATAGCTGACGACAGTCGAGATTAAGAGGCGCGGCGCACCACTGAGTGCGCCACTGAGATGCAAGGACTTGTGTGCGGCAGCCATCCTTGGTGGGGAGAAGGGAGATGATCTCCCCAAGGATGGCGTTGGAGAGATCATTGATGCGGTCTGCCGGAGATTCTATGGGTTCCTCAGATCCAGGGGTGCCGTGGACGCTTCTGGACGCGCTGCCGGGTCCAAGATCTACATCTAGCGGCGCCGCTGGCCGGAGCCTCATATGTCTACATACCAATCTGGAAAAAAATGGCAGAAACATACATGTAAGACATTCAAAATCAATTCTCAAGATCTGGCCACGAATTATTAGCACGCACGCTAACCCTAATCGGATTATTAGCAAAAATCATTTGTACGGAAACAAAAAATTAATCACTAACCCTATACAGATACCATTTAAACAATCAATACACTACATGCATCTAACGGATCTTAATTACTCTGGTTTCATGGACTGAGAGAGCATAACCATAGGATTTGTATTCCAAAAAAATTAGAGCAGATGGGGGAGTAACCAGAGAAAACACGTGATATGTTTGCCGCACAAATGGGTATAGATGACTAACCGGTTTTCCATCGGAGTCGCAATCGTTGCCGGAGTTGCTGTGGACCTCCGGCTTCGGCAGGGGGGGGGCACGACGGCGCCGACGAAGTCAAGGTCGTGTCGTTGCATGCACAAGATCTCGTCGGCGGCAATGGCAACCTCTGTGCCCAGCTTCACACATTGCGCGGGCACTTCACCAGCCTCGGCGTCGCCACTCCCTCCGATGGTGCACTTCGGCAGCATCCTCATACACTCCAGACGTTGGTGACCACTATGGACCGGGGTGCGGCCGCCTATTCTGGCCGGCGGCTTGGGCGCGCCATTAATACGGACCAGTGGGAGTGAGGCGGGCGGCGATCAAAGGTTGTCTCGCCTCCCGGTGAGCCTGCCGGGCAGACTTCTGGCATTCCTACCATCATTTCACACATCTATTCGCACGCCTCCCGGTGACACTGCATAGCGAAAATGCCTTCCGTCAATTCACACACCTGCACGCACACCTCTTAGTCTGCCTGCGCGGCGGACTACTCCCATCAACTCATGTCTGCTCGCACGACACACAGGGCGCGTGGCGGCACATCTTTGTTTTTGTTTTTTGATGATTAATTCTGTCGCTTTACTGCTTAAACGAAGCATGGCACGGTCTAACGCACATGGTCCAAATAATTCGTATGAGATATTCATTGCCAGTTATTAACAATCTCCCATTTGTAAGAAGATTATATCAAAACTTGTCTCAAATTTGACGAAAAATACAATATCACAATCTACTGGTGTCCATCTGACATCACGATAAGTTTCATGAATTGCAACTACGTTTTGGATTTACTGAATTTTAAAAATCAATATTCTCAATGTTTTGAATTCTCTTGCATGGGGAAACATGCACCCAGGGACACACATATGATTTTACAATCCATTTTGGTGCACATGTAGCTCAAATTTGATTTTTGCTGATTAAATCCCTAGAAAATCAATCAATGTATAAAAACGGTTGAATGATCTCCGTTTTTTTAATTTTAACACGACACTTCTTTGGTCACATGTTCACTGTAGAAAAAGTTTGACATGATGCCTCAGAGTGGCGGTGGTGGTGAGGGATGTGTGTGTCTGTGTGTGTGTGGGGGGGGGGGGGTCCAGCAGTACACTACGAGTCGTGAGCCTCCATGTAGGATTGATCATTTTGTAGTACACACACACACACACACACACACACATATATATATATATATAATATATAATATAATATATATATGGCACATCAAAGTCGTGAATTGGTTAATTAAAGCGTTACACAACCCTTTCATACATACATGTTCAGGCCACATGCATGCATTGGTGGTCCTCTCGGACTGCCTCATGCGGTTACCAGCGACGTGCCCATTCGTTAGCCCACAAACGTTTTTAGTTTCCACCGACAACGAGAGGCATTTGACCAAAGGTGGATTCATCTTGGCATGTGTGTTACGGTGTGGATCATGGTGAGATTCCATACCAAATTTCAGGAACATGCGTAACATGAATCCCTCCCACCGGCTCGAAGTCAGGGAGCTACGCATCGTGAACCTCTGTGTAGCACGTTTCCGGTTTGCAAAGCATTGTGCCACGTCAAAGTTGTGCATTGGGTGCATGATCTCATGGTCTAAGGAACGGATACTTGTCATGAAGAAATCTATAACAAATAACTAAACGATCTGATGCTAAGCTTACGAATGGTTCTGTCCATCATATCATTCTTCTAATGATGTGATCCGATTACAAATGACAACTCATGTCCATGGTTAGGAAACCATAACCATCTTTAATCAACAAGCTAGTCTGGTAGAGGCTTAATAGGGATACAGTGTAGTTTATGTATTCACACATGTATTTAAGTTTTCGGTCAATACAATTATAGCATAAATAATAAAGAATTATCATGAACGGAATATATGATAATAATCATTTTATTACGTTAATGTTAACGCTCACACGTGTGGCACGAAGCAACATGGCCCAAACGCCTCCATTACCATCCATTTTGCCACGTCAGAACAGATGACATCAGTGGGATCTTTTTGGTTTTCGGCTTAAAAATATTTTATCTCCTAATTAAAATTCAATTAAAAATTCGTTTTCACCATTAAACCGGTCTCGACGAGATCTTCAAAACTAGATCCCATATTGATATTTTTCGACCAAAAAAAATTGGCCAAAAATTGCCATGATGTTTAAGCAGTAGTTGCCATAGTGTTTACACTAAAGTTGCCATGACATGTTTTATCTATTTTTTTATTCTAGATTTAAAGCTATCGTTGTATTTTCAACTACTTTTTACGGCAATTTTTTGTAATTAACCACGAAAAATTTAATGCATGGATCATGGCAATTTTTAGTAATCAATCATGGCAAATTTAGTTTATAGATCATGGCAATTTTAGTTTATAGATCATGGCAATTCCAGTACTTTGACCATGAAAATTATTTTTTGTATGAACCATGGAAATTTTAAGTAATTTACCATGACAATTTTAGTTTATGGTTTATGACAAGTCTAGTTTTCTATTTCCATATTTTATAATATGTGAAAATTTATTTTTTAAGGTAGAAGAAAAATAGATAAAACATATCATGGCAACTTCAGTGTAAACAACATGGCAATTCATGTGCAATAGACATGCCAACTTTTAACTGAAAAAAGTCGTTGAAACATATTGATATGAGATCTAATTTCGAAGATCTCGTCGCGACGGATTTAATGGTGAAAACGGATCTTCAATCGGATTTTTTATTTAAGAGATAAAACATTTTAAAAACTGAAAATCCAAAAAGATTTCCATATCGATGACGTGACGCAATATATGTGTTGGGCATGTGGGCGGGTGTTGCTCGCACCATATGTGTGGGTGTTATCAGCGTCCTTTTATTATGGACGCTGATAATGCCCACCCGTGTGGTATATTAGACATCCGCCCACACGTCATGTGTGGTGTAAGCAGGAGGCAGCCCACACGTGTCATATATGGGCGAAATTAGAACTGCCCACACGTGTGGGCGCAGCTACTTCGTGTCACACGTCTAACAAACTACTACTCATCCTCATCCCGCGTGTGTGGCACGAAGCAAATCTGTCCACACGTCCTGGCGCACTCGTGGGATGACACTTTAGTTACCCCGGGGATGGCAATTTTAGTCACCCGAGATGGCAAAATGTAGTTGCCATGTCTAAGTAACGACAGTTGCCACGTGCATTCAAACCATAGTTGCCATGTGTGATAAACTACTTGCCCTATGTGGTCAAACAATAGTTGCCATGTAAGATTAACTAGTTGCCACGTGTGATCCAACCATAGCTGTCATGTTTGGTTAATCACAGTTGCCATGTGTTTTTACCTAGTTGCCACATACGCATAATTGCAGTTGTCATCTAGCAACGAATCATAGTTGTCATGTGTGTTTACCTAGTTGTCATGTACGCGCAACTGCAGCAGTTGCCATCTAACAACGTACGGGTGTCGTGTGGGCGAAGAGCAGTTCGCCCACACACGCGTGGACTAGATGATGACCGTGGGCAAAAACTGGTTCGCACACCGACGCAGCTGTCAACTGCGTGTTTACGAGTCATGTGGGCGAACTCTTCAACACCCACACACACGATGATGCCCACGTGGCACTGAAAATCTAACAGATTCCTTTAGACTTCGTGCAAAACAGAATTAATGTGTATCAACGCGTGTGGGCAAAATGCAAACATGCCATACATGTGAGCGTTATCATTTGGGTTTATTATTGGCTCCGGGATGAGAGGGGCGTTTTGGTGGACGAGCGACATGAAGCTCGGAATCTCAGCCAGCTGTTGGCCCTTTGGGATGTGTGCATCGTGGATTTTCTGTTGTATACTAGCGCTACTCAGCAGGAAATACAGAGGTGCCGTGGGGTAGTGTTAGCTGTCTACATGGGCTGCCGGTGGGTTGTATGATTGCACGAACATTATGTGCTGCCTGGGCGCATTTAAGCTGGTACGAACGGCTCGCTTACATTTCGTTTCTGTTTGCTGCGTTGCACATCTGCTTGGCTGGCGCACTAGTTGCCTAGTCAACGCCTAGCTGCTACGCTAACTAGCTCATCATATGATCGTAAAAAAGCAGACTTTCACTTACAACTAGGGATGCAGATGCGGGTCCCGCTAGTCCCGCATAACATGGTAAGTTAGTTCAAAATAAACTGACAGCTCTAAACTCTCGTAATGAAGGGACGAGATTCTGCAAAGCTGGATGCGGGATGTGTCGGGCGCCACTCTACACCCCTACTTACAACCCGATTCACCGCCTACGTGCCCTTTACGCTCCGTCATTCACCATACTTGTTTCTGTTTTTTCATTTGGCGCTGTTTCTATTTCTGGTAGCACACCACACGTGTATGTGTGCACGATTCAAAAAGGAAAAAATGTGCGTGAAGAAACTTCTTTCCCACACAAAATTTCTGAAGATAATTAGTATTATAGATATAAAGTGAAAAGACGGCCATGTATTGCAAGAATAAAATTATTCACGTATTTATAGCAAATCATGCAATTTTGAAAATTTGGTCACATATTACTAAAATACACTATGAACACTTCTAAAAATACATGCTAAACAATTGCTAGTTACACGGTGTAAATTGTTCTAAATATGCAGTTATTCAATTTTTAAGAATAATATGATTATTTTTCAAATATACGTTGAACACTTTGTAAATGTACGTGACACAAAATTATAAAATAAAATTTTTAGGCCAAAATTATAAATACATAACTAACATTTTTTTTGTTCACCATACATTTATATGCACGGTTCATGGTAGTCGTTTGAACCAGCCATGTGTTTTTTTTACCATACATGAATTTTACATGTACGGTCTAGGTGGGTTAATCCGGAGTAGTTCTCTAAATCATGTGACTGGCCCAATTGCGGGTGGACTACCATGTAATATATGCTCCTACCCAAAGTGGCTGGGTTTCCGTACCCTTTTCTCCCTCCTATATGATACGCACTCTTGTGCATGTTCGAGAAAATGAATTTTACATGTATGTTTCTAATTTGAATATGAAAACTTGTCATATAATATAGTCATGTGACGAGTCCTACCTGGATTTCATTTTTCTTTTTGTAATTTACTTGTTCGTTAGAGGACGATGATTTTAGCTGGGAGGTGGGCGCCATTGATGACACCCAATCTCAAGATGCACTGAGATATTTTCCGATGCATGGAACATATGTGGTCCGCCCGGTGCAAATGATGCTACTGTTCAACATGGAATTCCAATTTTACACACGGATACTGGCGGAACAGCGAATTGCGAACAACGTGTGTTAGTCTTACACGAGTATAAAAAATAATTATCAGCTCAGGAGAGAAACTATATTTTGCGTGTTTTGCTGATTATTTTTGTATGTTCTACGCAGATCATCATGATCAGTTCAAAAATCGAAAAAGTTTGTTTTTCTAGTCCATCTACCTAAACTAATTTGAAAGGAAAAAACCCACAAGAAAAAAAAGAAATATCAAAGGAAAGTGAGTTGATGCATGTGCCGAATCAACTCAGATAAGTAATTATGCACCACGAGCTCCTCACGCTAGGTTCAATTTGTAAGGTGAGATGTAGAGCATTTTTTATGTGTGATGTGCTTGCACACCAAAGGCCCATCGCCGCACTGGTTGGTACGTGACGCATAGGCCGTGCATGTACAGCAACGAGGACTCGGGACGGGCTTGCGTGTAGACTTGCAGAAGTGCGGCGCACTGCACACTGTAGTAGAATACGGCATAAAATAAATTGCTGACAACCTGAATACATGCAATAAATATGGTCTATGGCCTGATCACGAAGCATGTTGGCGGCCCAGATACCGAGCCCCATGCAGCTCGAGCGCCATTAGGCATTTTCGCTCCGGGACATATTTACAACAAAACGCGGCGCGCGGCTCCCGGAGGCCACCGTACGCGCCTTTATGCGGCTGCTCCTGACGGGCGCCAAGGGATGCAGGAGCGCCGCATCTTCCACCGCGACATCAAGCCCGGCAATGTCCTCGTCTTGGAAGGCGGGGAAGTCCTGAAGATCTGCGACTTCGGATTGGCCATGTCGGAAAACCGAGCAGAGCAGCCGCCGCGCATGCAGGCCGGCACGAAGCTGTACCGCGCGCCGGAGATGCTCATGGGAGGGCGGACTACGACGCGCTCACGGACGCGTGGTCGCTGGCCGCGTCATGGCGGAGCTCGTCAGCGGCGACATACTGCTGCGGCGCGTGGCACTGCTCCGAGGGTGTTCGGAACGACCAGACGACGCAACGTGGCCGGAGCTCACCTCCCTGCCGCTCGCTGCCACGATGCCGCCGCTGAAACTGGGGCAGCGCAAGCTGATCCCGGAGGAGATGCTGTCCGAGGATGGATTCGAGGTCTTGAATCGTCTCTGTTCCCGCTTTTGTGGAACAATGTACAATTATTTGGGGGGAAATCAATCTAATCTATGCTTGCCCAGAAACAATGTAGTACAATTATTTGAAGGAACAAATTACGCATCTGTTGCAATCTGGGCATGTCTATTTGCACCCGAAAATATGATTTGTTGCGACGGCAAAGGTTCCTGATCAATATATAGACAGATCACAGTATCGGGAAGTACATGAACAAGAACAACAGGTGAGATAAATAAATCTTCTTTTGTGAAAATCGGCGGTTACCTACGCCACATTAGGCTTCACACCAGGCATCAAATGCAAATATGTTCTAAGTTTACAGCAGTAGTCAGAGACTATGGCACCAAACACGGGGGATAACAAGAATGAAGACGGCATACAGTCTCATACAGAACACAACACTTTGCTTCCAGGAAAAGAATGACAGGGAAAATGGATGGGGAGGAACTGCAAGAACAGGAGCCGGTGCAGACCAAGGCCCTCCTCTGCTCCTGCTCCTGGGGTGGGTGTCGGTGTACGTAGTTAAGTAGCTGGGCTTGGGTTTTCTTCTTCAGAGGGCTCGCCCCTTTACGATGTCCATGCTCATCTCGCTCGGGTCGGTTGCCTGTAGCTCCACCTGGATGCCGTCCAGCTCCCTCTTGAAGCGGTCCTTGGAGCTCGCGTACAGCATCTTGCTCCTCACCCTTGATGTGTCAGGAGCCCTGCGGAAGAAACAGCAGGATGCGCAAAACGCTGCTTCAGTTTTCGGCTGAAAGTAGCAGGAACCAGTTCTGTTTTGTCGTGCATTTACACGATCATGCTTAAGGATTTACGATATTGCAGACAATTCGTTATGTACAGACTCCGGAGCACTGAAACCAGGAAGCAGCTTGTTAGAAGAAACAGTCTGTGTTCATGTAATTTGTGTACAGACCGTAACCACCGATTTGTGTACAGTCTACAGACCGTAACCGCCGATTCATTATGTATAATACGGGGAAAAGATCAAGGCATGTCCTCCTTGGCGTTACGGTCTGTACACAAATTTGAATTCATAATTTCAATACCAAGTCTTGAGATTCTAATATTAATTTCTTAAAATCCATGCTTCCTACGTTGGATTTCTGTTTCCATTTCTCATGTGGTAAATAAGCTAGTAAGTGTCCTCCCGGTTCCTTTGCAAGCTGATCTAACAAAATTACAGGCTTTGGACAGCTGTGTAATATGAAACAAATCTGTAACTTTTTGTGGACAATGGAATAAATGTGCTAATTTGCTCCAGAAGTGGCAAAGGGTGTGTTCAATTATTGCTTGTAGAAAAAATGATCAAAAATAAAATTAAATACCGAAATGCATTGATCTAACATGCAGAGGTGATTTTATCAAACTGAATCCCATCCAAATTCATAAATTTGAACCAGCAACTGCCTTTCATAAGATTGAATCAGAACTACTATGAAAATGAAACACTCTATGATCATTTAAAAAAATAAACAAACAATATCTGTGATCCAAGCAGGTGTTACCAAGAGATGAAGAAGATCTTGCTCTTCTGGCAGTTCTCATCAGTGACGAAGTCAAAATCAAACACTGCATAGCGGCACTCGTCAGCGGGCAAGCAGGCTGTGAAATCATCGTAGCTCTCGGTTTTTTCCCCAACCCTGTCCACCACCACCTGCTGCACCTTCTCATTGATCTTGAACACGATGAAGCGGAAGCTCCTCTTCGCTTTGAGTTCCTGGAACTTGAGTTTGCAGTCGTCGCAAACGGCCATTCCTGACGCGGAATTCGACTTGCAACAAGGAATTCCCATAACATGTTAACACATACCCCGTTATAAGAGAATGGTTCCTTGAACAGCATTGTAAAAGAATGAGATTGGGCTCTACTCACCATGGTTGATGCTTTCTCTTGTTTCCTTCCTTCCTTTCTCGGGTTGAGAAGCAAACAGGGGTGTGGCGAGGGGAAGAGGAAGGAAGGGAGGGGGGATGTGCAGCCGCGCAAGCAGGGGCAAGATTTGAAGGCCTGAAAGAGAGGAGAGCGGAGGCAAAATATAGGGAGGCCTGCTGTATGATGCCACCACGTCCGGGGAGGGGCTTTTGACCAAGCATGGCCCCTCCTTGGTGTGTGAGAACCAGAAACTTTTGTGTCCAACCAACATGCGCGCTACCACCCGTCCCTATAATAGACAGACCCTCCCTCAGAAAAATCGTTGCAGCATCAAAACAAGGGTACATGGGATGGTGTGTGTTTACTCTTAAAAAACACTTCCTTTTTACGGTGTCGTGTAAAGAAAAAATCGCTTTGATATATCTGACACAAGTGCAAGACTTACATTCTATAACATCGCTGTTCGGCATTGTTCAGACCATGCCTCGACCAAACTAGATCCCGGTTCTTTGATGAGGCCCTTTCTTCCCATCATTTTCCAGACATCCTGAACATCGTTCCATCTGTCAGCTGCAGCATATATGTTCCCAAGGAGCACATGATTCCCGGTGTTGTCCGGCTCAAGCTCAAATAAATGCTTCGCCGCAATCTCCCCAAACTCAACATTTTTGTGTAGAACACAAGCACCCAGCAGAACACCCCAAACCGAGGTACTCGGCTCGAATGGCATATCTTTGATGAGACAGTAGGCCTCCTTGATCCTCCCAGCACGCCCAACCATGTCGACCAGGGACAGATAGTGCTCGATATTTGGCACCACGCCATGAATGCCACGCATGTCCTCAAATAGCTGAAGGCCTTTGTCTATCCAGCCTGCATGGCTGCAAGCGTACAGCAGGGAGGCGAAGGTCACGGTGTTCGGCTTCACCCCCAACTCCACCATCCGGTCATATAGCAGGATGGCAGTTCGGGCATGCCCGTGCATACCGTACCCAGCAAGGATGGTGGTCCAGGCAACAACATCCTTTTCAGGTAGCCCGTCGAAGAGTGTCCATGCCATGTCCAGGTCACCTGCCTTGGCATACACATCGACTAAACCAGTTCTGATCGCTGTGCTCCGAAGAAACCCAAGAGTCAGCAAGTAACAGTGGATGTTCTTTGCTTGTCTCAGGTCCGCAGATTCTGCATACGCCGGGAGGATGCTTGCAAGTGTTGCAGAGTCTGGGCGCACCGATTCTCCAATCATCCGCTTAAATAATTCTACAGCTTTCTTCTCCCGTTCACTGCGACTATAACCAGAGATAGCTGCATTCCATGTTTCTGTCCGCCGTGAGCCATTTTTAAGTGTCAACTCCATCATCTTCACCTTATGGCACTTAGCGTAAGTGTCAATAAGTGCAGTCTCAACAACGATGTCTGATTCAAGCCCAAGTCTAATGCACATTGCGTGGATGCACTTGGCACGCCTCCATGACGGCAAGCTGGAACAAGCTGAGAGTAGATACGCCATGGTCACTCCATTCGGCCATGGTGCACCATCAGTCATGAGCATATCAAAACCAAGATTAAAGGCCTCGTCCACACGGTCATTCAGCACGTACGCACCAATCATCACTGTCCAAGAAACAACATTCTTGTCATATTTATGTCCATCGAAGACCCTGCGTGCATCCTCCAATCTCCCACACTTGCCATACATATCAATCAGCGCGTTCTTCACCGCTGCATAGTCCGCCAAGCCTCTTTCCTCAACCAATCGGTGCACAGCTCTTCCAATGCTCAAATTCTTGGCTCGCGCACAAGCTGGCAGTACAGACACAATTGTGGCACGGTCAACCCCGGCAGCATCACCAACCATCTCGCCAAACACCTCCAACGCCCTTTCTGCACAGCCGTTCTTGACGCACCCAGCAATCACCGCATTCCAGGACACGACCGAACGGTTCTGCATCGCACCAAACACCACCTCCGCCTCGGCAACATCGCCGCAGCTCATGTACATGGATATCAACGCATTCTGCACGTACGCGTCTCCGCCAAAGCCGGCGGTGAGCGAGCGACAGTGCACAGCACGCCCGTGGCGGCCGAGGCGGAGGCCGGCGCAGGCCTTGGCGGCCAAGGGGAAGGTGAGGTGGTCGAAGCCGCGCATCCGGGAGTAAAGAGCGACGGCCTCCCTGTGGTGGCCAAGGCCGGTATAGGAGCGGAGGAGCGAGTTCGTTAAGGAGACCGGAGGTGGGTGGGGCATTTGCGCGAGCAGGTTGTGGGCGTCGGAGGGGCGGCCGCTAGCGCAGTGCAGCATGAAGAGGGGATGGATGCTGCTGTAGTGGAGGTGGCCGGACGTTAGGAGGAGAGCGTGGAGCTGGGCGGTGGTGGTGGGAGCGAGGGGGATCGCGTTCTTGGAGTGGAGGAGGGCGAGGCATTGCCGCACGAGCGGGCCGGGTAGGAGTATCATTTAGGAACAGAGAGGGCGGCGTGTGCTTGGTGGGTCTTTGGTCTTTCTGTTTGAGTCTACTTGCAACTCAGTTAAACCGTTATAAACGCCAGCAAACATTGGTCCGAACACTTCATAGCTATCGAACAAGGCTCATCAAATTTGTTTGGATTGGCGAATCAACCTGTGGTTGAGTTGGTTAGGTGGACAGTGGTATCCCCAACCCACCAGGGTTTAAATCCTGGTGCTCGCATTATTCCCTGGATTTATTTGAGATTTCGCGATCGCTTTCGATTGGGAGGAGACGTCTCGTCGACGACGAGGCGCCTCTGGTGACTTCGTAAATCTCAAGATGATATGCCGGCTCAGTCTCTCGGAGGTGCTCATAGGGGTAGGGTGTGCGTGTGTGCGTTCATACAGATGAGTGTATGCGCGTGTATATGAGCGCTTGTGTCTGTACTGATGCTAAAAAAATTTTGTTTGGATTGGTCCCGACGTCTTAAATCACATACATAGTCCTCTAGGGCAACTCTAATTAGGGTCACCAAATTTATGGAACAAAAAATTTGCACCGTCATCCAATCAGTCACCAAATGTCCGGTCATATGAAAAGGACCTTGCACAAACAGATGAAACTAAAAGGAAACAAACAAAATTCAAACAAAGTTTGATATATTTTATAACCAAATGGACAAAATTCAAACAATTGAATCTAAACTAATCCTAACTAAAACTAGGTGAGGTATTAAACGTCGTAGAGGTGGATAGGTGGTCTCCGAGCCCAAGGCACCTTCATCACCATTGCCGCCGCCGTCCGAGCCGTCATCGTCCAATCTGGAGCACGTGGTGGCCACTATGAGTTCTGTGGGCGAGGTCTCTCCTCCTTCTCATAAAGGATCAACATAGAGCCATGCTGGATATTCCACACAATAAAGTGTGTTTTGTGATTCCAAATCGGGTACTCATCGAAGGCAGAATCCTCCCGCATGGCCTTTAGCGCATAAGTCCTCCTCCTGCGATTGCTCCTCATCAAACACCCGTTCCTCCTCCTTCAAGAGTGGCACCTAGTCCGCAAGGGAACCCGCATGGTGACTGGGAGTGAAGCTATGGACGACAAGGCCAGCGAAGACTATGGGTGCCAACGCCAACTCGATTTGGAGCTACCCCCAGATCGGGAGTCACACGCCCACGACCACTCCTTGGCGTCGGATTTCTTTCACATCGCGGTGGACGGAGGTGCGTAGCCAGTGGATGTGTGAAGAGGATGAGGATTGTGCGAGTAGGAGTTTGCGTAGGAGGAGCCCAGCTGGCAAAGCCTGAGTAAGCTTCACAGTAGTCATACCACCATGAATGCCGGTAGGCGCGAGGCCGGTCTGCCGAAGTGAATGCGGTCAAGCCGGACATGGCGAGAGAGGGTTTTCGGTGGGTCTGGGGTGTTGGAGTCCGACATGGAGGGCATCGTTTGGTGTCGATTTGCAAGATTTTTTATATCGAGACTAGTCTGGACAATTTTGGTGATAGTCGTTGGATGGCTAAAAGTGTTTGGAGCTTTTAGTTTGGACATTTGCGGGCGATTTGGTGACCCGCATTGGAGTTGCCCTTAGGCGAACATTTGGTGGATATGGTCGGATCGCCTCTACCCAGCCCGCTGTCTATGAACACGTCTAAACGTCGCCGTGGACATTTGATGATGTCTAATGGATGATCTACGTTGGAGTGTCCCTAAGGTGTTAGCCATTAGATGGTGGAATTGCTCGGAGTACTAGTTAAATAATTTGACCTGGCCATTGGGTTGCAGAATTGCTTGCATCCGTGCAGCAATCGTACAATGCTAGCATCCTAATTTTTGCATAAAATCAAGGAGCAGAGTAGGAGACTCCAGATACGTTCATGAATGATGTCAGCTCAGCATAGGACTACTTTGTCCCCAACTCAAATCCACTTGTTCTTTCTTCCCTTCTCCCTCCTCTCTTCACTGGACAAAGGGGCGGACAATTGAGGAATACCATTGGATTACCCAAAAAGTGAGGTATTCGTGGACACATTCAGACGTGTCCGCGGATAAATAGGGGCTTCGATTTGATGTTTGCCATTGTAGATGCCTTAAGCTCCATGCCCCTTGGCATAGTCACAATCAAAGGAGTTACAGCTGAGCTTTGCTGAAATATCCTTGGGAGAGAGCATCACCATTTGTGGTTGTCATGAGCAAGTACTTTTAAGGTGGATCTTCCAGTTGCTTGAAGACAAAATATTCATATTAGGTTATAGAGCCTCTGCTCTGTTCTCTTTTGGGAGGACCAATAGATCTATGGTTGGTCGATCTTTGAGATCGCGCTCGTGCTACTTCTCCTAGTCTCGAGGCGAATTCGAAGTGGCCTACCATATGTGAGGCCATCATTAATAGAAGGTGGATCACGGACATATACAATGCGCTTAACCCCTTGGCGTTATGGTAGTACGTCTGAGTCAGTCATTCACCTTGTGTGTCGCTCTGACTCGCTGATGTTTTGACTCCAAGCCATTCTAGAGGCGAAGAGCTTGACATCTCCACCCTCTGGTGCCAGATGAAGTGCGGTTTGCCTCCACATAGGCCTCATCTTGGATGGACTTAAGGATAGCGGTCTACTCCGTCAACTCCTCCGCTTGGGTGACCTCGAACTCCGTCATGGCGTCCTCCATGGCGAAGCTCATAGTCGGCTCCGCCTCCTCCTCCAGATCTCCCCCCTCCTCGGTCTTGCTCCACTTTCGGTTCCTCCTCCTCCTCTTGGTCCTCCTGCTCCGGCGAATCCTGAGGCAGGTTGGCAGCGACACGAGCAGCGTGCCTTGCCCGGATCTCCTCCTCAAGCTACAACTGGTCTTCCAATGTCAACATGGCATAGGTGGCGATCCTCTGCCAGGCCATGGCTGGCGGCTACGAGGCGGATGGAAGTTGGCGACGCGGGTGGGAGAGAGAGTGAAGGAATAGGGGCGGGCTAGGGTTGGGTTGCCGCCTTTCGACTTAAATAGCCGGACATGCTCCCTCAGGCGGCATGCTGGAGCGGCGCCACACGACTCCATGAATGCGTCTGCAACGATAATCGAAGGAGGCGTCCGTCGGACCGACGGTCTTTGCCTGTTACCGTGTGGCCCTTGAGGTCAGTCCTACGTGGCAAAGACGTCCGGGTGTCCCACATTCGTCCTACATATGGACCGGATATGGGGACTGTCGGTCAGTCCGGACGTTTGGGCCGAATTTGAGCGGCGTGGTTGGATATGATTTTTGCGTCCAGGCAATGACCAGGCAGTGCACCCGGGTGCTTGGGATGGATACAGGATCTGATTATAGTTGCTCTTACTAGCTACCGCTGGCCTCCTTTTTTTTCTTCTAGGCGCAACCCCTGGATAAGTGGATATGAGCGGAGCAAGGAGGCATCGACAACTTTTGGAAGATGACAACACTTGTTTCTAGAAATGGTCAGTTAAAAAACCTTTTACTTTAAGATATAGTTGTGCCATTTCTTTGAAGGTTTTTTCAGAGGTGCTCATAGGGGTAGGGTTTACATGTGTGTTCATATGAATGAGTGTATGCGTGTATATATGAGTGTCTGCGTCTGTATCGTGTTAAAAAAAACATTAAAATGATATTGCGACCATGCAAGGGCCATTCCCCAGTAGTACTTCTTTTTTCTTTTTTTGCCATGATACAATACTTCAATAGGTTGATCCCTTATGCATTTTTCAAAATCACTAAAAACACATATTTGTAAAAGATATTTTGTACAGTTCATGAAGAAAATATGCCCTGGAGGCAATAATAAAGTTATTATTTATTTCCTTATTTCATGATAAATGTTTATTATTCATGCTAGAATTGTATTAACCGGAAACATAATACATGTGTGAATACATAGACAAACATAGTGTCACTAGTATGCCTCTACTTGACTAGCTTGTTAATCAAAGATGGTTATGTTTCCTAACCATGGACAAAGAGTTGTTATTTGATTAACGGGATCACATCATTAGTTGAATGATCTGATTGACATGACCCATTCAGTTAGCTTAGCACCCGATCGTTTAGTATGTTGCTATTGCTTTCTTCATGACTTATACATGTTCCTATGACTATGAGATTATGCAACTCCCGTTTACCGGAGGAACACTTTGTGTGCTACCAAACGTCACAACGTAACTGGGTGATTATAAAGGTGCTCTACAGGTGTCTCCAAAGGTACTTGTTGGGTTGGCGTATTTCGAGATTAGGATTTGTCACTCCGAATGTCGGAGAGGTATCTCTGGGCCCTCTCGGTAATGCACATCACTTAAGCCTTGCAAGCATTGCAACTAATGAGTTAGTTGCGAGATGATGTATTACGGAACGAGTAAAGAGATTTGCCGGTAACGAGATTGAACTAGGTATTGGATACCGACAATCGAATCTCGGGCAACTAACATACCGATGACAAAGGGAACAACGTATGTTGTTATGCGGTTTGACCGATAAAGATCTTCGTAGAATATGTAGGAACCAATATGGGCATCCAGGTCCCGCTATTGGTTATTGACCGGAGATGTGTCTCGGTCATGTCTACATTGTTCTCGAACCGTAGGGTCCGCACGCTTAAGGTTTCGATGACAGTTATATTATGAGTTTATGAGTTTTGATGTACCGAAGGAGTTCGGAGTCCCGGATGAGATCGGGGACATGACGAGGAGTCTCGAAATGGTCGAGACGTAAAGATCGATATATTGGACGACTATATTCGGAGTTCGGAAAGGTTCCGAGTGATTCGGTATTTTGAGTCTGGGAGAGTTACGGAATTCGCCGGGAGAAGTATTGGGCCTTATTGGGCCTGCGGGAAAGAGAGAGGGCTGCCTAGGGCAGGCGCGCGCCCCATGTCCTAGTCCGAATTGACTAGGGGAGGCCGCACCCCTCCTTCCTTCCTTCTCTCTTCCCTTCCTTGTCTCCTACTCCTAATACATGGAAGGACTCCTAGTTGGACTAGAAGGGGAATCCTACTCCGGTGGGAGTAGGACTCCCTAGGGCGCGCCATAGAAGAGGGCCGGCCCTCCCCTCCTCCACTCCTTTATATACGGGGGTAAGGGGCACCCCATGGACACACAAGTGATCATCGTGATCGTTCCTTAGTCGTGTGCGGTGCCCCCCTCCACGATATTACACCTCGGTCATATTGTAGCGGTGCTTAGGTGAAGCCCTGCGACAGTTGAACATCAAGATCGTCACCACGCCGTCGTGCTGACGAAACTCCTCCCCGTACCTCTGCTGGATCGGAGTTCGGGGTGCGTCATCGAGCTGTACGTGTGTCAAGAACTCGGAGGTGCCGGAGTAACGGTGCTTGGATCGGTTGGACCGGGAAGACGTACGACTACTTCCTCTACGTTGCGTCAACGCTTCGCTCGGTCTCACGAGGGTGCGAGACAACACTCTCCCTCTCGTTGCTATGCATCACCATGATCTTGCGTGTGCGTAGGAAATTTTTGAAATTACTACGTTCCCCAACAGTGGCATCCGAGCCTAGGTTTTATGGTTTGATGTTATATGCACGAGTAGAACACAAGTGAGTTGTGGGCGATATAAGTCATACTGCTTACCAGCATGTCATACTTTGGTTCGGCGGTATTGTTGGATGAAGCGGCCCTGACCGACATTACGCGTACGCTTACGCGAGACTGGTTTTACCGCCATGCTATGCACACAGGTGACTAGCGGGTGTCAGTTTCTCCAACTTTAGTTGAACCGAGTGTGGCTACGCCCGGTCCTTGCGAAGGTTAAAACAGCACCAACTTGACAAACTATCATTGTGGTTTTGATGCGTAGGTAAGAATGGTTCTTGCTCAGCCCGTAGCAGCCACGTAAAATTTGCAACAACAGAGTAGAGGACGTCTAACTTGTTTTTGCAGGGCATGTTGTGATGTGATATGGTCAAGACGTGATGAGATATAAGTTGTTGTATGAGATGATCGTGTTTTGTTGAAGTTATCGGCAACTGGCAGAAGCCCTATGGATGTCTCTTTGCTGCATAAGATGCAAGTGCCAAATAATTGCTTTTCTTTATCGCTATACGATAGCAATAGTTGCAAGAGCAATAGTTGGTGAGACAACCATGTGATGACACATTGATATAGATCAAGATGATGAAGATCATGGTGTCGTGCGAGAACGATAGAGATCATGATGAGACTTTGGAGATGGAGATCAAAGGTGCAAGATGATCATGGCCATATCATGTCACATATTTTGATTGCATATGATGTTTATCTATTATACATCTTATTCTTGCTTTGATTGACGGTAGCATTTTAAGATGATCTCTCACTAATTATCAAGAAGTGTTCTCCCTGAGTATGCACCGTTGCCAAAGTTCGTCGTGCCCTGACACCACGTGATGATCGGGTGTGATAAGCTCTCGTCCATCTACAACGGGTGCAAGCCAGTTTTGCACACGCGAATACTCGAGTTAAACTTGACGAGCCTAGCATATGCAGATATGGCCTCGAACACGGAGACCGAAAGGTCGGCGTGAATCATATAGTAGATATGATCAACATAGTGATGTTCACCATTGAAAACTACTCCATCTCACGTGATGATCGGCTATGGTTTAGTTGATTTGGATCACGTGATCACTTAGATGACTAGAGAGATATCTGTCTAAGTGGGAGTTCTTAAGTAATATGATTAATTGAACTTAAATTTATCATGAACTTAGTCCTGGTAGTATTTTGCAAATTATGTTGTAAGATCAATAGCTTGCGTTGTTGCTTTCATATGTTTATTTTGATATGTTCCTAGAGAAAATTGTGTTGAAAAATGTTAGTAGCAATGATGCGGATTGGATCCATGACCGAGGTTTATCCTCATTCTTTGCGTAAGAATTATGTCCTTAATGCACCGCTAGGTGACAGACCTATTGCAGGAGCGTATGCGGGCGTTATGAGCGTTTGGCTAGCTCAATATGATGACTACTTGATAGTTTTGTGCACCATGCTTTATGGCTTAGAATCGGGACTTCAAAGATGGTTTGAACATCATGGACCATGCGAGATGTTCCAGAATTGAAGTTAATATTTGCAAGCAAATACCGGTATGAGATATGAAGTCTCCAACAAGTTCTATAGCTAAAAGATGGAGGAGAATCGCTCAACTAGTGAGCATGTGCTCAGATTGTGCAGGTACTTCAATCGCTTGAATCAAGTGGGAGTTAATCTTCCGGATAAGATAGTGATTGATGAATTCTCTAGTCACCATCACTAAGTTACTAGAACTTCGTGATGAACTATAATATGCAAGGGATGACGAAAGTTATTCTGAGCTCTTCGCAATGTTGAGATCGCGAAGGTAGAAATCAAGAAAAGAGCATCAAGTGTTGATGGTTAACAAGATCACTAGTTTCAAGAAAAGGCAAAGGGAAAAGAAGGGAACTTCAAGAAGAACGGCAAGCAAGTTGCTGCTCAAGTGAAGAAACCCAAGTCTGGTCCTAAGCACGAGACTAAGTGCTTCTCCGCAAAGAGACTGGTCACTGGAAGAGGTACTACCCCAAGTGATTGGCGGATAAGAAGGATGGCAAAGTGAACATAAGTATATTTGATATACATGTTATTGATGTGTACTTTACTAGTGTTTATAGCAACCCCTCGGTATTTGATACTAGTTCAGTTGCTAAGATTAGTAGCTCGAAACGGGAGTTGCAGAATAAACAGAGACTAGTTAAAGGGTGAAGTGACGATGTGTGTTGGAAATAGTTCCAAGATTGATATGATCATCATCGCACACTCCCTATACTTTTGGGATTAGTGTTAAACCTAAATAAGTGTTATTTGGTGTTTGCGTTGAGCATGAATATGATTTGATCATGTTTATTGCAATACGGTTATTCATGTAAGTTAGAGAATAATTGTTGTTCTGTTTACATGAATAAAACCTTCTATGGTCATACACCCAATGAAAATGGTTTGTTGGATCTCGATCTTGTGATACACATATTCGTAATATTGAAGCCAAAAGATGCAAAGTTAATAATGATAGTGCAACTTATTTGTGGCACTGCCGTTTAGGTCATATCGGTGTAAAGCGCATGAAGAAACTCCATAAAGATGGATTTTCGAAATCACTTGGTTATGAATCATTTGATGCTTGCGAACCGTGCCTTTTGGGCAAGATGACTAAAACTCCATTCTTCGGAACAATGGAGCGAGCGACTGACTTACTGGAAATAATACATACTGATGTATGCAATCCGATGAGTGTTGAGGCTCGCGGTGGGTATCGTTATTTTCTGTCCTTCACAGATGATTTGAGCAGATATGGATATATCTACTTGATGAAACATAAGTCTGAAATAGTTGAAAGGTTCAAAGAATTTCAGAGTGAAGTGGAAAATCATCGTAACAAGAAAATAAAGTTTCTGCGATCTGATCATGGAGATGAATATTTGAGTTACGAGTTTGGTCTTCAATTAAAACAATGTGGAATAGTTTCACAGCTCACGCCACCTGGAACACCACAACGTTATGGTGTGTCCGAAAGTCGTAACCGCACTTTATTTGATATGGTGCGATCTATGATGTCTCTTACCGATTTACCACTATCGTTTTGGGGTTATGCATTAGAGACAACTGCATTCACTTTAAATAGGGCACCATCAAAATCCGTTGAGACGACGCCTTATGAACTGTGGTTTGGCGAGAAACCAAAAGTTGTCGTTTCTTAAAGTTTGGGGCTGCGATGCTTATGTGAAAAAGTTTCAACCTGATAAGCTCGAACCCAAATCGGAGAAGTGCGTCTTCATAGAATACCCAAAGGTAACTATTGGGTACACCTTCTATCACAGATCCGAAGGCAAGTTATTCGTTGCTAAGATGGATCCTTTCTAGAGAAGGAGTTTCTCTCGAAAGAAGTGAGTGGGAGGAAAGTAGAACTTGATAAGGTAACTGTACCTGTTCCCTTATTGGAAAGTAGTTCATCACAGAAATTTGTTCTTGTGACTACTATACCAATTAGTGAGGAAGCTAATGATGATGATCATGTAACTTCAGATCAAGTTACTACCGAACCTCGTAGGTAAAGCAGTGAGATCCGCACTGAGTGGTACGGTAATCACATTCGGAGGTCGTGTTACTTGACCATGACAGACCTACGGACTATGAGGAAGCGATGATGAGCCCAGATTCCGCAAAATGGTTTGAGGCCATGAAATCTGAGATATGATCCATGTATGAGAACAAAGTATGGACTTTGATGGATTTGCCCGATGATCGGCAAACCATAGAAAATAAATGGATCTTCAAGAGGAAGACGGACGTTGATAGTAGTGTTACTATCTACAAAGCTAGACTTGTCGAAAAAGGTTTTTGACAAAGTTCAAGATGTTGAATACAATGAGATTTTGTCACTCGTATCGATGCTTAAAAGTCTGTCCGAATCATGTTAGCAATTGCCACATTTTATGTAATCTAGCAAATGGATGTCAAAACTGCATTCCTTAATGGTTTTCTTAAAGAAGAGTTGTATATAATGCAACCAGAAGGTTTTGTCAATCCTAAAGGTGCTAACAAAATGTGCAAGCTCCAGCGATCCATCTGTGGACTGGTGCAAGCATCTCGGAGTTGGAATATACGCTTTGATAAGTTAATCAAAGCATATAGTTTTATACGGACTTGCAGTGAAGCTTTGTATTTACAAAGAAAGTGAGTGGGAGCACTACAGCCTTTTTGATAAGTATATGTGAGTGACATATTGTTGATCAGAAAGGATGTAGAATTTTTCTGGAAAGCATAAAGGAGTATTTGAAAGGAGTTCTTTAAAAAAAAAGACCTCAGTAAAGCTACTTACATATTGAGCATCAAGATCTATAGATATAAATCAAGAGGCTTGATAAGTTTTTTCAATGAGTATATACCTTGACAAGATTTTGAAGTAGTTCAAAATGGAACAGTCAAAGAAAGAGTTCTTGCCTGTGTTACAAGGTATGAAATTGAGTAAGACTCAAATCCTGACCACAGCAGAAAATAGAAAGAGAATGAAAAGTCATTCCCTATGCCTCAGTCATAGGTTCTATAAAGTATGCTATGCTATGTACCAGACCTATTGTATACCTTACTCTGAATTTGGCAAGAGAGTACAATAGTGATCTAGGAGTAGATCATGGACATTGGTCAAGAATATCCTTAGTAAGGACTAAGGAGATGTTTCTCGATTATGGAGGTGATAAAAGAGTTTGTTGTAAAAGTTACATCGATGCAAGCTTTTACACCGATCCAGATGACTCTAAGTCTCAATCTGGATACATATTGAAAGTGGGAGCGATTAGCTAGAGTAGCTCCGTGCGAGCATTGTAGACATAGAATATTTGCAAAATACATACGGCTCGAATGTGAACAGACCCGTTGACTAAGCTTCTCTCACGAGCAAAACATGATCACACCTTAGTACTCTTTGGATGTTAATCACATAGCGATGTGAACTAGATTATTGACTCTAGTAAACCCTTTGGGTGTTGGTCACATGATGATGTGAACTATGGGTGTTAATCATATACAGATATGAATATTAGTGTTAAATCACATGATGATGTGAACTAGATTCTTGACTCTAGTGCAAGTGGGAGACTGAAGGAAATATGCCCTAGAGGCAATAATAAAGTTATTATTTATTTCCTTATTTCATGATAAATGTTTATTATTCATGCTAGAATTGTATTAACCGGAAACATAATACATGTGTGAATACATAGACAAACATAGTGTCACTAGTATGCCTCTACTTGACTAGCTTGTTAATCAAAGATGGTTATGTTTCCTAACCATGGACAAAGAGTTGTTATTCGATTAACGGGATCACATCATTAGTTGAATGATCTGATTGACATGACCCATTCAGTTAGCTTAGCACCCGATCGTTTAGTATGTTGCTATTGCTTTCTTCATGACTTATACATGTTCCTATGACTATGAGATTATGCAACTCCGCTTATCGGAGGAACACTTTGTGTGCTACCAAACGTCACAACGAATCGGGTGATTATAAAGGTGCTCTCAGGTGTCTCCAAAGGTACTTGTTGGGTTGGCGTATTTGAGATTAGGATTTGTCACTCCGAATGTCGGAGAGGTATCTCTGGCCCTCGATAATGCACATCACTTAAGCCTTGCAAGCATTGCAACTAATGAGTTAGTTGCGAGATGATGTATTACGGAACGAGTAAAGAGACTTGCTGGTAACGAGATTGAACTAGGTATTGGATACCGACGATCGAATCTCGGGCAAGTAACATACCGATGACAAAGGGAACAACGTATGTTGTTATGCGGTTTGACCGATAAAGATCTTCGTAGAATATGTAGGAACCAATATGGGCATCCAGGTCCCGCTATTGGTTATTGACCGAGACGTGTCTCGGTCATGTCTACATTGTTCTCGAACCATAGGGTCCGCACGCTTAAGGTTTCGATGGATGTTATATTATGAGTTTATGAGTTTTGATGTACCGAAGGAGTTCGGAGTCCCGGATGAGATCGGGGACATGACGAGGAGTCTCGAAATGGTTGAGACGTAAAGATCGATATATTGGACGACTATATTCGAGTTCGGAAAGGTTCCGAGTGATTCGGTATTTTTGAGTACCGGAGAGTTACGGAATTCGCCGGGAGAAGTATTGGGCCTTATTGGGCCCTTCGGGAAAGAGAGAGGGGCTGCCTAGGGCAGGCCGCGTGCCCCCCATGGCCTAGTCTGAATTGGACTAGGGGGAGGGGCTGCACCCCCTCCTTCCTTCCCTTCTCTCTTCCCCTTCCTTGTCTCCTACTCCTAATACATGGAAGGACTCCTAGTTGGACTAGGAAAGGGGGATTCCTACTCCCGGTGGGAGTAGGACTCCCCTAGGGCCCGCCATAGAAGAGGGCCGGCCCTCCCCTCCTCCACTCCTTTATATACGGGGGTAAGGGGCACCCCATGGACACACAAGTTGATCATCGTGATCGTTCCTTAGCCGTGTGCGGTGCCCCCCTCCACGATATTACACCTCGGTCATATTGTAGCGGTGCTTAGGCGAAGCCCTGCGACAGTTGAAC
The DNA here is from genome assembly GCA_021437245.1 of Aegilops speltoides. Taxonomy (NCBI): domain Eukaryota; kingdom Viridiplantae; phylum Streptophyta; class Magnoliopsida; order Poales; family Poaceae; genus Aegilops; species Aegilops speltoides. Next base: position 360,755,488 of record CM038146.1, on the reverse strand, counting down.
ATCAAGATCGTCACCACGCCGTCATGCTGACGAAACTCCTCCCCGTACCTCTGCTGGATCGGAGTTCGGGGTGCGTTATCGAGCTGTACGTGTGTCAAGAACTCGGAGGTGCCGGAGTAACGGTGCTTGGATCGGTTGGACCGGGAAGACGTACGACTACTTCCTCTACGTTGCGTCAACGCTTCCGCTTCGGTCTACGAGGGTACGTAGACAACACTCTCCCCTCTCGTTGCTATGCATCACCATGATCTTGCGTGTGCGTAGGAAATTTTTTGAAATTACTACGTTCCCCAACAGTTCATGCATGTTAGAATTTTGCACAATTAAAACGCACATTTGTAAGAGATATTTTTGTACAGTTCATGCATGTTAGTTTTGAACCCTTTTCTTAGAACACAATACAAACCCAGATGCTCAAATATATACACATACACTTATACCATAAATACACACGCAGACCCTATCCTCATGAGCACATTCGAGAGAGTGACCCGGCATATCATCTTGAGATTGACCAAGTACCACAGGCGCATCGTAGTCTCCCCTCACTGAACGCGCATCATCGGGAATCCTAAAATAAATCCAGGAAAATGCGAGGACCAAACTATCACTCCAACCACATGTTGGTTTGCGTTTTGCACAGTTATTATTTTATACAAATCCCGCAGCAACGCACAGGACATATTTCTAGTTTTGTTAGTTTTAGTTGCCTGTTGGTTTAAATACAATCTATTTAATCACCACATTACCATTATGTCGGTCATCTTGGCTGTTTGAATGGGCTATTATGCACCAACTAGAAACCACCAGTTTGTATACAAGGTCTTCTACCTAAACTTGATGATTCACTGCAGTAATAAACTACCATGCTCGATGTGGATTTTTGGGATATGGGTCTACACGCCGCTAATTCAGCAAAATAGAAATAAAAGAAATAAACAAAACAAAAGTTCAAAGCATTTTTGTGCCAAACATAGTCTAGCATAATACGCACGTTTAAACATTTCGGGAGAGAATGTGCTCTTTTGAGTGTATTGGTGTTATATGCAGAAAGTATTGTCTAGTTGTTACTCTGAAAAATAATTGTGTTGGCACCTAGTGGTAGTATATGGTACAGCTTATGCTGTTGACAAGGTAGATTTTATAGCTGAATTGCATGAAGTGTGTGATGGGTTGTCCTATCCTGTTCTATTTGGAGGTGATTTTAACTTGATAAGAGAAGCCAAGGAGAAATCATCTAGCAATATTAACAACTCATGGGCTTTCTTATTTAATGATTGGATCAATAAATGGGGGCTCATGGAGATCAAGTTGGCTAATAGGACTTATACCCTGGGGAATAAGCAAGATAACCCTGTTTTTGCTACTATTGACAGAGTGTTTTCCACTACTGACTGGGATAGTCATTTCCTGTAAACACTCTTTGGTCGAAATGAGCTTCACAAGTCAGGCAAGCCTAGGGTTGTCCTAAAATTGGACTACAAGAAAGCGTATGATAGGGTTAATTGAGACTTTTTGGTCGAAATGTTAACTTCTCGAGGCTTTGGGACTAAATGGATAAGTTGGATCTTATCCATTCTCCATAACAGCTCTTTTTCTATTAAGATTAATTACTATTGGGGCCCATATTTTGTGGGTGGTAAAGGATTGAAACAGGGGGATCCCATCTCCCATCCTTTTCAATCTAGTTGCGGATGTTTTCTCTAGAATTTTAGCCAAGGCCGTTAGGGAAAAATATATTTCGGGGATTATTCCTCACATCATTCCCAATAGCTTGATTAGTTTACAATACGCCGATGATACTGTACTCTTCTTAGATCCTAACGCTGATCATGCAAAAAATCTCAAGTGGCTACTAGCTTGCTTTGAGAACCTTTCTGGGTTAAAGATCAACTATGACAAATGTGAGTTGGTTCCCATTAATTTAGATGAAACAAGTAAAAAAATGCTATCGTAAATCTTTTGCTGCAAAATTGGGTCTTTCCCTCTCAAATACCTGGGGGTCCCACTACACTATTTAAAATTGAGGGAGGACCTTCAGCCCATTATTGATAAGATCATTAAAAGAATTTGTGGGTGGAGAGGCAAGCTACTCAAATTATGAGGCTAAGCTGGTGTTGCTACAAACCTGTATTGCTAGCATCCCAATGTACCTAATGTCAGTTATAAAATTTCCCAAATGGGCTATTAAGGCGATTACTTCACAAATAGCTCACTTCTTCTGGGGGAACTTGGGTGATAATCATAAATATCACCTGACCAATTGGGGGTTCGTATCCCAAAAAAGGCTTTTCGTGGTTTAGGTGTGGTTAATCTACAAGAATTTAGCATGGCTTTGTTAACCTCGTGGTCTAAAAGATTCTTCTTGGGTGGTGACAAAGACTGAAAAAACTTAGTTAATCACAAATACAAGACTAACAAGCCTAACTTGCTCTGTGCCAATCCTGATGTTGGGTCCCCTTTCTGGAAAGGAGACACCTGGGCCTTTGCTGGAGCTAGACCATTTTATAAATGGAAACTAGGGAATGAACATAGTATTAGCTTTTGGCATGATACTTGGGCTGGCGACTCATGTCTAAAAACCCAATTCTGGGAGGTTTATGACATTTGCCAACAACAAGAATGTACTGTAGCACAGGTTTGGGATGGTGTGACCCTGAAACTTACTTTCAAGTTGTGTGTGGATGTGCACTTCCTGGTCAGATGGCAGGAGTTGCTTCAGCTGCTCTCTACTAATATTCCTAGGGATGAAGAGGGTCGCCCTATTTGGATGTTGGATGCGTCTGGGATTTACTCTGTTAAGTCCTTATATAATATGATCAATTGGGGTGGGGTTTCTACTCCTATTTGGAAGAATTTTTGGAAAATTTTGGTACCACATAGATACCTGGTATTTATATGGTTAGCCTTCCATAATAAGATCCTTACTAGAGATAACATGGCCAAGAAACGTCCTGTGAATGACAAAACCTGCTTGTTTTGTTGTGAAAATGAATCTGTGAACCATTTGTTTTTTGAGTGTGTGGTTGCAAAAGAGATTTGGAAAATTGTTGCTGGATCTTTTGATTTTGGATATCCGTAGTGCATGATAACCCTGTCCAAACTATGGGGTGCTAATAATAAAAAGACTGTTATTAACATTGCATGTGTTGCTAGCATTTGAAGCATTTGGACCATGTGTGACGATATCTGTTTTCAGGGCGTGCCGTGGACAAGTATACGGGTGATCTTGGGAAGAGCTTGTGCTCTGCCGGTGGAACATGTTATGTACACGGGATCAATCGGTGTTACTACGGCGCTGTCTCCTGTTGCTGGACCGGCGGAGAGGCGAGCTGCTGCGCATCACATGGTAGGGAGGACCAAGGCTGGAGTGGAAGGGGGACTGGCTGGCCTCATGCTCAAGGCGCACTCCGGGTGATCCAGTTCCTCCGCGAGGATGACATCTTGTAATAGGCTGGCTCTGGATGTTTTGCTAAACCACTTGCTGCCTGGTGCAGCCTTCCTTTCTTCTACAATTCTACTCTTTGTAGTTGTAGTTGCTTTTATTCTGGCCTGCTACTTTGGGTAGGTCCGAGAGCTACTAAACTGGTATGGATGCTGTTCTTTGTTTTATCTAATAAAATGGAGAGGGCGGAAACCCTTTTGTTTCAACAAAAAATTTTGTTCTCTAAACGGAAAAAAATTAGGGAAATGTTGAAAAATGTTTGGATGAATTCTAGAAAGAAATCAGCCGCGTGGATCGTGTGACACGCGTCCTTGCTGGGCCCGTGCACCGACCAGCCTTATCTAGACTCAACGGGAGCCACACGTTGTATTACCGAAAAAAGCTTACTCCCCACTTTATAAATAAAGCAACCACCAAGCACAACGTTCACAAAGTATCAACAAAAACCCACAAACACACACAACGCCACCGTAGGCACCGGTCCAACACACACACAAACATACATGGATTCAGCCGTGGGCACAGCACAACAAGCCCAACACACGCACACAAGACAACACATAAACGGCGGTGGCGGCGGGGAAGGGAAGATCTAATTCGGCTCCAGCGGTGGTGGGGGAAGCGGAGGAGTCAACCGGAGAGCCATCGCGCGAAGCTGGGTGATGATGGCGGTGATGGCGTCTCTCTCCCTGGGACGGCTACGCGGCCGCCAAAGCTGCAAGAAACCAGACCATTTGAACAAAGCGTCGGTAGCACGACGAAGAGGAATACGCTGAATCACAAGCTTATTCCTAACAGTCCACAGCGTCCAGGCAAGCACCCCAATGACCGGCCACCTATAGCCACACGTACCCGAGCGACCTTATCGATCCCCTTCATCTCCAACCTGCGCCTCCTTCTCTCACAATCTTCGCGTTGATCTCGTCGGAGCAACGAGGGACGGCATTACAGCCCCCAAAAAACCAACGACCTGCAGTAGCACAGCAGACGGCGGCCTGTAACATCTGCGCGCGGCCCTGCTGCGGACGGCGTTGCCGAGCACCGCGAGCGGGAGCGCCTGGTGCGCCGCCGTTGTTGTAGAGCACGCCAGAGAATCGCGTGCGCCCGCCAGTGCTGCGTTGGAGCATCACCGGCACTGCAACGACGATCGCGACGGCCATGGCGTTAGCAACTCCAATGCTGCAATGGAGCTTCGCCGGTGCTGCGAGCCAGCGACGACGACCGTGACAGGTCGGCCATGGCGTTACAACGGAGCTTCGCCGGTGCTACAACGACGACCGCGACGGGCCGACCATGGCGTTGCAACGGAGCTTCGTCGGTGCTACGACGACGACCGAGACGGGACGACCATGGCGTTGCAACGGAGCTTCGCCTGTGCTACGATGACGGCCGCGACGGGACGGCCATGGCGTTGCAATGGAGCTTCGCCGGCTGCCTTGGAGCTTTTGCCGCACCACCGGCGCTGCAGTGGAGCTTCGTCGGGGCTGCAATGGAGCACCACCCAGGTCAGGGGCTGTGGAAGCTGTGACGGTGATGCAATGGAGATCGGCGGGGCTGCAATGGAGCATCACCAGTCGCCAACGGTGCTGCGTGGAAGCGTGTGATGTTGCTGTGATCGAATGGCTACTAGCACACAGATCGGACGGCTAACTAGCCAGATGATTTCCTAGAGAAATCATCCGATTGATTTGTAGCAGCCCCCAAAAATTACACCTACAAAAGTCACGAATAGTAGCGTTTACATACTATTGATTCTATCGTACTTGCTAGGAATACAGCATCAATCATTTTGTCCTGAAATTTTAAACATGAGTTTTATGCCAGACCATGTATGTTGCCAAAATGTTTCAAAAATATTTGACTTTTTTATTTTTATTTTCAATTTGGGTGCACGCACTTAGGTTCATGCTCGCGTAGCTAGTGAAAGATCGTGGATGTCGCCTAGAGGGGGGTAAATAGGCGTTCTAAAATAATTACGGTAGAGGCTTGAACAAATGCGGAATAAACCTAGTGGTTAATTTGTCAAGCACAAAACCTACAACAACTATGCTCACCTATGTGCACCAACAACTTATGCTAAGCAAGATAAGCAACTATGTGATAGCAAGATATATGACAAAGAACAATATGGCTATCACAAAGTAAAGTGCATAAGTAAAGGGCTCGGGTAAGAGATAACCGAGGCACGCGGAGACGATGATGTATCCCAAGTTCACACCCTTGCGGATGCTAATCTCCGCTTGGAGCGGTGTGGAGGCACAATGCTCCCAAGAAGCCACTAGGGCCACCATAATCTCCTCACGCCCTCGCACAATGGAAGATGCCGTGATTCCACTAAGGGACCCTTGAGGGCGGTCACCGAACCTGCATAAATGGCGACCCTTGGGGGCGGTCACCGAACCCGTACACTTTGGCAACCCTTGGGGCGGTCACCGTACACGTCAAATTGCTCAGGCGATCTCCACAACCTAATTGGAGACCCCGACGCTTGCCCGGAGCTTTACACCACAATGATTGAGCTCCGAACACCACCAACCGTCTAGGGTGCCCAAGCACCAAGAGGAACAAGCTCAAGGGTACCAAGCACCCAAGAGTAATAAGCTTCTCAAACTTCACTTCCACGTATCACCGTGGAGAACTCAAACCGATGCACCAAATGCAATGGCAAGGGCACACGGAGTGCCCAAGTCCTTCTCTCTCAAATCCCACCGAAGCAACTAATGCTAGGGAGGAAAATGAGAGGAAGAACGAAGAAGAGAACACAAAAAACTCTAAGATCTAGATCCAAGGGGTTCCCCTCACTTAGAGGAGAAAGTGATTGGTGGAAATGTGGATCTAGATCTCCTCTCTCTTTTCCCCAAAAACTAGCAAGAATCCATGGAGGGATTGAGAGATAGCAAGCTCGGAGAAGGTCAACAATGGGGGAAGAACACGAGCTCAAAGGATAAGGTTCAATGGGAAAGAAGACCCCCTTTTATAGGAGGGGGAAAATCCAACCGTTACCCCACTGAACATCCCCGCACAGAGCGGTACTACTGCTAGGGAAGGGCGGTACTACCGCTCAACCCAGTGATCTTGCTTGCTGCTGCCAGGCCTCGACCCTGTGGCGGTACTACCGCTAGGGAAGAGCGGTACTACCGCTTGGGAAGAGCGGTACTACCGCTTGGGGCGGTACTACTGCTCCTACTACCTCCCTTAGTGCCGCAAAACCCGACACGAAAAACTTCGTTCGAGAATCGAGGCGGAAGTAGCCCAGACACACAGCGGTACTACGACCGAAAATCCCAAGCGGTACTACCGTTCGGAGAGCGGTACTACCGCTCTGAGAGCGGTACTACCACTGGGGAGCTTCGGCGGTACTACCGCTGGGGCCAACCTTATGCCTCAACCACGAAAACAAAGAATACTCCAAGGAAACCAGAACTGTCATAACTTCTGCAAATGAGCTCCGAATTGAGCAAACTCAAGCTTGTTGGATAGAGCAAGACGAGTAGCATCAAAACAGCGACTGGTTATAGTAAGAAGAGGCAGGGGAGGTATGCTTAGCAAACAAAGGAGTGAAACCTCCAACCGAGAAGAACGGGCATACCCTCCAACATCGAAAACATCATAGAAGATGCATGAGAACTCCGCTTTCGATGAACTCGAGCTTGTCATAAAATGACCATAAGCTCCAAAACTCACAAGGAGAAGAACCAAACAAGAACCAAAAAGATGATGCAAGGATGCAATGGTTTGAGCTCTCAACGAACGATACGATCAAGCAACTGATCGAGAGCCCCCCTTGATAGTACGACAATCGATCCTATAACCCGGTCTCCCACAACTACCGTGAGACCGGTAAAATAGAAAACGTATCAAGGGCAAACCTTTGCCTTGCACATGATCCACTTGAGCTAGATGATGATGATCTTCTCCTCCTCAAGATGGACCACCTTTCTTGATTGCGTTTGCTCGATGAAGACTAGTAGATTGCTCCCCCATACTCCACTATGGGTGAGCCACTCTTCTGCACATCCTCACAAGTCCATTATCGCTACAATGGACGGCAAGCTTCAAGCATATGATCTCTTCGTGATGAGCCTACTTAAACTTGCACACCGCAACCTAACCCCACAAAGAACTCTTACGAAGACCATGGGTTAGTATACAAAGCATAATTGACCATGCTTACCATACCATGGGATCGCTTGATCCCTCTCGGTACATCTTCTACGCTTTGTGTGTTGATCAACTTGATTCATTCTTTGACTTAGTCTTGATCAACCTTGAATCTTTCCAACTCTCTTCATTTGGATGATGTCTTGAAGGTAAACATGAATGATCACACAATCTTCTTCTTCAAGACATGCTTGTAATAAGCTCAACACTCACATGACCAATCTTTGGATAATTCCTTCATAGCACCTTGGTCAACTCATAAACTCCTTGAAACCAACACATGGACTTCAAGAAACACCTATGGACAAAACCTTCAAATATAACTCAAGGCAACCATTAGTCCATAGAGATTGTCATTAATTACCAAAACCAAACATGGGGGCATCGCATGTTCTTTCAGCTAGTACTGTATCTCGGTAGCCTATCATGCTGTTACCAACACTAGCAAATTGTTCGTGCTTTGCACGTCATTCAAATCTTTATCTTTATCTTTACCTATAATCTTTATCTTTACCTAATAATAAAGCAAATTGGGTTTCTTTCGTCTGTCATGGTATTTTTCAGAAAAGTCCCTCTATTTCAGAGAATTCAACCCGCAATCCTGTTTTAAGTCAAAACGAATCGTTTTTTCGTATTTTACACAAAAGTCCCTGTATTTTCTTGAAATTAACCCGCCGTCCGGATTTAAGTCACACCCGAACCGTTATTTTACGGTTTTCCGAAAACCCCCCTGACGTTTTAGGTAATTCATCCGTGGATCATATTTAAGTCAAACAAATAGTTTTTAAAATCATCTATATCTTTTAAAACGTAACTCCGATTTGAACATATTATATATGAAATTTGATTAGAAAAATATGTAGAATATGAATATGAGATTATTTTTACCTATTAAGTATTTTTAATATTATTTTGGAATATATTTAAATCAAACAAATGATTTTCTAAATTATCTGTATCTTTTAGACCGTAACTTAGATTTTAACATATTATATATGAAATTTTATTAGAAAAATGTGTGGAATCTAAATATGATGTTAATTTTACCTGTTAAATATTTTTAAAATATTGTTTTGAAAGCAAACTTATAATTTCTAGCGCAAAATCCGTTTTTCTTTCGTACTGGCGGCGATCCGGATTGCAAATAAGCACCCCACTATAACCATATAGGCAAAAGGAAACATCAATAACTACACATGCATACCTCTGAAAAATGTCGCAGGGGAAAACAACAGATTTCTTAGAGAGAGAGAGAGAGAGAGAGAGGCGAGGGAGGAGAGAGGGAGAGAGACGCCTTAGGATTAACCATATTCAAACACGTTTTTTGTTGTTTTGTGTGAACACTGAGGTCATCGCTGGCGAGGGTGAGAAGAAGGATAAGCGGAAACACAAATATGATGCCTCGCAAATATAAAGGAGATGGACCTATTGAGTGATGGTTGTTGGGTTAAGAGTGTGTGTTATGTTTTTTCTTCCGTTGCAACGCACGGGCTCTTTTGCTAGTAATAATAAAGTAAATTAGGTTTTTTTCGTCCGTCATGGCATTTTTTAGAAAAGTCCCTCTATTTCAGAGAATTCAACCCGCATCCCTATTTTAAGTCAAAACGAATCATTTTTCCATATTTTACACAAAAGTCCCTGTTTTTCTTGAAATCAACCCACCATCCGGATTTAAGTCACACCCGAACCGTTATTTTACATTTTTCGAAAAAAAAACTGGCATTTTAGGTAATTCATTTGAGGATCATGTTTAAGTCAAACAAATATTTTTTAAATCATCCATATCTTTTAAACCGTAACTCTGATTTGAACATGTTATATATGAAATTTGATTAGAAAAATATGTAGAATATGAATATGAGATTATTTTTACCTATTAAGTATCTTTAAATATTATTTTGGAATATATTCGAGTCAAACCAAATGATTTTCTAAATTATATGTATCTTTTAAACCGTAACTTCGATTTTAACATATTATATATGAAATTTTATTAGAAAAATGTGTGGAATCTAAATATGATGTTAATTTTACCTGTTAAATATTTTTTTAAATATTATTATGGAAGCAAACTTATAATTTATAGCGCAATTCAATTTTTTTTTCATACTGGCGGCGATCCGGATTGCAAATAAACACGCCACTATAACCATATACGGAAAAGAAAACATCAATAACTACACATGCATACCTCTGAAAAATGTCGCAGGGAAAAACAACAGATTTCTCATCGCGAGAGTGAGAGAAAGCGAGAGAGAGAGAGAGAGAGAGAGAGAGAGGGGGGGCGAGGGAGGAGAGAGGGAGAGAGAGAGACACCTTAGGATTAACCATATTCAAACACATTTTTGTTGTTTTGTGTGAACACCGAGGCCACCGCCGGCGAGGGTGAGAAGGAGGATAAGCGGCAACACAAATATGATGCCTCGCAAATATAGAGGAGATGGACCTATTGAGTGATGGTTGTTGGGTTAAGAGTGTGTGTTATGTTTTTTCTCCCGTTGCAACGCACGAGCTCTTTTGCTAGTATATATAAAAAGCGTAGAAAAATACATTCGAATATATTTTTTTCTTTCCTAGAATCGTATTGGACAAGATCCAACTTGATTCTTACCTCCAAATTGTTAGCAACAGATAAGCATGTGGATAGATGCTTCTAGAACACATGAGATGGTAGAGTTGGGAGTTCAATTGGAAGGCCATGAGGCAAAATCCTATGTGTTGAAAACTTTATCCAACGGATGAGAATGCTCGGATTTACTATATCGACTAATATTTGAAACTATTGGCACACTATATAATGGTATAGATAAGAGAATTTGCAGAAACTTTACATAGCACCCAAAGCTTTTATTCACCCAGAGGATTATTCAGCCACCCTCCTGTATGAAATTTATGGTAGCCTGGCATACTTATAGAACAATCCGACGGCTTTCAGCACACAACTTATACAGCAATCTCAGACTGCAACAGCTGAAAAGAATTGGACAACTGATTCTACACACAGCTAATTTTGTGGGCAGTTTCTCAGAATCCGATTCTCCAGAATCGGCAGCTGAAAAGAACTAACCGATACCCTAGGGAACTCATCCATCAAAGTCTTGATTTTGCTGAGGAGCCCATAACGATCATCACTTTACCAACCGCTTTCCTATCTCTCAAGTCAGCAAAAGCGAGATGGGCCTGTAAATTTTTCAAAAGTTATACGGCAAATCTCCACATATTGGAAGATGGTACATGCAATCTTGGATTTGATCCAAGAACTGTTTAAGAGCTTCGATATATGAGTATAACTACTACTCTGCTAAGAGCATGACCACCGACCACCTACATTTCTGCTAAGGATGGCCTGATATACATTTACCAGAAACAAAGTGATGAAAACCACGGACGTGAGGTCAAATTATGCTGGTAGAAATTTTTATATTAGAAACAAAACATTAATGTTGACGCATAGACACGGAGAAGTGGTGTTCTCTTAGATAGTTCCAGCAGCCTAGCACACAAACAGAAATACTATGAATTTGTAAGCACCAAAATGATAGCAATGTAATGAATATAGATAGGCGACATGGCAGTCAAATGGTGTAAACAATGCAATTACAATTTACCCGACCATAGTTCACAAAACGCCCTTAGACACCATAAAATTCTGACATGAGGATATGTTAAGGTATGCAGAGGCAAGCATCACAGGTAGTTCATGTAATGACTAAACGAGAAATTCCAGCCTGCTGCAACTATTGTGAAGTTTATTAATGTCGCTTACCTCAGCGAGCCTGTAGGTGTGTGAAAGTTTAACTGATATCAAACCCTTTGAGAGCCATGACAGGAGTTCGTTAAGTGAGTCGATGAGTACTGCTGGCCGGTGAGTTAAGTAGCTTCCCCAGTACAGACCATGAATTGTCCAGTTCTGAAACATCACACCACCATTAGCTAGTAGTATTCTGCAGAAAGCAGTTCTAACACTATTCACAGTATCCTTACTACGTAAGTTCCTTTCTAGTGCTGTAACGTCTAAATATACTGAATTCCGAATATTGCTATCTTATATTCTAGTGTTATCAACTAACTTACTGAAATAAATACAACTTCACATTGATTAATCGTATTGCATTATCTTGCATTTATGATTTTGATATGAACTTATATGATTGCATCCATGGTACTGACTGATGGATTCTCAAATTAGTTTCAATATGTGTTGCAGGAATCATCAGACTTGAGTGGTGTGTCTCTTCTTTAGCAAGCTAAAGTTTGTCATGTCGAATGCCTATTCTAGGTATATGTAGTAGGCTCTTCTGATTCTAGCAATGCAGTAAAAAGACCAATACACAGAGCAATTAAGATAAGTACTGAAAGCCAACATTGAGTCAATTCCACATATAAGGCAGAAGACCTTAACCTTCATGTCTCAATACACCAGTATACCTTAATAAGTGCAATGTTAGCTCGAATAACTGGAACATCCCCACTAGCAAATCCAATGAGCAGAATATGTGCACCCCAATTGAGAAGTTTCAAGCTATCTTGAGTAAGCTTGCCACCAACAGGGTCATATAAAACATCGACACCTTTGAGACCACTAGCCTTTAAAAAGGACTTGGCACTTTCAATAACATTCTCCTTGCTCGAGTCAATCACATGATCGGCTCCTATTGACTTGAGATACTGCAATTTCTCAACTCCCCTGAACTCAATACGAATAATATTATGGACCAGAAAAATTAGTCAAATAGGAAGTAACATAACAACAACCTATGTTGACCCAGAATACATAACAAGGATTGAAGAATTTAATTTGTTGTGCTAAACTGCTAATCACCTGGCAACTGCAATAACAATAGCACCGCATACTTTTCCTATCTGTACAGCAGATACCCCAACACCGCCGGCAGCACCAAGTACAAGTAGCACCTGAGATTACAACTAAGATTAGCGAGAATCACCAAAGCCTAGGGGTACAGCAGATAAATGCATAACGCATACTGTACTTATTTTTTATATTTGTTGGGGTATATACGTGCTTAATAAATAATTGTTCCCTAAATATTAAGAGAACCTGAATATACAATCAACATCCTTCACTGCAGGTCTTTATATATGTGCATATTAACAGTAGGCAATATAGTAGTTCCATCAACTAGAACGCAAAATCCCCCCGCAAAAGAAAAAAAAAATCTCCTACCACCGTGCAACTTCCCTTCTCCCATTGCCATCTGCCATCACAATACGAGACAATGCAATGTAACCATGTACAGTTATGATCTGGTTGATGAATGTATGATTGAACTTTCAGAAGTGTATCTAGTTGCTGAATCGATTTTTGCCCACTGGAATGCTGCAATCCTAGAGTTGCTATGTTTGTGTTACAACCAGAGGCAGTATGGTCTGTTTGCTGCCAAACTACACTGTTTGTGTTTTGGGAACGGACCTGCTATCTAACAGCTTTCATGAATCATTAATTAGAGCAGATCCCTAGTTAAGTGGATCCTTGAAGAGTCAGGAGCGTGGAGCTGGAAAATGAGGATCTGAAGCTCAAATGGAATAGTCCCTAAAAAAACGTGTGAGCAAAATTGATCTTTTGCAGAGGCCATCAGATATTACTGTTTATCCCATAACATAGTCTGTACAAAGTGATACCAAAAATGCAAAGTCATTTGAAGAGAATACATCACCCCATTTACAGTCAATTTGAGGCCTAAAAGTGACCAACCATGGAAGTTGAAAACTTTCAAATGGAACTTTAAAAACTTAAGGCTTAAAGGGAACGACTTTCAAAGTTGAAGACCAAGAAATGACTTTGGCCTCTTACAACAGCTAGGATTAGGACTAACGTACGAGCAAAATCTGAGAGTCCACATATCGCAACTTTCTAGGAATTGGAGTGTTACCCGACTCAATTCATATTCAGATACATGGATACACCATTGTTTATAATTCGTAATCCAAGTAGAATTTGAACCAGTGTTAATGCATAGTTAAAATTTAATTCAGTGCATCTCCAAGTAAAAGACCAATTAAGAATGCCACATAAAGAATGTGCAGTGCGTATCATATACTCCCTCTGTAAAGAAATATAAGATAGATCGTTTATCTTATATTTCTTTACAGAGGGAGTACATATAGAATTGCATATAAAGAATGTTCAATAGATATCAGATAGAATGGCACATAAATAATGTCAGAAGCAAATGGGGAGCCCACCTGACCAGCCTTTAGTTGAGCTCTGTGGGCAAGGGCCAAATGTGATGTACCAAATGCAACAGGTAATGCTCCAGCAGCGACGAGGTCACATCCATCAGGGACTGCGTATCTGGAACACCATAAAATGGTACCGATTTAACAGTAAAACTCACCGCAATAACTAAAGGTTTTGCTATTTTAAAGTTGCCTCGTTTTAAGCTGATTTTTCTATAGATTGCAATACATTTGGTCCTTTGCTAAGTCTATGCTTATCTGATTCGCACCAAATGCTAACGCATTAAACCAAAATACTTCGAGCGTCCATCTAAGAAGGAAATATCTGTGTAGATCAAACAACCGGAAGCTAACACAGAGTAACTAGCTACAGAAATTGCCAACCAGGAGAGGGAGAACAAACTCACAGTGCCTTCTCGTCGGCGACGACAAACTCGGCGAAGGACCCGACGCTAGCGAGGGAGCAGACGCGGTCGCCGGGGCGGAATCTGCGCACGCCGGGGCCGACGGCGTCGACGACGCCGGCGTAGTCGGACCCCGGGACGTAGGGCAGCGGGGGGCGCTCCTGGTACTTGCCCTGCACTTGCAGGAACGTCGCGAAATTGAGGCTGGTTGCCGCCACGCGCACCCGCACGGAGGTCGGGGAGGAGAGTTCCGGAATCGGCCGGTCACCGGAGACCGCCGCAAACGGCGAGTCCTCGCCGCCGGGCGGCAGCGTGGGATCGCCAAGCTTCCGCACCACGAGCGCCTCCATTTCCTAGGTTGGGGTTTGGACTCGAGGTTCGGATTTGGACGGAGACGCCGAGAAGAGAAGGCTAGACTCTCCACCAACCAGTTTGTACAGCGGTGGAAGGTTGCGTACACTCGAAAGGGTTACTCTAATCTCTGGACAAATGCACCCACATGAAACAACTGTAACAAAAAAATAAAAAATGGAACATCAACAAAGTGTTCAAACATCCTGCAGAATTTCGCCACCAAAAAACATCCATACTGGTATGTGCCATAAAACAGAAAAATAAGTACTCCTGTGTGTTTTGAGCTCCGCTTTTTTTAGATACCTCCACGGACGTCTTTTCTAGTTGAATTGTCACAAGATGTTAGAAAATATATTAACGTTCATCCACAAAAAATGGTTTTAAAATTTTTGTTTACTATTTTTTCGAATTTTACTGTTTCTACATGTGTATTTGAGTTTTGAGCTGATCCATGTCCGTGTCACTAGCAGTTTCCCATTGTAAAAACGAACCAGGGCCCACATGTAGTGATGGCACCGTGGACAGCACGATACATGTCACCTGCATGTGGGTCTGGCACCAAATACCCATCGACCATCTGACAAAGAAGACTCACAGGCCAAGCAAAGTCGTGAGTAAATTGCTGAAAGCCACCACATTTGCGGCTAGGGTACTGCAAAACTACCGCTTTTGCCAAAAATCACAAAAAACCACCAACTCAGGCAAGTGAGTAACAGATTGCACTAAACGAGCTGCAAGCCGCAACTAATAGGAAAACTTACAGGGTTGGCCCACCTGTCGGGTCCACTTGGCATATCTACATGGACAATACACTGATGTGGCCAAGGGTCCCACATGGCAGCCCCATGCCTCTTACAGCTATCTTCCCCTCCCTCTCTCTCCCCGTTGACTCTGGCCCTGCCCCAACGGCGACAACCCCGACTCCTGGTTCCCGGCAAGGTAGGCATGCGAGGTCAACGCAATGACAGCGCCACTTCGGCTCGGTGAGTCGCCTCCGTCGAGTAGCCATCTGCGCAAGACACGAGCCCGGCGATCCATGCCGGAGCCGAAGTGGCGAAGCAAAGACCGCTCAGCCCGGCGATTGTCCCTCCGTCGAGGTAGCCATGCTGCGCCAACGACGTGTTCGAGCCCGAGCTGTCGGAGGCGCCCCGTGACGCTGCCCAATCTGATTACATACGCCGGATCCGCCGCCGAGATCCGGAGTGGTTCCGACGCCATGGCCGAGATCCGATTCATAGCCACGGATCCGCCGTCGGGCCCTCACGGCGGCTCCTCCTTTCCTCCGGCCGCCTCCATCAACGTGTTTCGCCAGCCGGAGAAGGCCGGGTTGGTTGCCGTGTCCCAGCCGAGAGAAGGTGGGCCGAAGCGCGCGTGCCCAAAGAGGAGCACAACGCCATGGCCGCACTGAGATGCACCACCGCAGCCCCGCCGCTCATTGAGCTCCATGGCCGCTTTGAGGAGGACGGGGAAGGAGAAGAGGATGGGGAAGAAGAGGAGAGGGAAAAGGAGGTGGGTGGATGACATGTGGGACCCATGTTCCATGTCAGCAAAGTGTACACATAGACATGCCATGTTGGACCGACAAGTGGGTCCCACCAGTCAGTTTTGCTGTTTGTGCGAGCTAATTTGTGAATCGGTGTGATTTGTTACTCACTTGCCTCAGAGTTGGTGGTTTTTTGTGATTTTTGGCAAAAGCGGTAGTTTTGCACTACCCTAGCCACAAATGTGGTGGCTTTGAGCAATTTACTCCAAAGTCGTCAACAGAACTTGATTCGGATATGGAGTTTTGCCCCGGTGCATATGTGCTCAAATGAACAGTAAAATGAAAAAAAAACGAAACTTTTTTTGGCAAACATTATTGAATGTTCCACATGTCTGCAAAGTTTCATGATGAAAAAAAATTTCAATGCTCTCGATAAAGATACAAAATTGATGCTACAAATCTACTGTTTTTGGAAATATTTTGAAGCGTTGCTTTTTTTTTCTCGAATACGCACAAGCATACGTATCATTCATTAGAGAAGAAGGGGGGAAGACTCCCCAAGTCATAGTTACAAGAGTTATTTACATGCCGGATTCTCCGACACTACCCACACACTCAAGTCAGGCTACACCCTACGTCTCCTCCTCCCACCATGCTACCTCTACTCCATCTTGCACTCCACCGTCGCCATCTTTGAGCAGGCCAGCCTTGTCCCATAGCGTGGCCTCCTCCCTAATTCTCTGTCGCACGGTCGAGAGGGAGGGGGAGGCCCCATTAAACACCACGTCATTCCTATGTTTCCATATCATCCACATGACCAACAAGCACTTTGCCCTCATTGCTTTCTTGTTACGCCCAACCGAGTCCTGCCGAAGGCACCAAGCACTTAGCTTCTCATTAGACCGTGGCTCAAGGCCAGGCGATCCGGTGATCAAACCCAACCAATGCCAGACTTGCCTCGCGAACGCACACCCTAGCAGGAGATGATGGATGGTTTCCTCTTCCTGGTCGCAGAGAGGGCAAGCAGCTTGGTGAGATAGCCCACGCCTAGCGAGCCGATCGGAGGTCCAGCATCTGTTCTTTAAGGCTAACCACAAGAAGAAGCGGCAGCGAAGCGGTGCCCTTGAGCCCCAAGTAAACTTAGCCTCCGGAGCCACTTGGAGACCCCAAAACCTCGCTGCATAAGCCGAGCGCGCCGAGAATTGCCCGTTACTCTCCCAGCTCCACCTCACCTTGTCCTCCTCTTCCTCATTTAGCTGCACTTCCTCCACCCTCACCCACAGCCGCAAGAACTGGGCCAACCCCTCCGATGAGATCTCAGGACCAATGCTCGCCACCCATGTGTTGTTGGTTATAGCTTCCGATATTGTGACCGACCTTCTGTCTCCCTGTGGGATCCTGTCATAAATCAATGGTGCCACCTCGCCAATCCTTGAGCCATCCAACCATTTGTCCTCCCAAAACAGAGAAGATTTCCCGTCACCCAACGTCGTAACCGCTGCTGCTTGCACCAAAGCTTCTGACTCCCTCGGAACGCTGATCCGAAACTCAACCCAAGGCCTTGATTTGTCATACTTTTGTAGCCACGGCCACCTCGCTTGGAGCGCTTTATTGAGCCATCGCAGGTTCATCAATCCCAGCCCTCCTGCCCACTTGGGCCTGCACACCATCTCCCACGAAACCGAGCAATTTCCCCTGCTAGCCTCCTTCCTTCCGCACCACAGGAACCCACGACAGATCTTCAAAAGAGCCGAGATAGTCTTCGCAGGCAAATCCAGTGCCAACATAGAATGCACAGGGATCGCACACATCACTGATTGGATAAGCAACATGCGACTGCTCTTCGGTAGGAGGGAGGCCTTCCACAGAGGCAGTGCGTCCCCTACCTTGTCCACGATGTCCTGGAGCTGAGCCGTCGTTGGCTTCCTTAAGGTGAGAGGGAGGCCAAGGTACTTGCACGGTAACGTGCCCGCCGGGCATCCCAAAATGCTCACAACCATGTCTCTCTCATCCGGAGTGCATCTGATAGGAATTACCAAACTCTTCCTCCAGTTCACCACCAAGCCCGAGGCTTGTCCAAAAATCTGAAGAATAGCATCACAAGCCCTTGTCTCCAATTCATTGGGATTGAGGAACGCCCCCACATCGTCCGCAAACATGGACACACGCTGCTTCAGCCCAGAGCGCGCCAACGGTGCAAGCATCCCTCTCTCTGAAGCAAACTTGAATAGTGCTCTAAGCGGCTCCATACACAATTGAAAGTACATGTAGTCCCCATGTGTGGTTTTGGTAATTAAATGACAATCCTAATGGACTAAAGTTTGCACTGAGATATACATTTGAAGGAAAGTTCCATTTGCAATGCATGAAGAATATTGGATGAATTGGTGGATGAAATCCATCAACATCTATATATGCATTGAGACTTGATAATGAATGACAATTCCTATGAAGAAACAATGACATCAAGTTATATAGGAAGGTTTGTTCCATGGGTGATGCAAGAAGGATATTGAATGGATTCGGAATGAATGCCATATACATGTAGTTGTGCATCAATATTAATCATGGAGCAAAGGTTAAGGTTGACCAAGATGAAGATCGAAGATTGAATTCAAAGATGGTCAACACACAAGCGCAAATCATGTGCCATGTGAGATCTTGTGGTATGGTAAGAATTTGTCAATTGCGCTTTGTGTACTAAGCCATACTATGTGTTGCCTATGTTTTTGAGAGGAGATTCTCATGGGCTCGCATCGAGAGAGAGATTTCAAGTGTCTATGAGAGGATGACATCAAGTGTTGATGATCATGGTTGACAAGGGCAAGTTCAAGATAACTATCCTGAAGGATTACATGCTTGAAGCTTGTGGATGACCACATGATGGACACATGAAAATAAATACAAAGCAAAGCTTCCCACATTGTGTATGGGGGAGCTACTTGAAGACTTCACCAATGTCTTGCCATTCAACTTGATCCAAGAAGAAACTTCAACTTCAAGCTCAAGTGAAAGGCTCGAGTCAAAGGTATTAGTTCCTTCGACGTTAGTGTTGTGGAGTGATGAACACCGAAGGAACACATACACTCAAGAATGGATTCTTGATAGCTATGTAGTGCAGACCTTTTATGATTCTTGAGTTATAGGGATCCCGCACTATTAAGAGGGGATCAAAGGGCTCGTGATAGATTTGCTCAAGTCAACATCTTCTCTACACAATTCCACTCATATCCTATATACCAAAGAAAATCCAAAGCCAAATAGGTTACCCAAATACATGATAAAACCTTTGCATATTTTGCATCCTCCATTTTGGTTCATCTTGGGTGGTTCTCTATGTTAGGACCTGGGTTTTTTTCATAGCTTCAAACGAGCCCAAGATCATCAAAATCGGAGTCCGGATGTAAAAGTTGTGCCTGTTTCAGTTTCTAGGCTGCAGCAGTTTGGTTTGGCCGGATCATCCGGGTCCTCTCCCATATCATCCGAGCTTTGCCCGGATCATCCGGGTTCCTTCCCGGATCATCCAGGTTATTCAAAAAATTCATCACAAGAGCTTATTCCGCTAGCCGGATGATCCGGCTACCCACCCGGATCATCCGGAATTGCGGATCATCCGGCTATGTCCCCGGACATCCGGTATATACTTCACCACATTGTATAGTGACCTTCCCGGATCATCGGGCATTGCCCGGATCATCCGGGTATGCGCGTCAGATCATCCGGCAGGTCAACAAGCTGCGGAAACGGCTCTATTTTCTTTGGGGTATAAATATCCTCTCCCACTCCGGGGAGGGTTGAGCACTTCATCCCAAATCGTCCCAAGAACACAAGTGGCTCCTCTCACTTCTCCTACACCAAATCTTAGATCCGGAGAGATTAGTGAGTGTTCTTGAGAGTTGTTCCAATCAAAAGATAGATCCTCTCCCTCTCCCTCTTGTGACCAAAGCAATTCGTGATTTGAGCAAGTCTTGAGCATTCCCCCTTGATCTTGTTACTCTTGGAGGTTGGAGACTCCTAGGCGGTAGGAGTGCTCCGGTGAGGAATCAACTTGTGATTTGTCCCCCGGAAAGTTTGTGAAGGTTTGGAGGCCGCCTCAAGGTCTACTACTAGTGGTTGAGAATCGCCTTCGTGGTGATATCTCAAGGAGAATAGGGTGAGCCTTCGTGGCGTTGGTGTGCCTTCGTGGTAACATCCACCTCTCTAACAGTGACTAGCTTCCCTCCAAGGAAGTGAACATCGGGATACATCCTCGTCTCCGTGTCTTCGGTTAATTCTAACCCTAGCCACTACTTGTGGTTTACTTTGGTCTCTTGACCTTGCATTCACTATATCTTGTTGTCCTCATTATATTGTGTTGGTTACCATATCATAGAGATTATCTAGGCCAACACTTTATAGTCCGCAATTCATACTTGCTAGTATTGTTCTATCGTGTGCTTAGTGTGAATTGCTAGCTTGTAACATTCAATTCCATATATTGTGATACAATTTGTGTAAGCCTGTATTGCTTACTTGTGGTTGTGTGTATTATTCATTTATATATCTTGTGATATACATTGAGTAAGTTTGTGTAACTTACTTGTGCTTACTCATATCCTCGTTGTTCTCATCTTGTTTATCCTAAGTTGTTGGTGCACTTAGTTAGCCTGGTATATTTAGGATTTGTGCTTGAAAAGTATCCTCTTAGTTTATTTCCGCATTAGGATATAGCCAAATCCGTATAAGATTTTAAAACGCCTATTCACCCCCCTCTAGGCGACATCGTGGTCCTTTCAATTGGTATCAGAGCCCGGTCTCTCCTTATTAGGCTTCACCGCCTAGAGAGTAACGATGTCGACTAGTGAACTAGTGCACAAAAACACTTTTGATTTGGATGGCACAAATTATCACCTATGGAGAATTCGCATGCTTTGTCACTTTCGGTCCATGGGTCCAAATGCTTTGCGAATTGTTCTTATAGGAATTTCTATTGATAAGGATGGACATTCTCCATCTATTGAGGATATGTATCTTGATTGTGATACTTCTCTTGTCATTCATCAAGCTTTAACCTTTGAAGTGTTTAAGGCAGTCACGACTTGCAAGTCGGCTCATGAGACTTGGACCAAACTTGAAGATGTATATGGTGGGTCCAATCTTGATGAAGATAATGTTCTATTTGGGGAGTTGATGGAGGAGTTCTCCACATTTTTAAATCATGAAGAGCTCTCTATTACTTCCACCTCCGATTACTTGCACACTTCAATATCTTGCACTTCACCAAAATGTGGCATGCCACAAGGTAATGACATGGTGAGTGAAGAAATATCTTGTGATGATGGTGTTAAGCTCATTTGTGATGATATGCTTGATCTCCCATGTTGCCATGATAGAAATGCCTTGGTTTCCTCTATTTGTTCTACGACTAACCATGTAGAGGAAACCAAGAAAGATGAGGCATGCTTGATTGATGAAGAACCCTCGTCTTCAAAAGAATCATCATCAACCCCCTTTGTTAACATGTGCCTCATGGCAAGAGGTAATGACGAGGTATCATCTTCTCTTAGTGATAATGATGATAGTTGTAATGAGGATGATGATGATGACTTGACTCAAAATCTCTATGAGATTGGGAAAACTCTTCATAGAGCTAAAAATAACACTTACGGAAGGTTCCAAGATGTTCTTTCTTGCTTTCAAAAACGTAATGATTTATTTCTCAATGAGCAAGCTAAAAGTGAACAGCTTGAACATGAACTTGCTAAGGCTCATGAAACGCTTAGTGACTTGAGGTCTTCAAAAGAAGAGATTAAAGTTACTCATTGTAAGCTTAAAGACGATTTTGAGCTCCTTCTCCTTGAATGCAATAGTGTCAAGGGAGAGCTCATAAAACTCTCTAAGTCTCATGAGGAGCTTCAATCAACTCATGAGAAGTCACTAAGTGCTACTTGCTCCTCTCATATTGATAATGATGTTTGTGCTACTAACTCGATTTCATGTGAAGCATCAATTTTGAAGGAGAATGTTGAGCTATGTGCTCAACTTGCTTTGCTAACAAGAAATTATGGGAAATTGGAAGAAAGTCATGCAAAGCTCTCGGGCACTCATGAGGATCTTTTAAGCTCTCATAGTAAGATAAAGTTAGCTCACGAGGCTATGGTCTCCGAGGTAAAATCTTGTGAGTCTCATGTGAACATTAGCACATCTACTCTAAATGCTTTATTGCCACGTGCTAATCCTTGCATTTCATCCACCTCCCATATTATATCCACTCATGATGAATTGGTCACCTTGTCTTGCTGCTCTTACCATGAAGTTTCTACTTCCACTAGTCCTCTTGTTTCTAGTGTTGAAACTAACCATGTAGAGGAAATTAATGAGCTCAAGGCCCAAGTCACTAGTTTGAAGAAAGACTTGGAAAAGTGTGATGTTGGACATAATTTTCACTCCAACAAGAAGAAGTCCAAGAACAAGAAGAAGGGACAAGGGAATTACAAGAATTTGGCCAACATTACTTGCTCCAAATGCAAAAAGATTGGACATCATGTGAGATCTTGCCCATTCAAGAAAAGGGCTTATAATGAGAAGCTACATGGGAAACGGCCTCAAGCTCAATCTCAAGTTGAAGAACAGCCACTATCCATGATGAAACATGTTATTGCTCCCCAAGTTGAGAAATTAAAGAAGAGAAAAAGGAGGAAATGTTGCTATGATTGTAGTCAAAAGGGACACATAGCTTCATCATGCCCCAATGGTAACATATCTAAGCCTCCTATAGTCAATAATCGTTATTCACTAAGGAAGGATACTGTTGGCAATGTGTTTGCCAAATTTGTGGGTGCCCAAAGTGGTTTCAAAGTGGACAAGACCATTTGGGTTGCCAAGCCTATTGTTACTAACTTCTTAGGACCCAACTTGGTTGGGGACCATCAAGCTCAAACTTGATCAATAGGTGTGTGGAGGGCATTGGAGACTTGGCTACTTCATGAAGAAAAACTATTTTCACCATATGTTATGGTTAATGCCAAGTCAAGTGGATTATCATCATATCTATCAATCCAATGCTCCTCTTTATGTAACTTGTACTTGCATTGTGTACATTGAAAGTTACTAAGTCCCTTGCGTGTTTAAGTTTTGTAACTAGCATGTGCTTGTATATGTTGTGCTTCCTAATATACTTGATTCGTGTTATCTAGCATGCGTAAGTTGCTATGCACATCATACAGTTGTGTGTGTGGTTTCGAGCCTTTATTGCTTCATTAGTTGAATCTTCATTGGTGTTTTTGAGCTATTAATGGGTCATCACATTATGGGGGAGTGCTATGATTTACGCATATCACAAACCTTAAATATGTATATATGTAGGATACCGCCTAGTATTGTTAGTGCAATATGATCTAGTTACTATGTGGTATGTAAAGTTCATTTGAAACTCAAATCCTCATCCATTAATTATCCTTAGTTGGGTTTCATTTGCCTCTTATGGATAATACATGGATTATCACATTATGGGGGAGTGATATGCTTTGTACATATCACTTCTCGTGTGAACATTAACAATAGAGGTTTGCCAGTTTGCCACTTAGAATTTATATTTGAGATTATCTTATATCTCTGTGGCATGCAATGCTTTGTTGAGTATGGTATTCTTGTGCGGTTTTGCCCATGGTTATCTTAAAAATCATATTTGGAAAATCATTTGAATAGATCCATTCCAATTGTTGCTTTGCATGATGATCTATCTAATTGGAATGTTAATAATATGCTATCCAAGCATTGTGTTTATTTCTAAACTCTCATGTTATGCTTGTGTTAGTATAGATGATCATGTACTATTTGGTTTCTACACCAAATGTCAAATTGAAACACCATTTTGTTCGAGTTCATCTTATTAGTTTGTATGGAGTTATGGTAGTTTGTTATCTCATTGTTTATAGTGTCCTATATCTACTTGAGTGAGATATTCCCATGAGTATGTGTGCAATGCATATCTTATATGCTCATTGTTTTTTCCTTGGTTCATATGTTGAACTTTGTGTGCTATCATATGTTGATTTGTCACTTTGAGTCATTTTGGACAACATGAATGAGTAGTGATGTTATTGGAAGTATTAACGGTTATGTGTTCATTTGTCCAATTTGTATCTCCCTGGATTTTGGGAGGCTTGTGCATGTGTATTTACTATGTGTAAATTCGCATGCCTTGTTTGCTTTGTTTGATCCAATATATATGTATGGTAAATCCATCAAATTCTTAATAGCTAAGATGTGCATGATATTCAAATTCATATCAATATGCACATATTTAAGTGATTTTACCCTATGTTTTGTAGTTATGCTAACTACTTTGGACCCAATAAGTTTGGGGACCATATTGTACTTAAATTGTTTTAGGTACATTTGAGAAGCATTGGGTGCTTGGCTTATTCATGAAAGTGGTGGCACTATGAGGAAATTAGAGCCAAGCTCGAACCATTACCTACTACATCATTCCAATACTATCTCGGTAACAAGTATCTACTTCATGCATACACTTCTTGCATTCAACCTTGTGTAGGTTGCATCATGGCATGAATTTTTTGACTCGTTCTTGTCATACTTGTTTCCTTTCTCAAAGAATCGCAACAATGATCTCTTGTTGCTAGTTGTGATGTCTTTGATGGTTGTGTGTTTGGAGTTCATTAATATACGATAAGATTACATTAAGCCATGTGCTATACTTTCAAGCAAAGATCTCATTGGTATATTTTATGTCTCCCGTTTGGATATCTTATTCTTTCCTTTTGTAACTATTTCATGTGTACATCCTTCTTTGTGGATGTATATCATCATGATTGTCATCTACCTAGAATCTTATTCACATGAGCCAAGTTACATCCCTAGTTGATATCCCTATTCTTTCATGTCCGCCATTTCATTCTCTTTTTATATCTATGGTGGCTCCGTGGAAGCATTTGTTGTATGAGTGCGTGTCTTACCTCTTTGCATCTTAGTGCACTCATGTTTGGTGAAGATTGTTGTCCTCGTGCTTGTCTTGACAAGCCTATTATTTCCTATCTTCATCATGGGTTGTCACAAGCTTTGATTTTTAATTTGCTAATAGTGAGCTTGTGAACCCATTTGCTTGATGTGTGTGTGACCTTCTTAATTTCATGTGTGTAGGAAGGACATGTCTTGCACCTTGTATCTCATTTACTCAAGACTATGTTGATGCTTAATTCTCATCCTTATACTAGTCTTCTCAAGTGCTTTGACGTGACTCACACATATCATTTTGGTTGTGCCTATTCTTAGGTTGCCTCATTTATATGTTGCTCAACCATATGTTTGTTGCAAATGCTAGGCTTCTTTTCTTATCTATGCTTGCTTGCAATTGTTTTGTGTTCCTATTGATTTTGGGTGAGTGATGATCCTATTTTGTGCACTTGTATCCAAATACAAAAATTCTAAATAGTGCACAAATCATGGGGAGCTTCTCTATTTTCCTTAGAACACTCCTCTTCCCAAATCGTAGTATTCATTTATCCTTATGGCTCATCAGATCTTTTGATTGCTTGCTTCACTTTGTGTTATGCAAATGAGATTAATTTGTGCCATGTGCTTTGTGCCATGTACCCTGCTATTATGACTAGGCTCAAGTTGTATAATAGTGGATTCACTTGTGGATATCATGTTCTTATCAATTGCAACCTTTATTTTTGTGTATACAAGTTTCTTTGTGGATACATATCATGATTATTATAGGCCACTTAGAAATTTTTATACATGAAAAAGTTCATATCTTCGTATCTGATTGCATTCTATAGATTTCGAGCTCCTTTAATTGTCATCATTGAATATGTGCATTTGTTTTCACTCACATTTTGTTATATGCACACATCAAGGAGGAACTCATACTATATTGGTCTGCTAGATGTTTTGTCTTCCATTTTGGCATTTGTTGCCAATGGGGGAGAAGTTTAGAGGGTTTAAGATAAATATCTTTTCTAGTTCTTGTTGTCACTCATGCATATCTACCCTTGTTATATATTCTTATTGCATGGATGAGTCTTGTATATAGAGAAATCTTCTCCTAGTTTATGTCAACCAATATATGCAATGACATTCAAAGTTCATTCAAAAATTCATATATTATGGGGGAGTTTGCTCTATATACTACGGGTGTACTATCATCAAATGCTTGTGTAGTGTATTGATGACACTACAACCATCCCAAGTATACAATTTATCCTTGGATAAATTTCATGCTTGTTTAAAAATTCATTATATAAACCCTCTTGTTGAGATTGTCATCAATTACCAAAATGGGGAGATTGAAAGTACATGTAGTCCCCATGTGTGGTTTTGGTAATTAAATGACAATCCTAATGGACTAATGTTTGCTTGAGATATACATTTGAAGGAAAGTTCCATTTGCAATGCATGAAGAATATTGGATGAATTGGTGGATGAAATCCATCAACATCTATATATGCATTGAGACTTGATAATGAATGACAATTCCTATGAAGAAACAATGACATCAAGTTATATAGGAAGGTTTGTTCCATGGGTGATGCAAGAAGGATATTGAATGGATTCGGAATGAATGCCATATACATGTAGTTGTGCATCAATATTAATCATGGAGCAAAGGTTAAGGTTGACCAAGATGAAGATCGAAGATTGAATTCAAAGATGGTCAACACACAAGCGCAAATCATGTGCCATGTGAGATCTTGTGGTATGGTAAGAATTTGTCAATTGCGCTTTGTGTACTAACCCATACTATGTGTTGCCTATGTTTTTGAGAGGAGATTCTCATGGGCTCGCATCGAGAGAGAGATTTCAAGTGTCTATGAGAGGATGACATCAAGTGTTGATGATCATGGTTGACAAGGGCAAGTTCAAGATAACTATCCCGAAGGATTACATGCTTGAAGCTTGTGGATGACTACATGATGGACACATGAAGATAAATACAAAGCAAAGCTTCCCACATTGTGTATGGGGGAGCTACTTGAAGACTTCACCAATGTCTTGCCATTCAACTTAATCCAAGAAGAAACTTCAACTTCAAGCTCAAGTGAAAGGCTCGAGTCAAAGGTATTAGTTCCTTCGACGTTAGTGTTGTGGAGTGATGAACACCGAAGGAACACATACACTCAAGAATGGATTCTTGATAGCTATGTAGTGTAGACCTTTTATGATTCTTGAGTTATAGGGATCCCGCACTATTAAGAGGGGATCAAAGGGGTTCGTGATAGATTTGCTCAAGTCAACATCTTCTCTACACAATTCCACTCATATCCTATATACCAAAGAAAATCCAAAGCCAAATAGGTTACCCAAATACATGATAAAACCTTTGCATATTTTGCATCCTCCATTTTGGTTCATCTTGGGTGGTTCTCATTGTGAGGACCTGTGTTTTTTTCATAGCTTCAAAACGAGCCCAAGATCATCAAAATCGGGGTCCGGATGTAAAAGTTGTGCATGTTTCAGTTTCTAGGCTGCAGCAGTTTGGTTTGGCCGGATCATACGGGTCCTCTCCCATATCATCCGAGCTTTGCCCGGATCATCCGGGTTCCTGCCCGAATCATCCAGGTTATTCGTAAATTTCATCACAGTAGCTTATTCCGCTAGCCGGATCATCCGGCTACCCACCCGGATCATCCGGGAATTGCCCGGATCATCCGGCTATGTCTCCGGACATCCGGGTATATACTTCACCACATTGTATAGTGACCTTCCCGGATCATCCGGGCATTGCCCGGATCATCCGGGTATCGCCCAGATCATCCGGCAGGTCAACAAGCTGCGGAAACGGCTCTATTTTCTTTGGGGTATAAATATCCCTCTCCCACTCCGGGGGAGGGTTGAGCACTTCATCCCAAATCGTCCCAAGAACACAAGTGGCTCCCTCTCACTTCTCATACACCAAATCTTAGACCCCGGAGAGATTAGTGAGTGTTCTTGAGAGTTGTTCCAATCAAAAGATAGATCCTCTCCCTCTCCCTCTTGTGACCAAAGCAATTCATGATTTGAGCAAGTCTTGAGCATTTCCCCCTTGATCTTGTTACTCTTGGAGGTTGGAGACTCCTAGGCGATAGGAGTGCTCCGGTGAGGAATCAACTTGTGATTTGTCCCCTGGAAAGTTTGTGAAGGTTTGGAGGCCGCCTCAAGGTCTACTACTAGTGGTTGAGAATCGCCTTCGTGGTGATATCTCAAGGAGAATAGGGTGAGCCTTCGTGGCGTTGGTGTGCCTTCGTGGTAACATCCACCTCTCTAACGGTGACTAGCTTCCCTCCAAGGAAGTGAACATCGGGATACATCCTCGTCTCCGTGTCTTCGGTTAATTCTAACCCTAGCCACTACTTGTGGTTTACTTTGGTCTCTTGACCTTGCATTCACTATATCTTGTTGTCCTCATTATATTGTGTTGGTTACCATATCATAGAGATTATCTAGGCCAACACTTTATAGTCCGCAATTCATACTTGCTAGTATTGTTCTATCGTGTGCTTAGTGTGAATTGCTAGCTTGTAACATTCAATTCCATATATTGTGATACAATTTGTGTAAGCCTGTATTGCTTACTTGTGGTTGTGTGTATTATTCATTTATATATCTTGTGATATACATTGAGTAAGTTTGTGTAACTTACTTGTGCTTACTCATATACTCGTTGTTCTCATCTTGTTTATCCTAAGTTGTTGGTGCACTTAGTTAGCCTGGTATATTTATGATTTGTGCTTGAAAAGTATCCTCTTAGTTTATTTCCGCATTAGGATATAGCCAAATCCGTATAGATTTTAAAACGCCTATTCACCCCCCCTCTAGGCGACATCGTGGTCCTTTCAACAATATGAAGAGCATACGAGAGAGGGGGTCTCCTTGCCTAAACCCTTGACACGGCAAGATCGGTCTACCAGGCATGCCATTGACAGTGATCCTCGTGGAGGAGGTGGCCAACAATCCACACATCCACGCAATCCATTTTGCTCCAAAGCCCAACCTCCGCAAAACCTCAAGCAGAAAAGGCCACTGGATGGTATCGAATGCCTTTATGATGTCGAGCTTAAGCAGGACTGCCGGATGCCTCAACGCATGCAATCTCCTGGCTGTGCTTGCACCAACATAAAATTGTCATGGAGCGGACGTTCGCGCACGAACGCACTCTGGTGGTGCCCCACAAGTCTCGGCAAGTCCTCCGAAAGTCTAGAAGCCAGAATTTTGCCAAAGATCTTCACTGGCCCGCTTATAAGGCTCACTGATCTGAAATCCTTGATATCCACCGCACCATGGACCTTTGGAAGGAGGGAGACTAGCGCCTTGTTGATGGATGCCAACCCTCTCATGTCTCCCTCATGGAACTGCTGCAGCGCCCTCATAAAATCAACCTTGATTATATGCCAGCAAGTCACAAAGAAACGGCCTGTGAAACCATCCGGGCCCGGCGCCTTGTCTAATGGCATTGCTTTGATTATCCTCTCAACCTCCTCCTCCAAAAACGGGGCTTCAAGGTGTGTGAGATCCAGGAATGGGAGATCAAGAAGGTCTAAGTCCACCGAGGCCGGTCGATGAGCCGCAACGCCCAACAGTGCATCATAGTAATCATCTACCACCTTCGCGATGCTCTCTTGCCCCGTGTATAGCACTCCCTCATGGCTAAGGGACGTAATCACATTCTTTTTCTGACTGTGCCTCGCCTGCCGCTGGAAAAAAGCCGTGTTTGCCTCACCCTCTTTAAGCTGCCATATCCGCGATCTCTGCCTCGCAATGGACCGCTCCAGCGAGCAAAGGCCTAGGAGCTTCTTTTTCAGCAACTTCCTTAAACCGTACTCACTATCCGACAACTGGCACATGTCCGAGGCCCTGTCTAGCCGCCCAATGATCTCCATTGCCAAGGAGAGTTGAAGTTTAACATTGCCAATCCACTTGTCGCTCCACCTTTGCAATGCTTTGGCCGTTGCATGAAGCTTGTTATCCAGGGTCAAGAAAGGGTTCCCCTCCGACGGCACCAGATTCCACGCCTCCTGAACTACGCCTAGGAACCCTTCCGCCTTCGGCCAGAAGCTTTCAAATTTGAAACGCTTGCCCACATGAAAATCCGCGTCTAGATCCACAAATAGGGGGAGTTATCCGATACCGCCGTACCAAGGGCCGTCAGCAAGCTTTGCGGAAAGCAGTCCTCCCAAGAATTCGTAACAAAGATGTGGTCTATCTTCTCCAAAGTTGGGTTCCTCCTCTCGTTTAACCACGTATACCTCCTACCATTTAAGTACAACTCCTTGAGCTCCAAGCCATTAAGCAATGATCGGAACCTAGCCATCATTCTTATGTTAACTAGCGCATTGCTCTTGTCTTCCGGGTTGACCAAGAGGTTGAAATCCCCCACGACTGCCCACGGACCAATGTGGAGATCGCGCACCTCCCTAAGTTCTTGCAAGAACTCCACCTTATCCACATCCCTCTGCGGCCCATAAACCCCGGTCAACCACCACATTGCCTCCCCATGTCTGAAGAGCGCCGTGAGAGTGTTTGCCGTGACATGCCTATTAGAGGGCGAGACGACCATTCTATCCCACGCAAGTAGAATACCACCACGCGTGCCCACGGCAGGCACATAGTAGAAATCCTCGAATCTATTACCCAGGCATTGTTTCACAACTTCGCTCGACAAGGTCTCCATCTTGGTCTCCTGGAGGCAAACAATGCTTGCCCGAGCCGCATCCACAACTTGAAAAACCGAGCTACGCCGTGCGGTGGAATTTAAACCACGCACGTTCCACACTAACATTTTCGGTGGTTGTGTTGTCATATCCTTGACCCACCAAAGCTACCAAGGTGCACGATGGCACTAAGGGCCCAAAGCCACCCCATCATCCTCACCAACCAACGGCAATGCCTCCGCATCCCAACCGAACAGGGCAAGAATGGCCTTGACGTGGCGCTCTACCAGGGGCTTATCGAACAAGTCCACGTAGGCTTGAAGAGCCTCATCCGTGATTACATCGCCCTGGCGGGCGAGGCACAACTTCTTGATTAGCACCGCCTGTTGCTTGGATGCCCTTGATCCACGACCTCCCTTGGCAAGACGGACACTTCTGCGCGGAGAGGAGACCGGCACCCGCTTCTGTCTAGGCCTTCGCTGCTTCTGTGGAGGGTTTCTATTCGCTAGCTGCACCAACAGCGGGGAGAGCGCTTTCCTGAGCTCCGCATAGAACGAGGCCACCTGGTCCCTGGGCGAATCGCGTGGTGGGGCCGAATCAGCCTAATCAGAAAGGCTCACGGTGAACCAGCCATCACTACGTTCCTGCGTGCATGGGCGCGTCCCATCCGCATGCACCGTGGGACCACACATCTCAGAATCCCTGGCCCACGATCCCACCAACCGCGATCATTCCAAAGCACCCAAATCTTCCTCGGTCCGCGCGCACAAACCGCTGCCAGCCAGCTCTCTTGTCGCATCCTCCTGCAAGGTTATGGCCCACTGGCCAAACCCGAGAATCTGCGAGGCCCCCGGCATGCAGAGTGCTCCTTGCTCCTCCATTGGCTACAAAATAGAGGCCCCTGGCCCGCCAGATCCGTCGGCTTGCAGCGAGCCAATGGGAACAGAGCCCACCGGCCGCAAGACCCCCAGACCGGGCCCGCCACAACTGTCCGTCCGCGGCGAACCACACTCCACCCGAGGCCCGACCGGGTCCCTCCTGGGTCCCACCACACTTTCCGCAGACGCCGGTTCCCAACCACCAATCAGAACTCCCGCTGCGCAATCCTCCAACGGGCAGAAAGAGGCCCCCGAGCCGATCCCAGTTGTCTCCTCCGGGCCCATCACTGCACAAGCCGAATCATCCACCCGCGGGGCCACCCTGCTTTCCTGCCTTTGTTGACCTGCCAGAGCCCCCCCCTTTGACGCGCATTAACTGGCCCCGAACCCGCCGACAAGGCCGCCTCCGACGAGCCTCCGGGAGGAGCCGCCGAGCGACGCGCCTGGCCGCCCCCCCTGGGGGGCCAAGATCACTGAGATCACCAGCAGACCCCAGGCCGCCGGGCCCGCGCCCCGATGGCGGCGAAGGCGGAGGCGGCGGCGCATCCACCTGCGGCCCCAAACGGATGGCCCCAACCTCCTGAACGATGGTGACAGGATACCAAAGCGCATCCGCCGCGCCAACCATGTCCATCGCCCGGGCACCTCTCCTGTCTGGCTCCTCCATGACGAGAATGCGACGGGAAGGAATTCCCACCGGATCGTCAGTACGCAGCCACACGCGAAAGCCCGACATGTCATTGCGCGCTTCCGTGGATGCCGCCACCTTCACCACGATGCCCAGACCATGGAGCAGAGTATCAGCCATCCTCCTTGTCCATGCGTTCGCTGGCACGCCCCGGAGCACCAACGGGACCAGGAACGGCATGGAGATTGCCGTTGCCCGAGCCTGGCGTGACCATGGCCTCAGCTGGAGATCGAACTACGGCGTGCCTGTCCTACCACGCCTGACCAGCATGTTCCTGATATCCACCGAGCGACAGAGCACAAGAAAATCCTTCGGAAAGAATGCCCTGATCGACATGTCCATCGGCTCCAGCTCGAACTCCTCCACCAGGACTGCCGCCACCGCCACCAGATCTGCCAGCTGCTTGGAACCAACCACTGAGACCACGACCGCCCGGGCCAGCTCCTCCTCCATGGCCCGGAGGTCCTGCCCCGTCTCCATGTAGCAGCAGTCCACCTGCTCCTGAACGACGGCCTGCAAAGCGCCCGAAGACGCACCAAGCCCTCCAGCATCCGTCGGCGCGAAGGGCACCGAGAAGCCCGGACCGGCCACACTCGCCACTGACTCTGACCCAAAACGCACCACCTGGCTCCACGAAGCCCCGACACACGCAACGCCAGGAGGGGGCAGGCCCGACGGAGGAGGCGGCAGATGCGGAAGCCCCACCGGCACCAGGGCCGGCGGCGCCCGCGCGGGTGGAGGGGAGGGCGGGTGGCGAGGACGGAGCACCGGCGGCGGCCTAGGCCGGTCCTTCGGGGAAGAACTCCGAGGACGAGGACGGTGGCGTGGCAAGGCGCAGTCTTTCGAGATGTGCCCCACCTCCCCGCAGCGCACACACACCGAGGGGTTCGTGCACATGGCCGAGATGTGCCTCGCGTCATCGCAGTTGTAGCAGCAGCCTACGAGCATCACCGGGATGCGGCCACACGCCGGCCTGGAGGAGGGAAGAATGTCTGGCCACCTGCCCGGAGGAGAGCGCCTGCCCAAGCGAGGCGGAGACCGAGGCCGCGGCGCCAGGCCCCTGCGCCGTGCCGACCACATCCGGAACCACCAGGAGCGACCGCAGCACCGACCTTGGACGCGGGGGAGAGGGAGGTGGGGGAGGGGATGGAGGCATGTCAGATGAAGCCCCGGACAGAGAGACCCGTTCTGCCATGGATGGGCGCCGGCTCCGGAGTGGAGGCCGGCGAGGGGAGGTGGCCATCGGGGCCGGAGTAGCCGCCGGCGCAAGGAGAGGGGCACAAGGAGAGGGGCGCAAGGTATCGATGTGCTGCTTTTTTTCACCTGCTCACCACCAACTTCATTCCATCACAAAACTTTGGACGCAGGTGAAACATTCAACAATGTTTGCCACAAAAAAAAGCTTATCTTTGAATTTTGGTGTTTATCATGAGTGCATATGCACCTAGGAGCAGAAGGACGCCTTCGCTCGATCCATTCCCTCAAAAGAAAACTCAATATTTATTATTATATAAAAATACCAAACAATAGCATTCTATCAAGGTTATCATCTGGATTTGAGTCGCCAAAGAGTAAGAAGTGCACTTTAAAAATGAGGCCATATTAGGAGCATTGTTTTGGAGCACGATCCAAAGCCAACCATCGCACAGGGTGCATGTTGCACCCCTCCCTCCTCATCTGCTTTCGTGCCTCTTTCATCTCGTACCAATGGCGTAGTCGCCATACCAATTGCACATTCACTTATCATAAGAAAACTACGAGTACTTTGCGAGAATAAAAACTATGAGTAAATTGCAAGGTGAGAAAAGTAGATAGTTTTTGTCAACAAGAAAGTCATTTGTCCCTAGGCAA
The DNA here is from genome assembly GCA_021437245.1 of Aegilops speltoides. Classification (NCBI taxonomy): domain Eukaryota; kingdom Viridiplantae; phylum Streptophyta; class Magnoliopsida; order Poales; family Poaceae; genus Aegilops; species Aegilops speltoides. Next base: position 360,721,393 of record CM038146.1, on the reverse strand, counting down.
TCGATAACTAGACCGATAATAATTCTTGCAATTTTACATGAGGGAGAGGCATGAGCTAACATATTTTCCCTACTTGGATCATATGCACTTATGATTGGAACTCTAGCAAGCACCCACAACTACTAAAGATCATTAAGGTCGTGAAACCCAATCATTAGCATTAAGTATTAAGTCCTCTTTATCGCATACGCAATGACCCCCAAACTACTTATGATTGTAAATTTTTAAACCAAATCCAACCGACAATTACATTAAAATATCAATTTTTTTCTTGATTTCTCTACTCTCTACTCTTATAAAAACCAAAGCCAACTGGCAATTACATTAAAATATCATCTTTTCTCCCACAAGATAAACTACTCATACAAATGCATCTTCATGTTCCGTGCAATGCACAGGCATCTTGCTAGTTAAGATTTTAAATTTCATTCATTTTTTCTGTGTAGAATTTTTTTTGAATTTTATTTTGACATATTTTTAAAAAAATTATTTTTAACGTGACTCAAAAGTTCGTGATTAAAAGAGTTCGGACCCCATCGAAATATGCAAAATTTTGTTGAATTTTTTAGCAGTGCCCAGAATATATGGTCTGTAATGCTAATAAAAAGAATATGGGCTTCAAATCTCCTTAAGAATTAGAAAATGGGCTGTAAATTATTGAAAATAATGGCAAATGGGTTGTATGCTATTTTCCACATATTTGGAGGCTAACTTCTGGGCCTACTAGGTTGACGATGACGTTGTCCTAATTTTTTTTACGCGTACGCAAGGCTTTGTCAACTTAGTCAACACAAAGCAGTGATTGTTGGATGTCCATCCAACAGTCACCGTGCTTCTTCAATCTATGATATTCCTGCTCCAGCCGCCCAAACCAGCACCGACGGGACTGCCTGCTCCCTCCTTCCGTGGCTGGTTGTGCTGCCGCCAGGCCATCACTCTACCCACCCGCACATCCTGTTATTTTCTAGCGACGTCAGCCTCACCCCGCAGCCAACCAGTCAGCGCTCGTACTCCCCTCAGCATGGGCATCCACTGTGTGGCTTCGCTAGATCCATGTTGTTCCCTTCCTGGGCCTCGTCCTCTTCCACCGCATTTGTGCTCTCGGCGCGGCGAGGTCAACATGGTCAACATACAACAACCATTGGAAGAGGCTGATAGTAGGGGCCCACACAGGGAAATGCCTCCTTATTACACACAAAATAATGATTCCTCCACCTGACAGCTGGGATCCACCGGAAGGGCCTCTGTATTTCGCAAAAAAAAAAATATTCCCCCCGCTGACAGCTCGGACCCGCAAGCTATATCTTCGCACGCAAGGAAGTGCCTCCTTATTACGCACAAAAAAATGAATATTCCCCCTGCTAGTTGGGACCCACCATAGTGTGAGACTGACTTGTGGGCCTACTAAGTTGACGGGGACGGAGGGCTTTGTCAATTTAGTCAATATGAACGATTCTAGCTCCAGTGACCATACGATGTCCATCCAACGGCTGTAGTGCTTCTTCAACCTCTGATCTTCTTGCTCCAGCTGCCCAGAGCAGCGTTGGTCGTGCCGCCTGCTCCTGCCTCCCGTGGCCGGTTGTGCTGCCGCGGATGCCTCACTGCCCCCTACTACTCCCACTGCTGGCCAGGCCCTACGGTGACGGCAGCCTCACACCGCAGCCGAACCAGTGAACCCGCGTGCTCCTCTCCGCATGGGCTTCCATTGCCACGTCTTCCCCAGCTCCACGTCGTCCCCTTCCTAGGCCTCGCCGTCATCCACCGCCCTGGTGCTCTCGGCGCGGCAAGGTCAACGTGGTCAAGGAACGACTTCCATCGGAAGAGTACTGTATGTGGAGAGGCTGACAGCTAGGTCCACAGCCGCAGCAAGGAAGTGCCTCCTTATTACGTGCAAAATAATGATTCCTCCACCTAAAAGCAAGGACCCACCGGACGGGCCACCGTATTTCACGAAAAAAATGTTTCCCCCCTGACTGCTGGGAGCCACCAGCTACATCTTCGCACGCAAGGAAGTGCGTCCATATTATAGGGAAAAAATGATTCGCCCCCTGACTGTTGGGACCCACCAGCTACATCTTCGCACGCAAGGAAGTGCATGATAGTCGGGACCTACCTGGTCGAAGCGTACGTAGCGTTGTCATTATGGTCGTGAACGTGTATGTGCATACTGGTCGATCGGTCTGTCTGCAGGCTGCAGCGATGAACCGTGGCCGTGTAAGGAAGGGCACGTGTGGTAGTAGAGGCGCGCACGTGTGGTAGTAGAGGCGCACACGTAGCATGTACACGTACGTACAACGTCCAGGGTCCAAGAAAGTAAATATGGCCATGTACGTACATTTGGGCGGGGTCTCGAACGCCTACTCGTGCATACGTACGGCCAGGGCTCGCGTACATGGCTGTGGGTGGGTCAGAATGGAGAAACTGCGTGGTCTTCGTGTTCATGGGGAGGCAACGGAATGCATCGTGTTCATTGGGAGGCAACGGAATGTGTCGTATTCATTGGGAGGCAACGGAACACGTGTTGTTCATCAGGAGCCAATCGCCTTGGATGGAACAGGTAATGGAAACGAGGCCTGGCGTACCGCAGAACAGAGGAAATGGCCTTGTGTTCGACCGGCCATGGTGGAAACGGGGTCCTGTTCATCAGGAGGGGTCCGGCGTACGGCAAACGGAGGAAACGGACCTCCTACGGTGGAAACGGGGTCCTGTTGATCAGGAAAGGTGTGGCGTGCCGCAAAACGGAGGAAATGGACTTGTGTTGGAGAGCTACAGTCGAAACGGGGGTCCTGTTCATCGGAAGGGGTGTGGCGTACCGCAAAATGGGACTCCGCGGGATACTATTCATCTCCACCGTCGACCTCCTCCAGCCTCCACGGGCTCCTGTTCATCCATCGTCGACCTCCTCCAGCGTCCACCTGCGAATGTTCATCCACAGGCTCATGTTCATCTAGCCTCCACCGCGCGCTCCTCCATCGGCTATTGTTCAACCAGCCCCCTCCATGGGGTCCTGTTCAACCACCCCTCCACGGGCTACTATTCATCCAGCCCTCCATCGGCTACTGTTCAACCAGCCCTCCACTGGCTACTGTTCAACCAGCCCTCTACGGGGTCCTGTTCATCCAGCCCTCCACAAGGTCCTATTCATCCACCGGCTCGATCGATCGGGGTACTGTTCATCCAGCGGCAACGGCCTCTACTACCACGGGGTCCTGTTCATCCAACCCCCCATCGGGAACTGTTCATCCAAACCCCCTCAACAACACTCACTGTTCATCCAGGGAAGGAGGCAGCAGTGTTCGATTGGCTTCAGTTAGCAGCAGTAGCAAAGGAATCACTCGGGTTCAGTTAACAGCAAGGGATCGATCGATCGCTCAGGTTCAGTGTAACGCGTGCTTCAGAGGGCTGCGGTCTGTCTTCGGGTTCGATTAGAGCCCAACGCCTCACTCGGGTCCACTTAGAGCCCAACGCCTTGCACCCACGCGTGTACGTGTATGAGAGAAACGCGCATCGCTAGGCCCCCAACCACCTGGAACCCACCGTAACCGGGAACTCCCCGATATTTTCTGCGCCCTCGCTTCTACCATGTTTTTTTCCGTCATGGACGGCCCAAAGAATGTCATGCAGCTGCGTCTTCGGCCCGCCCAGGACGGAAAAACCCATTTTCTGACATGATTTTTTGTCACAGAAGTAGGACCCCACCACATCTATGATGATACCAGGTTTTGTCACAATTGTCGTCATAGAAGTGTCATAAGTATGACAGAAAAAAATTGTTCGGTCCAAAATGTCACGGATGTGTCTTTTTTATGTAGTGCAAGATTCCAGACCACAATGATACTCATCCAGTGGTTGAGGACACGCACATGAGGAAGGATGCAGGACTAAGATTGTGGAGATAGTCTGATCCCTATGCTGTGAGAAGGAGGACTGCAGTTGACTATAGGTTCCACACTAAAGAACAACAAGACTTCTATGAGACAATTCTGCTTGACAAGAAGCCAATTGTCTGTGACATGAGATGGGTTGATTGGGAATTCATCAAAGAGAATGAAGGTCACTTCTCAGGTGTACATGAAAGCTTCAAACCTTGTGGGGTTGACAAGTTTGTTGGACAGAAGCTCGCAAAATGGAATGATGAGCTAATCATGCAATTTTACTCTACTGCTCATTTCTATCCAGATGGAAGGATAGAGTGGATGTCTGAAGGTACAAGGTACTGATACGTCTCCAACGTATCTACTTTTCCAAACACTTTTGCCCTTGTTTTGGACTCTAACTTGCATGATTTGAATGAAACTAACTTGGATCGACGCTGTTTTAGCAGAAGCGCCATGATGTTGTTTTATGTGTAGAAAAGAAAAGTTCTCGGAATGTCCTGAAAATCCACGGAGGCACTTTTTGGAATTAATAAGAATTTTTGGAGAAAGAATCAAGACCAGAGGGCCCAGGGCCTGTCCACGAGATAGGCCCCCCTGTAGGGCGCGCCCCCCTATCTCGTGGGCCCCCTGGACCTCCATCGACCTCAACTCCAACTCCATATATTCACGTTCGGGGAGAAACAAATCAGAGAGAAAGTTTCATCGCGTTTTATGACACGGAGCCGCCGCGAGGCCCTAATCTCTCTCGGAAGGGCTGGTCTAGAGTCCATTCGGGGCTCCGGAGAGGGGGATTCATCGCCGTCGTCGTCATCAACCATCTTCCATCACCAATTTCATGATGCTCACCGCCGTGTGTGAGTAATTCCATCATAGGCTTGCTGGACGGTGATGGGTTGGATGAGATTTAACATGTAATCAAGTTAGTTTTGTTAGGGTTTGATCCCTAGTATCCACTATGTTCTGAGATTGATGTTGCTATGACTTTGCTATGCTTAATGCTTGTCACTAGGGCCCGAGTGCCATGATTTTAGATCTGAACCTATTATGTTTTCATGAATATATGTGTGTTCTTGATCCTATCTTGCAAGTCTATAGTCACCTATTATGTGTTATGATCCGACAACCCCGAAGTGATAATAATCGGGATACTTCTCGGTGATGACCGTAGTTTGAGGAGTTCATGTATTCACTATGTGCTAATGCTTTGTTCTGGTTCTCTATTAAAAGGAGGCCTTAATATCCCTTAGTTTCCGCTAGGACCCCGCTTCCACGGGAGGGTAGGACAAAAGATGTCATGCAAGTTCTTTTCCATAAGCACGTATGACTATTTACGGAATACATGCCTACATTACATTGATGAATTGGAGCGAGTTCTATATCACCCTATGTTATAGCTATTACATGAGGAATCGCATCCGGCATAATTATCCATCATTGATCCATTGCCTACAAGCTTTTCATATATTGTTCTTTGGTTATTTACTTTTCCGTTGCTACTGTTACAACTACTACAAAAACCCAAAAACAATTATCTTTACTTTTGCTACCGTTACCATTATTATCATACCACTTTTGCTACTAAACACTTTGCTGCAGATACTAAGTTATCCAGGTGTGGTTGAATTGACAACTCAACTGCTAATACTCAAGAATATTCTTTGGCTCCCCTTGTGTCAAATCAATAAATTTGGGTTGAATACTTTAGCCTCGAAAGCTGTTGCGATCCCCTACACTTGTGGGTTATCAAGACTAATTTCAAGGCGCCGTTGTTGGGAGCATAGCTCTATTCTACGAGTCACTTGGGATTTATATCTGTTGATCACTATGAAGAACTTGAAAGACGATCGAACTACTATTTTGCCCTCAACTACGAGGGAGGTAAGGAAGCGCCATCTAGCTCGCACTAGATTCTCCCTCCATTATTAGTAGGCTTGCGACACCTAAACACGCTATCTTGCTATGAATTTCGATATGTTGCATGTTATTGATGATGCCATACGCTATGCATGATGAAACTACTACGTGCTTGATACTACTTTGCCATTAGGTGAATTTCTTGATGAACAACTTGCTAGAGTTAGGGGGAATGATATTACTGAAGAACCTATTATTTATGATAGTGATGATGAAGGTTCTCCCAATGATTATGTATTGCCTGTTGTTCCTAAGGGTTATGTTATGAATGAAGAAGCTGCTAGGAAAATCTTTGCTTGCAATGATAGATATGATCTTAAAAACTATTAGCTAAATGGAAGCAGCGGTCTCTTAATGCTAGAATGAAACGACCTGCTTTTGCTACTTCACCTATCGTATTCTTGATAAGGATTATGAATTCTCTGTTGATCCTGAAATTATTACTTTAGTTGAATCGATCCTTTTATGGCCTTGAATCAAACTGTTGTGGCACATCTTACCAAGTTGAATGATATAGCCACCTGTTTACTAATGATGAGAAGTCTCGCTATTTTTATATCCTTAAGATATTTCGTTCTCATTAAAGGGTGATGCTAAGACTTGGTATAATTCTCTTGCTCTGGTTGTGTGCGTAGTCCCCGTGATATGATTTATTACTTCTCGCTAAATATTTCCTGCTCATAAGAAACAAGCTACCTTATGGAAATATATAATTTTGTGCAAATCAAAGAAGAGAGTCTCCCACAAGCTTGGGGAGGCCTCTCCGATTACATAATGCTTTGCTGATCATCCTCTTAAGAAAAATGAAATACTTGATATCTTTTATAATGGACTAACCGATGCTTCCAAGCACTACTTGGATAGTTGTGTTGGTTGTGTTTTCGAGAAAAAGAACGACGAAGCTGAAATATTATTGAATAATATGTTGACTAATGAAAATAATCGGACTCTTCCCGAGCCAATTCTCAAGTAATTCTGAACCAATTGAGCCAACTCTGAGCCTATTCCTAAACCCACTCCGAAGAAGGGAGGTGTTTTATTTCTCGATCTGAAGATATGCAAGAGGCAAAGAAATCAATGAAAGAAAAAGGTATTAAAGCTGAAGATGTTAAGAATTTACCTCCTATTGAAGAAATACATGGTCTTAATATACACTTTGAAGAACCACATTGTCTTGATAACCCGACACAGCGGTAGAAAGGTAAATTCTCTCTATAGATATGATAAAGTTGAAATCCCTTCTACTAAATTTCATAGCCCATGCTTAGATGAATTTGACGACTTTATGGCTAGACAAGAAAGTTTTAATGCTTATGTTGGTAGAGAGTTAAAGAATAATGCTTTCGAGATAGGACGTGTAAGTGATAATCTGGCTAGAGTTAAGGATGAACGTCACCTCGTTAGCAAATATGCTTCTATGGTTGCTACTCAAGCTGAGCAAGTACTTAAAGCTCAGAATGATTTGCTTGATGAATTAAATAATAAAAATGACTTTCTTTGTTAGAGTGGCTATTAGAACTGGTAGAATGACTCAGAACCTTTGTATCACGAAGGCCACCCTAAGAGAATCGAGCAAGATTCTCGGATAAATAATTTAGAGGCACCTAGTTCTTCTAAAAAGAAGAAAAGAAAAATGATAGAACTTTGCATGCTTCTAGTGAACCTCATGTAGACAAACCCGAGAATCCCAATGATATTTCTATTTACGATCTTTGAAACACAATCGGTGATGAGCATGAACCTAGTGATAATGTGAATGATAATGTTCATGTTGATGCTCAACCTAGCAAAAACAATGATGTAGAGATTGAACCTGTTGTTGATCTTGATAACCCACAATCAAAGAATCAACGTTATGATAAGAGAGATTTTGGTGCTAGGAAGCACGGTAGAGAAAGAGAACCATGGGTTCAGAAACCCATGCCCTTTCCTCCTAAACCATCCAAGTCAAAGGATGATGAGGATTTTGAGCGCTTTCTTTGAAATGATTAGACCTATTTTCTTACGTATGCGCTTAATCGATATGCTGAAAGTAAATCCTTATGCTAAGTATATGAAGGATATCATCACAAATAAAAGAAAGATACCTAGGAAGCTGAAATTTCCACCATGCTTGCTAATTACACTTTTAAGGGTGGAATACAAAAGAAACTTGGAGATCCGGGTGTACCAACTATACCATGCTCCATTAAAAGAAATTATGTTAGAACTGCTTTATGTGATCTTGGAGCCGGTGTTAGTGTTATGCCTCTCTCTTTATATCGTAGACTTGAATTGAATAAGTTGACACCTACTGAAATATCTTTGCAAATGACTGACAAATCAACTGCTATACCTGTCGGTATTTGTGAGCACATGACTGTTGTGGTTGCAAATGTCACTATCTTAACGGACTTTGTTATTCTTGATATTCCCGAGGACGATAGTATGTCTATTATCCTTGGTAGACCTTTTCTTAATACTGCAGGGGCTGTTATTGATTGCAACAAAGGCAATGTCACTTTTCATGTTAATGGTAATGAGCATACGGTACACTTTCCGAGGAAACAATCTCAAGTTCATAGCATAAGTTCTATTGAAAAAGCTCCAACTATTATTATTGGAGGTTTTGAATTTCCTCTTCCTATTGTCAAGAAAAAGTATGATATTCTTATTGTTGGGGATTTTCATATCCCCGTTGAGGTAACTTAGTGTTATTCGAAATTTCTCCGGTTCCGTGTTATTCGGAATGAGTTTGTCAACAAGACTTGATCAACCTTGTTAGTGGATTCATTTTGATGATCACGAGATGGATAAAACTAGAAGGCACAACCTTCTGTACCCTCCTTCTACTTTCTGTTATTTAGAATAAATGAAGCAAAATTAGTATTATCCGTCTGTTTTCTGAATTATCCGTGCATTAAAAAATAGCCCTGAATCGTACAAAAGGCCCCATATTTGGAGGTATCTATGTTGCACATCTTGCTAAACATTTTCAGATACCCATTAGGCACCATGAGAAGGAGGAGATAAAATTGCCTCCTCACATTTTATATTACAAGAGCATGGTAGCACACAAGTTTATTGTTGACAACAAGGAAAAGATGCTCTTGTATAAACTTAGATTCAATAAGAAACACTTTGAGATTATTATTTTGCCTGCACCTTTGTTGTTTGATTTGCTTGCAGAAAATTTTCTTGTCACACCGGAAGCGGTGAACAATCATCGAGCCCTAGCTTTTACTCCAGAACCTGAACCTGAGCCAGAACCTAAACTGGACCCTTATCGTGCATCATCTGTCTAGTGGGATCCGGAGATGACCAGCCAGTAGTATCCTGATTACACCTCCCATTACACCGGGGAGAGTAGCGGCGGTCCTTGGTACTGGACCAACTTAGGCCAAAAGCCTAAGCTTGGGGGAGTACGTATTTCTCACCGACTTTACATTCATGTCCACACACTAGTCGTCGGTGCTCATACTCTTTCATTGTATTATCCATGTTAGTTTAATTTTCTTTTTCTAGTTTTCTTCTTATGTGTTTGATAAATCTTAAGAAAAACCAAAAAAAAATAGTTAGTTTAATTTCCATGCTTGTAGTAGCAATTAAAATGAAAACCCAAAAAGATTTCTAGTTCTTCTTCTTACTTGTTCGGAGCTTTCCCGTGTAAATAGTTTTATTTTATTTTCTTTCTTTTGGGGGTCGAGAAGACTATACTGAAAATGCTTAGTGGCTCTTATATGCATGATTGTTTATTTAACTTAGAGCCCATTTTACCATGTCTTCTCTCTTGAGTTGAATGCTTGCAGATTCCAGCTTAGTCCAATGCACGTGCACTCTTATTATTATACACATTGTTCGGTCGTGCAAGTGAAAGGTAATAATGACGATATATGATGGACTTATTGAGATGAGAAAAGTTGGTATGAACTCGACCTATCTTGTTTTTGTAAATATGATGAGTTCATCGTTTCTGAGTCAGCTATTATGAAGTAAATATATTTTCAATGACATTTAGAGATTATAGTTGCTTGTGCCATGCTTGATTAGCTATAAGTTATAATGGTTTACCTTGCATGCCAACATGCTATTAGAATGATTATGATGTGATATGATGGGATGGTATCCTCCTTTGAATGAATTGAGTGACTCGACTTGGCACATGTTCACGCATGTAGTTGAATCAAATCAACATAGCCTTCATGATATTTATGTTCATGGTGGATTATATCCTACTCATGCTTGTATTCGGTGTGATTTAATTTTAATGCATGTTTATGACTGTTGTCGCTCTCTCAGTTGGTCGCTTTCCAGTCTTTTGCTAGCCTTCACCTGTACTAAGCGGGAATATTGCTTGTGCATCCAAACTCCTTAAACCCTAAAGTTGTTCCATATGAGTCCACTATACCTTCCTATATGCGGTATTTACCTGCCGTTCCAAGTAAATTTGTATGTGAAAAACTCCAAACCTTCAAATTAAATTCTATTTTGTATGCTCGAGCAGCTCATGTTACAACTAGGGTTGCCTATATCTTCCATTCTAGGTGGGTTATTCTCAAGAGGAGTGGACTCCGCTCCTCATTCACGAGAAAGGGCCGGTAACCGAGATGCCCAGTTCCATGACCCAAAAAGATCAAAGCAAATCAAAATAATTAAAACAAAACTCCCCCAGGGCTGTTGTATGTTGGAGGCACTTGTTGTTTCGAGCAAGCCATGGATTGATGCTTGTTGGTGGTTGGGGGAGTATAAACCTTTACCATTCTGTTTGGGAACTGCCTATAATGCATTTAGTATGGAAGATACAGCCATCTCATAGTTATTACGTTGACAACAAAAGTATGCCGCTCAAAATGTTATTCAATCTCTGTTTTAAAATTGAGCTCTGGCACCTCTACAAATCCCTGCTTCCCTCAGCGAAGGGCCTATCTATTTACTTTTATGTTGAGTCATCACCCTTCTTATTAAAAGCACCATTTGGAAACACTTGTCATTTGCATTCATTACTATTGGTTTATATTGGGTATGACTTAACTGGATCTCTTTTACCATGAATTACAATGTTTAGTCAGTCCTTGATCTTTAAAGGTGCTCTGCATTTATGTTTTGCGGTCTCAAAAAGGGCTAGCGAGATACCATTTTGCTATATCATGTTATGATTACTTTGAGAAAGTATTGTCATCCGAGTTTTATTATTATGGCTTGCTAGCTGATTATGCTATTGATATTTGTAATTGTGAGACCTAGGTGTCATTGTGAGTATGGTTAGTTCATAATATTTGCTGAAACTTGAATGTTGGCTTTTCATGTTACAACAACAAGAGCAACAGAGTTTGTAAAAGTTTTTCTTTATCACTTTCAGTTTATCAACTGAATTGCTTGAGGACAAGCAAAGGTTTAAGCTTGGGGGAGTTGATACGTCTCCAACGTATCTACTTTTCCAAACACTTTTGCCCTTGTTTTGGACTCTAACTTGCATGATTTGAATGAAACTAATCCGGACTAACGCTGTTTTCAGTGAAGCGCCATGATGTTGTTTTATGTGTAGAAAAGAAAAGTTCTCGGAATGTCCTGAAAATCCACGGAGGCACTTTTTGGAATTAATAAGAATTTTTTGCGAAAGAATCAAGTTCAGGGGGCCCAGGGCCTGTCCAGGAGACAGGGGGCGCCCCCCCTGTAGGGCGCCCCCTTTCTCGTGGGCCCCCTCGACCTCCACCGACCTCAACTCCAACTCCATATATTCACGTTCGGGGAGAAACAAATAAGAGAGAAAGTTTCATCGCGTTTTACGACACGAAGCCACCGCCAAGCCCTAATCTCTCTTAGGAGGGCTGATCTGGAGTCCGTTCGGGGCTCCGAAGAGGGGGATTCATCGCCGTCGTCATAATCAACCATCCTCCATCACCAATTTCATGATGCTCACCGCCGTGCGTGAGTAATTCCATCGTAGGCTTGCTGGACGGTGATGGGTTGGATGAGATTTACCATGTAATCAAGTTAGTTTTGTTAGGGTTTGATCCTAGTATCCACTATGTTACGAGATTGATGTTGCTATGACTTTGCTATGCTTAATGCTTGTCACTAGGGCCCGAGTGCCATGATTTCATATCTGAACCTATTATGTTTTCATGAATATATGTGTGTTCTTGATCCTATCTTGCAAGTCTATAGTCACCTATTATGTGTTATGGTCCGACAACCCTGAAGTGACAATAATTGGGATACTTCTCGGTGATGACCGTAGTTTGAGGAGTTTATGTATTCACTATGTGCTAATGCTTTGTTCCGGTTCTCTATTAAAAGGAGGCCTTAATATCCCTTAGTTTCTGCTAGGACTCCGCTTCCACGGGAGGGTAGGACAAAAGATGTCATGCAAGTTCTTTTCCATAAGCACGTATGACTATTTACGGAATACATGCCTACATTACATTGATGAACTGGAGCTAGTTCTATATCACCCTATGTTATAGCTATTACATGAGGAATCGCATCCGGCATAATTATCCATCATTGATCCATTGCCTACGAGCTTTTCATATATTATTCTTCGCTTATTTACTTTTCCGTTGCTACTGTTACAACTACTACAAAACCCCCAAAACAATTATCTTTACTTTTGCTACCGTTTCCATTATTATCATACCACTTTTGCTACTAAACACTTTGCTGCAGATACCAAGTTATCCAGGTGTGGTTGAATTGACAACTCAACTGCTAATACTCAAGAATATTCTTTGGCTCCCCTTGTGTCGAATCAATAAATTTGGGTTGAATACTTTACCCTCGAAAGCTGTTGCGATCCCCTACACTTGTGGGTTATCAGGTACCAATCTAGTGTTGAAGAGTGGGCCAAGCTGATCAATGCCCCAGAAGAGCATGAGGATGATTTTGATGTGTATGCCAACAAGAAGAAAGACCACAACTCTATGGCAAACATGTACAAAGAGATCCCTGATAAAGCTTTGGATAGACACAAGCTTGGATATGAACACTATCTGTTGTCTGGTCTGCTTACAATCAACACCATCTTGAGGCACACATTGTTACCCAAATCTGGAGACCACAAGATGATAAGAGGACATTCCATCAACTTATTGCAAATCTTTGATGTTCCTCAAAAATTCAAGGTCATGAGTCTGATTGTAGAGACAATCAAAAGGACAGCTGCTGACCAGAAAAGATCTTGTGGGTATGCTCCACATATTCAGTTGCTCATCAACTCCAAGATGGGCACATGGACTTACTTGTTGGACAAAGAGCATTTACCCTTTCTCCCAGAGTTTTAAGATAATGAAGTTCTCATGAATGAGAATGAACCTTCATCAGCACAAGCACAAGAGAAGAGAGCTAAAGGAAAGGCAGAAAAGGCTGCAAGGATGCCAAGTGCTGAGGAAGCATCTCAAGTGTTCCTGAAGAGCAAGCAAGATCAGCTTGGATATCCAAATCAAGCTACATTGAGGATTGAGAAGGGCTTGACCAACCCTGACTCGGAATCGGGAGAGCTTGGAGAGGATCATAGAGACAAAATTTTATGATCTTGATCTGAAGGTCACTAAGATACAGACAACAGTTGAGCAGCTTTAGGAGGAAGCAGAAGAGAAGAAGGGGAAGGCTACTACAGATGCATTTTAGCGAGTGCTAAGGAGTCAGAGGTCAGCTGCAGTGCCATTGCCAGATACGAGAGCTACTTCATCTGCACCAGCAGCTATAGCTTCAGTACCACCTCCAGCAGCCACTCCACCAGCTCCAACTACATCGACTGATGCCTTCGTCCTCGGAGTTCTCTCTACACCACCTCCCGAAGACAAGGCCTGAGAGACGCATAGCACTATGCATTTTCGACCTTTTTGGTAACTTGTTGCCAAAGGGGGGGAATGTATAGATCATAGGCTTCGAGAGAGAGTGTTTTGCTTCTTTGCCTCTCTTGCTTTTGGTTGAACTTTATTGTGTGTTTGGTTGATACTCTATGTCTGTGTGAGATACTTGCTTGGATAATATTATTTCTTATATCCCATATATGATCATTCACTTTGCTTGGTGATGAGTGCATGTTTCAATTTCCATCATTTTGAGCGCTCCACCAAGATGTATGTGACATGGAAGAGTAACCCATGATCCTAATCGGTTGTGCATTTGCATTCAAAAGCAAACTTTAAATAATGCACAAATTTAGGGGAAGCTCTTGCTTATCACGTACTTCTCAAAGCGACGATCTATTTCAATCTTATTATCCTTTGTCGAAGCTTTGAACTATATGTTGTCATCAATTACTAAAAAGGGGTAGATTGAAAGTGCAACTATCCCTGGGTGGTTATGGTAATTATTAACAACATATAGCTCACTGAGCTAATGCTATTTCAAGATAAATATTTCAGGAAAGTTCAATGATTGGCATGGCATAGATCAGGAATGTGGACCCCTCAAAATGCTAAGGACAAAAGATTGGTTCAAGCTCTAAAGCTCAAGACTCTATGTCGGTGTCAAAACCGGCGGATCTCGGGTAGGGGGTCCCGAACTATGCGTCTAGGCGGATGGTAACAGGAGACGAGGGACACGATGTTTTTACCCAGGTTCGGGCCCTCTCGATGGAGGTAAAACCGTACGTCCTGCTTGATTAATATTGATGATATGGGTAGTACAAGAGTAGATCTACCACGGGATCAAGGAGGCTAAACCCTAGAAGCTAGCCTATGGTATGATTGTTGAGATGTATGTTGTACTACGGACTAAAGCCCTCCGGTTTATATAGACACCGGAGAGGGCTAGGATTACAGAGAGTCGGTTACAATGGTAGGAGATCTATATATCCGTATTGCCAAGCTTGCCTTCCACGCCAAGGAAAGTACCATCCGGACACGAGCCGGAGTCTTCAATCTTGTATCTTCGTAGTCTTGGAGTCCGGCGGATATTGATAGTCGGCTATCCGGACACCCCCTAGTCCAGGACTCCCTCAGTAGCCCCTGAACCAGTCTTCAATGACGATAAGTCCGGCGTTCATAATGTTCGTCATTGCAAGGCGGGTTCCTTCCTTGAATAATCCAGAGAAGATTATGAACACCAGAATAGTGTCCGGCTCTGCAAAATAAATTCCACATTCCACCGTAGAGAGAATAAAATGTGCACTTAGTTCAATCTGCTGACGTATTACGCGGCGTGACATCACACCGCTACCAAGCCTTTGTTTGAATCATTTTTACTATACCACCTCAAAGACGTTTAGCGGCGGTTTCCTTGGCACGTCTTGTCGAGCGAGATCGTGTTCCCCTTATTCAGGATCCTCATCAATACGTGCGTGGGTAACCCAACCGTTCCGTCGCCACGCCTCCTCTATCGAAGGGAAATCAAGCGGTCACGAGGCGGCCCTTGGTATTTCTTCTCCTTTATAAGAGGACCAAGGCCTGTCCTTGTTCTTCAATCTCGCATCGAATCTCTTCTCCGCTCCCAGTTCCAACACCCGAGCTTGATTTGGCGCCGGACCCTCAACCATGTCGGCTCCGACCTCCGGGGCGGTGGATGCCCTCCTCCGTCACGGAGGAGGACATCTTGAAGTTGCGTGAGGCCAAGCACACGGCCCACGAGGTTTCGCCAGTTGCTGCCCAAGGGCAGGCTGTGCCAGCCCCCGAGCCCGGTGAATACGTTGTTTTCGTATCCCACCTCCGCCGGGGTTTAGGCTTCCCGACGGATCCCTTCGTGAGAGGGCTCGTGTTCTACTATGGGCTGGACTTTCACGACTTGGCTCCGGAGTCCATCCTCCATATCTCCGCATTCATTATCATCTGCGAAGCCTTCCTCCGTGTCATCCCCCACTTCGGCCTATGGCTGAAGACCTTCAAGATGGAGCCGAAGATAATCGGGGGGCGTCAAGCGGAGTGCGGCGGGGCGACCATAAGCAAAAAGGTCGATGCCCCGTGGCCCGAGGGTTCCTTCCAAGAGGAACTTGGGTTGTGGCAGCGAGTGGTTCTATATCACCGCTCGAGGGGCGACAAGCAAAGCCGCCACCCTATTCCGCCGGGACCTCCACGCCAACCGATGTCGTGGGTTGACCAAGGGCTCAATTGGGGCCATCCAAAGACGTGCCTTGACTGCGGGGCGGATTCGAGATCTCCAGCGAGGAGATTGACTGATCAAGGTGATGCGAGTTATGCTAATCGGGCATCTTCGCCTGCAAACGCCGTCCTCTCCGTCTATGGGAGTTCAACCGGAGGACCTCGGATTCTCCAACACTTCATGGGTGCGACACCCGTGGAGATGTACAAGTTGTTCTCCGGACCGCGGTGGCGTGTCCGGATTCAGCCGAGGACGCAGCCTAAGCCGCGACCTCCGGATACACTGTAAGTAGCTCGAGTCGGACATTACATTTATGTGCCTTCCTAGAGTTAGCCTCGACCCTTTGTTCTTTACAGAATGGGTGGAGCGATCAAGGCTGATAAGGTGTCCGCCCCTCCCAGAGACCGTGACTGGAGCCCGTCTTGGCGAGAATGGTTGCGCCTACGAAGGGGCGGCGGGAAATAAAGAGCTAATATTTCGCCCAAAGGCGATCAAGAGGGGGAACCAAGAACCCTCCTTCAGGGGAGAAGAGGACCGCCTCAAGATCCGGAGGCCAAAGCCCTAAGCGTGGGAAGAGATCTTCCCGGGGTCGGCGCCGGAAAGAATCCGGACGCACAATCATCACCAAAGGATCAGCCTCCAATGAGCCATGAGTATAAAAGAGGGAGTTAATTAATAAGGAAGTACCTTCATTTGTGCTTACAGAGGTAACCAAAATATTTATATTGCAGTTCGGATCTGCAGCCTTCTCAGATGAGTTCATCTTCGGGACCTTCTTAGGAGATGATGGAGAGCGACACGCCTCCGTCCGCGGCGCCGCCAGATGAGGCAGGCGAACCCGAAGTGTCATCACGGAGGGTATCCCCGAGTTCGGAGGGGCCAGAGAGTTCGGCACCTACTAGTATCCGTCCAGGAGAACTGAAGAATTTGCTTGAGAGGGCGTCCATTTCAGAAGATCACCGTGCGTTAATGTGTATGGTGATTGGAAGGATTTCGTCCGCCGAGAGCGGATTGCGTAATGCCGCCATGAGTTTACTGGCGGGTTTTGAGGTATGCAAAAATGACGCATCCTTTTGTCTTTTAACAGTTTTGCACATAAAAATGCGCCCTGTATAGATAGTAGCCCCTGGGACTCGGTAGGATGTCGGAAACGACAGCGTGCCGAGGATCGAAATCTCAAGTAGTGAACACCGCCGTCCCTATGCAGGTGGCAGATAGTCCGAGGGGCAGCCGGACTAATGATTTTGCCGAATTAAGTCGGCAACTAGACGTGGCGGATGCGGACATCACACTTGTCAACCGGCGACTTGACGAGTCGCAAGGTAAGTAAATTCTCATGATCGCTTTATTTAAGGGGTTGACCCTCCTCGATAGATTATATCTTGTTTATGCAGAGACGGTTTGCTGCTTTGTGGAGAGCCTTGGCGAACTTGCTCGAGCTAAGGAGCAGGCCGAAGGAGTGACGCTGCTGCCTCGGCGCCGCCGAGGAGTTGAAAGTCGAAAAGGCTGCGCCTTGCCTAGCTAGGCGGAGGTGGCAATTGGCCATGAAGGTAAGGATCTGCCGACCGCTATGAGGCTCTTGAAAAGGAGTGCTTATCGGGCGGGAAGACTGAAGAAGGCCACCGCCAAAGCCAAGGATGCCGATTACGCAATGCGGGCTATGAAGGAGGAAGCTGCGCCGGTCGGGAGATCGTGGTGGCAAGCCTTTTTCTCGCTTCGTCGCTGGTTTATGGATGCAAAGTATGCACAATTTGAGCGGTGTGGAGTCCGGAAGATCCGTATATGGACTTAGGCGCAAGTGCGGTGATGCCATTAAGCACTTCGAAGTCGGGAGGATCACGAGGCGGAAGAGCTATATTGGTCTCAATTCCACGGTCCGGATCGCTCACTTCCATTGACAGACCGGGTGGCGAATGGGCGAGCTAAATAGATTGTCCGGACTTGCCATGGATCGACATCGTGGCCATTGTGCGGCGAGAGGTCCAAAGCGACGAGCTACTTGACTTATTGCAACAATTCCTTGGGCGGTGCCGCATATAAAGGAAATGAAGTGGTCGGCCTGCATAGAGGGCGCGGATGGCTCTTGCCAGCGTGAAGGCGCATTGTCCGGAGATGGGCGCCACATTATTGCTGCCTGTGGTTCGGATGAAGACCGGCTCCTCGCCGAGCACTATTTCGGGAGGTTATGCGTGGCGCTCGTGTAATAGAGTCGCAGTTTCGAAGAATGTAACGTTCAAATGAACGCATTAGCTTGTAAATTGATGATTATGTTATAACCGCTTTTTATACTTGTGCGCCCAAGTAGTAAAACTTCTCTGTCGGCCGTTACGTATACTTGTGTATAACTTGAAAGATCGCGATCTTGACTTCAGCCCCCACGCATGTGGTGCGGGGTGTTCATAAAATATAGCGTTTTCACACTTAATCCGATGTCTCGGTCTGTTTAAGGAGGTGGTAGCGAGCGAACTAGGCAATCCGGACTATAATGCTTTATCACTTTCACTTAGCGGTGGAGCTCGAGGGTGGGGCTACGATATAGCCCTGGTGGCACCGCACATCTCGGATTCGAGTGCGTATGTGCTGACCGAAGCGGTCCTTCATCAAAGCGAAATTCTAAACATTCCGGTAGTCGATCGAGTGGTTGACGGACTCTCGCTGCATCATGATGATCAGTTTTGGCTTTCTCTACTAAGGTGCTCGCCAAAGCGGCTGGGGCACAATCGCGATAGTTCTCCTGTTGCCGCGTTAGCGGTGATCTGAGCGTAAAGCAGCAAAACACGAGGCCGGGCAAACCCAACATTTGACCAAAGACATGATTCGAGCTGATGCATATAATGCCTAACTCGAGACGCGAACACTCCCTAAGGTGTTCGGTCTTTATAATAATGGGCAGAACGATGCCCTAAGCCCCTAGTGTCCAGGTATGGGCATGGTCTTCTGACGCGGCCGATGCCAAGGCGTCAGGCTCCGCTTTGGCTATATGAAGAAACCAAGGAGAATAACAACAAGAGACAAGTAAAAAAGGTTTACGCAGGTCTTAATCAAAAGAATCCTCAGCGGGTCCCTCTCGCACGTCTGCGCTGTGTCTCCGTTGCGCCGTTATCCTAGACGGGTATGCACATTGTTCATCTGTAGAAAGAGAGGAACATTTAGTTTTAAAAACAATTCGTGCGAGAAATATGTAAAATAAAAATATAAATAAGTAAGGCAGGGTTTGTATGAACCCGCGGTTGTTTGTGCGCGCAGCCCCCTGTGAAGGGGTATGCGGCTAGGGAGCCCCTAGCCTACTGACGCCGGATTCGACTATCCGAGTCCGGGGTCTTTAAGTGACCCTCGCACTGAAATGACGCCACGCGGACCGGGCATCTTGATTGTGAGAGACGCGTAATGCGGTATAGCATTGACGCGAACAAAAGCCTTTTGTCCCAAGAGTGCTTGGTATTCACTTTTAAATGGGACGATGTGAAAGATTAATTTTTCGCGTCGAAAATTGTTCGAGGATCCGAACACGACTTCTAGTAATATAGAGTCTGTGCACTTGGCGTGAGGGCCTGGCGTCACTCCTTTGAAGGAAGTGCGGCTGTGTCGGATTCTGGCTGGGTCTATCCCCATCCTCCGGATTGTGTTTGAATATAGCAGGTTTAAGTCACTACCTCCGTCCATTAAGACGTTAGTAAATTGTAATCCGTCTATTATGGGATTCAATATCAGAGGAGTCCGTTCCGCATTTCGAACGCTTCTAGAATAGTCCAGGTGGTCGAAGGTGATTGGTTTTGATATCCAATCTCTATGGTCTGCTGGGTTGGACCACACGAAGCTCTTTTTAGGAAGTGCCGCACTATTTTTCCGTGTTATCACGTGAAGTGAGTTTACTGCTTTGACCCCTTGTGGGAAAGTCTTTTGTTTTCCGGTGCTCTGCTGGTGGGGTTTATCTTCTTCGCTTGATCGCCGAGCCCTTGTGTTTGTCATTTAGTCGGCGGACTGTTTAAAACCCAACAATCCTGTGGGTGTGATTTGCGGTGCCTTCCGGGAGTCTTGTGGATTTGACATATCAACCCAAAATCTTCTTTAAGTTGGACAATTCGTCACTTTCATCCTTTAGAGGCTGTGTTTTATTATTGGGCATGAGCTTTTGAATCCGGCGTTATTGCCGCGCTCTTTGGGCTTTTCTCTTTATTCCGCGCTGCTCTTTTCTGTGCCGTGATTTTCCGTTCCATCTCTTATCTCGGATGTACTTGGGTCATTGGTGCTTTGCTTCTTGCTAGCCGACTATCCTCTCCCGCATGTAAGCGAGTCATGAGGCTTGTTAGTGCGGACATTGTCTCGATTTCTCTTGACCGAGGTGCTGGCGAGCCATTCGTCTCGGACATTGTGCTTGAAAGCTGCTAAGGCTTGGCGTCCGGACGATCGACTATTTGGTTCTTTTGGTAAGGAACCTGTTCTGCAATTTCGCACCGACTCTCGGGCTGTTGAGTTATATGACTTAGATCATCTGCATCTGGAGGCGGACATAAGTCCCTTGAAAATTTGCTCAAACGCGTCCTCGAGCTCTTCCCAACTTCCAATAGTGTTTTCGGGAGGCTCTTAAGCCAATGTGGGCTGGCCCTTTGAGCTTGAGGGTAGATATTTTATGGCGTGGAGATCGTCTCCTCTGGCCATATGTATATGTAGTATATAATCTTCTATCCAGACTCCAGGATCTGTTGTTCCATCGTAGGCCTCTATGTTTATGGCTTTAAACCCTGCTGGGAATTCATGGTCCAGCACCTCATCGGTGAAACATAGTGGGTGTGCGGCGCCCCTGTACTTCTATGTGCCGCTATCATCGGACACTTTACGTGTTACCTTGTTTCCTGGGGCCTTCTTTTTAGGTCCGTAGATGGACCTGGCTGGGCCATTTGACGGTGGAGACTCTATGGCCTCCTCGTCGAATTTTGGTAGCAGTTTACGCTTCAGGTAGCTCTTCGATTGGTGGCCCTTGCCGTATTTATCTGCGGTTTTGAGCACTTTGCTCCACCTTATTCTGAGTGTGTCTTCCGCTGTTTTGAGCTTCCGTTTTTCCTTCTTCAGGCTTCTTGCTGTGGCGATGAGCCTGCGCTTAAAAAGCTCTTGTTTGTGGGGTCCTCGGGCATGACGTTAAATCGTCATTGAGGCTTGCCGTCTTTGGAGGGAGGTACATAGTTATGACCCTCAACCTCTTAAATCTGCCGCCCTTCGCGAGGGCTTGCTTCGCATCCTCTGTCTTTGAGTCTTCTTTGGAGGAATTGTCTTGACACTCTCGGGGTATTGTTATCTCTGTCTTTGGAATCTTTATTCTTCTTTGTGGCGGGATTTAGAGCGGCCTTGTTGGCGCTTGGGCTGCTTCTTTAGAGAATCTGCCTCCGCGCTTCTTCGCCATCCCGTCTTTTGGGGTGTCCACCATATATATGTCGATGACGAGGTGGTCTTCGGTTCCTGTGGCGCTGGTTCTGTTTGTCTCGGCATCGTCGTTCATAGCATCGATGTCGCCGAGTCGAAGTCTAGCATGTCGGTTAAATCCTCGGCGCTGGCTACAAAGTGGGTGGTGGGTGGGCTCTGAATTTCTTCGTCGTCTGTACCCCAACCATCCGGCCATAGTCCGCTAGGACTCTCGATAGCGAGAGATGCTTTAGTGAATTCAGGATATCGCAAAGGCGAAGTGTTGGAAGATGTCATGGCGGTGAATTCCATAACCGCGCCCAATCCGGATCGATTGGTAGGCGCGAGAGGTTGAGTCGGCAAGGAGTCGGCGCCTCGGAATCACGAAGTTCGCGGGGACAAGATTGGTGTTTGGCTCCATCGCCGTGGATGTTGAAGCCCCCAGGGCGGCGTCTATCCACCGTCCCTCGATCTGGGCGATCGGCTTCGGGCTAATGGCCGAAGCGGATCTGTGTGCGGCCACCAAGGCACTGTTCGGCGGCAAAGCTAGATCATGCCCATCGACACAGTGCGGCATGCTCGGCTGTGGCTCGAGTCCGTCGAAGATCAAGTCTCCGCGGACATCGGCCGTGAAGTTTAAGCTTTCAAATCGACTGACGGCGGGCGTAGCTTTGATCTGCTCGGATGGCCAAGAGAATTGACCCGCGATGCAAAGCTGCGAATCTGAAGATCTATCCGGAGAGAAGTCTCACCACGGACAGCGTTGTTGATTGAAGATGCCATCAAGCCTATCGGTGGCGACGGAGGAACTCTCAATGAAAGCACCAATGTCGGTGTCAAAACCGGCGGAACTACGGTAGGGGTCTGAATTGTGCGTCTAGGCGGATGGTAACAGGAGGCGAGGGACACGATGTTTTTACCTGTGTTCGAGCCCTCTCGATGGAGGTAAAACCCTACGTCGCTTGATTAATATTGAAGATATGGGTAGTACAAGAGTAGATCTACCACGAGATCAAGGAGGCTAAACCCTAGAAGCTAGCCTATGGTATGATTGTTGAGATGTATGTTGTCCTACGGACTAAAGCCCTCCGGTTTATATAGACACCGGAGAGGGCTAGGGTTACACAGAGTCGGTTACAATGGTAGGAGATCTATATATCCGTATTGCCAAGCTTGCCTTCCACGCCAAGGAAAGTACCATCCGGACACGAGCCGGAGTCTTCAATCTTGTATCTTCGTAGTCTTGGAGTCCGGTGGATATTGATAGTCCGGCTATCCGGACACCCCCTAGTCCAGGACTCCCTCACTCTACATTTTACTTTTAGTGATCCAAGATCACATTGAGTCCATAGGAAAAGCCAATACTATTAAAAGGGGATGAGGTGTTGCTTAATGGGTTGCTTGCTCAAAATTCTTAGTGATATGCTCCAAAAACCCTCAGCTACTTTATCATATCCACTTATGTCCCAAACCAAAAGTCAAATTCGGCCCCACCGAAACATTCTATCCGGTGCCACCGAGTTCACTTGACATAGCCACTGCCACAAACCCTAGTCAATTCGGTCTCACCGATAGGGATCTCGGTCACACCGAGATGGGATTGCAAACTCTCTGTTTCCCTTCGTAACATTTCGGTCCAACCGAGATGAGCGATCGGTCCCACCGAGTTCGCAATGCAAACTCTCTGTTTCCCCATCGTAACGTTTTGGTCTCACCGAGATGAGCGAATCGGTCCCACCGAGTTTGCCTGACCAACTCTCAGGTTAGCTTATTACCAAAATTGGTCCCACCGAGTTTGTGTAATCGGTCTCACCAAGATTACGTTACGCCCTAACCCTAATGAAATCGGTCCCACCGAGTTGACATGTCGGTCCCACCGAATATCCTAACGTTCAAATTTTGAACTAAATCGATCTGACCGAGTTTCATGATTCGGTCCCACCGAGTTTTGTGATTTGTGTGTAATGGTTAGATTTTGTGTGGAGGTTATATGTATCCCTCCACCCACTCTTCATTCGTGGAGAGAGCCATCAGAACATGTCTACACTTCTAGCATACATTTTCTGAGAGAGAACCACCTACTCATGTGTTGAGGTCAAGATATTCCATTCCAACCACATAAATCTTGATCTCTAGACTTCTCCAAGTTGCTTTCCACTCAAATCATCTTTCCACCAAATCCAAATCTGTGAGAGAGAGTTGAGTGTTGGGGAGACTATCATTTTAAGCACAAGAGCAAGAAGTTCATCATCAACACACCATCTATTACCTTTTGGAGAATGATATCTCCTAGATTGGTTCGGTGTCACTTGGGAGCCTCCGTCAAGATTGTGGAGTTGAACCAAGGAGTTTGTACGAGCAAGGAGATCGCCTACTTTGTCAAGATCTACCCTAGTGAGGCAAGTCCTTCGTGGGCGATGGCCATGGTGGGATAGACAAGGTTGCTTCTTCGTGGACCCTTTGTGGGTGGAGCTCTCCGTGGACTCGCGCAACCATTACCCTTCGTGGGTTGAAGTCTCCATCAACGTGGATGTACGATAGCACCACTTATTAAAACCACGCCAAAAATCTCCGTGTTGTAACACCCTGGATGTAACTTTCCATATCCGTAACTCCAACTCTTGCCTTTTCCGGAGATGCGATATGTTTTTTTCTCCGTGGTTGGGTTTTTGTCTTTCGTTTTGCATTTTGTTCATGCCATGCATTTCATCTCATAGCATCATGCACATTGCATCCGCATGTTTTCGTAAAACGTGCATCCGTTGTTAGTTGCCGCTTCTCCCTTGCCTCCGTTGACGTTCTCAGTCCAACCGTTCTTTTGTTGTCTGACCGTTTGACCCTCTCTGCACAACCAACCCCCCTCTTGAGCATGTCCGAAACCTGTCCCGAACCTGACCCGTTCTGTCGTTACCATTTGATTCGGATCAACCCCTCACATCATGCATTTAATAACTCACAATTGGTGCATCGGATTAAAATGATTTAAACATGTAAAATGCTTAGAATTTTGTGTAGATTAATAATATGCCACTTTAAACCATGTTTAAAATGTTTAAAATGATGTTTGTTTAAATTTGCATAAATGCCATGTTAAAATGATTTATTTCATAACTAAATAACCGTAGCTCGGTTTTAAATGTCCTTTATATGTAAATGGGGTGGAAAAATGCCTAGATTAACATGGTCCACTTTATTTTCCTGTTTAACAACTTTAAAATATGTTTTAGGGCAGAACAGTACCAAATTCATAAATTGCATATGAGGATTTTCCGGAATTGTTGTTTGTTCTTCCGGCCTCATTTAAACTTGCCTAAATAGTTAGTTTACTTTTGTTTCACCCCTTGCCATGTTTAACAACATTTAACATTGTTGTGTACCTAAACGAGAGCGAACTAAATAACTTGGATGTGGTGTTTCGTCAATATGCAACTCGTTGCATATTGAGCTCCACTTAACTTGTAGTATTGTGTGTTGCACTTTGCCATGCCATGCCTCATTAAACCGGACATGCATCATACTTGTTTGTGCATCATGCCATGTTTATGCTTGTGTGTTTACCATGTTGTTTGCTTCTTTCGGTTTGCTTCTCTCGTTAGCCGGTTTCGTTCGGAGTTGTGAGGATTAGTTCGATTGCGTCCGTTTGTCTTCTTCATGGACTCGTTCTTCTTCCTAGCGGGATTTCGGGCAAGATGACCGCTACCACGGATCTCACTACTATCATTGCTATGCTAGTTGCTTCGTTCTATCACTATCTTTGCGCTACCTATTACTGTTTATCAAGCCATCCCATATTGCCATGAACCTCTAACCTTTGACACCTTTCCTATGCAAACCATTGCTTGGCTATGTTACCGCTTTGCTCAGCCCTCTTATAGCGTTGCTAGTTGCGGTGAAGTTGAAGATTTCTCCATGGTGGACAGGGTTTATGTTGAGATATCACAATATCTCTTATATTATTAATGCATCTATATATTTGGTAAAGGGTGGAAGGCTCGGCCTTATGCACAGTGTTTTGTTCCACTCTTGCCGCCCTAGTTTCTGTCATACCGGTGTTATGTTCCCGGATTTTGCGTTCCTAACGCGGTCGGGTGATTTATGGGACCCCCCTGACAGTTCGCTTTGAATAAAACTTGTCCAGCAAGGCCCAACCTTGGTTTTAGCATTTGCCTCACCACCACCTATCCCTTTCCTTTGGTCGGCCAACCCGAGGGTCATCTTTATTTTAGCCCCGGGCGGTGCTTGTCTAAGTCTGGTCGAACGAAGCGATGTTGGCGCGCCTGGCAACCAGGGTCTATGCCAACCCGACGTCTTGCTCATCCGGTGTGCCACGAGCGAGATATGTGCAGCTCCTATCGGGATTTGTCGGCGCATCGGGCGGCTTTGCTGGTCTTGTTTTACCATTGTCGAAATGTCTTGATGTACCGGGATACCGAGTCTAATCGGAGTGTCTTGGGAGAAGGTCTATTCCTTCGTTGATCGCGAGAGCTTGCCATTGGCTAAGTTGGGACACCCCTGCAGGGTATAAACTTTCGAGAGCCGTGCCCGCGGTTATGTGGCAGATGAGAATTTGTTAATGTCCGGTTGTAGAAAACCTGAAGTTGACCTTAATTAAAATACATCAACCGCGTGTGTAACCGTGATGGTCTCTTCTCGACGGAGTCCGGGAAGTGAACACGGTTTCTGAGTTATGTTTGACGTAAGTAGTTTCAGGATCACTTCTTCATCATACTTTTATCGACCGTGCTTTGCCTTCTCTTCTCGCTCTCTTTTGCGATTGTAGCCACCATATATGCTAGTCGCTTGCTGCAGCTCCACCTCACCACTCTGTCCTACCTATAAGCTTAAATAGTCTTGATCTCATGGTGTGAGATTGCCGAGTCCTCGTGACTCACGGATACTTCAAAACCAGTTTGCGGTGCCTATGTTATGCGGCGGTGGCGCAACCAAGCTCAAGGAGGAGCTCGATGAAGATCTTGCCCTTTGTGTTGTTTCGTTCTAGTTGATCAGTAGTGGAGCCTAGTTGGGGTCGATCGGGGACCTTTGTCGCATTTGGGGTTCTTCTTTTATTTTGGTTCCGTAGTCGGACCTTGATTTATCTGGATGATGTAATGCTTTATTCATGTAATTGTGTGAAGTGGCGATTGTAAGCCAAGTATGTATCCTTTTCCCTTATGTATTACATGGGTTGTGTGAAGATTACCTCACTTGCGACATTGCTTTCAATGCGGTTATGCCTCTAAGTCGTGCTTCGACACGTGGGAGATATAGCCGCATCGAGGGCGTTACACGTGTCTACATTGCGTTTGCTCCCTCCAAACTCCTCCCTTTACCTTCATGTGCAATGTTTTACATTCCGCTGCTATACTCTTAGACATGCATTTGTAGGTTGATTGCTTGACTAGTGCTAAGTTGTTAAAATCTGCCAAGACTTAAAATTGGGAAAAGGCTATATTTTTATTTGGTCAAGTAGTCTAATCACCCCCCCCCCCATAGACATACTTTCGATCCTACAGTGCCACATGTATGGCACGAACACATGAGAACTTCGAACGTTTCTTATGGCAAGTTTAGTGACGCGATGATGGTAACTTTAGTTATCAAGGGCGGCAATTTTCTTTTCGAATGACAAGTTTCAGTTTTTTTGGGTTTATTTTTTCTTTTCATATGACAACTTTAGTTGTAAAAAATGTCAAGGCTGGAGTTTTTCGTATCACACGTGTGACACTTATCATTTGGGATCAATATTTCCGTATGACTATAGTCACTAAAGAGGCGATATATTTTGCCCGCCCCTACATAAGAATTTGTGTATTTCAATGTTGTTCGAATTCAACAATGCCTCCGGTTAGAAGTATGAACATTGAGTTGATGCAAATTAGAAAAAAATAGAGATAAACTTACATAGGCTATTATGTAGGTCGACTATGAGTTTGCGCACAACTAAAAAAACATGAGGGATCCTCTAAAACAAATTTGAATGCCATATATATGGCGCATGGGTTATTAGTAGTCTTATAGACCATGTAATCCAGACTGATAGCAGAACGGAGACAACACACTCTGAAAAAGATGCTTTGATTTATGAGCACTTATCAAACCTGCGGGGATCCAAGCAACAACGTGATTGCACCCTCAACTAGTCTAACCTGCGCATCCGAGTGGTCAACAATGATGGCCTTGACACCTCTTTCTCTAAAGCTGAGGTTTGGGCTGCTGTTCAGGTCTCGTTGGTGGAAAAGGCGCCGGGGCCAGAAAGCTTCCTTGGCTCATGGCTGCTTCTACCGGCCATGTTGGAGCATAATCAAGGCTGACCTGATGGATGTTTTGGACGATTTCTACCATCTCATAGGTGGTGACTTCCAGGCCCTCAACTCTGCGCTAATTGCCTTGTTGCCGGCGCCGCGGAGCTGTGACACATTCGATCCATCAGTTTGATTAATTCCATCACCAAGTTGACCTTCAAAATATTGCCAATCCACCTGGCATGGATGCTCGATGATCTCATCCCGTCTGCACAGAGTGCATTCCAAAAATCTAATAAGTGCGCTCATGATAGTACCATGTATGTTCAGAACTGAGTCAGATCACTGCATAGGCATAGAAAAACGGTGCTTCTCTTCAAATTAGACATCCCTAGGCTTTCCATTCAGTCTCCTGGGAATATACTTTACAGCCTCTGCAACCCATGGGCTTCAGCGCATGGTGACACGATTGGATTGCTCTACTGCTCTCCACTGCTTATTCGGCATGCCCGCTCAACGGATCACCTGGCAACCCGGTCCAACACATGCGAGGGATGCGACAAGGGGTTCCCCTCTTGACATTACTTTTCATCCTTCCGATCGACCTGCTGCATTGTCTGCTGGTGACGGCGGGTGAGCACGACATCCTGGAGCAGTTGCCCAGCCACTGCGTGAAGATGAGGGTCAACATCTCTACTATTAAAGGAGAATCGAACGTCGTGATGGTTCGACCTCTCGTGGTGCTATCGATACCTCCTTCCGCCCAACCACCCACGATCTCCACGATCAAAAAAAAATCTGCGAAACCAGCCGACCGCTCCCACACGTTTTGCTGAAAAAGAAAAAAATAGGAAAAAACAAAATCACGTCCCACATCGCTCGCCCCACGCCCATATCCCCGCCGCCTCGCTCGATCCTCTCTCCGCACAAAAATTCGCCGCCGCCTATGCTCGCCGCCCTGCCCCCACGCGTCACCTCGCCGGCCTAGATCTCGACCGGCCGCTGCTCACCCGGGAGTGGAAGCACCTTGAGGCCATCCGCCCCAGCCGCCTCCATATGCTGCAACCCAACCGCCTAACTGGAAGGCCATCGCACCAGCTCGCCATGGCACCAGCGGATCCCCACCGCAGATGTCTCAGGCTAGCCGCCGCCCGAGCCAGTCGCGTATGGGAAGGTGCGGGCCGACGGCCTCCTCCGGACTCGATCTTCCCCGCACCCTTGCTTCCAGTCGATCCCCATATGCATGAGAGACAGCGGGGGCACCGCCCAAGATCGGCGACAGGGCACGGCCGGACGTTGGAGAGACGAGATCGACAGGTTACCGGAAGAAGCTGCCCACGCCATGAAGAAACTGCAAGAAGTGCACGTGTAATTCACTTGATTGTTTTCTCTCTCCCTTCCTCTATTTGTCTCTGGGTATAATATCTAAGATATTTTTTCTGATTCTAGCTGGTGTTGCGTTGGACTAGCTGGTCTTCCGTTGGAAGGAAGACGAATGTGACCTGGAAGATGAGGTTGGAGGCATCCTACGTGCAGTTCCTTCTTGTTGCGAATCGGAAGCTTGCTGGTGAGAAACTGAGAATCCCTCGTTTCTTGGTTCTAACCCCTCATGTACTCATGTTCACGTGATGATATTCCAGATTTGGCCTTCTCTTCATCTATCGCGAACCACTAGCGTTATTTTGGTATGTGTCTTGCTTGACTTGTTGATTCATAATTTCACAGTGCACTTGGTTTTTCTATGGGGATTTATTGCTTTGTTCTTAATTTTGCAGTACCAGGCAAGAACAGCTTCAACAATATCTCACATCATCAAGTAGGTGTGACTATCCTCTGTATAGAACTTGCCAAAAAGTCATTATACGTGCTCTTGTCATAGTGCTAAACGAAATGACATGCAAGAACGACTGCGACTGTATGAAAGAATAGTTACTATTGTACTCCCTCGGTTTCTAAATATAAGTCGTTTTAGAGATTTCAATACGGGCTACGTACGGATGTATATGAACATGTTTTAGAGTGTAGTTCACTCATTTTGCTTCATGTGTAGTCCATATTGGTAGCTCTAAAAGGTCTTATATTCAGGAACGAAGGTAGTATTAGGTTGCTACCTATGAAAAATTGAAAGGAAGAGCTTTGATGATTAGATAAATTAACCAAATCGAATAAGGAACTATCAAAACTATCAAACCCTGCAACCTACTGGCCAATCTCTATTTTTATCTATTCCATCATTACCTTTTTACCTGGTTGACCTCCATTGTCACCTGCTGATTTGTCACTCAGTAGGCTAGATGCAGAGACCAAGAGGGCACATAATTGGAGCTACAGAAAGCTCCAGCGGCGTATTTTTTCTGACATGAACTGCATAGAGAGTTGGAGCCTGTGGATGAAGCATGTGTCCTACTTAGTCCAGCTGCACATGGCGAAGGAAGGTGTTCTTTTATTGCTAAGTAAGTTATATTACCACCAAGGATGGTAGTGTTTACTAGGTTGTGTTAACCTAACACAGAGGATTGGAGCTTTTACTATTTTGTGATTTTTTTAATGGCAATTTGAATGAAGACCATTTACAAGTTTATATGTCTTTGATTCTTCTAATCTAAAACTTTGTTTACTTGATTATGTTGCCCCTGTTCAATTACGTAATTTACATTAACACTGGACCTGCAAGGAAGTACTTCTCTAATAGATGAAATATACATGATTCAATTCACTGGTGCGTGTCAAGCATGTTTACAATAGTATTTGTTGCCTCTCATATTTCGTCAAGCATGTTTACAATAGTATTGGTAGTATAGTGTGCTGGATCAAATTTAATGGTGCATGTCCCACCTTTCCAGTTGCAACTTGATTCAGTGAGTGATATGGTTAGTCAAATACGAGGTAGGGCATATTATATTTTCTGTTTGGTTCAGCGATTTGTCAACTGTAAACTTTGTTCATAGTCATGTGATTTCAGTATTTTTTTCAATCTCTCCAAATAGGTTAACCACATGGCTGTTCATTACTAAGGTGTCAATGCTCCTACATAATCCACCTCAATGCTCCTACATAATCCACCTCTCAGTGTAGTCTTCTGATAGGCTACATTTTGGTTCAGCCTTACGCACTTACTGGATATGAGTGTGTCTAGGTCTCAGTCGACTGAGACTTAACCAAGTCTTAAGTCAAGTGATTTAACATTTAAGAAAGAAAAATGAAAATAAAATTTTGCATGGATCTCAATGTAAGATCCTATTAATATAGCATCGACTGGGACTTGGTTAAGTCTCAATCGACTAAGACTTAGCAATCCCGATTCTAATTAGATGTACGTAGCCCCTGAGGTACAAGGACTCATTTTACTCCTTTTTGCATCCTTATTACAAGTCCATTTACATGTTCTAGACTGAATATACCAGCACGTTGGTAGTTAGAGGGCCATGTTCTAGACTGTACATACCAGCATGGAGGTTCAACATTGTTTGAATAGCCATCCTCATTACAAGGACTCGTGAATGATCAGGCATGCATAAAAATAATCGAGTGCAAAATCCTGAAACTAAGATCAATTTTCTCCTATGAATAAACAACTCACTTTTATGACACCAACAAGAAAACCAGCACTGCATTTTGTGGTGCAGCGGTGGCTGTGGTGACGGCCCAAAGTATATATCATAGGACCATGTATATATATGGAGCGTATGCTCTTGGAAACCATTGCAACAAGGAGATAAGAATGCGACTTTGATAGAGGGTGGACACAAAGCTGACAAGAGGATGTGCACAGACAACTACTGCAAGGAGATGGGAAAAAGCGCGCGAACATGACTCGATCCTGGGCGGGGCAGATCGACAAGAGTGGCACAAAAATGCTAATTGTCATTGTGATGTTGAATGTGCATCATATATACCATTAAGGTTCTATGTCACATATGGGATGGCCGTTTTGGCTTTGGGGAGCATATGCTTCTGAACAGTTAATTAAACAAAATTCTTTTTTTACATGTTCATGTTAGTGTAATAAGCATTCTTGACAATTTTCATGCGGAACGGGCTCGGGTTGCTTATCAATGAAAAAATTATAATACATTAGGTATTTGACTTGTTTTTCTTTGACATACCTCAAAATGCTTAAGCTTTCCTCCTAAAATTTCAGATGTGACCATAAGCACATATTTTATTTTTATTTTTTTACACTTAAAAAAATATTTTGTGCGCGTGAGCATGTGCTTTTGGGAGTTGAACTGGATTTCCAGTCACATATTCATTATTCTTGTTAATATTAATGTGCCGAAGGCGTGATAATTCATGACGATATGAACACGCGGTAGTGACGGAATTTATAGAAGACATTGTGGTGGGAAGGAAACAGACATATCGCAACCTCTGCCAAAGAGATTATGGGGGAACGATGATGTGCGGTGGAGAAGAAGAAAGGTTGTGGTGGAAGAAAAAGGCCACATCACAACCTTCACCAAAGAGATTATGGGGAGATGAGTAAAAGACATGAGTGTTTACTGGATAATAGAGGCCACACGACTTCATAAAACACATCAGACAATTGTCTTTCTTCAAAGTTCTTATAACCTGGTTATTGAATACAATGTGATGAGTGTGTCTATGTACCATGTATATTTTCACTTCATTAGTTAGCAATCTAAATCAAGACATTTAATGTCCATCCATCCATCGAAGAGATGATGGAAACCCCCTCTATAGCATGATTGAGAATCGCAACAAGGAGGCAACATCAACACGAGGTAGAGATGATGGTCAGATGAAGAGGGGTGTGGTAACAAGGGGCACGTTGCCTTTGGAGACGAAAAAATGAAAAGAAACATGCAAGGGTTTGTGGCATAGTGAGGAACTGTATTGACATTATTGTGTTCTACATGTATGTTCGCAGTAAATAATGTATATGTATATAATCATTAGTCCGTGGCAACGCACGGGCACTCAACTAGTTTATATCGATGATGCATTAATTTTCGCTAACCTTGATCAATGGATCACCCCTTATTTCATGCTATTCTCCTATCAATGGATGCCAACAAGATGCTGGATCTTTAAAAAACGAAAATCCTAAACCTACGAAAGCCTACATAAAAGCCTGTAAAAGCCTGTAAACTGTTGACCAATGAAAACTAACCCACCCTGTAAAAGCATGTAAACTTCAAGGGGGTGGGCCGTCGCGCTGACCTGTTGACCAATGAAAACTAACCCATCCTGTAAAAGCCTGTAAACTGTTTGTACATGTAGCATTGCCGCCTGTTATGTAAGCTTCCAACTAATCTAAACAAGCCCTGCTGATTTCAGGTGGGGTGGGCCTCACCCTTCCCTTTAATCCAATAAAGCACTCCCACGTCAGATCTCTTCGTAAATTTACGTAAATCATTACATGGATGTAGCATTGCTCTTTAAAAAAAATAACAATAACGGCAAGGGAATCAAATTTCTTGAGTTTACATCAAGTAACAGCAGTACAGGAAGAGCAAACCAAAATGTGCTCTAGTCAAAGCAGGCAATCCACCTTGCAGGGCAGGCGCCGGAAGAAGTTGGCCGGCACGTCGGGCAGCCTCTGCCGGAGGCTCGGGTGGCGCATCAGGTAGAACCCGGACAGCAGCGCCACAGCCTGGAACGGCGCGACGAAGGTGACCACGGCAAGGCACAAGCAGACGAGCAGGTACATGGTCGTGGCGCGGGGGTCCCTCCACGTCATCACGCACCGCGCGCGCTCGACGTGCGACGCCACGTCGCCGACCATCTCCTGTATCCGGCCCCCGAGGCTCCTCAGCCTGTCGTACCGCATGCGCACCACCTCGTGGGGCCGCGCCGTCGGGAACTCGTCGAACTCCTCGTCGAGCTCGTCCAGGTGCGCCGTCACGGCGTGCGACACCTTCGTGTCCACGTGCCACGGGTGCCTCGGCCGGCGCCGGTAGTTCCACAGGCCCAGGCAGAACTTGTAGAGGAAGAAGGTGGGCAGGATGAGGTTGGGGCAGCACACGAGCATGGCGTAGATGATGTGCACGGCGACCGTGGTCACCGGGTTCCTCCAGTGGCAGACGTCGACGAACCACTTGATCGCGGTGAACAGCGGCGCGAGCGCGGACACGATCCGGAAGAAGTGGGCCTTGCTGCGCCGCATGCTCCACCGGTGCCCGTGCGCCTCGCAGAGGTGCTCGACGCACTCCCGGCGCAGCGGCAGGTCCATCCGCCCCAGCCGGTGCGCGATGACCGCCACCGCCTCCCGCCGCAGCCTCTCCTGCTGCACCACGGACAGCGGGCAGTGGTAGTGCATCGGCGGCAGGTGCGGCTGCGAGTAGGTCTGGAGCAGGCCCAGCGTGGACGTGCTCGAGAAGCGCACGGCCAGATGGAGCTCCCCCATCTTCTTGATGCCGCCGGCGTGGAGGGATATGAGCGGGTACGCGTGCGTGTGGATGCGGCCGGTCTCGAGCGTCGAGAGCCGGATGCGCACCTTGCCGAGGAGGACGTCCTTGACGGGGTCGCCGGAGGCGAGGCCGCCCTTCTCGCCGATCTGGCAGTTGTGGAAGACGGCGACGGTGAGCACGGTGCAGTGGTCGTGCACCTCCCAGAAGCACTGCTGGTGGAACCGCGGCGCGAGGCTGTCGATCACCGTCTGCGTGCGGAACCACTTGCTGCCGTATTTGGCCACGCAGTAGGCGTCGCAGGAGCCCCGACCGTTGCGCGCACGCAGAGCGCTGAGGCCGAAGGCATTGTGGATGCCGAGCTCCACGAGGCCAATGGGAGGCCGCCCATGCCAGAGCTCCCTGGCCGCCGGCCGGACGTCGCTCAGGTAGTGGATAGGCTCCGACAGGACCCTGTATCCGCCTTCCAGGCAGAGCCGGACGCAGACCTTGCAAGAGAACTTGTCGATTTTCGTGGCTCCTTCTGGTTGCACCAAATTATACCACCTTGGGCGAATCGGGCGTGTGTCCCACCGGCGTTCGAAGTCGGTGAATGGGATGTGGACGTGGCCAATGACCTCCTCCTTGTCGACCTTGACGCGGTCCTCGACGGAGATGATGAGGTGGTCCTCGAACGGCTCGGCGGCGACGAACAGGTGGTCCTCATTCCAGCCGTAGGACGGCAGGCGGGACACGCACGTCTTGGTCCGGAGCACCTGCGTCGAGAGGCGTGACCGCACGAAGAGCTCGCCGACGCGGGCCTTGTCCGCGAAGGCCACGTCGCGGGCCTCGATGACGTTGACGCGCACGTACCACAGCCGCGGCACCGTGTACTGCTTGCACCGGATGTGCGCGGCGAGCTTGGCGTCCACGGCGAAGGCGGCGTCCGCGTGCACGGCCAGCGGGAAGCACTCGTCGGCCTGCGTGCCGATCCACAGGGCCACCATCACCTCCCCGCAGCGCTCCCCGTTGCCGTCGAAGACGTGGTGCCACATGGGCGCGAGCGCGCTGTCAGGGGGCACGCGCACCGGCACGTCGCCCAGGTCGAAGCGCGCGCGCCCGACGTACTCGTCCTTGGCGAAGCCCCGGCCGCGGACGAACACCTCCAGGAAGGACGCCTGCAGGCGCTCCCTGGAGAAGGCGAACACGTCGTTCCACTCGGGGCCCGCGGTCTTCTCGATGTGGCGCGTGGCGCAGGAGTAGCTCCCGAGCTTCACCTCCGCCAGCGGGTCGAACTCGCCGCCGCTCCACTTGAGCTCCCGCGCCTTGACGACGCGCACGTACAGGTACTCCATCCTCTCCACCAGGTCGTACCCGCCGGTCCGCCCGCCGGGGAGGCGGGGCCTCGTCTCCTTGATCCCGAACTCATCGTAGGCCGGCAGCGGGCCGAAGGGGCCAAACCTCGGCAAGACGCCGGCCATGGCCAGTGAGAACGAGCGCTACCTCGTGCGGCCCGGGATCGGATGAGCGATGCTGATGGAGGTGCTGATCTCTCCATGAGGTGGCTGCGCGCTCTTAATTATGTGCGTTCAGCGATCTGGCCACCAAACGGCGGCCGTGACGCCGTGCATGCATGGCCTTTTGGGTTGGTGATCGACACGGTTGGTGTGTTTGGTTTGCTGTGGGACGTTGGGCGATCTACTGAGTTTAGTTGTTCAGAGTAGGAAGTAGCCGCATTACCATGTTGGTGCATGACTGCAGCAGAGTAACGAATATCGCGTGTGCCTGGCAGATCAACAAGATTAGCAACCACGTTGGCGCGTAATGCTTGGAAGTTTGGGTCAGCTCAAGCCTTGGCCAGGGGAGATTAGTTATGCACCTACGTTATACGCAGCCAGGCGAGTCTTTTGACAACCTGACGAGTCTATTAAACATTTACTTTTTTAGTGTAAATTTGATCGTGCAGTATGGGTCATAGTTCAAATACTTTCAAATCTATACCCTCCACGTAGTACACGTAACATGTTCGGCAATTGGTTGCGGGGTATTGGTAAACAATTTTCTGTACATATTCTTGTGGGGGCGGCTGCCTTATGATGGACAATGTGGCTTACCAGGAATAAATGTGGTTCTTCTCCTATGCAGGTTATTCATGCACGTACGTGATGACTCCGTACTTGGTCTATCATGCAGAAGTCGAAGGACAGAGAAATTTTTATGATGGCGTCTACACGGCAGGAGCTACGGCCAGTGAGGTTTTCTCCCTTCATGGATGGCGGTGTAATCTCCTTATAGGTTCTGCCTCACTCTAGGCTGGATTGATTTATTTTTGCTGTAAAACTTTGTTTATTTTTTGGTCGTTTGGACTTGTTGCCTGTGTGCATCATGTTATGTAGAGGCCGGGCATTCTTTAGATGCGGTTGTGTCACCTCGATAAATCAATTCAATGAAATGTCCTTTCTCGAAAAATACGTAGCCAGGCAATTGACTTACACTATATATTACTCCTTCTGTTTCAAAATACAAGATGTATTTTTTCCTGAGGTCAAATTTATGCAGGTTTGATCAATTTTAAAAGAGTATTAATATCTATAGTACCAAATTTGTATAATTAGATCCATCACAAACTCCATTTTAAAATTTTATTTATGGAGTGACTAACAGATGAACGTTAAATTTTTAGTGTTAGAATCGAATGACATTTGATACGACACCGTCTTCGGAGAAGAGGGTGTTCAAGGGGAGGTCCGATCTTCACAGCGTAGGATCGATAACAGATGGGGATAACTAGCTGCAAGCAGCCGGAAAAATGGAAAATAAGAGATTATGGCCCGACGAGGAGGAGGCTCACCGAAGCTTGCAATCCGAACATTCGCCGATCCACAACCCGCAATACTATCCCACACAATCACACTCAATTCGTGGAGCACGGGATAGGAGCAATCCGCAAGGGAAACCACGAACTCTAAGCCACACAATACGATCTAGTCGTGGAGCACGAATTAGGAGCAATTTCTCAAGGAATCACGAGAATAAGGGTAACAAGAGCTCTCCAATCTCAGGAGGAGTTTATGTCTTTGGTCTTTGATAGAATGGCAAAAGTCCCCAACAAAGGGAAGAGCTCGCCTATTTATAATCGGGACAACCCCCCTGGATAGGTGTGAAAGGGAACTAGCTTCTGGAACCAGCTTAGGCGTGAAAGGGAACCAACTTTGTTTGACTAAATGGTTTCAAGACTTAATGAAGTAGCTTCTGGAAAACTCTCCTTGGAGGTGGTAGACAGTTCCCGACCAAACATTGTTCATTGGGGTCGAACAATGTTTCCTTCAGCAGAAAACTCGAGTTTTGGAAATCTTTCGCAAGTTGGGATATCCAAACTCGCGCAAAACATTGTTTCGTCAGAATTGGAACAGTGTTTCTTCAGCAGACAACTCATTCTTCATGAATTCCTAACTTTGTGTCCTTGCCATAAAACATTGTTTTGCACGGACTGAAATGCGTTTGGCCTTCTTCGATATCGCACCTGAATTCAACCAACAACAAAGGAGGTGAAGGCACAACCATGTTTTCAAGGTCAAATAATAGACTTAAGTTAGCGTTCACCTGATCATGTATTCGCATTGCGCGACTTCTTGTGATTGGACCGTTGATGGTTGGTGGTGTGGTGCCCATGGTTGGGATGTCCTCATCATTGTCCCCCACTTGAGAAGGAGTCGTCGTCGACTCTAAAGGCCCAAAGTATGGGGAAAGATCAGAGACATTGAAGGTTGGGCTAACACCATATTCTTCTGGAAGATCGATCTTGTAAGCATTGTCATTGATTCTCTCAAGCACCGCAAATGGTCCATCGCCGCGTGGCTGCAACTTGCACTTGCGTTGCTCAGGATAACGGTCCTTCCGAAGGTGTACCCATACCAAATCACCTTGCTCGAACACCAGCTTCCTCCTAGTCTTGTTTACCCGCTTCACATATTGTTTAGTCATTTTCTCAATGTTCTCCGTTGCCTGGGCATGAAGTTTCTTGACGAAATCACCACACTTACTTGCATCAAGGCTAGTTCGTTCCTGCAGTAGCGAAGGCAAAAGATCTATGGAAGCAACAGGTTTGAAGCCATAAACAAGTTCAAATGGGCAAAATTTAGTGGTCGAATGTACTGCCCTATTATACGCGAACTCCACATGAGGTAGGCACTCTTCCCACATCTTCAAATTCTTCTTGATGACTGCTCGTAGCATCATGGACAATGTTCGATTGACAAATTTAGTCTGTCCATCAGTTTGTGGGTGGCATGTCGTGGAAAATAGGAGCTTGGTGCCAAGTTTTCCCCACAA
Source organism: Aegilops speltoides (assembly GCA_021437245.1). Classification (NCBI taxonomy): domain Eukaryota; kingdom Viridiplantae; phylum Streptophyta; class Magnoliopsida; order Poales; family Poaceae; genus Aegilops; species Aegilops speltoides. Next base: position 360,683,257 of record CM038146.1, on the reverse strand, counting down.
GGTCTTCCAAAAGTAGCTCAGAAATTTGGTGTCACGGTCTGACACAATCGTGCGCTGTAATCCATGTAGCTGCACAACTTCCCTGAAAAACAGATCAGCAATGTGTGAAGCATCATCGCTCTTATGACATGGGATAAAATGTGCCATTTTGCTAAAACGATCAACTACCACAAACACCGAGTCACTCCCCCTCTTAGTCTGTGGTAAACCAAGAACAAGGTCCATAGAAATACCTTCCCACAGAGTATTCGAAATAGATAAAGGAGTATATAAACCATGAGGATTAAAGCGGGACTTAGCTTTGTGACAAATCTCGCATCTCGTCACATAGCGTTCAACGTCACGTCTCATTCGCGGTCAAAATAAGTGGTCAACGAGTACACTTTCAGTTTTCTTGGCTCCAAAATGTCCCATGAGACCACCAGCGCGAGCCTCTTGCAAGAGCAACAAACGAACAAAACAATCTGGGATGTACAATCTGTTAGCTCGAAATAGAAATCCATCATGCAAGTGCAACTTCTCCCATCTCTTTCCCTTGTTACACTTTGAAAATGGTTCAGCAAAGTATGAGTCGTTAGCATACAATTCTTTGATGCTTTCTAAACGAAGGATTTTAACATCAAGTTGGGAAAGTAAAATGTGACGCCTAGACAATGCGTCGGCAACAACGTTATCCTTCCCTTTCTTGTACTTGACAATATAAGGGAAAATACTCTATGAACTCACTCCATTTTGCATGTCTACGGTTGAGTTTGAGTTGGCCCTTTAGATGTTTTAAAGATTCATGGTCAGAATGTATTACAAACTCTTTTGGCCACAAGTAGTGCAACCATGTTTCCAGAGATCGAACAAGTGCATACTATTCTTTGTCATAGACGGAATAATTAAGAGTTGGAACATTAAGCTTCTCACTAAAGTAGGCAATGGGTTTACCTTTTTGCATTAGAACTCCACCAATGCCAACACCACTTGCAACACATTCAATCTCAATTGTCTTACCAAAATCAGGAAGTGAAAGCAATGGGGCTGGTGTCAATCTCATCTTTAGTTCTTGGAACGACTTGTCTTGGGCATCACTGTTGGGAAACGTAGTATTTCAAAATTTTCCTACGATCATGCAAGATCTATCTAGGAGAAGCATAGCAACGAGCGGAGAGAGTGTGTCCACGTACCCTCATAGACCGAAAGCGGAAGCGTTAAGTAACGCGGCTGATGTAGTTGAACGTCTTCGCAATCGAACCGATCAAGTACCAAATGCACGGCACCTCCGCGATCTGCACACGTTCAGCTCGGTGACGTCCCTCGAACTCTAGATCCAGCTGAGGCTGAGGGAGAGTTTCGTCAGCACGACGGCATGTTGATGGTGATGATGAAGTTACCTACGCAGGGCTTCGCCTAAGCACTACGACAATACGAACGATGTGGAAATCTGTGAGGGGGGCACCGCACACAGCTAAGAAATCAACTTGTGTGTCTATGGGGTGCCCCCTCCCCCATATATAAAGGACTGGAGGAGGGGGCCGGCCGGCCTCATGGGGTGCGCCCCAAGGGGGGGAATGATACATCTCCAATGTATCTACTTTTTCTCATGCTTTTCCTCTTGTTTTGGACTCTAATTTGCATTATTTGAATGAAACTAACCCCGGATTGATGATGTTTTCAGCAGAACTACCATGGTGTTGTTTTTGTGCATAAATAAAAGTTCTCGGAATGGAACGAAACTTTGCGAGGATTTTTTATGGAATAAATAAGTATTTTTGGAGCCAACAACCACCAAAGAGGGGCCCCTGGTTGGGCACAACCCACCAGGGCGTGCTGCTACGTCTTGAACTTGCTTTCGTTTTCCTTGAAGAGGAAAGGGTGATGCAGCAATAGTAGCGTAAGTATTTCCCAGTTTTTGAGAACCAAGGTATCAATCCAGTAGGAGGCTCCTCAAAAGTCCCACGCACCTACACAAACAAACAAAGAACTCGCAACCAACGCAATAAAGGGGTTGTCAATCCGTTTCCACGGCCACTTGCGAAAGTGAGATCTGATAGAGATAATATGATAAGATAAATATATTTTTGGTATTTTATAATATAGATTGGAAAAGTAAAGATGCAAATAAAAGTAGATTGAAAGCTTATATGATAAAAGATAGGGGGGCATAGGTTTCACTAATGGCTTCTCTCAAGATAGCATAAGCATTACGGTGGGTGAACAAATTACTGTCGAGCAATTGATAGAAAAGCGAATAATTATGAGATTATCTAGGCATGATCATGTATATAGGCATCACGTCCGTGACAAGTAGACTGACTCTTGCCTGCATCTACTACTATTACTCCACACATCGACCGCTATCCAGCATGCATCTAGAGTATTAAGTTCATAAGAACAGAGTAACGCATTAAGAAATATGACATGATGTAGAGGGATAAACTCATGCAATATGATATAAACCCCACCTTTTTATCCTTGATGGCAACAATACAATACGTGCCTTGCAACCCCTCATCCTTTGGGTAAGGACACGCAAGATTGAACCCAAAGCTAATCACTTCTCCCATGGCAAGAAAGATCAATCTAGCAGGCCAAACCAAAGCGATAATTGAAGAGACTTGCAAAGATAACTCAATCATACATAAAAGAATTCAGAGGAGATTCAAATATTTCTCATAGATAAACTTGATCATAAACCCACAATTCATCGGATCTCGACAAACACATCGCAAAAAGAGTTACATCGAATAGATCTCCAGAAGAGAGGGGGAGAACATGGTATTGAGATCCAAAAAACTATGACCCGAAGGTCTATGGTAAACTACTCACAACTCATCGAAGAGGCTATGGTGTTGATGTAGAAGCCCTCCATTGTCGGTTCCCCCTCCGGCGGAGCACCGATGAAGGCTCCAAGATGGGATCTCGCGGGTACAGAAGGTTACGGCAGTGGAAATTGTTTTTTGTTGGCTCCCTGGATGTTTTCAGGGTACGTGGGTATATATTGGAGGAAGAAGTAGGTCGGTGGCTGCCCGAGGGGCCCATGAGATAGGGTGCGCTCCGTGTAGGGGTGGGTGCACCCTCCACCCTCGTGGCCGCCTCTTGGCTTGCACTCCAAGTCCTCTGGATCACGTTTATTCCAAAAATCACGCTCCCGAAGGTTTCATTCTGTTTGGACTCCGTTTGATATTCCTTTTCTTCAAAATACTGAAATAGGCAAAAAAAACAGCAATACGGGCTGGGCCTCTGGTTAGTAGGTTAGTCCCAAAAATGATATAAATGTGTAAAATAAAGCCCATAAACATCCAAAAGGGGTAATATAATAGCATGGAACAATCAAAAATTATAGATACGTTGGAGACGTATCAAGCATCCCTAAGCTTAATTCTGCTTTCGTCCTCGAGTAGGTAAATGATAAAATAGAATTTTGATGTGGAATGCTACCTAGCATAATTCTCAATGTAATTTTCTTTATTGTGGCATGAATGTTCAGATCCAAATGATTCAAAATAAAAGTTCATATTGACATAAGAAATAGTAATACTTCAAGCATACTAATCAAAGCAATCATGCCTTCTCAAAATAACATGGCTAAAGAAAGTTATCCCTACATAATCATATAGTCTGGCTGTTGCTCTATCTTCATCACACAAAGTATTTAATCATGCACAACCCTGATGACAAGCCAAGCAATTGTTTCATACTTTAGTAATCTAAAACTTTTTCAACTTTCACGCAATACATGAGCGTGAGCCATGGACATAACACTATATGTGGAATAGAATGGTGGCTGTGGAGAAGACAAAAAAGGAGAAAATAGTCTCACATCAACTAGGTGTATCAACAGGCTATGGAGATGCCGATTAATAGATATCAATGTGAGTGAGTAGGGATTGCCATGCAACGGATGCACTAGAGCTATAAATGTATGAAAGCTCAACAAAAGAAACTAAGTGGGTGTGCATCCAACTCGCTTGGTCACGAAGATCTAGGGCATTTTGAGGAAGCCCACCATTGGAATATACAAGCCAAGTTCATGGTGCTACCTAGGATAGTAGCATTGTCCCTTCTAGTATATGAAAGTGACAACATAGGAGACTCTCTATCATGAAGATCATGGTGCTACTTTGAAGCACAAGTGTGGTAAAAGGATAGTAGCATTGTCCCTTCTCTCTTTTCTATCATTTTTTTCTTTTTTTTCTTTGGCCTTTCTTTTTTTATTTTTGGCCTTTCTATTTTTTTGTAAAGTCCGAAATCTCATCCCGACTTGTGGGGGAATCATAGTCTCCATCATCCTTTCCTCACTGGGATAATGCTCTAATAATGAAGATCATCACACTTTTATTGATTTACAACTCATGAATTACAACTCAAAACTAGAATAAGATATGACTCTATATGAATGCCTCCGGCGGTGTACCGGGATATGCAATGAATCAAGAGTGGCATGTATGAAAATTATGAAGGTGGCCTTGCCACAAATACGATGTCAACTACATGATCATGCAAAGAGCAATATGACAATGATGCTGCGTGTCATATAAACGAAACGGTGGAAAGTTGCATGGCAAAATATATCTCGAAATGGCTATGGAAATGTCATAATAGGTAGGTATGGTGGCTGTTTTTAGGAAGGTATATGGTGGGTGTATGGTACCGGCAAAAGTTGCACGGTACAAAAGAGGCTAGCAATGGTGGAAGGGTGAGAGTGCGTATAATCCATGAACTCAACATTAGTCAAAAGAACTCATATACTTATTGCAAAAATATACAAGTCATCAAAAACAAAGTATTATGCGCATGCTCCTAGGGGGATAGATTGGTACGAAAAGACCATCGCTCGTCCCTGACCGCCACTCATAAGGAAGACAATCAATAAATAAAATTGTGCTCCAACTTCATCACAAAGCGGTTCACCATATGTGCATGCTACGGGAATCACAAACTTCAACACAAGCATTCTTCAAATTCATAATCACCCAACTAGCATGACTTTAATATCACTACCTCCATATCTCAAAACAATTATCAAGTATCAAATTGATCATAGCATCCAATCCACTTCCTATGATAGTTTTTATTATACCCAACTTGGATGCCTACCATTCTAGGACCAATTTTATAACCATAGCAAATAACATGCCGTTCTAAGAGACTCTCAAAATAATATAAGTGAAGCATGAGAGACTAGCAATTTCTTAAAAATTAAGCCACCGCCATGCTCTAAAAGATATAAGTGAAGCACTAGAGCAAAAACTATCTAGCTCAAAAGATATAAGTGAAGCACATAGAGTATTCTAATAAATTTCAATCAAGTGGGCTTCTCCCAGAAGGTGTGTACAGCAAGGATGATTGTGGAAAACTAAAAAGCAAATACTAATATCATACACGACGCTCCAAGCAAAACACATATCATGTGACGAAGAAAAATATAGCTCCAAGTAAAGTTACCAATGAACGAAGACGAAAGAGGGGATGCCTTATGGGGGCATCCCCAAGCTTAGGCTTTTGGCTACTCTTGAATATCTTGGGTTGCCTTGGGCATCCCCAAGCTTAGGCTTTTGCCACTCCTTATTCCATAGTCCATCAAATATTTACCCAAAACTTGAAAACTTCACAACACAAAACTCAACAGAAAATCTCATAAGCTCCGTTAGTAAAACAAAGCAAAACCACCACATAAGGTACTGTAATGAACTCATTATTTATTTATATTGATGTTAAAACTACTGTATTTCAAGTTCTCTATGATTCATACCACTTAATACTAGCCATAGAGGCATTAAAATAAGCAAACAACACACGAAAAGCAGAATCTGTCAAAAACAGAACAATCTGTAGCAATCTGCAACTAACGCCAAACTTCTGGAACTTTAAAAATCCTACCAAAATAGGAAGTCCTGCGAAATTTGTATATTGACCAGCATCAAAAAGAATCAACGCAATAGCACGTTTCTGTGATTTAACAAAACTAATTTCGTGTGCGCAAAGTTTCTGTTTTTCAGCAAAATCAAATTAACTATCACCATAGGTTATCCTATAGGTTCTACTTGGCACAAACACTAATTAAAACATAAAAACACATCTAAACAGAAGATAGATGCAAAATTTATTAATAAACAGAAACAAAAACAAAAAAACACAAATAAAATCGGGTTGCCTCCCAACTAGCGCTATCATTTAACGCCCCTAGCTAGGCATAAAAGCGAAGATAGATCTAAGTAGTGCCATAATAATAAGATAGATCTTGAAAAATCATCTCATATTCTCTACGTTCAGCAGCAAGTTTTCTTTGAGGCAAGCAAAACTAATCAAAAGGGCTAAATTTAGCGGGACAAAAGTCCCCAAGATCAATCACAGGAGGAACAGGTTCTTCCTTTGGCCCTTCATAATGCACAACTAATTCATCATTAAAAGCATTCTTTTGGCAAAATTTCGTGAGCCTATACTCAAGAGAGTATCCTAGCTCATTATTTCGAAGAGCAAAATCAATATTAAGTTCGGAAATTCTATCAACTATAACATTGGTAGGAACCTTTTTTCTAAGGTTTTCATTGAAAACAACATAGTCCAAAGATTGAAAACGCCTAATTTCCTCTTGATCGAAGAGGATTGCCTCTATGGGAGGACGACCGGCTTCCACCCTATAGTGCGCAAAGATTTCTTTGGCCTCTCTTATTATAAATCTAAACTCATGAGCCAAAAAGATAGTAACAGTGCGCTTAACAGAAGAATGCTCAATATTAGAAAATTCTAGGAAAATTATTTGTATGCAAGGATGCATATGCATAAATTATCTTTCAAGTTCAACTACAAGCATAGCGACAGCATCCGCAAGACTACTAGTTCTATGAAGAATAGAACCACCCATAGAAGGTAAAGCATCGGCACAAGTAAAGAAATCTTTAATAACACCTTTTCCAATAATGTTACCACTACCGATTCGAAACTTTTTAGTATGCAAGATAGGGGGTTCTTCAGCAGGAGCATCAGAATTTTCCATGTTATCATTATTGTCCATATCGACGATAATTTCCCCAATTTCAGACATAACGGCAAACAAAAGCGAGGAAGAAGAAAGCAAGCGAAAGAGAAAGAGAGGAGAAGATTGGGAAAGAGAGGGAAAATAAAACGGCAAGGGTGAAGTGGGGGAGAGGAAAACGAGAGGCAAATGGCAAATAATGTAAATGCGAGGGAGATGAGTTTGTGATGGGTACTTGGCATGTCTTGACTTGAGCGAAGACCTCCCCGGCAATGGAGCCATAAATCCTTCTTGCTACGTCTTGAGCTTGCGTTGGTTTTCCTTGAAGAGGAAAGGGTGATGCAACAATAGTAGTGTAAGTATTTCCCTCAGTTTTTGAGAACCAAGGTATCAATCCAGTAGGAGGCTCCTCAAAATTCCCACGCACCTACACAAACAAACAAAGAACTCGCAACCAACACAATAAAGGGGTTGTCAATCCCTTCACGGCCACTTGCGAAAGTGAGATCTGATAGAGATAATATGATTAGATAAATATATTTTAGGTATTTTATAATATAGATTGGAAAAGTAAAGATGCAAATAAAAGTAGATTGAAAGCTTATATGATAAAAGATAGACCCCGGGGCCATAGGTTTCACTAGTGGCTTCTCTCAAGATAGCATAAGTATTACGGTGGGTGAACAAATTACTGTCCAGCAATTGATAGAAAAGTGAATAATTATGAGATTATCTAGGCATGATCATCTATATAGGCATCACGTCCGTGACAAGTAGACCGACTCCTGCCTGCATCTACTACTATTACTCCACACATCGACCGTTATCCAGCATGCATCTAGAGTATTAAGTTCATAAGAACAGAGTAACGCATTAAGAAAGATGACATGATGTAGAGGGATAAACTCATGCAATATGATATAAACCCCACCTTTTTATCCTCGATGGCAACAATACAATACGTGCCTTGCAACCCCTAATGTCACTGGGTAAGGACATCGCAAGATTGAACCCAAAGCTAAGCACTTCTCCCATGGCAAGAAAGATCAATCTAGTAGGCCAAACCAAACTGATAATTCGAAGAGACTTGCAAAGATAACTCAATCATACATAAAAGAATTCAGAGGAGATTCAAATATTTCTCATAGATAAACTTGATCATAAACCCACAATTCATCAGATCTCGACAAACACATCGCAAAAAGAGTTACATCGAATAGATCTCCAGAAGAGAGGGGGAGAACATGGTATTGAGATCCAAAGAGAGAGAAGAAGCCATCTAGCTAATAACTATGACCCAAAGGTCTATGGTAAACTACTCACAACTCATCGGAGAGGCTATGGTGTTGATGTAGAAGCCCTCCATGGTCGGTTCCCCCTCCGGCGGATCGCCGCTGAAGGCTCCAAGATGGGATCTCGCGGATACAGAAGGTTACGACGGTGGAAATTGTTTTTTGTTGGCTCCCTGGATGTTTTCGGGGTACATGGGTATATAGGAGGAAGAAGTAGGTGAGTGGCCGCCCGAGGGGCCCACGAGACAGGGGGCGCGCCCTGTAGGGGTTGGCGCGCCCTCCACCCTCGTGGCCGCTTCGCTACTTCTTGGCTTGCACTCCAAGTCCTTTGGATCACGTTTGTTCCAAAAATCACGCTCCCAAAGGTTTCATTCCGTTTGGACTCCATTTGATATTCCTTTTCTTCGAAATACTGAAATAGGCAAAAAAACATCAATACGGGCTGGGCCTCCGGTTAGTAGGTTAGTCCCAAAAATTGTATAAATGTGTAAAATAAAGCCCATAAAATCCAAAAGGGGTAATATAATGGCATGGAACAATCAAAAATTATAGATACGTTGGAGACGTATCACGTGCCCCCTCTCCTAGCGCGCCCAGGTGGGTTATACCCACCTGGTGGCCCCGCTGATGACCCCCCGATACTATAAATTCACATATTTCCATTAAAAAATCAAGGAGAAAGAATTATCGCGATCCACGAGATGGAGCCGCCGCCAAGCCCCGTTCTTCCTCGGGAGGGCAGATCTGGAGTCCGTTTGGGGCTCCGGACAGGGGGATCTTCATTCTTCGTCATCACCAACCCATCTCCATTGCCATTTCCATGATGCTCCCCACCGGGAGTGAGTAATTCCTTCATAGGCTCGCTGGTCGGTGAGGAGTTGGATGAGATTCATCATGTAATTGAGTTAGTTTTGTTAGGGCCTGATCCCTAGTATCCACTATGTTCTTAGATTGATGCTGCTATGACTTTGCTATGCTTAATGCTTGTCACTTTGGGCCCGGGTGCCATGAACTCAGATCTGAACCATTTATGAATTCATCATTATATCCATGTTTTAGATCCGATCTTGCAAGTTATAGTCACCTACTACGGTTATGATCCGACAACCCCGGAGTGACAACAACCGGGCCCACTCTCGGTGATGACCGTATTTTGAGGAGTTCATGTATTCACTATGTGTTAATGCTTTGTTCCGTTTCTCTATTAAAAGAAGTCCTTAATATCCCTTAGTTTCCAATATGGACCCCGCTGCCATGGGAGGGTAGGACAAAAGATGTCACACAAGTTCTTTTAATAAAGCACGTATGTCTATTACGGAATACATGCCTACATTATATCGATGAACTGGAGCTAGTGCCGTATCGCCCTAGGTTATAACTGTCAAATGATGAATATCATCCAACAAGTCACCGATACAATGCCTACGAATTTATCCATATTGTTTCTACTGCGTTACTACTACTATCATCACTGTTACACGTGCTACAAATTACTTCTATCACTGTTACTGTTACTGTTGCTGCTGTCACTACTATCAAACTACTTTGCTACTGATTACTTTGCTGCAGATAATTAATCTCCAGGTGTAGTTGAATTGACAACGTAGCTGCTAATACCTTCAAATATTCTTTGGATCCCCTTGTGTTGAATCTATAAATTTGGGTTAAATACTTACCCACGAAAGCTGTTGCGATCCCCTATACTTGTGGGTTATCAAGACCTTTTTCTGGCACCGTTGCCAGGGAGCATAGCTATATTTATTGAGTCACTTGGGATTATTATCATATTATCACTATGAAGAATCTTAAGGGTCCAAAGACTAAGATTTATCCCTCAAAGACGAGGTGAGGTAAGGATCTGCCATCCAGTTCTGCTTTAGATTCACCTTCTGTCATGAGTAAATTTGCAGCAACACCACATGCTATCTCTGATATGTCACAAATTATTGATGATGCTACTTGTACTATGAATGATGCTTATGATGATGCTAGTACCTTGGTTGCTAATGATGATGTGCCACTCGGTGATATTCTTGATAAACAAATTGCTAGAGTTATACAACATGATGTTGTTGAATCTGATGATGAGCTTGAAACTGAAACTCCTGAAACACCTGCTAGAACTAGACTTCCTAGATATGAAATGCCTAAGGTACCAGAAGGTTATGTTATGAGTGAAGAAGCAACTAGAGATATTCTTGCTTGCAATGATAGAGATGATCTAGAGAAACTACTATGCAAGTATAAAGAAAAATCTCTGAATGCTAGAATGAAATGTGATCCTAAGTTTGCTACTTCACCTATCTATATTGCTGATAAGGATTATGAATTCTTTGTCGACCCAGAGTTAATTACTTTGGTTGAATCTGATCCTTTCCATGGTTATGAAACTGAAACTGTTGTGGCACATCTTACTAAGTTGAATGATATAGCTACCCTTTTTACTCATGATGAGAAAACTTGCTATTACTTTATTCTCAAATTATTTCCTTTCTCATTAAAGGGTGAGGCTAAAGCTTGGTACAATACTCTTGCTCCTGGTTGTGTGCGTAGTCCCCAGGATATGATTTATTACTTCTCCGAAAAATATTTCCCTGCTCATATGAAACAAGCTGCCTTAGAGGAAATATTTAAGTTTGTTCAAACTAAAGAAGAGAGTCTCCCACAAGCTTTGGGGAGGCTTTGCTAGTTACTTAATGCTTTGCCTGATCATCCTCTTAAGAAAAATGAAATACTTGATATCTTCTATAATGGACTAACCGATGCTTCTAGGGACTTCCTAGATAGTTGTGCTGGTTGTGTTTTCAGGAAACAGACTATTGGACAGGCTGAAGAATTATTGAATAACATATTGAAAAATTATGATGATTGGACTATTCCTGAACCACGGCTAAACCCACTCCGAAGAAGAGGGGTATATTATATCTCGATCCCAAGATATGCAAGAGGCAAAGAAATTTATGAAGGAAAAATGTATTAAAGCTGAGGATGTTAAAAATTTACCTCCTATTGAAGAAATACATGGGCTTAATACACCACCAGTGCCTAAGCTGGTAGAGGTAAATTGTCTTATGAAGTTCAATGAAAATGATAATCCTCACAATATGTATCCTAGTCAATGCTTTTATGAGATTGAAAACTACATTAGAAAACAAGATCACTTCAATGCAAATGTTATGAAACAATTGAAATATAATTCTGATATGATTGCTCGCTTGAGTGACTTGTTATTTAGAATATCAAATGAGGTTAGAGGTGTGGGAAAACATGCTTCTATGGTTCAAACTCAGTTAGAACAAGTTGCTAAATCACCACTACAAAAAAAATACACTTCCGTGATGATACGTGTTTGTCACAGTAGGTCGCGTTTTTTGTCATGCATGTACATCCATGACAAATTTATGATAGAATCAACATAGTCATACTTGTGCTGTCGTAGAAGTGTTCCATGACATTACCAAAATTATCATCACGGAAGTGTCCACTTCCATGACGATAAATCGCGCGTCTCAGAAGTGCTTTCGTCAAGGGTGACAGACACGTGGCATCCATCGTAACGGAACGCCGTTAAGCTATCGGGTCAGGTTTTGGATCCGATAACCCGTTAACAGCCCCGACCAATGGGGATTTTCCACGTGTAAAATCGTCATTGGCTGGAGGAAACACGTGTCGGCTCACCATTGGGACATATGTCATCCACTCATTGGACAGAAGGTGCCTATGATACGTTGACACGTGGCACGACCCAATAGAGGCCCATTCCTGTGAAAAGGCCGGCCCGTTTGACTTGGTTAAAAGGTGGCGGGCCGGCCCATGGAAAGCCTGTTAACGACCTGTTCGCATATAGCCCATTTACAGCCTGCTAACCGAAGGCCCATTACACCCTATTCAAATTAGGCCCAGTAGCGTCATCTGGGCCATCCAATATGATTCCAGCCAGTTTTCACCTCTGGCCCATGTATGGCCCATGACATCTTTCGGCCCATACGAGGCCCTATGTAACTCTTGGCCTATTAACGGCCCGTGGTGAAACTGGCCCGCAATGAACAGTGTATCACTTTACACCTACTAACGGCCCGTGGTGAAACTGCCCCGTAATGAACAGTATATCACTTTATACCCATTAAGGGCCCGTTATTTAGTTGGGCCATTTCCAGCAAATGTTATCTTTCGGCCTTCTCAGAGCCCATTTATTCTTGGGCTCATTTCCAGCATTCATTTACTTACGGCCCGTTACTGTCATTTTCTGCTTGTGGGCCAAATTCAGCCCATGGTTACATCGGCCCGTTTGTGGTCCGTTAATACGTCGGGCCGTTTTCATAGCGTCATCAAATACGGCCTATTAACGATGGCCCGTTATGGTCATACGGCCCGTATAAGGCCCATTGATGATACGGCCCGTAGAAGGCCCATTGTTTCTACAGCCCGTAGAAGGCCCATTGTTTCTACGGCCCGTAGAAGGCCCATTGTTTCTACGGCCCGTAGAAGGCCTACTGTTTCTACGACCCGTAGAAGGCCCATTGTTTCTACGGCCCGTAGGAGGCCCAATGTCACTACAGTAAATCTTAGCCCATGGTTATTGTGGCCTAGTTTTTAAAAGAATTGCACTGACTACAAGCAAACAAATAAACAAGACAACAAGGAAATAAATAAGCAAGCAATTTATGCTAGGCTATCACGGCTGTTACACATATTACATCCACTAGGCATCAAAGTTCGCCACCAGTGCAAATATAGGGAACAAAGCAGCATATCATATACACTGGTTATCAAAGTTGGCGACCAACGCAAATAAACGCCGCAGCAAAACAAATCTAGAACTGAAACCACTTCAGAAGATCTCAAGAAATATCCTGGGTACCCATAATGCTGGCAAGATGCTTAGCAAGCTTATTAACTTTCTCTTGTTTGGCGCTTAAATCCTCCTGCGCTTGCTATTGCACGGAAAATATGCATCTGAATTCGCAGGACTTCCTCATCCTTGACTTCTGTTGCACTTTGTCGATCGATGTCTTTCAACTTGAAGTTGAGACTCAATAAGACGAACTGATTCAGCAATGAGTTCAAGAGCTTGTGCAAGCGAGAGTGGCGAGAACTCAAACACTACATCAAGACAGGTCTTTTGGGTTCCCTCACTATCGTCAAGATAGTTTTTATCAGCTTTCTTGGAGACCAACAGGGATGTCTCACTATCTTGAACCTTATCTGCATTACTTCCTTTACCATTGGATAACGCGGTACTATTCTCCAATATTTGTCCGCATTCTAAAAGAGAAACAAGCAGACACATCACATGTTTACCATGTTGTATACGAAACTCATTTTGGCAAATGAGTTCAGTAGTAAAGTGGATAGGATAACAGCATGAAACAAACATATATCTATGTGCCATGGTCACTTTATGGTCTATATCATTCTAGTTTTTGTTGCCAAATCAAGATAGAGACACAGTTCAAATAATATTTGTTCAAGACAAAGCAGAATAGACAGAATATAAGTGCGGGTAACTATAGAGCAATAACAACACTTGTAAAGTGCATGACATGAGAACATAACTGTTTATTCAATTGAAACTGAAATCAACATAGAGCAGAGTTACAACAAGAAACCAGTTAAAGAAACAGTTTAAAACATACATATGCCGAGTTTCAATTCCATCCTTCAAATTTGAAAATAGTTGGTATGAGTAAATACAAGAATGCAAGAGCAAAGGAGTATGAACCATAGCTACGTAACCCGACACGAGAACAAATCTTCTTCTCCTTTAAGCATTGAGTTGGGATTCAGAGTGGTGGTCCTCGTGCTTTGGGCACTGTAGTTCCCTTACTAACTGCTCGTGTTTGGGTGCTCTGTGGTCGAGACGGTGCTGTGTCAACTGGAACTGGGTTACTATCTGCCGGGGTTGGGGTTAGAAGGGGTGTAGTTAGTTCTCTGTCCAACTGGGTAGGGGTACAATCTGCGAGAGTCTGGGTTATGTGTGGTGGATCTGGTCCTTGGGCAAGTACAACAGTGGTTCTATCTGCATCAACTGGTAGCACTATCTTTTCTGAAGACCGTGTTGTTACTCCCTTAGATACTGCCATCACGCACTCCAATTCAAATGGCTGATAAACAAGAAAAGTAATTGAAAGTATAGACATTGTATGATAGACAGGTGCAATGGATAGTGGGGAACAAAAGAGGGCATGAAATAATTCATACTTATGTTGTCTAACCAAACAGGATAGCATGACACAATTTCACATATATGATGGCTAACTAAACAAGATAGCATGACACAATTTCACATTATGATGGCTAACTAAAAAAGATGGAAAGACATAGTTCAAAATATGAGACTATGTAAACAGGATGACATGACATAACTATATAATGTGTTTATTAAATAGGTTGGCATGCCATAATTCACATACATTCATGGATAGAATGCCATAATTCTAAATATGATGACTGTAAACACTAAACATGATGAGATGATATAACTATATGATGTCTTTATTAAATGGGTTGCCATGCCATAATTTAGATAGATGATGTGTATGTACTATGTAAACATGATGGCATGATATAATTAAAATATATGATTTATATAGTAAGCAAGTAAGCAGATGGCAATCTATATATGATGTAAAAACTAAGCAATGCAAGACAGCATGCATGACATGGGTAATATAACCCTGCCAAGTTTGAGCATAGACCTCAGGGGGGAAATAGGACTGGTCATCAGTCTCTGAATCCTCCTCTGAGGAGCTCTCTGTAGCCAGCAAGATGTCTGCTTCAGCAGGTAGCATTGTCTGCTCTGAATACCTTGTTTCCACTCCAGATACTTCCATCACCGCTTCAAATGGCTGATGCACAGAAAGAGTAGTTGAATATACAAACATTGTCGACAAATGGAACACGTAATACAAAAAAATGATAGCATGATATAATTCACATACATGATGATTGGATAAACAGCATGGCATTGCATAATTCACATATATAATGCCTTTGCAACAAGATAGCATTGTATAATTCACATATATAATGTCTTGCAACAAGATGGCAATGCATAATTCACATATATGGTAATTAGACACTTTGAGCATGTGTGGCATTCACACAAAGCATGTCTAAACTAATCAAATGGCATAGCAATGCGAGACACCATAAGCACGATATGAGCAACATAACCCCGCCAAGTTAGAGCATACACCTCGGGGAATAGGACTGGTCATCTGTCTCGAATCCTCCTCGAGGAGCTATCAGTAACCAGCGACATATGCGCTTCGTCAGATAGCATAGTCTCCGCTCGAAGACCTTGTTTTCATTCCGAATTTGCCATCACCGTGTCAAATGGCTGATGCACACGAAGAGCAATTGAATGTACTAACATTGTTGATTGAATGTAATATGTAACGAAAAAAGGATGGCCTGATATAATTTACATATAAGATGGTGGCTAAGCGAGGATGGCATTGCAAAATTCACATATATGATGCCTGGCTAAACAAGGTGGCGTTGCATAATTCACATAAACGATGAATAAACTAAACAGATGGCATTCGCACAAAGGATGTCTAAACTAAGCAGATGGCATATTTGATGTATAAAGTAAGCAATGCAAGACACCATATGCATGATATAACCAACATCAGCATGCGAAGTTAGAGCGAAGACCTTAGGGGGTAAATAGGAGTTATCTTCTCCTTCTGAATCCCCCTCAGAACAGATATCTTCCTCTCGATTACAATCCGAAATGCGTGGAGGGGGGCTGCCTTTGCGCCTACCATGGAGCGACGTCTGCATGAAATTATATTGCCATGCAAGGCTCGTCTCTTTTGCTCTACATGTTCAGTTCCATTGTTTACAAAAACTGTAATGCATAGGAATAAAACATAGTGAGATTATGCAAGGAGTGCATGCAGAAATCCAGAGTGATGGTAGCAACCTGTGGATAGACCCAAAACCTATAATAGCAGGCAGATAATGGCTTCAGTTAATAAATACAGATAATGACTTCTTTACTGTTTGTTTCCCACCCAACATGAAACTCATAGTAGACACCGGAGATTAACCAGATAGTAGATAGATACTATTGATAGCGGCCCCGATATGTACCCCACAACCATTTAAAAACTCAAGTTTGACCATTAGTTTGGAGCTGACTCAGAGTCTAATCGGTGAACAAGATGATAAAGTAGCATGTAATATTAAGCGATGCATAACGTAAGCAGACACGAAAGAGTGCGACCTCTCTTGCGGACCCGTGTAGTCCTCGAGGTCATCTGCTTGGTTGATGATGGTAATGCAATTTGCATGGCTGCCAGCGGCGGGGAAGAAGATCTGAGGTGGCGAAAGATAGTTTGGAGGCCGGATCCCTGTTGTGCTGGACCCTTCTATCGTTGGAGCAGGTGAGCTGAGGTGGACGACGGCGCAGCAGGAGCGGGACAAACCACACAAGGTTTTCTTTGACAACTATCTGTAAGAGAAGTAATTCTGTAAGGGCTCGTTTGAATTGGAGTATTCTAACAATGCAGGGATAGGAAATAGACAGGAATAGGATAGGAATGCATGTGCAAAACAGAGAATTTAAAAACACAAGATTTCTGCCAATCTGGGTGTTTGATTCACAACAATTGGAAGATCACAGGATGCAAAGAAGCATGGTGAGATTAAGTCAAACCACAAGAAAATGTATGGTTATAATGCTATTATGCTACTATCTCTTAGTCTTGTGCTTCATGCATAGGAATTTGAAAAGGAGGACAAGTGAAAATTAAAATTCCTACATTTTTTCTTTCAAGGAGACACTAAAGGAACCAATCCGTGTGCTCAGTGGACAATATATATAACATGTAGAGTAAAAAAGAGATGCAACAAGTGTACAACCTCTTTGGCAAAGCCATGTCAATCTCAGCGTGATTGGGTTGGCCGATGAGGATTCTTCGACTGACTTTGCTGTCGGAGGAGGGGAAGAAGATATTAGGCGTCTGGAGATGGAGCCCGAGGTACTGATCCGCTGTGATGGAGGGTTTCGTCGTTGGAGCAGCTCCGTGAGTTGTACGACGCCGAGGTGAAGCAGACAAGAGAGACAACGAACAACGTTAACCCGAGTGGAATTCTAATAGCATCTCCAATACATGACGAAAATACATGACCACAAAGTGCTAGATGTAAAATACATCAGCCGCTCATCTCTGAACTTACGTGTAAACCGAACTTAATCGTCGAAACCGAACTTAATCGTCAAACCGAACCTAACCGTCAAACTGAATTTTGTTTGTTAAACTGAATTTTCTTTGTTAAACCGAACGCACTAGCAAGGTGAGGCTACATGTCGGTCGATCGACTTTTTCATCTCTCGTCGGTCGATTTTGCAGCCGTTGGATACGAAATCAAGGGCTGCGGTTCATCTTCAACCTCCACCTCGAGCCGCCACCACCACGGCCAAACAGCAGCCCCCGCCGCCAGCGGCGGCAAGTCGCCGCCCGACCGCCCCGAAAACACTCCCCACCGCCGGTCCACCGCCGCCCCGGCCATCCCTCTAGGCCCCCATGCCGAGCTTTTTCTCCGACGGTCCCCACGCCACCGCCCGCCACCGCCCTGCCATCACCAGCGACCACTGCCCCCATCCTGAACCCTAAGATAGATAGTGGGGTACCTCTCCGGTGAGCCCCCCCGCTGCGGCTGGTTCTTCCTTCACCCCGGCGAGCTCACCCCTTGAAAATCGACTAACCCAAAATTCGATTCAGTCGACTGAAGTGTAGCCAAATCGGAGCAGCATCGCAAGTAAGAGCAAGAGCGAGAGCAGCAACGCGAGCAAGAGCAATAGCAAGAGCAGACCAGGCAGGGGACCGAGAGCAAGAGCAGAGCAGCAGCGCGAGCGAGAGCTAAAGTAGCACCAGCTCCTACTGATGTGGACGTCGCCGCCGAGGGAGCGACGTTGTGGAGGAAGTGGCCGGCGATGCCGCCGTGGATGGAGCCGCACCGTGTCGGCTCGGGACCGAGCACCGGCAGCACTGTGAGATCGAATCAAGAAGAAAATGCGGCGATTAGTGTACAACCTCTTTGGTGGCGCTGATTAGGCCGCAGCTTCATCCGAGGAAACGGTGATTATGATGCTCTTCCGGTGGTGCAGGTGAAGACGGCAGTGTGGGAATGGAGGTGGCGCGAAAGACGAGGGGAACGTCAGGGCAGCTCCTTGGAGGTGGAGGATGGGGCGCCTGAACCGGCGGGACGATGAGATCAACGACGGATCCTCATCTGGTACGGTGGATGAGGGATGTCGAGGTGTTGCTGTGGACGATGTCGTCGGGGAAGAGGCTCCGGCTGGGTGGCGGACGGAGCAGGGTGTGGGGTTTCATCGCGGGTTTTCACGGCCTCGGTGTATGAATGGGTGGGCGGATGGGATGGCAGTGGGGAACCATGGCTTAGAGACGCGGTTGTCCGAAATGTGGGGTAAGTTAGGAAAGTACCCCCCCCCCACCGATTTGAGGCGGTTCTTTTGGTTTAGGGGTACCACGGGCATTTCATGTGTCGGGATTTCACAGGAGGTGGGAGTTTTCACGCGCGTTGTAATTTCGGAATAGCAAGGCGCGGGTTGAGATGGAGGGAGTTGTCAAAGCACAACGAGACAAAGATATATCTTAAATATTTCGGGCGAACAAGGCACGGGTTGAAATTTCCGGACAAGCCTAACGTGTACTGTACTAAATCAATGCGCACTACAAATGTCATTCAAAACTTTGAATTCATGTTATGTTCAATTAAAATATTTCGCTACGTGTATAATGCATGCAACCTACTACTCAAATGAACATTTTTGTGCATTCCAAACGTATATACTACCGCTTCAATATGAACTAAATTTGAATAAGATCTACAGTAATGATTGTTGTGAATTCGAAGCATTTGAATTCGTTTCTCTGTTTTAATAAGATCTACAATCATCATTATTGTCAAGTTAAACCATCATTTGTGTATTATCTTCACATCAGACCACATGATCAGTCTCGAGTTACATATGAACTATGTGTACTATATGAACTCGAACTAGATTTTTTGAATCCACTTTATTTTGATTTCAAATCACATTACATTTCTAGCTCTAGCTAGATCTTCATAATCTAAACCATGTCTCATATGTATAATGTGTTTATCACATTATGTATGGTGCCCCGCCCCCTACGCCTACAAGTATTTAGATGTGAGTTGCAAAGACCACACATTACCACAAATTCAAATAAAATGTGAGAATGTTCGATATATAGTTTGTTTAGATTGCTCGATATTTAGTTGTAAGCTGCAAACGCCGCACATTATCACAAATTCAAATAAAATGTGAGATTGTTTGATGTATAGTATGGTTTAGATTGTTCGGCATTTAGCTGTGAGTTGCAAACGCCATGCATTATCACATTATGGTATAACATGTGCACAACACGTGTATCACCGCTATATTCATGCATGCAATGTTTAAAACACTATGATCTCCTATTCAAATATATGAATCCGCTTTCATATCAAATTATGATCTTTGTTAGTCTCTTACACCCACACAATCCTCTAACCTTTGTAGCTACCACTAACTTTCTCTTGTGCATGCACACGCCCTCCTCCTTCCTCGGCATTCTATCCATCGGGCACATTCATTTTTTTCTTTAGGTCGTTCTCCCAGAGTCTCCACAACTCCTTTCCGACACACACCGATCGATAAACCTCTCCAGCGATGCCTGCCTACAGCATACACACACAGCTTCAATCTCCTCCTTTATGTGTCCTTGCCTCGTGTCTCTCATATGGTCAGACACACGTGTAAACTCTCACCCCTCTTTTCATCGATCTCACAACCGCACACTCCTCCCCCTATCTAGCTAGTAGTTGGGCCTCTCGCACCACCTCCTAGCTCCATTCTCTCTGTCTATCTGTCTCGCTGGGCCTTATTTGCCTCTAACAAATGGACGTACGCCGACCGATCTCTTGCTATACATATAGCCAGCTAGGTCCTTATAACTCGTTTTACCCACACATCGATTGATCTACCTCATTAGTTGTGTCTCTCCCTTCCTCCGACAAACAACAATTGATCTACCGATCTAGTTAGGTTTGCTTACCAAACACATGGTTCCCCTTCATCATCCATGGATGCGTCCCGACAGATCTATCACGCACAGGCACACACAAAAACACATCCCCACTCTTATTGATAACATTGCAGTTCCACCCTCAGTTTATCTAGTAGGCCTCTCCCAACATCTCCGAGAGGCAACTCCATCACCCATCCAGCACTCTACCCCTCTCCCTCCCTCTCCCTCCCTATCTCTCTCCTCTCTCTCTCTCTGTCCCATCATATTTCCCGTCCTTCAGTTATGTATGGATGTCGATCGATCTCCCTCAAGACATAGCTGGGTCTCTCCTTCTCAACACATATACGAGTCATTCTACCTCTATAGTTAGGCCTCTGCCTACCCCTCCCCCCACCCCCTCCCCACACACACTCCGATACATCAAGCACTCCAGTCATGTCTCCCTGCCACACACAAACTTGACATGTGCCCTCTAACGTTCCGGTAGGCCAGTCGCCCTATATCTTTGACTTGCACACACACACACACACAATTTCGATGGCTCTCTTCATCGATCTCGCACCCACCCACTTGATCCTCTGTTTGACTCTATTGATAGCTATGACCCCTCCCTCTCTTTTTGTGGATTGCCCGACCCTCCATGTATGATATGGATAGGCCTCCATTTCACACACATTGCATGCAAAATTTTGTTTGAGATGTCATCGACACATATTCACACAAATAATTCACGAAATCAACCCCACCCCACCCCACCCCCACCACAAAACAAAAAACACTCACGAACGTGGTTTGTATCTCACACACACACCCATGTAGGTGGGGGACGTGCACGAAGAGAAGAGGTGCATGCACGACGCACGTACTCCCGTCTCTTTCCCAACCACACCCGCGCGGGTACACGGTGGAGCTCATTTTGTACGAAAAATGCAGCCCACGTGGTAATTTGGCACGTGTACTGGTTGTCGACTTGGTGGAGGGAGGATCGTCTACCACGGGTGAACAAACAAATTGCAACTTGACGCGTTATGTTAAATTAAAAAAAGAGGCAAACCATGTGGGGCCTACCTTAGAGGCAAGGCTCTATACACTAGAGTACTTTTGATGTGTCCCGTCAACTCGCAGAACGAGGAGAAGCTTGCTTAGTACACCGTCTCCCCCGCCCACGGGCGCGGTTGCTCGCAGGATGAGGTGAAGCTTGCTCCTCCCTCGCCCATGCGTGCGGTGGCTCGCAGGACGAGCAGAAAAATTTAATACTCCCTCCGTTTACTCCTCGTCCCTACTACCTTGGTTATAAAGATTATATCATATTGTTTGGAATATATATGTCCTTTAGTATATTTCAATATGAACTACTAGTACATACTCCAAACACTGATGTATATAGATGTATTTTAGAGTGTACATTCACTCATTTTGCTCCATATGTAGTAGCACTCTCCCTCGCCCCTCGACCCTCGCCCACGTGGTGGACGTGCAGCAATTCATTTGGTCTCATATAGCCAGAACGATATATACTGCACTACCATTATTGCTCGACTTCCCGAAGAGGCGAAGAGCCAATCGCAAGGTTAATATTTTGGAGATGCCAAGCATACGGTTATAGGAGAATGAGTAGTAGGTGCCGCGTCATTTATAAATAATTTTTTTTCTTCAGTGGCATGTACGCAATATGATTGGTTCATATGGAGAGAAAAGGAAACCGCTCCACTATATACATAGTCAGGATGGGCCAGCCTACACGGTTGCTTGCTGGGGTTGCTCTCTTCACACTCTCTCGCACAAAACGACTGTGGCCACATCTCTAACATCCCGGCGGATCACGTCCGCTTGGGGAAGGAGTGGATGCTTAGTGTAGATGCGGTGGCCGTCACCGACGGCGAAAACCCACTGTCGGCACGTCCCAATCAGGGGTCCCTGCCGTTCTCTCTCACAAAGCCGGTGAGGTTGCCTTCGTCCCTTGCTCACTGCCGCGACGTGGGCAGTTGCCGCCTCCCACCGCCCTCCTCAAGGTTGAGCTACGTCCCTCAGGTACAACTCCCTTTACAGCCGGCTTGCACCACTGCTCCAGCTGCCCACATCACTCCCTGTGGATATTTCTCTACTTCTTTGCCCCGCACATACCTGATACCTCTACTGGCTTCTATGTCCTATATTTGTGATGAGTTTATTCTCATCAACTAGTCCTAGTAATCTTATTCTAATCCCGCTTCTTCAATTTCTTTGCCACAGGGATGCTCATCTCGATTTTGGTGAAACTGCACAAAATGATCCGATGGTCAAAAGGTTAAAAACTTCATTTATTAGGAAGCTCGAACGTTGCCA
Source organism: Aegilops speltoides (assembly GCA_021437245.1). Lineage (NCBI taxonomy): Eukaryota > Viridiplantae > Streptophyta > Magnoliopsida > Poales > Poaceae > Aegilops > Aegilops speltoides. The sequence goes on along the minus strand of CM038146.1, from coordinate 360,660,605 downwards.
GCAAATTGAAGCCTGGTCAGGGTTCACGGTTCAAGGGCTAGGGACTGCATGGATCATTTTTTTCTTTAGCTGCCTCTGTTCCAAAATAAGTGTCAACTTTAGTAGTAGTACAACTTTGTACTAAAGTTTGCACAAAGTTGAGACACTTATTTTGGAACGGAGGGAGTACATATTTGCTATGATGTGTCAATCATTGAGATGCAATAGCATGCATGTTAGTCTCCTTTGTATTTGATGAAATGTTGCAACGGGCAACTTTGGACGCAAGATACATGTAACAGGAGCTGGAAGCTTCATAGCATTGTACAAATTTATCTCGCTGATATATTACAGTACGTACTAGTACTATACTAGTACTTCCTCCGTTCCTAAATATAAGTCTTTGTAGAGATTTCACCATTAACCACATGCGGATGTATATAGATGCATTTTAAGTGTAGATTCATTCATTTTGTTCCATATGTAGTTCACCTAGTGGAATCTCTACAAAGACTTATCTACTAGTAATAGCTAGCCCCCACTATTAGGAATTCTCTATCCTCTCCTTGAGCCACATCATCAAAATTGACGTAGCCGTCAGATGAAGTAAATTAGTCATAATAGCCGTCTGATCTAGATGTTGAGAGGCTCCGCACTAAGCCACATGCAAGCATGCAGAAATACCGTGGCACATGCATGTGAGTGGGTTTTAAATCACATCAACATGTCTGCATGCAAGCATGCACCGGTAGCATGCATGTAAGTGAGCATTTAAGTCCCATTAACATGTCAAAAAGAAAAATATAGTCCCATTATGCAGTAGGAGTTGGCTGATCTTTTTTCCTTGCATGGGATGATCTAAATGATGATGGGAGTTTATTTAGTTTGGCTACCACATTTGTCATGCGGTTATAGATTTTTTTAGTTCTATGAAATCGATAATTTTGCGCAGAGAGATATACCGCTGTTCCGCGGCAATGAGCGGGGACTCATCTAGTAATATTTAGGAACGGAGGGAGTACTATGTAAAGAGTTAGGTGTCGCACGGTGATAGTGTGAGGTGGGCCATGTAATCACTGAGCCTTCGTGTTTTCACTGCTCTTGCACTCCTCTGCTGTAAGAATGGAGAAAATTGTAATCTACTACCTCCTTTCGCCGAAAGCGTGGGACATCCAGCAGTCCTACCACCTCAGTAATAAAGACCAATGAGCCGTCAAATCACATAGACCCAGCAGTAAGTTGGACGGACGAAGCAACCATCACTCTTGCGCTAGTGAGAGGTCGCGTCCGCTCTTCCCGGGCATGAATGCGGCACCGATTCTTTGGAGCGGCGCTGACCGCTTCGGGCGGGAAGCGTGCGCGGGCGATGGAGGGGCTTTGGGTGGGCCAGGCTGGTCAGGAGCAGGCGTGACAGCTATCCGCATGTCCCTACCGGACACGCCTGAAAATGAGAGGATGCACCGACTCTCGCGGCTAAAATCGTACACTACACACCATATCTCTGTAGGAGTAGGTCGATTTGTCGCACTCTCTAACACACACATGTTGTTAAACACACACACACGCACATGCACACACCTTGGTCCCATTGCACCTTCTGACGTGACTTATTACACCTAGACGGAGGGAGTAGTAAGTATACGAGATACGGTGGCACACTGACTTAAGTCGAATACAAGTGCCCAAAATTTGTGTGCATGTTATAATAAGGACTCACTTAAAATAGTACGTGAGCGAACAGAGGGATCAATTGGACAGTGTTCCCGAGCAGTAGCGAGATGTGTGAGGTAGTAAGATACAACACTGGCGCTTTTAATTTTTCTTATTAATTTGTTTGTTTCACCCTCTAACTGGTGGGACCCAACATACTACGTGGAGAGAGGTAAGGTGACTAAGGCTGCATTATTTCTGCACCACAGTGGATAGTCTTACCACCAAAGCCACATGACACGATTATGATTGAAATCCTAATGACTCCCACACACACACACAAAAACACGACATGCCTGTCACACGAATGCAGGAATGTATAAAAGGTTATTTTCCTCTCGTTGAACATAACGGAAGGGTTGTGTAGCTGGTTAGCCTGTTCGCTCATCAAACTTGAGGTCTCGGGTTCGATAACTACACTTGAGCATAATTTTTGCCAGGAGGATTCTTTGACTGGTCAAAATGTTTTCTAGGGTTTGCACACTTCACACTCTCTCTCCAGTATATATATACACGCTGGAGCCTCAGCGCTTGTAGTTGCTCTCTTCACACTCTCTCGCCCTCTCCCGCTGGATCCTCAACGCTTGTAGTTGCTCTCTTCGCACTCTCTGGCCCTCTCCAGATCTAAACAAGACTTCGTTGGCCTCTCTCTCCCCTCACTGCTGCTCAAAGAGCCGGCAGGATCCGTCCACCGGGAAGGGAAGGAGGCTTAACGCTGTCGCCTTCGGCGAGGGAAGGAATCCACTACCGGCGCTGCTATTCACTTTCCACCCAGCGGTGGCGCGGGAGGGCCTCCGACCCCTTCTTCTTCGCCGCCGTCCCATCGCCCACCGAACTACGCCCCAAGAACCTTAAGGTACATTTTACTTACTCCACATGCATTGCTCTAGCTGCATGTATACCATGAATCTAGGACGTGGTTCAAAGAGGAAAGCAATGGGGGAAAGTAGTGGGAAAAGTTGTATATAGCATGAATCTAGGACGTGGTTCAAAGAGGAAATGAAGGGGGAAAGTTGTATAGCATGAATCTAGGACGTGGTTCAAAGAGGAAAGGAATGGGGGAAAGTAGTGGGGAAAGTTGTATCGCATAAATCTAGGACGTGGTTCAAAGAGGACAGGAAGGGCGAAAGTACTAGTTCAAAAAGGAAAGGAAGGGACAAGGCTGTAGAGTTTGAGTAGGACTAGATTTGCTGCACTCACACAGGGAAAGGTGTCTAAAGATAACAAAACTGGGACCAACACAAATATGCTCCTTGGTTGTTTGTTCTTTGTTGCAACAGACTGTGCATGACCACGGTACATCGGTAGATGCACATGGTGCTGGTCGCCCACCGTCCCTGCAACTCATTAGCTGTTGTTAATCTATGGCCCTGTTTGGTTAAAAACTCCCTAGTCCCTACCTGCTTGGTTCCAGGGACTAAACATGGACTAGAGGTTATTAAATGACATGATAAAAGACCATGTTACCCCTAGTAATGAACTAATAGAAACAAGGTGCGATGCATGGCAGGGGCAACTGTTGGAAAAAGTCCCAAAAAGACTCCCTCGGGGTCTTCTTTCTTTAGTACCAAATGCCCACTTTTAGTCCCGAAAAGTCCCTCCTGTTTGGTTTAGATGTGATTGACACGGAGTTTTTTTAGTCCCTACACCAAAATATCCCTGTAAACAAACACCCTCTAATAATGCCGCTGGAAAATTGATGCAATGCCATAGTTAAAAGCAAATTACATGTTTAATGAATTTTATTGTTAATATAATCTCTATGTTAATATTAATCAATGCCACCGTTTGAGAAATGCTACTGTCTTGCTTTGTTTCCCATTTAGATAAGGTAGATGCTTCTTTTTGTTGGCTTCTGTGTCATCCACCATTATTGACCACTAATTGTTTCCATTGCACCTCTCGTAAATGTGGTTATCTACTTCAATTGTTGCCATTGTGACCTTTTGTTGCACTGCACAAAACACTTTTGTTTTAAGAGTGTTTTGTGCAGTTTAACCAAAATGTCACACCGACAATGTTGCTTGATTGCTTGATCTTAGTGAAACTGCACAAGAGGAGATCTTACTTCCTTTCCGTTAAGGCGAATTTGGTTCAGATCTTCTTGTGAGTTGTTTGAATTCCGCATCGTGAGAGGTTAGTACTAGCCTTCTTTCACATGATTCTGCAGTGTGCTTTCATATGTTGTGCTACTTGTACGATAATGTTGCTTGATTTCAGTGAACTGCACAAATGGAGACAAGACTTCCAATCTGTATGTGCACCGTAATATCCCATTGAGGTAAGATAAGGATATTTCACAACTGCCGGCCTGCATTTTGCCACTTTCATCAGAAAATTAAGTTTAGTACTATACTTGTGCTCCCTAATTGACATGCCAAATCTTACATTGAAAGCGAAGCTTGTCTGTTATTGAACCAAGTGATGAAGGGGAAGAACAAGTGGAAGAAAAACAAAAATCAACTCCCGGTGCTATAATGAAGCACTGGAACTGTGATGACACAAATAATGATATAGTTTTGCATCTTAATTTATTGCTATGGCTGGAACGAGCAATTGTTTTGCCACTAATTTGATGCCATACGTAATTATCTCTACTTGTGCAAACAGGGATCTTCTTTGAAGATACCATATATTTTAGTGGAACTGCACAAGAAGATGTTGGAAACATTAAACTAATCGAGGAGTATATAGTAAGCATGGACACCCCCGTAGATAGCAACAGATGGTTCCCGAGAAGTGCTTCATCTGTATGCTCTACACAATCAGCCTCTTGACAAATGTTGGTACTCACCCACTGATTTCATCCATATGATTGAGCTTTGTCATCTCTATTGGTGTTGTGCTACTGTTTAGATACTGTCATGAAAAAGTGGTATTGTCCTTGAGAAGTGCTTTACCTGTGTTGTTTCAAATATTTCCTTTCCTTTTTTTTCGAGCAAACAGGGATCATCTTCCTCCGAAGAAGAATATGGAGTATGTGAAGTGACTAGTTCCGATTATGCCAGGACGAAGAAGTGTCGGTGTACTAGAGTAGGGGTACCCTAGTATCCCGAACTTGTGCACGGGCAAATCAAAGACACCAGCGGCAAGGCTTGCTTAGGCGACCGCCAAGGTCCTCCGTGATTCCTTTGGAGCCATTCAAGAACAAAGTGTTTAAGCCAAGGAGACAAGGCCCCGACAAGAGGAGCTTGCCGGGAAGACCAACCAAGGCCCCGGCAAGAGAAGCTTGCCGGGAAGTCCAATCGAGGCATCTCAAGGAGCTTGCCGCGACGCACCTCGCGTCCCGGCAAGGCCCGGCGAGCGACAAGCTTCCGGGCGCGGCAAGATAACGACCGCGGCAAGGCGCTTGCATGCAAGTTACTCTTCAGATCGGCGCCCAAAGACATCCACCAACGTGTCGCCTCGACCTCTCCAGTAGCTGCGTGGCGAGAGGTCAGGCAGCCAGCCGGTGCGAGGTGGCGAGCGGCGCTGACAAGGTTACCATCGTGGCGAGCGGTGGCACCCCTGACGGTCCCTTTTCTGCACTGTTCGGGCGACACAGACGGGCATTTAATGCCTTTGTCCCTTGCCGTTAGGGTTAGGTAGGATACACTGTTCAGGTAGTTGTACCAACCACAATTCCTTTCCAGGTTTACCCTCGCCTACGTTGCCACCTGTCGGTGACCCTTGAGCATATAAAAGGAGGCCCATGCGAAGCGAGAAGGGGTTCAAGCATTCAAACCAGAGAACACCCACGCCTCGAGCAAGAACTCAATACAACCACAAAGCAGCAAGAGGAGTATTATCTCTCCAAGAGCTCGAAGTTGGGTAAAATCGCCGTGCTTCGCCGATCCGCTCTTCAGGCGATCTCCGCCCCACGGACCGAAGGGGCTCCGTCCCATAGGTGTTCGCTCCACGACATCTTTGGCGCGCCAGGTAGGGGGCACCGAGGTTTTGTGAACCTGATCCGACATTCATGCGAGCTAGATCTTCATCGATATGCCACCGAAGAAGAAGGCTTCGGAGGTGGCTGCTCCGTCCACGTTGATCCCACCGCCACCGGAGCAAATGGGTGGTGGGGTAGACGCCGGCGGAAGAACAGGCGTCGACAAGGGAGCTCACGCTGCTGCCAGGTCCAAGGACAAGGCTGCGCAAACCTCGGCGTCCGTACATGCACCGCGCCCATCTCAAGAGGTGCGGAGCCAACAGCGTCATGGTACTCGCGGTACCATACGTTCGTTGGACCGAGATCGAGCTGGTGGATCTTGGGATGCCCAAGACCAGCACGCACGCCAACATGCTGGCATGAGCAAGACACGGTGCAAGGACGGGATACTGCTCCTTCCAACCCAGTTGGGAGTCCGAGCATATCCCGCTCCTCGCACCGTTCGCCACTGCCACCCAAAACTTTGGAAGAAGCTTTGGCACGAGCTCAACTGCTCCTGGATTACCCTCCAACGGCGGACAAGATCGACGAATGGAGGGCCACCATTCAGAGTCTCATCGGCTTTGCCAACGGCGACACTCCACGGCGGCCGAATGCATCGCAGCTGCGGCAAGATTGCCAGGCGCGAGCCGATGGCGACAAGACCAGTGGGGGTGCAACCACCGTGCACTCTCCGCCCCGAAGGCCAAGATTGCCGACTCGCCGGGTCAACCTCGACACTGACTCCACAACGTCATCAGATCCACGAGCTCGTCGCGATCAGCGCCAAGTTCTTCAAGAACGGCAGCAAGAAGACGCTCGTACACGCATCAAGCGTCGAAGAGAAGCGCGGGGTCAATCAGACCAGCGCGCTGGGCCCGCTGTCGACATGCATGCGCCAGGGGAACCAGCGACTTGTCAGACGCGTAGGTTGCCCTGCGTTCACTCGTGAGCTGCGGCAAGTCCAAAGGGCCCAAAGACAAAGAATTTCAGGCCGACGCATCAGAGAAGTACGACGGCAGGACGCATCCGTCGGAGTTCCTCAGCATCTACACCATCGCGGTGCAAGCTGCTTGGGGACGGGACGACAAGATCCTTGCCAACTACTTCCCGCTGGTGCTCAAGCCAAATGTCAGATCCTGGCTCATGCACTTGCCGGACAACTCCATATCCTCATGGGCGGATCTATGCCATCAGTTTGTCGGCGCCTTCACAGGTGGCCACAAACCTCATGGCCAAGAGAGCGACCTTCACATACTCGTCCAGAAGGAAGGAGAGTCCCTGCGCAAGTACAGTCAGAGATTCAGCCGTGTAGAGCACACAATCCCAGATGTCCACCCTCCCGCGGTCATCAGCGCGTTCCATCAGAACGTGCGCAACCGCAGGATGCGGGAGGAGATGACGATGTGCAAGATCAGGGACGTCAGTGAGCTATATGCCCTGGCCGACAAGTGTGCACGTGCTGAGGAAGGGAGGAGACTCCCCGGAGAGAACACAGGAGCAGGAGGATCTGACAGCGAGGATGCCGCCCCGGCAAGGAAAAACCGGCGGCGGAACAACAGGAAGAGGAAAGGCAAAGACGTGCTAGTTGTTGAGAAGTCCGGCAACGGAGGTGGCGCCGACAAAGCCAAAGCTGGTAGTTCCGGCGAGGCTGTGGCGGCCGCCGAAAAGCAGGACGGCTCCGGCAAGCAGTACTGCAAGATCCACCGCACCAAGGGTCACGATCTCCAGAGCTGCAAGAAAGTCGAGCAGCTTGTCGAGCAGCAGAAGGCTGAGTACGAGCGGCGCGACAAGGAGAAGGCCCAAGAAGGCACTGGAGGATCCGGTAAGAAACGTCCCGGCCGGGGAGGACGCCGCGGAAGGCCAAGCAGCGGCAAGGAGACAGGCCTCCCCGCGGCCGCGACAAGGATGAAGATGACGACGAAGATGAAGATATGGATGATGACGAAGCCGATGAGCAGGAGTTCCAGAAAGCCACAGAGGTCCTGTGCATTGACGGTGGTGCTTCTCTGCATACTTCACACCGCCAGCTCAAACAGTGGGTGCGGGAAGTCAATGCAGCAGAACCACCCGTCGAGTCACGCAAGCCTCTGAAATGGTCCAGCACGCCTATCGTCTTTGATATTGAGGACCACCCTGATCGCATAACTACGGTCGGGTGCTTGCCGATGTTGGTTTCACCAACTATCCGCAACCTCAAGGTCACTAAGATGCTAGTTGACGGCGGGGCCGGCTTGAACCTGATCTCCTCCGCGGTACTCCAGAAACTCTAGATCCCTGACAGCGAACTCGAAGAGACCGACACATTCCAAGGAATCAATCCGGGAAGGAGCAAGCCGAAGGGCAAGATCACGTTGCCGGTGACATTTGGTAGTGAGCTGAACTTCAGGACTGAGAGGGTCACTTTTGACGTTGCTGACTTCCCATTGCCCTACAATGGGATACTCGGCCGTCCAGCGCTCGCCAAATTCATGGCAGCCTCTCACTACGCATACAACATGTTGAAGATGCCAGGCCCGATAAGCGTCATCTCTGTCCCCGGCGACAAGAAAGATGCTCTAATCTGCACCGACAAGATCTACCGGGAAGCAGCAGCCGCAGCAGATCGCAAGACACTTGCCACTGAAGCTCCCGGGGGGAAGAAGAAGACCAAGTCCGGCAAGAGTTCTGATGCCCACTCCGGCAAGTGCACCTCTTCGGAGTGCTGCGCTACCGTCGAGGACGCTCCATCGAGCTCCACCGAAAAGTGTAAGAAGGCGAAGGCAGCTTCGCCAAAGACCAAGAAGGTGTCCGCCAAGGAGGACGACACTGGTGGTACCTTCACCATCAGTGCCAGTCTTGACCCTAAATAGGAAAGCATGCTCGTTGCTTTCCTGCGGGTGAACGTCGACGTGTTTGCATGGCAACCGTCTGACATCCCCGGTGTTCCCAGGAAAGTAATTGAGCACCACCTTGCCGTCTGTCCTCATGCGCGGCCCGTCAAGTAGAAAGTCAGGAAACAAGCAGTGGAGCGCCAAGAATTCATCGCAGAAGAAATCAAGAAGTTGGAAGCAGCAGGCCTTGTCAGAGGAGTGCTCCATCCTACGTGGTTGGCCAATCTCGTAGTCGCGCCAAGGCAAACGGAAATGGAGGCTTTGTATTGACTTTACCGATGTTAATAAAGCTTGTCCCAAAGACCCATTTCCTTGCCGCGCATTGACCAGATTGTTGACTCCACGGCCGGATGTGACTTGCTTTCATTTCTTGACGATACTCAGGATATCATCGATCTTCATGGCGTAAGAGGATGAGGAGAAGACCGCATTCATCACTCCATGTGGCACGATCGCTTCGCACGGATGCCTTTCGGTTTGAAGAATGCTGGTTCAACATTTGCAAGAGTAGTCCATGACGCTTTTGAGCCACAGTTGTACGTAAATGTGGAAGCCTACATGGATGACATAGTGGTCAAGAGCAAGGACAAAGCAACTCGATTCAGATTTGGGACGAGACCTTTGCAAATCTGCGCAAGATCAACCTCAAGCTTAACCCCGAGAAGTGTGTGTTTGAGTCCCCTCCGCAAGCTTCTCGGTTCTTCGTGGTCTCGGCCGGGAATTGAAGCCAATCCCGAGAAGATCAAGGCCATTGAGCAGATTGAAGCACGAAGCGCGCCAAGGATGTCTGAAGGCTTGCGGTTGTGTGGCTGCTCTCAGCAGGTTTATCTCTAAGTTCTGTTGGCGTGTCTCTGCCGCTTTTCAAAATATTGAAAAAGGCAGGTCCAATGAAATGGACTCGAAGCGGAGGCTGCTACCGCAGACTTGAAAAGATACTCGTCCTCCACTCAATACTTGTCGCACCTAAGCCACAAGAGAAGTTGCTGCTGTATATAGCGGCAACTAATCAAGTGGTTAGTGCTGCGTTAGTAGCGGAGAGGGAGGCGGATGATGAGCCAGCAACCGCGGCAGATGCATGCAGCGACAAGCAGGGGGCTTCCATGAGAAGCTCTGGTCCCGACAAGGATGGATCTGCTTGATACGTGGAGGAGAAGCGAGAAGAAAATGGTGCAGCCTTCGGTTTTTTTGTCGGTTCCCTTCTGCAGGGGCTAGGTCAAGGTACTCTGGTGTGCAGAAATTGCTTTTCGGCCTTCTCATGGCCTCGAGAAAGCTGCGTCATTACTTCCAAGCACATGAGATCACAGTTGTCACTCGTTTTCCGCTGAAGAGGATATTACAAAATCCAGAAGCAACATGCAGGATTGTCGAGTGGGCACTGGAACTGTCAAGCTTTGGCCTCAAGTTTGAGAGTACTTCAACTATCCAGAGCCGGGCATTGGCAGAATTTATAGCAGAGTGGACGCCAACACTAGACGAAGAAATTCTAGAGACGAGCATCCCTGTCAAGGAAGCAAGCAAAGAGTGGCTGATGTACTTTGATGGTGCCTTCTCGCTGCAAGGCGCCGGTGCGGGCGTGCTGCTTGTCGCACCCACCGGGGAGCACCTCAAGTACGTGGTCCAGATGCACTTTCCCAAGGAGCAAGCAACAAACAACACTGCAGAGTATGAAGGTTTGCTTGCCGGTCTCAGGATCGCAGCTGACCTTGGGATCAAGAAGCTCATTGTCAGGGGTGACTCGCAGCTTGTCGTCCGCCAAGTCAACAAGAATTATCAGAGTCCGTTGATGGAAGCTTACGTTGATGAAGTAAGAAAGTTAGAAGAGCACTTTGACGGCCTACAAATGGAACATGTTCCAAGAGCTCAGAACGATGTTGCCGATGGCCTGTCAAAGTGCGCCGCACTAAAGTTACCTGTGGAACCAGGGATCTTTGTGCTCAAATTGACTCAACCATCTGTAACACCATCAACTGGACAGAGCAAGAATAGGAAGTTGATTTCTGGTGACTATTTTCCGGCAGAGCTCCCCGAAGCCGCCGCCAAGAAGGTCCCCAAGATCAACACCAAGAGCGCTGAGGAGCAGTCTGCTCCGACAAGCCCTGGGGTTTGTTCCGTTGAAGCAGACGCTCCCGACAAATTTTGCTCCGGCAAGCTTGCCGGGAAACATCAAGCTCCGGCTGAGCCGCAGGTTCTCACTGTAGAAGCGGATGTTCCCGCAATAGCATATGTGCCTTTAGTCCTTGTTGTCGAGCCGCAAGCTCCAGCATGGGCACAGCAGATTGTCTGTTTCCTTCAGACAGGAGAACTTCCCGACGAGCAAGAAGAAGCGGAAAGAGTAGCCCGGCAGTCAAGTATGTACCAGTTTGTCGACGGCACATTGTACAGAAAAAGATTCAACGGTGTGAAATTGAAGAGTATTCCCCGGGAAGACGGACAAAAGCTGTTGGCGGAGATACATGGAGGCATGGTCACCACATTGGCGCAAGAGCACTTGCCGGCAAGGCATTCCGGCAAGGTTTCTTTTGGCCGACATCCCTCCAGGATGCAACTGCACAAGTAACCAAGTGTGAAGCGTGCCAGTTCCATTCCAAGCAGATACACCAGCCAGCTCAAGCTCTCCGGACGATCCCTTTATCCCCGCCATTTTCGGTCCGGGGCTCGACATCTCGGCCCCTTTCCCGAAGTTGTCGGGGCTTTGAGTACTTGTACGCTGTAATCGACAAGTTCACAAAGTGGCCGGAAGTGGAAGCAAGATGAGGAAGGTGACAAAGACAACAAGCGATCAAGTTCTTCAGTCAATTGTTTGCCGCTTGGGGTCCTTAACAGGATCATCACCGACAACGGCACGCAATTCACAAGCCGCACCTTCATGCAGTACGTCCAAGATCTTGGCGCCAAGGTCTGCTTCACTTCTATTGCTCACCCGAGAAGCAACGGTCAAGCGGAAAGGGCAATCTTTGAAGTGCTGCGCGGGCTCAAGACCGTAACTTTCGGCTGTGCTGCACAAGTGCGGAAAGAACTGGATTGAGGAGCTGCCGGTGGTTCTTTGGTCGATCAGACGACGCCAAATCGAGCCATCGCCGCACACCTTTCGCTCTAGTCTATGGAGCAGAGGCGTTCTCCCCACGGAACTCGTATAAGGGTCACCTCGAGTGCTCGCTTATGATGAGCTTGAGCAAGAGCAGCTGCGACAAGATGATGCGCCGCTCCTTGAGGAAGACCGTCTTGAGTTGTCAGACGAGCTGCTCGATACCAGCAAGCTTTGCGCCGCTACCATAGCCGCAGTTAATGCCGAAGTCTCGAGGAAGGCGACCTTGTTCTTCAGCGCTCATCCACCAAGAATTCTAACAAGTTGACTTGAAGTGGGAAGGCCTTACCGGGTGAAACGAGTCACTAGGCTCAAGCGCCGTCCGCCTTTGAGACCGAAGATGGCTTTCCGGTGAGCAACTCTTGGAACATTGAGCATCTTCGTAAGTTTTACCCGTAAGGCACGGTTGCCGGAATCTGTTCCGGCAACCACCTTTTGTACAAGCCTTGCCGCTGTTGCATGTAACCCTTTGTATAGAGCCGGGCGCAGACCCCGTGCATAAATAAAGCTCATGTGCTCCGCACATCTTGTCAATTTCATGCTTTCTATTTTTTGCATGTACTATCTGACATTTTGTGCAGCACCTACCCCCGGTAAGGAATAACGAGCCGTAAGGCTCCATATCTTTATTTTCTCTTCTTTCTTTTCTCAAAGAAAGGGAAGGTCCCTCCGCCCACAAGTCTGCCGGGGGGGGGGGGAGGAGAAGATAATGATGTGGACCAGGCATCGTTCAAGAAAGTTTCGCCTTGCCGGGACGCAAACGACAGAAAAGCTAAGTTGCCAAAGTTTGAGCAATCAGTTTTAAAATTTTTAAGTTATCTTCCTCGAACGACCGTGCTTTGTATGGAGAACCTGTGCGCGGAGGAACCAACTCGTAGCTAGTTGCGCCCTTACTTTGTTTCGAGTCTGCTCAACAACTTAAGTGTGCTGCGACTAGTTGCGACAAGGTTTCTTGTCGACAGCGGCACCGCCAGCAGGCTGCTGACGTTCCGCACTCAGAGCTCGTGGCAAAGGTGCCTACACCGGCAAGTTCCCTAAAAGCGTAGGGTAAAAACATACAAAGGAAGGAATCAAGTAAAGGAAATAACATAGCAATCACTGCCCAAGATAAAGTTATATTACAAGATAACTTGTCGCAGCTCTAATAGATTGTTCTCATAACATGACTAGCAGCGATAAGAAAAGGAGAAAACAGGCGGCCTAATCTACGCGATCGCCGCCAACTCTTTTGACTTCATTCACCTTGTCCATAATGGGTGCGACAAGGGCCTTGAGCTCTTCCAGATCAGCATCCGGAGGCAGCTTCCTGAGGACATTGGTGAGGTTGAGGCCTGGGTTGCGGAAGGCCACATTCACCAACACCTTTTGAAGAACTCTTGTGCAGATCGTGCGCGACTCGTCAGCCAGCTGCTTGGGGATCCTCTCCCGGAGTTGCTGGAGGGCCGTCGCCACGCCCTTGAAGAACAAAGTAAGCTTGGCGCTGGGCTGGAGGTTCTCATTGGAGGAATACCCGAAATCCTCCATCCCCAGTTGCGCCAGCTCCTCGTCAATGACCGTGGCGATGTTCACGAGACCCTCTGTCCAGAGCTCCACCGTCTCCCTAAAAGTGTTCTAGGTTTCGGCGGCCCTCATCAGCAGCGCTTCGTTGTCCTTGATCTCCTCCTTCAAGGCCACCTCCCGCTCCTTGGCGCCGTCCAGCGTCTCGGTCAAAGTAGCCAACTTCAACTCAAGATCAACATTGGAGTCCTTGGTGGCGCTCAGCTCCTTGCCCTTCTCGAGGAGACGACCCTGCAGCTCGCCATGGGCGTGGGCGTCCTTCTCGCGCTCAAGCTGGAGCGCGGCAAGCTCTTCATCCGTCGCCTTGAGATCGGCCTCTAGCTGCGTCACCTTCGCCTCCAGCTCCTTCTTGGCGGACTCAGCAGTTGCGGCAGCATCCTTCGCTTCCTTGAGAGCCCCGCCAAATGTTTCCTCGTGCGCGGCAAGCTCCTCCTCGTGGCTGTCCAGATTGACCTTCCGCTGCGACAACTCACCTTCCCGCGCCGACAGCTCCTCGGCGGCAAGCCGCTGTTGCTCTTCATCTTCAGCCTTCTCGAGAAGGAAGGCTTTCCGCGCCTCAACGAGCTGCGCCCGCTCCTCTGCAATGGACCGGAGGGCTTCCTGGTTGCGGCTCCGGAGCTCCTCCGCATGCTTCTCGATATCCACTCCTGCCTGCGCGACAAGCGCTTCCCGGGATTCCAGCTTGGCTTGTCGGGCGTGGTAGAGCGACAACAGCCTCACTGTTCCTCCTCAGGCTCATCGCTGCTGCTGCTCGGCGCGTCAACCAGCGTTAGCCCAGCGGAGGCGAGCACTTCTCCGTCAAAGACTTCTCCTTCGACCGGCGCCCTGGAGCTTGACGCCCAGGGGAGCTTGATGAAGACGCCATCGCTGGCCTTCAAATAGGCGCCGGGCTGGGGCTCTTCGGAACCTGGCGCTGCGGCAGCGGCGGAGGGATCGGCGGTCGGCGTAGCGCCTTGCGCTCCTGCGGCCTCGGGGCCATCAGTGCGATCGCCGGATCCGTCGCCAGCTCCTGCGTCGGCGGCTTTGGCGGCCTCTTCACCGGCGGGCTCTTCAGCGCCAGCTTCTCCTTCGGTGGCAGCGGCATCGTTGATGTCGCCGCGCGTGTTCTCCTCGCCGGTGGCCTCAGTCTCCATCGGCTCCGTGGAAGGTGGATCTGAAGGCCGGAAGAGGGAAAAAAAGTCAAGCAAATATCCAAAAAGAAGATCGGAAGAAGAAGAAAACAAGGGAAGTTTTTAAGCAAGAAGGGTTACCTGTGCTGGGCTCTGCAGTCATGGGCTCCACCACCGGGGGGTTGCTGGTCCCGCCCCTTGCCGGAGAACTGTCCCTTGCCGGAGACTTCTCCCTTGCCGGAGAACGCTCCCTTGCCGGGGAATCCTCCCTTGGCGGTGTAGTTGAAGCACATAGCATCTCGGGGGCGGCTTCCGGTTGCTCCTGGTGAGGCTGTTCTGCTCCTACACAAACCAATAGACAGATATCAGCAAATAAAGAGCACCCATGCGCACCATAACAGCAGGAAGTAAACCATATACTTACACTGGGGGCTGCTTCAGGGAGTAGTTGCCGGTTCCGGCAAGGTGGTCTCGGGCGCGCACCCTGCTATCGCGGTGGGCTCGTCCTCGATGATAATCATCGGCGCCTTGGCTCTCTTCGCCGCTCTCTGGGCCAAGGTCCTGAAAAGAAACGAGTTCAGAGTAAAGCAAATCAGATACAAGACAAAAACAGCAAAAATTAAAGAACTACAAGTACAGTAAAGAGTCTTACTCTTCTTCTTCCTCGTCGGAACTGAGCGCAGAGAGGTCGAAGTTCGGCCCTCTTTTGGCGCGACGAGGCGGAGTAGGCTCCCTTGGCCGTTTGGCGGGGGTGGCGGCAGGATCAGAAGCGGCGGTCCGAGAGGACCCCGCTCCAGTTGCTGCTGTGGCGTGAGACGCTCCCGCGGCAACAGTGCTTGCCCCGGTGGAGCGTGTCGCGCGGCGCGGCGGCTGTTGGCTCCTTTGCTGCCCCACTACGTCCCCAGCCTTGCGGAGACGCCTTCTTGGTGGAGCTGGGGGCTCTGCTTGCGGCAAGCTGCTTGAAGATGGTGGGCCGCTTGCACCCTCGGCGGGCTCGCTTGACTCGGTGTCAGGCCCGACAAGCTCTTCCTCCCTGACAAGCTCTTCCTCGCTGGCAAGATCTTCGACAAGCTCATCTCGATCGGCAAGGCTTGCCGCCTCTGCCGCCTCTGCCTCATCCATGGTGAATCCAAACTCACACGCGGCAGCGGCTGCCGCCGCCTCTTCCGCCCTAGTGGCGATGCGCCGCATCTCCGCATCGATGGTGTCGCGGGTGAGGCTCTTCTGTTCGTCGGCGCGGACCACCACTTCCACCAAGCCGTCGAAAAATTGCTGCACGACGTCGTCTGCGGGCTCTTGCCAAGTTGGAACATTTCCATGTGAATCACACTGCGGCATCATTGCACGGATGCGATCGAGCGAGGAATTGTTGCATAGCGAGACGACGCCCTGCGGCAGCCTGAACCATTCGGGATGCTGAGGGTCGTGCTTGAACAGCTCCTTGAGAATCGCGTCCAGCTCCAGGACTGTGAAATTGAAGTTGAGGCCCGGGCGCAGCCTCATGATGTCCACCGGACCCCCGAACTCCCAGGCGGGTCTCCTCCTCTCTTGCAGGGGGGCGATGCGGCTGCGAAGGAAATCTGCGCCAACGGCGCCTACAGTGAGCCCGGCAAGCCTGGGCCGCAAGATCCGGGTGATGGCAATCTTCAGCTTATCGTCGTCCGTGGCTAGGGCACTCCAACCGTTGCCGCGCACTACTGGGGCTTGGTGTTGGGCGGTGAATGGCTGCGGGTTCTCCTCAACAATCCAGCACCATTCTTCTCTCCACTCCTCCCACTTGCTGCGGAGCTCTCCTTCCAGATACGCTTCCTTCTTGCCGGCTCTCGAGATCCAGGCGATTCCGCTGGATAGGGGCTCTCCTCTCTCGACCCGGGGCATAAAGAAGTGGCGGAAAAGGGCTACGTTTGGGTGGACTCCGAAAAAGTTTTCGCAGAGATGCACGAAAACCGCCTTGGTCAGAACAGCATTGGGGGTGAAGTCAAGGAGGTGGAACCCGTAGGTGTTCATGATATCGCAGAAGAATTCAGAGAGCCCGCAGAGAAGAACAAATACAAGAAAGGGTATCCGCTCGAGCCCGCTCAAGCGGCGGCGGAGATTACCTTCTTCGCGGATGCGCTCGCGTCTCCGTCGACCGAAGAGGTAGTACCACTCTCTCAGCTCCTTCGCGGCGAGCTCGGGGAAGTTACCTGCTCCTTTCGCAGCGCCTCGAGCCGCAGCGCCTCGGCCGACTTCACGGCCTTCCCTTTGCTGGTTTTCGGAGCCATGGCGGAGGTAGTGGGGGAGATCGAAGGCGTTGGTGGTGCCGGCGGCGATGGGGGGCGGAGCGCTGCTCTCTCTCGGCTTTGGAAGAAGGGGGAGCGGCGGAGATTTCTGAGATTGGAAACAAGAATCGGCGAGATGGGGAACCGCCTGCTTCTCTCGCTTATAAAGAGGGAGCGGGCGGACGTTCCGTTTTTCCGAATAAAGAACCACCCACGATCTCTCCCACGACGCCGCAATCAACGCGTGCCGTTACAGGAGGGCGCGGTGGATACGGAGAAAGATACAACGTGGCCCTGTGCCGCGCGTGCTGCGTGCCTGTTTTGGGCCCGCCCAACAGCCCGCGGCCGTGTGTGGCCCAGCCGGGGGCTCTGTCGGTGTACTAGAGTAGGGGTACCCTAGTATCCCGAACTTGTGGACGGACAGTCGCAGCACCCCGCGGCAAGTTTTGCCGGGTGACCGCCAAGGTCCTCCGTGATTCCTTTGGAGCCATTCAAGAACAAAGTGTTTAAGCCAAGGAGACAAGGCCCCGACAAGAGGAGCTTGCCGGGAAGACCAACCAAGGCCCCGGCAAGAGGAGCTTGCCGGGAAGGCCAATCGAGGCATCTCAAGGAGCTTGCCGCGACGCACCTCGCGTCCTGGCAAGGCCCGGCGAGCGACAAGCTTCCGGGCGTGGCAAGATAATGACCGCGGCAAGGCGCTTGCCGCGACAAGTTACCTCTCTGTACCGGCGCTCCAGCACATCCACCAACGTGTCGCCCTGGGACCTCTCCAGGCGCGCGTGGCGAGAGGCTGTGCAGCCAGCGGTGCGAGGTGGCGAGCGGCGCTGACAAGGTTGCCATCGTGGCGAGCGGTGGCGCCCCTGACGGTCCCTTTTTCAGACCGTCGGGCGACACGACGGGCATTTAATGCCTTTGTCCCTGCCGTCGGGGTTAGGTAGGATACCTGCTCGTAGTTGTACCAACCACAATTCCTTTCGCTTTTACCCTCGCCACGTTGCCACCGTCGGTGACCCTTGAGCATATAAAAGGAGGCCCATGCGCATAACGTATAAGGGTTTGAAGCATTCAAACCAGAGAACACCCACGCCTCGGCAGGAACTCAATACAACCACAAAGCAGCAGAGGAGTATTATCTCTCCGAGAGCTCAAGCTGGGTAAAATCGCTTCGTGCTTCGCCCGATCCGCTCTTCAGGCGATCTCCGCCTCAGCCGGACCGAAAGGGGCTCTGTTCCCATAGTTGTTCGTTCCCACGACAAGAAGCCCTGTCTATCTTCTCATCAGAAGGAGTAGTTGAAGGATGGTTACATTACTCCCCACAAGACCAAACTAACTTCAGCTCGGAAGGACCGACAAATCTCCATTTTTTGCTGTGTGATGTGAGTACAATGTTGTTCTAGGATTCTTTCTGGTGAGTTCCATTTTTCTAAAAGTGTGCTCTACATGGACCATGTATGTGTCTATTGAAACTGTCAATTCATAGTACAATTTGCTTTATACTAATCACTTTTTTGTATTTGTGCAAACAGGGGTGCTCAGCTTGATTTCAACGGGAACTACACGAAATGTTCATGAATACGTCGAATCATTCATTTCCACCACAAGAAAGGAGGTGCCCATAAGTTCAAGGCGTTGCAACGTACAAGGGCAAAATCATACAAGCTACGCGCGAATTTGGTTGATTTTGGTGGAACTGCACAAAAAGAACAGCTGGTTTATTTAGCACGAGGTGCCATGTCAATGTTCGAATTGATGGCAAACCCTGCCCATTCCACAATCGTAGGCATTTGATATTTTGGAATGGGACAACCTTGCCAAATTTTGCTCATTGATTTTAGCAAGATATGCGTTTGATATTTTCGAATAGGACGCCCTTTGCTGTCAGCAGCGGCGATCAATTTTTTCTTTATTCTTTAGTTGTGAAGTAAATATTGCCTCTGACATGTGAGTCGCCGAGATGCATTATCATTTATTGTTTTGAATGTTCTCTATGAATTGCCAGGCCTGTGTGTTTGATTGCAATGTACAGAAACGCTAAAAAGCTGCTCAAACTCTTTGTACTCCTTCTGTTCCTTTTTACTTCGCACATTGTGAAAGTGCATACTTTTTTGTATAAAATTGGTCAAAGTAGAGATACTTTGATTGCAGACAAAATTTGTATGCGAGACTAGAAAGGACCGGAGGAGTACATGTGAAACTGCTGCAAACGTGGTGATCACCCCGAATAATGCTAGTACGTATTGTTTTGCATGTTCATCCAATGCCAGTGATACAGGAATTCGAACTAATCGAAATAAATTCATTCATACACGGTCGGATTTCATATAAACATGCCGGATTTCATTACATTTCATACATTCTTCAACTAAAAAGGGGTGTTTAGGTCGCATGCATCTCCCAGATGCAGAGGCCGGGGGTCATTCTCCTTTTTGGAAAAAAAACTAAAAAGGGGTGCGCTGGAGGTATAATTAATTAACCGGTTACCCACTGTGTCCCGCTGAGCGAGCAGAAAGCTAATGATTTAGCTGCAGGTGCGATTGCATAATCGACATGTGGCTGTTGGGCCCACGTGTCGACCACCAATCGCACAGCGATTAAGTAGAAGCAGCGTTCTTCTCCAGCGCAGCTCTCTGACTCTACGTTGCCGCCAAGAAGCTAACCGGCCGTCAATGGTCAACCTGCCTAGCTTGGCTTCAACCGGAGGGTAGCAGCGGTGGCCTTACTTGGACCTGAGCGGCGGCGACCTACCGTGTTGTACTCTTCCTTGTTTACTGTGTGGCGCGGCCTCGGCGGAGCCGGCGATGTCCTCTGTCTTGTTGCCGGTGGGCGGCGCCTCAGCGGAGCGGTGGAAATCCCCCCACGTTGCCGGCAGGGTGGGGCCTCGGCTGAGCCGGCGATGTCCTCTGCCTCGTTGTTGGCGGGGCGGGGCCTCGGCGGAGCCGGCGGTGTCCTCTGCCTCGTTGTTGGCGCTGTGGGGCCTCGGCGGAGCAAGGCGTCGTCGACGCCAGCGGAGCGGGGACTCGTCGGAGCCGGCATTGTCCTCTGCCTCGTCCTCGGTCTCGCGAAACAGCGCCTCGCCCGCTTCATCGCCCTCTTTGCTAGCCTCTTTGTAGGCGGCCGCAGCCTTCGCCACCCGCATGCTGTACCGCCAGCGCTCGAGGCAGCCCTTGCGGGCGAAGCGATACGAGTCGAGCAGCGGCTCCTGCTCCTCCCGCTCCGCGGTGATCTGCTCCTCCGCCTGCAGGTGCTCCTGGAGGAGATGGTGGTTGTAGGCGGCGTCGGCTTGGGCCTCCCGGAACTGCTCCTCACACATCTGCCTCACCCTATCATATATTGGGCATGGGCCTCGCTGATGGTCATGGTGCAATGCACCGACGAGGATGGCACGGAGGAGGGGGTTGGCGCCGGATCGTCGACTACCATGTTCTCCATTGGGATGTCGTCATCCTCCGGCTGCCTGCCGGCCAGCCGGTCGGCAGCAATAGTTGCCATCTCCTTGTGGTCCATCGTCCACCCATCCCGAAGAGCGCTGGAGCACGAGGAAGCCATGGTGGGCAGTAGTGGTGTGGACAGGAGAAAGGGAACGGATGCGGATGACTGCGGTTATGGCTGGCGCAGCAGTTTATATAGCAATGGTGGGCGGGCGGAGGGATGGACGTGTGGCACCGGAGTAGCCGCCTCGGCAACCGCGTATCATTAATGTGTGCGGCAGATGGACGGACGGACGACACTTGGGTCGTTTGAAGGCGGAGCAATCGCCTGCACCGAAAGGGGTGGCCGGCGCCGATCAAGCTTTCGGCGGAAGCGCAGCGGCGAGGAGATGACTTTACTTGGATAGGATGACAATGGGGACCCACCAGGTCCATAGCCTCACGTACGCAAGTGCCTCCTTATTATATATATAACTATAATTTATTTTGCTTCCTCCTGGTTTCCTGACATCACGGTCCCACACCATTGTCAACCTATGTACTCCCTCCTTTCCGGTTTATAGGGCTTATCTCAAAATTTTAGTTTTTCCGTTTTATAAGGCTCAATTTGGTTATTTTCCATCACATGTTCAGATTCCAAGGTGCATTAAAGCATTGCATGCAAGTATTAAGAGAAAATTGACCAATGCATGTACTTTATGCATGCATGCATTGCAATTAATGCATTGATAAACATAATTTTTTGAGGATAACAAGAGCATTAATTAGGTGCTTTTGCAAAACTACAAAAAGTATTCCACCACTCACCATCTATCTTGATTGGTGAGATTTTTGAATTGAGCATTATAAACCGGAAAGCAGGGAGTAGTCAATAAACGAGAGAATTGCACAAGAAGCGGCCGCAATACCGGGACCAAGCAGCTCGAGCAAGATTTGTGTTTTTGAGGTGTGAGCACCGCAGAGTTTTTGATGTTTACCCTAGATATTATTTTTCTCCTCTCAACAACAACGAAAACATCGCTGCAGGTATTAGCTGGCGGGTGTGGTCTGCCTAGCCTGTGCAAGATATCCAGCCAGATAATAATTTTTCAAGCTAAAATGGCTATCCCAGCTATACTTTTTTTAGGAATACCTGTGCAAGGTCAAGTTGTTATTCTCGCTACTGGCTGCAAATCTTTCCTAGGAGGGATGCATTAGGCTTAACAGAAAATGGGCTTTAAGAAATAATAAATGGGATGTAATTATAAAAACTGGGTAGTAACTATAAAAAAAATGCACCAAACAGTGATTAATTTATAAAATATTATTTTTGGAATATTGAAAGTTTTAATTTCATTAATTGTTGCGAGCGCAATGTTTCATTGGATTTTTAAGCAATATAAATTTATATTGAAATTGTATTTAATCTGACTAGAAATTTCGGGATAAAAATATTCGGATCCCATCAAAATGTGGGAAATTTTATTGAATTCTGTTTTGAACAGTTGGTTGAAATGGGCTGTACTTTTAACAAACTATAAATGGGTTGTGGTAAATTCCATTAGAATTCAAAAATGGGCTACACATTCTTACAAAACTCAAATGGGCTATAAGTTCTCTGCCACACACTTCCGGCCTTACTAAGTTGATGCGTCCCCTAAAAAACAGAGTTGACGCGTATGCAAGGCTTTGTCAACTTATAGTCAACACACGGTTCTAGCAGCAGTGGCCGTTGGATGTCCATCCAATGGATGCCGTGCTTCTTCTTCAATCTCGGATATTCTAGCTTCACCAGCCCAAAAAATGATTCCTCCCCGACATCCGGGCGCACTGCTTCGAAGTCGACCAGGCCTACTAAGTTGACGTACCAAGGGCTTTGTCAACTTAGTCAATATAAACGATTCTAGCTGCAATGACCGTACGATGTCCATCCAACGGCCGTCATGCTTCTTCAACCTCTGGTCTTCTTGCTCCAGCCGCCCAAAGCAGCGCCGGTCGTGCCGCCTTCTCCTGCCTTCCGTGGCGTCAGGTCAGGTTGCATGAGGCCTCACCGCCCTTACTACTCCCACCGCTGGCGTGCCATCCCTCCTCTCACCCACACCCCTATTATTCTCTGGCGCGGCAGAAGCAAGAACCAACCAAATGAACCTCGTACTCCTCTCGCGTGTGCATCCATCGCCGCGTTTTCCGGCTCCACGCCGCCCCTTCCTAGGCCTCATTGCCGTCCACCACCGTGGTGCTTTGCGTGTGGCGTGGTCAACGTGGTCAAGGAACGACTTCCATCGGACATGGATCGTACATGGAGAGGTCGACAGTGGGTCCACGGCACCGCAAGGAAGTGCCTCCTTATTAAGCGCAAAATAATTATTCCTCCACCGACAATGGGACCCACCGGACGGGCCACCGTATTTCTGAAAAAATGATTCGCCGATTGCTGGGACCCACGAGCTACATCTTCGCACGCAAGGAAGTGCGTCCAGAAAAAAAGATTCGCTTCGATCGCTGGGACCCACTAGCTACATCTTCGCACGCAAGGAAGTGCGTCCAAAAAACGATTCACCCCGATCGCTGGGACCCACTAGCTACACCTTCGCACGCAAGGAAGTGTGTCCGCAAAAACGATTCGCTTCGATCGCTGGGACCCAGCAGCTACACCTTCGCACGCAAGGAAGTTCGTCCGGGCAAAAACTAAAACAATTCGCCCCCCTGACTGCTGGGACCCACCAGCTACATCTTCGCACGCAAAGGAAGTGCATCCGGGCAAAAAAAAATGATTCGCCTCGATCGCTGGGACCCACCAGCTACATTTTCGCACGCAAGGAACCGCTCGATACCGGGACCCACCTGGTCGAAGCGTATGTAGCGTTGTCATTCGGTCGCGAACGGTACGCATATATATCTTGGTCGATGTAGAGGCGCGCACGTGTCGTAGTTGAGGCGCGTACGTGTCATAGTAGAGGTGCGCACGTAGCATGTACACGTACGTACAGCGGCCAGGGTGCAAGAAAGAAAATACGGCCACGTACATACATACGGGCGGGGTCTCGGACGCCTACTCACGCATACGTACATGGCTGGGTCGGAACGGAGAAAAAAAGTCGTCGTCATGTTCATGGGGAGGCAACGGAATGCGTCGTGTTCATGGGGAGGCAACGGAATGCGTCGTGTTCATTGGGAGGCAACGGAACGCGTGGGAGCCAACCGGCTTGGACGGAACAGGCGATGGAAACGAGGCCTGGCGTACCGCACAACGGAGGAAACGGACCTCCTACGTTCGGAACGGGGTCCTATTGATCGGGAGGGGTGTGGCGTTCCGCAAAATGGAGGAAACGGGCCTCCTACGGTCAAAACAAGGGTCCTGTTGATCGGGAGGGGTGTGGCGTACCGCAAAACGGACGAAACGGACCTCCTACGGTCGAAACGGGGGTCCTGTTGATCGGGAGGGGTGTGGCGTACCGCAAAATGGACGAAACGAACTTGTGTTGGAGCGCTACGGTCAAAACGGGGGGGGGTGTGGCGTACCGCAAAACGGGACTCCATGGGATACTGTTCATCTCCATTGTCGATCTCCTCCAGCCTCCACGGGCTACCGTTGACCTCCTCCAGCCTCCACGGGCTCCTGTTCATCCAGCCTCCACCGCTGCTACTCCACCGGCCATCGCTCAACCACCCTCCACCATCTATGCTCATCCAGCCCTCCACCGCCATCGCTCATCCAGCCCTCCACACCACGGGTCCTGTTCAACCACCCTCCACGGCCACCCCTCCATCGCTCATCGCTCATCCAGCGCTCCACACCGCCGGGTCCTGTTCATCCAGAGGCAACGCCACCGCCATCGCTCATCCAACCCCTCGCAACGCCATTGCTCATCCAATCGATCGGCTTTGATTAGCAGCGAGAGCGGCGAATCGCCCATCGGGTTCATTTAACAGCCATCGATCGATCGCTCGGGTTCGAAGAACGCGTAACTCGCGGTGCAATCACTCGGGTTCAGTTAGAGCCCAACGCCTCGCTCGGGTTTAGTTAGAGCCAACGCCTCGCACACACGTGCATACCTGTACGAGAGAAACACGCATCGCTTCGCCCCCGACCTCCCACGATAACCGGCAACTCCCAAATTTTCCTCCCCTTGCTTCTACCACGGTTTTTCCGTCATGGACGGCCCAAAGAATGTCATGCGATTGCGTCTCCGCCCGCCCAGACTTAAAAGCCCATTTTCTATCATGATTTTTTGTCATAGAAGTAGGATCCCACCACATCTATGATGATACCGGGTTTTGTCACAATTATCGTCACAGAAGTGTCATATGTATGACATAATTTTTTTTCGTTCGGCCCAAAATGTCACGGATGTGTCTTTTTTTTGTAGTGCACAGAGAGAATTACTTGATGAAATGAATCATAATATGCATGACTTTGCTGTTAGAGTTGCAACTAGAGGAGGTAAAATGACTTAGGAACCACTTTATTCTGAGGGACACCCAAAAAGAATAGAACAAGATTCACAAAGAGCTAACACTTTTTTTGACCAAAGAACAGTAGGGTAATCCCCCTACTGTGAGTCATTTTCATTTATAAAGAAAGTAATCCAAATTACATATTCACAAAGAGCTAACACTAGTGCACCTAGTCCTTCTAAAAGGAAAAAGAATAAGAAAAATGAGAGGACTTTGCACACTTCTAGTGAACCTGAAATAGAAAAACCTCCTGATAATGATAATGAACTTCTATCTCTGATGCTGAAACTCAATCTGGTAATGAACACTCGCCTAGTGATAATGAAAAAGATAATGATGAGGTTCATGAAGACTCTCCCAACCAATGATAAAGAACCAAATAATGATGTTGAGATAGAACCACTTATTGATCTTGATAACCCACAACCTAAAAATAAAAGATATGACAAAAGAGACTTTGTGGCTAGGAAACACGGTAAAGAAAGAGAACCGTGGGTTCAAAACCCTATGCCTTTTCCACCCAAGTCAACTAAAAATAAAGACGCTGAAGAATTTGAACGCTTTGCTGAAATGCTGAGGCCAGTCTTTTTGCGTACTCGCTTGACTGATATCTTGAAGATGCCTCCTTATGCAAAGTATATGAAAGACATCATCACAAATAAGAGAAAAATAACGGAAGCTGAAATCTCCACCATGCTTGCTAATTATACTTTTAAAGATGGAGTACCTAAAAAACTTGGAGATCCGGGAATACCAACTATACCTTGCTCTATCAAAAAGAATTATGTGAAAACTGCTTTGTGTGATTTAGGAGATGGTGTTAGTGTTATGCCTTTCTCTTTATATAAAAGACTTGACTTCAATAAACTCACACCTACTGAAATATCTTTGCAAATGGCTGATAAATCAATTGCCATACCTATTGGTATCTGTGAGGATGTGCCCGTTGTTGTTGCTAATGTTACTATTTTGACTGACTTTGTTATACTTGAGATGCCCGATGACGACAACATGTCGATTATCCTTGGTAGACTCTTCTTGAATACTGCAGGGGCTGTTATTGATTGCAATAAAAGCAAGGTCACGTTTCATATCAATGGTAATGAGCATACGATGCACTTTCTGAAGAAACAATTCCAAGTGAATGGTATTAAGTTATTGAAAAATCTCCGACAACCACTATTGGAAGTTTTCAGATACCTCTACCTACTGTCAAAAAGAAGTATGAAACACTTATTGTTGGGGAAATGCATATCCCCATTGAGGTAACTTAGTGATTTACGAAAGTTCTTCTATTTCATGCTAATTGAAAGTGGTTGTTAATAAGACCTGATCAACCTTATTAATGAATCATTTTTGAACGGTATGAAGTTGATAAGTTTAGTAAGAACTATTTTTTCTATCCCTACTTTTTATTCTCTGTTTTAATTAATTAAATAAAATAAAATGCCATGTTTTGTCTGTTTTCTGAATTTCCAGTTCAATAAAAAAATGACCCAAAAATAAAAGTTCTCAGAATGCCCTGAAAATTTTATATGAATTTTTCCTGAATATTTAAGAATTTTTGGTGAAAAAAAAACCAGAGGGAGGTGCACCTGGTGGGCACAACCCACCTGGGCGCGCCAGCACCCCCTGGCGCGCCCTGGGGGGTTGTGGTCCCCACATGGGCCCCTCACTTATCTCTTCGTCCCACATTGTCACCCACCTCCAGAAAAAATTCACCCTTGCTCTCTCTCCCGAGTTATTGCTCATTTTGCTGCCATTTTTATCTCTTTGCTCGAAGCTCCATTTCTGAAACTGTTTTGGGGGATTTATTGCTTGGTATGTGACTCCATCATTTGTCCAATTAGTTTTTGTTCTAGTGGTTTATACTTTGAATAAATATCTACTCTTGGTGCTGCTGTAGATGTGTTTGCATGTTCAATTCTTAGTGTTCTAAGTAGTTTGAATGCTTGCTATGGCCTCTATATATCCCTATGTGTAGTTGCTATTAGTTTTGCTGGAAAAATTTTGTGAACTAAAAATTCAGATTTTTGTTCATAGGAAAAATTGTACGCGGACATGAATATCTTTAGGAAATTTGGCTCTAGGAAGAACTCCAAGGGTGTTATTAGGGAGTCTTCTGACAATGATCTCCACCTTCGGAGGTTAGCAGAGGTACGGCCGTGTGAATGGCCGCATGTCCCATTCCTACAAGAAGCTTGAATTCATGATGAGTTCATGCAATTCATTCCCAATGCCGGTCTCTCCGACTTCATCGCAGATGAGTGTGACCAAGACCAAATCCTCACAAATGTCTTTGTTCAAAGCTTTACATTCTTGCCTAGAAATAATTCTCCTGAAGTGAGCTTTGATTTATATGCTGAGAACCACCAGATACCACTTACTGAATTTTGTGACATATGAATGATCCCGTCTGATGGGAGCTTGGCCGAGCCTAGGCTGGCTGAGTTTGAGGATTTCTGTCGCACTTTGGCAGTGGGTGATGAGAGGAGAGTGTCAGCCATTACTGCCGGTGGCTTACATTTTCCTGTTGTTCATTACTTTTCACTTTTCATTACTAAATGCTTACTTGCTAGGGAGAAGGTGGGTGCACTTAGTTCACCAGACCTTGCTGTTTTACTTCGTGCAATAGAGGGCGACAACATTTATTGCATGGGAGCTATTGTGGCTCGTCGCCTCCATCTTAATAAATCCCAGGGAAAAATACATGGTGGGATTTTTGCCACTCGTTTGGCAGATCACTTCGAGGTTGCGATATGCCCTCATGATGTCCCTCTTACCACAGTTTACCTAGACTGTGCAGCCATGCATCACCATCACTTTCTTGCACATGACCGTTTTGATCTTGCCATTCCTTATAACTTGGTTTATAACATTGACACTCATGATGTTATCCCCTTGCCTGTACCTGCTTTGTTTGATTCTGTTGCCAGGGGCGGATACCGGATTATGCCTGCAGACATCCTTGCTTACTGGAATGCTCAGGCTGCTGCCGAGGCTGCACAGGCACCTCCGCAGTGGGATGAGTGTATGCCCGCTCCTCAGGATCCCTACTACCCTCTAGGCTACTGATCGATTACCAACTTAGGCCAAAAGACTAAGCTGGGGGAGTACGTGTTTCTCACCGACATTATATTTGTGTTCACATATCATTCTATTTGTCGGTGCTCACACTTTTTCATTGTATCATCAATGGTTAGATTTATTTTCTTACTTTCTTCTTGTGTGTTTGACAAACTTTAGAAAAACAAAAAAAAATAGTTTTAGTAATTTACTTTCTATGCATGCTTAATAGTAGTATTATAAAGAAAATCCAAAAAGATTTCCTTATTCTTCTTTTGCTTGTTGGGAGCTTTCCCGTGTAAATAGTTTTTCTCGTTTTTGCTTTGTATTTGCTTGATGAAGAACACCAAAAACTCCAAAAAAAATCAGTGTGTTTCTCTGAATTTCTTTTCTTTTTGTTCGAGTTTTACAAAGGAGAAGACCACGATGAAGATGTTGAGTGGCTCTCATATGAATAACTGTTGAACTAATAAAGAGCCCATTTTTCCTTGTCTTCTCATCTTGAATAAAATATTTGCAGATTCCAGCTTAGTCCATGGCACTCTTGCACTACTATTATTTTCACATCATTCGGTGGTGCAAGTGAAAGGCAATAATGACGACATTCGATGAGCTGGCCGTGGCAAAGAGAAACTAGTATGAACTCGACTTGTTCTGTCTGTGTAAATATGTTTAACCTAGTATCCAGGCTTCAACTCATTATGATTAAACATGTTCGCAATGACAATTAGAGATTATAGTTTCTCATGCCATGCATAAGTAGTTGGGAGTTGATATTGATTTATCTTGGATATCAACATAGCGTCAAGATGATTGTGATGTAGTATGATGATATGGTATCCTCCTCTGAATGTTCGAGTGGCTTGACTTGGTACATGTTCATGCATGTAGTTGAATCAAAACCAACATAGCTTCTATAATGTTTATGTTCATGGTGTTCATATCCTACTCATGCTACTGTCCAATGTTACTTATGCATAATGCCTGGTCATGATCGTTGTTGCTCTCTAGCTGGCCGCTTCGCAATCTTAAATTGCTAGCCTTCGCCTGTACTAAGTGGGAATTCTTCTTGTACATCAAAAATCTTGAACCCAAAGTTATTCGAGATGAGTTCACCATACCTAACAATATGCGGTATTACCCTGCCGTCCTAAGTAAATTTGCATGTGCCACCTCTAAAAACTTCTAAAATTATCCGTTTTGTGTGCCTAGATCGTTCGCGGAATGACAGGAGGTGGTCAATATCTTCGGTGCTAAGCATGTTATCCTCAGGTCGAGTTTTTATTCACTCGCCATCGCACGAGGAAATGGGCGGTATTAGGGATGCCCAGTCCCAAATTGCAAATATGAAAAAGAGTTCATCTCTTGAATAATCAAACAAAAACTCCCAATGGAGTCAAAACCTTTACTTTCCGCTTGGGGACTGCCACTAGCGTGCTTAGCATGGAAGATGTTGATAACTGATGGTCGTGAAGTGAATGAGAAGGGGGCATGCCTCAAAATTATCATTTATTTCTATTTTAAAAATTGAGCTTTGGTACCTCTACAAATCACTACTTCCCTCTACGAAGGGACTTTCTATTTACTTTTATGTTGTGTCATCACCTTCTAAACACAAGCGCCAGAAACTGAGTAGAGCACAGCTGTCATGATTTATGCATTGTGTATAGCTAATGTTTGAGATTTCTTATTATTGCTCGCTAGCTAATTATGTCATTGATACGAATCATTATAATCTTTAAGAGTTATTGTTGACGTGGTTAGTTATAATGCTGGCTGAAAACCTAGGTGCTGTTTAAGCGTATTTATGCAAACAAGAGCAAAAGAGTTCGTAAAAGTTTTTCTTTCTCACTTCCAGTTTATCAACTGAATTGCTTAAGGACAAGCAAAGGTTTAAGCTTGGGGGAGTTGATACGTCTCCAACGTATCTACTTTTTCTCACGATTTTCCTCTTGTTTTGGACTCTAATTTGCATGATTTGAACGAAACTAACCCCGGACCGATGCTTGCTACCTCTTGAGCATGCATTGGTTTTCCCTTGAAGAGGAAAGGGTGATGCAGCAAAGTAGCGTAAGTATTTCCCTCAGTCGAGAACCAAGGTATCAACCTAGTAGGAGGTACAAGCAAGTCTCCAATATATGCACCTGCATAAACAATCAAACACTTGCACCCAACGCGATAAAGGGGTTGTCAATCCCTTCACGGTCACTTGCAAGGGTGAGATCTGATAGAGATAGATATAAAACAAATAAAAGTAAATAAAAATAGCAAGGTATTTTGGGTTTTTAGTTTTATAGATCTGAAAATATATGATGGAAAATAGACCCGGGGCCATAGGTTTCACTAGAGGCTTCTCTCTTGAATAAAGCATACGGTGGGTAAACAAATTACTGTTTAGCAATTGATAGAAAATCGCAAAGTTATGACGATGTCTAAGGCAATGATCATGAATATAGGCATCACGTCTATGACAAGTAGACTAAAATGATCTTGCATCTACTACTATTACTCCACACATTGATCGACCAAGGTATCAATCCAGTAGGAGACTACTCGCAAATCCCTCGTACCTGCACAAACACTCAAGAACCTTGCAACCAACGCGATAAATGGGTTCTCAATCCCTTCACGGCCACTTGCAAAAGTGAGATCTGATAAAGATAATAAGATAAATATTTTTGGTATTTTTGTTGTATAGATTGGAAAGTAAAGGTTGCAAAATAAACAGCGGCAGAAATAGCAAATTGATAGGAAAATAATATGATGGAATATAGACCCGGGGGCCATAGGTTTCACTAGTGGCTTCTCTCAAGATATCATAATCTACGGTGGGTGACCAAATTACTGTCGAGCAATTGATAGAAGAGTGCATAGTTATGAGAATATCTAGGCATCATCATGTATATAGGCATCACGTCCATGACAAGTAGACCGAAACGATTCTGCATCTACTACTATTACTCCACACATCGACTACTATCCAGCATGCATCTAGAGTATTAAGTTCATAAGAACAGAGTAACACATTAGGCAAGATGACATGATGTAGAGGGATAAACTCAAGCAATATGATATAAACCCCATCTTTTTATCCTCGATGGCAACAATGCAATACGTGCCTTGCTGCCCCTGCTGTCACTGGGAAAGAACACCGCAAGATTGAACCGAAAGCTAAGCACTTCTCCCATTGCAAGAAAGATCAATCTAGTAGGCCAAACCAAACTGATAATTCAAAGAGACTTGCAAAGATATTAAATCATGCATATAAGAATTCAGAGAAGAATCAAATATTGTTCATAGATAATCTTGATCATCAACCCACAATTCATTAGATATCGACAAACACACCGCAAGAAGAATTACATTGAATAGATGTCTAAAAAAATCGAGGAGAACTTTGTATTGAGATCCAAAGAGAGAGAAGAAGCCATCTAGCTAATAACTATGGACCAGAAGGTCTGTGGTTAACTACTCACACATCATCGGAGAGGCTATGGTGTTGATGTAGAAGCCCTTCATGATCGATTCCCCCTCGGGTGGAGCGCTGAAAAAGGCCCCAAGATGGGATCTCATGGGTACGGAAGGTTGCGGTAGTGGAAATAGGGTTTCGTGGTGCTCCTGGATGTTTTCAGGGTATATGAGTATATAGAGGCGAAAGAAGTAGGTCGGTGGAGCCATGAGGGGCCCATGAGGATGGGAGTGCGCCTACCCCCTGGGCGCGCCCTCCTACCTCGTGGCCGCCTTGTTGCTTCCTTGATGTCCACTCCAAGTCTCATGGATTGCGTTTGTTCCAAAAACCGATCCTCGCGAAGGTTTCATTCCGTTTGGATTCCGTTTGATATTCTTTTTCTGCGAAACACTGAAATAGGCAAAAAATAGCAATTTGCATTGGGCCTTCGGTTAATAGGTTAGTCCCAAAAATAATATAAAAGTGCATAATAAAGCCCATTAAACATCCAAAACAGATAATATAATAGCATGGAACAATAAAAAATTATAGATACGTTGGAGACGTATCAAGCACCCCCAAGCTTAATTCCTGCTCGTCCTCGAGTAGGTAAATGATAAAAACAGAATTTTTGATGTGGAATGCTACCTAACATAATTTTCAAAGTAATTCTCTTTATTGTGGCATGAATGTTCAGATCCGAAAGATTCAAGATAAAGGTTTAATATTGACATAAAAATAATAATACTTCAAGCATACGGACTAAGCAATTATGTCTTCTCAAAATAACATGGCCAAAGAAAGCTTATCCCTACAAACTCATATAGTTTGGCTATGCTTCATTTTCGTCACACAAAAATGTACATCATGCACAACCCCTATGACAAGCCAAGCAATTGTTTGATACTTTAGTAATCTCAAACCTTTTCAACTTTCACGCAATACATGAGCATGAGCCATGGGCATAACACTATGGGTGGAATAGAATATAATGATGGGGGTTGTGTGGAGAAGACAAAAAAAGGAGAAAGTCTCACATTGACGCGGCTAATCAACGGGCTAGGGAGATTCCCATTAATTGGTGTCAATGCAAGGAGTAGGGATTGCCATGCAACGGATGCACTAGAGCTATAAATGTATGAAAGCTCAACAAAAGAAACTAAGTGGGTGTGCATCCAACTAGCTTGCTCACGAAGACCTAGGGCATTTGAGGAAGCCCATTGTTGGAATATACAAGCCAAGTTCTATAATGAAAAATTCCCGCTAGTATATGAAAGTGACAAAATAAAAAAATCTCTATCATAAAGATCATGGTGCTAATTTGAAGCACAAGTGTGGAAAAAGGATAGTAGCATTGTCCCTTTTATTTCTTTTCTTTTTTGGGGCCTTTTTTATTTGGCCTTTCTTTTTTCTCTTTTTTTATTTGGGACAATGCTCTATTAATGATGATCATCACACTTCTATTTATTTACAACTCAATGATTACAACTCGATAATAGAACAAAATATGACTCTATATGAGTGCCTCCGGCGGTGTACCGGGATGGGCAATGAATCAAGAGTGACATGTATGATAAATTATGCATGGTGGCTTTGCCACAAATACGATGTCAACTACATGATCATGCAAGGCAATATGACAATAATGAAGTGTGTCATAATAAATGAAACGGTGAAAACTTGCATGGCAATATATCTCGAAATGGCTATGGAAATGCCATAATAGGTAGGTATGGTGGCTGTTTTGAGGAAGATATAATGAGGTTTATGTGTGATAGAGCATATCATATCACAGGGGTTGGATGCACCGGCGAAGTTTGCACCAACTCTCAAGGTGAGAAAGGGCAATGCACGGAACCGAAGAGGCTAGCAATGATGGAAAGGTGAGAGTGCGTATAATCCATGGACTCAACATTAGTCATAAAGAACTCACATACTTATTGCAAAAATCTACAAGTCATCAAAACCAAGCATTACGCGCATGCTCCTAGGGGGATAGATTGGTAGGAAAAGACCATCGCTCGTCCCCGACCGCCACTCATAAGGATAACAATCAAAGAACACCTCATGTTTCAAATTAGTCACACCAATGGTTACCATACGTGCATGCTACGGGACTTGCAAACTTCAACACAAGTATTTCTCAAATTCACAACTACTCAACTAGCATGACTCTTATATTACCATCTTCATATGTCAAAACAATCATCAATTATCAAACTTCTCATAGTATTCAGTGCACTCTATATGAAAGTTTTTATTATACCCGTCTTGGATGCCTATCATATTAGGACTAATTTTATAGCCAAAGCAAATTACCATGCTGTTCTAAAGGACTCTCAAAATAATATAAGTGAAGCATGAGATATCAATAATTTCTATAAAATAAAACCACCACCGTGCTCTAAAAGATATAAGTGAAGCAGTAGAGCAAAATTATCTAGCTCAAAAGATATAAGTGAAGCACATAGAGTATTCTAATAAATTCCGATTTATGTGTCTCTCTCCAAAAGGTGTGTACAGAAAGGATGATTGTGGTAAACTAACAAGCAAATACTCAATACACGACGCTCCAAGCAAAACACATATCATGTGGTGAATAAAAATATAGCCTCAAGTAAAGTTACCAATGGACGAAGACGAAAGAGGGGGTGCCTTCCGGGAACTTTACCTTGGGGTGCCTTGGGCATCCCCAAGCTTAGGCTCTTGCCACTCCTTATTCCAAAATCCATCAAATCTTTACCCAAAAACTTGAAAACTTCACAACACAAAACTCAACAGAAAATCTCATGAGCTCCGTTAGTATAAGGAAACAAATCACCACTTTAAGGTACTGTAACGAACTCATTCTTTATTTATATTGGTGTTAAACCTACTGTATTCCAACTTCTCTATGGTTCATACCCCCCGATACTAGCCATAGATTCATCAAAATAAGCAAACAACACACGAAAAACAGAATCTGTCAAAAACAGAACAGTCTGTAGTAATCTGTATCAAACGTATACTTCTGTAACTCCAAAAATTCTTAAATAAATTGGTGTACGTGAGGAATTTTTCTATTTATCATATGCAAAAATAATCAACCTAAAATCACTCTACAGTAAAAAATGGCAACTAATCTCGTGAGCGCTAAAGTTTTTGTTTTTTACAGCAAGATCATAAAGACTTCACCTAAGTCTTCCCAAAGGTTCTAATTGGCACAAACACTAATTAAAACATAAAAGCACATCCAAAAAGAGGCTGGATGAATTATTTATTACTAAACATGAACAAAAAGCAAGGAACAAAAATAAAATTGGGTTGCCTCCCAACAAGCGCTATCGTTTAACGCCCTAGCTAGGCATTGATAATTTCAATGATGCTCACATGAAAGATAATAATTGAAACACAAAGAGAGCATCATAAAACACATGAAAAATAAGTTTTAGTCTAAAATTCTTCCTATGCATAGGGATTTTATAAGAAAACAAATTAGCAAGACAAGCAAGATCTAGCATATGCAAGGAACATGATAGAAACAATAGCAATCTCAACATAACGAGAGGAAATATAGTAACATGAAAAATTCTACAACCATATTTTCCTCTCTCATAATAATTACATGTGGGATCATAAGAAAATTCAACAAAATAGCTATCACATAAAATATTTTCAACATGATCCACATGCATGCGAAGTTGACACTCTTCCAAAATAGTGGGATTAACATTAACTAAAGTCATGACCTCTCCAAACCCATTTTTCTCAAAAAATTCATAAGATTGAACATTCTCCAAATATGTGGGATCTAAAGTTGACACTCATCCAAACCCACTTTCAATAATATTGCAAACACTAATATCAATCTCATATTCATCATGGGGCTTAAATAAATTTTCAAGGTCATAAAAAGAATCACCCCAATCATGATCATTGCAACAAATAGAGCACATAGCAAAACTAGCATCCCCAAGATTAGGGTTTTGCATATTATTAGCACAATTTGCATCAATAGAATTTATAATAAAATCATTGCAATCATGCTTTTTATTCAAACATCTATCGTGAATCGCTTCATAAAGTGCTTCATCACAATTTTTAGATTCACGAATTTCAAGCGACACCTCATAAAGATAATCTAGTGCATTCAACTCACTAGCAATAGGTTCATCATAATTGGATCTCTTAAAGAGATTAGCAAGTGGATGAGGATCCATAACAATAGATTTTCAGCAAGCAAAGATGCAAGCATATAGAAGGCACATGGCAACACAAGCAAACAAAAGATCTAATGAGAAAAAGGCGAACGGAAAAGGGCGAATAAAACGGCAATGGTGAAGTGAGGGAGAGGAAAACAAGAGGAAAATGGAAAATAATGTAATGCGAGGGATAAGAGTTTGTGATGGGTACTTGGTATGTCTTGACTTGTGCATAGATCTTCTCGGAAACGGCGCTAGAAATCAACGTTGGCGGGAGATCAAATCTTGACTTGACTTGGTGTAAGCTTCCCTGGCAACGGCGCCAGAAATCCGCACATTGGCGGGACATCAAATCTTGACTTGACTTGGTGTAAGCCTCCCCGGCAACGGTGCCAGAAATCCTTCTTGCTACCTCTTGAGCATGTGTTGGTTTTCCCTTGAAGAGGAAAGGGTGATGCAGCAAAGAAGCGTAAGTATTCCCCTCAGTTTTTGAGAACCAAGGTATCAATCCAGTAGGAGACTACACGCAAATCCCTCGTACCTGCACAAACAATCAAGAACCTTGCAACAAACGCGATAAAGGGGTTGTCAATCCCTTCACAGCCACTTGGAAAAGTGAGATCTGATAAAGATAATAAGATAATTTTTTTTGGTATTTTTGTTGTATAGTTTGAAAAGTAAAGATTGCAAAATAAACAGTGGCAGAAATAGCAAATTGATAGGAACATAATATGATGGAAGATAGACCCGGGGGCCATAGGTTTCACTAGTGGCTCCTCTCAAGATAGCATAATCTACGATGGGTGAACAAATTACGGTCGAGCAATTGATAGAAAAGCGCATAGTTATGAGAATATCTAGGCATGATCATGTATATAGGCATCACGTCCGTGACAAATAGACCGAAACGATTCTGCATCTACTACTATTACTCCACACATCGACCGCTGTCCAGCATGCATCTAGAGTATTAAGTTCATAAGAATAGAGTAACGCATTACGAAAGATGACATGATGTAGAGGGATAAACTCAAGCAATATGATTATAAACCCCATCTTCTTATCCTCGATGGCAACAATACAATACGTGCCTTGCTTCCCCTGCTGTCACTAGGAAAGGACACCGTAAGATTGAACCCAAACCTAAGCACTTCTCCCATTGCAAGAAAGATCAATCTAGTAGGCCAAACCAAGCTGATAATTCAAAGAGACTTGCAAAGATATTAAATCATGCATATAAGAATTCAAAGAAGAATCAAATATTGTTCATAGATATTCTTGATCATAAAC
Organism: Aegilops speltoides; assembly: GCA_021437245.1. Lineage (NCBI taxonomy): Eukaryota > Viridiplantae > Streptophyta > Magnoliopsida > Poales > Poaceae > Aegilops > Aegilops speltoides. Next base: position 360,624,274 of record CM038146.1, on the reverse strand, counting down.
CCACAATTCATCGGATCTCGACAAACACACCACAAAAAGAATTACATCAAATAGATCTCCAAGAAGATTGAGGAGAACTTTGTATTGAGATCCAAAGAGAGAGAAGAAGCCATCTAGCTAATAAATATGGACACGAAGGTCTGTGGTAAACTACTCACACATCATCGGAGAGGCTATGGTGTTGATGTAGAAGCCCTCCGTGATCGATTTCCCCTCCGGCGGAGCGCCTGAAAAGGCCCAAAGATGGGATCTCATGTGTAAAGAGGGTTGCGACGGTGGAAATTGGGTTTCATGGTGCTCCTGGATGTTTTCAGGGTATATGAGTATATATAGGCGAAAGAAGTAGGTCGGTGGAGCCATGAGGGTGGGGGGCATGCCTACCCCCCCTGGGCGCACCCTCCTACCTCGTGGCTATTGGGGATCGTTGCAGAAAATAAATTTTTTCTACGCATCACCAAGATCAATCTATGGAGTAACTAGCAACGAGAGAGAGGGGAGTGCATCTTCATACCCTTGAAGATCATGAGTCGGAAGCATTGCAAGAACGCGGTTGAAGGAGTTGTACACGTAGCGATTTAGATCGCGGCCGAATCCGATCTAAGCACTGAACAATGGTGCCTCCACGTTCAACACACGTGCAGCCTGGCGACGTCTCCTGCGCCTTGATCCAGCAAGGAGGAGGGAGAGGTTGAGGAAGAGGGCTCCAGCAGCAGCACGATGGCGTGGTGGTGATGGAGTGGCAGTTCTCCGGCAGGGCTTCGCCAAGCTCTTACGGAGGAGGAGAGGTGTTGGGGAGGGGAGGGGATGCACCTTGGATGTGGTGCTACACCCCTCCCTCCACCCCTCTATTTATAGGGAGAAGGGGGAAGGAGGCTGGCCCCTCTTGATGGGATCTAGAGGGAGGGGGGGCGGCCAAGGGGGGAAGGGGCTTGCCCCCCAAGCCAAGGGGGCGCCCTCTTTAGGGTTCCCCCAACCCTAGGCGCATGGGCCCTAGGGGGATGGCGCCCAGCCCACTTGGGGCTGGTTCCCTTCCACCTACAGCCCATAAGGCCCTCCGGGGCAGGTGGACCCACCCGGTGAACCCCAGAACCCCTCCGGTGGTCCCGGTACAATACCGGTATACCCCCGAATATTTCCGGCGACCGTATGATGACTTCCCATATATAAATCTTTACCTCCGGACCATTCCGGAACTCCATGTGACATCTGGGATCTCATCCGAGACTCCGAACAACATTCGGTAATCACATATAAATCTTCCTTATAACCCTAGCGTCATCGAACCTTAAGTGTGTAGACCCTACGGGTTTGGAAATCATGCAGACATGACCGAAACAGCTCTCCGGCCAATAACCAACAGCGGGATCTGGATACCCATGTTGACTCCTACATGTTCCACGATGATCTCATCGGATGAACCACGATGTCGATAATTCAAGCAATCCTGTATACAATTCCCTTTATCAACCGGTACGTTACTTGCCCGAGATTCGATCGTCGGTATCCCAATACCTCGTTAAATCTCGTTACAGATAAGTCACTTTACTCATTCCGTAATGCATGATACCGTGACCAACTACTTAGTCACCTTGAGGTCTTTATGATGATGCATTACCGAGTGGGCCCAGAGATACCTCTCCATCATACGGGGTGACAAATCCCAGTCTCGATTCGTGCCAACCCAACAGACACTTTCGGGGATACCTGTAGTGCACCTTTATAGCCACCCAGTTATGTTGTGATGTTTGGTACACCCAAAGCACTCCTACGGTATCCGGGAGTTGCACAATCTCATGGTCAAGGAAATAATACTTGACATTAGAAAAGCTCTAGCAAACGAACTACACGATCTTGTGCTATGCTTAGGATTGGGTCTTGTCCATCACACCATTCTCCTAATGATGTGATCCCGTTATCAATGACATCCAATGTCCATAGTCAGGAAACCATGACCATCTGTTGATCAACGAGATAGTCAACTAGAGGCTCACTAGGGACATGTTGTGGTCTATTTATTCACACATGTATTACGATTTCCGGATAACACAATTATAGCATGAGCAATAGACAATTATCAAGAACAAGGAAATATAATAATAACCATTTTATTATTGCCTCTAGGGCATATTTCCAAAAGTCTCCCACTTGCACTAGAGTCAATAATCTAGGTACATTGTGATGAATCGAACACCCATAGAGTTCTGGTGTTGATCATGTTTTGCCCGTGGAAGTGGTTTAGTCAACGGATCTGCGACATTCAGATCCGTATGCACTTTACAAATATCTATGTCTCCATCTTGAACATTTTCACGAATGGAGCTGAAGCGACGCTTGATGTGTCTGGTCTTCTTGTGAAACCTGGGCTCCTTGGCAAGGGCAATAGCTCCAGTGTTGTCACAAAAGAGAGTCATCGGGCCTGACGCATTGGGAATAACTCCTAGGTCGGTAATGAAATCCTTCATCTAGATTGCTTCATGCGCTGCCTCCGAGGCTGCCATGTACTCCGCTTCACATGTAGATCCCGCCATGATGCTTTGCTTGCAACTACACCAGCTTACTGCCCCACCATTCAAAATATACACGTATCCGGTTTGTGACTTGGAGTCATCTAGATCTGTGTCGAAGCTAGCATCAACGTAACCCTTTACGACGAGCTCTTCGTCACCTCCATAAACGAGAAACATATCCTTAGTCCTTTTCAGGTACTTCAGGATATTCTTGACCGCTGTCCAGTGTTCCATGCCGGGATTACTTTGGTACCTTCCTAACAACTTACGGCAAGGTTTACATCAGGCCTGGTATACAGCATGTCATACATAATAGACCCTATATGGCTGAGGCTTAGGGGATGACACTCATCTTTTCTCTATCTTCTTCCGTGGTCGGGCTTTGAGCCGAGCTCAATTTCACACCTTGCAATACAGGCAAGAACCCTTTCTTGGACTGATCCATATTGAACTTCTTCAATATCTTATCAAGGTATGTGCTTTGTGAAAGACCTATGAGGCGCCTCGATCTATCTCCATAGATCTTGATGCCTAATATGTAAGCAGCTTCTCCAAGGTCCTTCATTGAAAAACACTTATTCAAGTAGGCCTTTATGCTTTCCAAGAGTTCTATATCATTTCCCATCAACAGTATGTCATCCACATATAATATGAGAAATGCTACAGGGCTCCCACTCACTTTCTTGTAAATGCAGGCTTCTCCATAAGTCTGCATAAACCCAAATGCTTTGATCATTTCATCAAAACGAATGTTCCAACTCCGAGATGCTTGCACCAGCCCATAGATGGAGCGCTCGAGCTTGCATACCTTGTTACCATTCTTAGGACCGACAAAACCTTCCGACTGCATCATATACAATTCTTCCTTAAGGAAGCCGTTAAGGAATGCCGTTTTGACGTCCATTTGCCATATCTCATAATCATAGAATGCGGCAATCCCTGTTCAAGAATTCATCCGATTAACCAGTTAACTTGCCGATTAATCCCTACTAGTAGGGTCACCGAGTAGCCGATAAACTCATAAATCATCCGATTAATTGATTAAATGGCCGATTAACTTGCCGATTAGCCTATTAATCCCCTACTCGCCAGCCAGCCGAGCAGCTACCAGTTAACGATTTCCTCAACAATGGCGGCAATTGCTAACATGATTCAGACGGACTTCAACTTCTCTACGGGTGAGAAGGTCTCATCGTAGTCAACCCCTTGAACTTGTCGATAACCCTTAGCGACAAGTCGAGCTTTATAGATGGTAACATTACCATCCGCGTCCGTCTTCTTCTTAAAGATCCATTTATTTTCTATCGCTCGCCGATCATTGGGAAAGTCTGTCAAAGTCCATACTTTGTTTTCATACATGGATCCTATCTCGGATTGCATGGCTTCAAGCCATTTGTTGGAATCTGGGCCTGCCATTGCTTCTTCATAGTTCGAAGGTTCACCGTTGTCTAACAATATGATTTCCAGGACAGGGTTGCCATACCATTCTGGTGTGGAACATGTCCTCATGGACCTATGAAGTTCAGTAGAAACTTGATCCGAAGTACCTTGATCATCATCATTAACCTCCTCTCTGGTCGGTGCAGGCACCACAGGAACATCTTCCTGAGCTGCGCTACTTTCCGCTTCAAGAGGCAGTACTTCATCAAGTTCTACTTTCCTCCCACTTACTTATTTCGAGAGAAACTCTTTCTCCAGAAAGGACCCGTTCTTGGCAACAAAGATCTTGCCTTCGGATCTGAGGTAGAAGGTATACCCAATGGTTCCTTAGGATATCCTATGAAGACGCATTTTTCCGACTTGGGTTCGAGCTTTTCAGGTTGAAGTTTCTTGACATAAGCATCACATCCCCAAACTTTTAGAAATGACAGCTTACGTTTCTTCCCAAACCATAATTCATACGGTGTCACCTCAATGGATTTCGACGGAGCCCTATTTAAAGTGAATGCGGCAGTCTCTAAAGCATAGCCCCAAAATGAGAGCGGTAAATCTGTAAGAGACATCATAGATCGCACCATATCCAATAGAGTGCGATTACGATGTTCGGACACACCATTACGCTGAGGTGTTCCAGGCGGCGTGAGTTTTGAAATGATTCCACATTTCCTTAAGTTTGTGCCAAATTCGTGACTCAAATATTCCCCTCCATGATTTGATCGTAAGAACTTTATTTTCCTATCACGTTGATTTTCAACCTCACTCTGAAATTCCTTGAACTTTTCAAAGGTCTCAGACTTGTGTTTCATTAAGTAGACATACCCATATCTACTTAAGCCATCAGTGAGGGTGAGAACATAACGATAGCCACCTCGAGCCTCAACGCTCATTGGACCACACACATCAGTATGTATGATTTCCAATAAGTTGATTACTCGCTCCATTGTTCCGGAGAACGGAGTCTTGGTCATTTTGCCCATGAGGCATGGTTCGCACATATCAAATGATTCGTAATCAAGAGACTCCAAAAGTCCATCTGCATGGAGCTTCTTCATGCGTTTGACACCAATGTGACCAAGGTGGCAGTGCCACAAGTATGTGGGACTATCATTGTCACCCTTACATCTTTTGGTATTCACACTATGAATATGTAACATCATGTTCGAGATTCATTAAGAGTAAACCATTGACCAGTGGGGCATGACCATAAACATATCTCTCATATAAATAGAACAACCATTATTCTCGGATTTAAATGAGTAGCCATCTCGTATTAAAAGAGATCCACATACAATGTTCATGCTCAAAGCTGGCACTAAATAACAATTATTGAGGTTTAAAACTAATCCCGTAGGTAAATGTAGAGGTAGCGTGCCGACGGCGATCACATCGACCTTGGAACCATTCCCGACGCACATCGTCACCTCGTCCTTCGCCAGTCTCCGCTTATTCCACAGCTCCTGTTTTGAGTTACAAATATGAGCAACTGCACCGGTATCAAATACCCAGGAGCTACTACGAGTACTGGTAAGGTACACATCAATAACATGTATATCACATATACCTTTGGCGTTGCCGGCCTTTTTGTCCGCTAAGTACTTGGGGCAGTTCTGCTTCCAGTGACCACTTCCCTTGCAATAAAAACACTCAGTCTCAGGCTTGGGTCCATTCTTTGGCTTCTTCCTGGCAGCTTGCTTGCCGGGTGCGGCAACTCCCTTGCCATCTTTCTTGAAACCCTTTTTACCCTAGCCTTTCTTGCACTTAGTGGTATTATTCACCATCAACACTTGATGTTCCTTTTTGATTTCCACCTCCGCTGATTTCAGCATCGGATATACCTCAGGAATGGTTTTCTCCATCCCCTGCATATTGAAGTTCATCACAAAGCTCTTGTAGCTCGGTGGAAGCGACTGAAGGATTCTGTCAATGACCGTGTCATCCGGGAGATTAACTCCCAGCTGAGACAAGCGGTTGTGCAACCCAGACATTTTGAGTATGTGCTCGCTGATGGAACTATTCTCCTCCATCTTACAACTGTAGAACTTGTCGGAGACTTCATATCAGCATGAGCTTGGAAAACCATTTTCAGCTCTTGGAACATCTCATATGCTCCGTGCTGCTCGAAATGCTTTTGGAGCCCCGGTTCTAAGCTGTAAAGCATGCCGCACTGAACCAGGGAGTAATCTTCAACACTCGATTGCCAAGCATTCATAACGTCTTGGTTTGCTGGGACTGGTGCTTCACCTAGCGGTGCTTCAAGGGCATATGCTTTCTTGGCAGCTATGAGGATGACCCTCAAGTTCCGGACCCAATCCGTATAGTTGCTGCCATCGTCTTTCAGCTTGGTTTTCTCTAGGAACGCGTTGAAGTTGAGGACAACATTAGCGTGGGCCATTTGATCTACAAGACATATTGTAAAGATTTTAGACTAAGTTCATGATAATTAAGTTCATCTAATCAAATTATTTAATGAACTCCCACTCAGATAGACATCCTTCTAGTCATGTAAGTAATACATGATCCGAGTCAACTAGGCCATGTCCGATCATCACGTGAGACGGACTAGTCATCATCGGTGAACAACTTCATGTTGATCGTATCTTCTATATGACTCATGTTCGACCTTTCGGTATCTTGCATTCCGAGGCCATGTCTGTACATGCTAGGCTCGTCAAGTCAACCTAAGTATTTTGCTTGTGTAAATCTGGCTTACAGCCGTTGTATTCAAACGTTAGAATCTATCACACCCGATTATCACATGGTGCTTCAAAACAATGAAACTTCGCAATGGTGTATAGTTAGGGGGAACACTTTCTTTAAATTTTATGAGGGATCATCTTATTTATGCCACCGTCGTTCTAAGCAAATAAGATGTAAAACATGATAAACATCACATGCAATCAAATAGTGACATGATATGGCCAATATCATTTTGCCCCTTTTGATCTCCATCTTCAGGGCGCCATGATCATCATCGTCACCGGCATGACACCATGATCTCCATCATCATGATCTCCATCATCGTGTCTTCATGAAGTTGTCTCGCCAACTATTACTTCTACTACTATGTCTAAAGGTTTAGCAATAAAGTAAAGTAATTACATGGCGTTATTCATTGACACGCAGGTCATACAATAAATTAAGACAACTCCTATGGCTCCTGCCGGTTGTCATACTCATCGACATGCAAGTCGTGATTCCTATTACAAGAACATGATCAATCTCATACATTATCATTCATCACATCCTTTTGGCCATATCACATCACACGGCATATGCTGCAAAAACAAGTTAGACGTCCTCTAATTGTTGTTGCAAGTTTTTTACGTGGCTGCTATACGTTTCTAGCAAGAACATTTCTTACCTACGCCAAAACCAAAACGTGATATGCCAATTACTATTTAGACTTCATAAGGACCCTTTTCATCAAATCTGATCCGACTAAAGTGGGAGAGACAGACACCCGCTAGCCACCTTATGCAACTAGTGCATGTCAGTCGGTGGAACCTGTCTCACGTAAGCGTACGTGTAATGTCGGTCCGGGCCGCTTCATCCCACGATGACGCCGAAACAAGATAAGACTAGTAGTGGCAAGTAAATTGACAAAATCGACGCCTACAACAAACTTGTGTTCTACTCGTGCATAGAAACTACTCATAGACCTTGCTCAAGATGCCACTGTTGGGGATCGTTGCAGAAATTAAAAAATTTCTACACATCACCAAGATCAATCTATGGAGTAACTAGCAACGAGAGAGAGGTGAGTGCATCTTCATACCCTTGAAGATTGCGAGTCGGAAGCGTTGCAAGAACGCGGTTGAAGGAGTTGTACACGTAGCGATTCAGATCGCGGCCGAATCCGATCTAAGCACCAAACGACGATGCCTCCGCGTTCAACACACGTGCAGCTCGGTGACGTCTCCCGCGCCTTGATCCAGCAAGGAGGAGGGAGAGGTTGAGGAAGAGGGCTCCAGCAGCAGCACGACGGCGTGGTGGTTATGGAGTGGGAGTTCTCCGGCAAGGCTTCGCCAAGCTCTTGCGGAGGAGGAGAGGTGTCGGGGAGAGGAGGGGCTGCGCCTTGGATGTGGTGCTGCACCCTCCCTCCACCCCTCAATTTATAGGGAGAAGGGGGAACGGGGCCGGCTCCTCTAGATGGGATCTAGAGGGGGGGCGACGGCCAAGGGGGGAAGGGGCTTGCCCCCCAAGCCAAGGGGGGCGCCCCCTTTAGGGTTCGCCCCCAACCCTAGGCGCATGGGCCCTGGGGGGGGTGGTGGTGCCCAGCCCACTTGGGGCTGGTTCCCTTCCACCTACAGCCCATAAGGCCCTCCGGGGCAGGTGGACCCACCCGGTGGACCCCCGGAACCCCTCCGGTGGTCCCGATACAATACCGGTATACCCCCGAATATTATCGGCGACCGTATGATGACTTCCCATATATAAATCTTTACCTCTGGACAATTCTGGAACTCATCATGACATACGGGATCTCATACGGGACTCCGAACAACATTCGGTAATCACATATAAATATTCCTTATAACCCTAGCATCATCGAACCTTAAGTGTGTAGACCCTACGGGTTTGGGAATCATGCAGACATGACCGAGACAGGTCTCCGGTGAATAACCAACAGCAGGATCCGGATACCCATGTTGACTCCCACATGTTCCACGATGATCTCATCGGATGAACCATGATGTCGAGGATTCAAGCAATCCCATATACAATTCCCTTTGTCAATCGGTACATTACTTGCCCGAGATTCGATCGTCGGTATCCCAATACCTCGTTCAATCTCGTTACCGGCAAGTCACTTTACTCATTCCGTAATGCATGATCCCGTGACCAACTACTTAGTCACCTTGAGCTCTTTATGATGATGCATTACCGAGTGGGCCTAGAGATACCTCTCCGTCATACAGAGTGACAAATCCCAGTCTCGATTCATGCCAACCCAACAGACACTTTCAGAGATACCTGTAGTGCACCTTTATAGCCACCCATTATGTTGTGACGTTTGGTACACCCAAAGCACTCCTACGGTATCCGGGAGTTGCACAATCTCATGGTCTAAGGAAATAATACTTGACATTAGAAAATCTCTAGCAAACGAACTACACGATCTTGTGCTATGCTTAGGATTGGGTCTTGTCCATCACACTATTCTCCTAATGATGTGATCCCTTTATCAATGACATCCAATGTCCATAGTCAGGAAACCATGACCATCTGTTGATCAACGAGCTAGTCAACTAGAGGCTCACTAGGGACATGTTGTGGTCTATGTATTCACACATGTATTACGATTTTCGGATAACACAATTATATCATGAACAATAGACAATTATCAAGAACAAGGAAATATAATAATAACCATTTTATTATTGCCTCTAGGGCATATTTCCAACAGTGGCCGCCTCGTTGCTTCCTTGACGTCCACTCCAAGTCTCCTGGATTGCGTTTGTTCTAAAAACAATCATCGCGAAGGTTTCATTCCGTTTGGATTCCGTTTGATATTCCTTTTCTTCGGAACACTGAAATAGGCAAAAAAAACTACAATTTGCACTGGGCCTTCCGTTAATAGGTTAGTCCCAAAAATAATATAAAAGTGCATAATAAAGCCCATTAAACATCCAAAACATATAATATAATAGCATGGAACAATCAAAAATTATAGATATGTTGGAGACGTATCAACGCTGTTTTCAGCAGAACTACCATGGTGTTGTTTTTGTGCAGAAATAAAAGTTCTCGGAATAGAAGAAAACTTTGCGATATTTTTTTATGGAATAAATAAGGATGTTTGGAGCCAACAACCACCAGAGAGGGGTCCCTGGTTGGGCAGAATCCACCAGGGCGCGCCCCCCTCTCCTCGCGCGCCCAGGTGGGTTGTACCCACCTGGTGGCCCCGCTAACGACCCCCCTGATACTATAAATTCACATATTTCTAGAAAAAAATCATGGGAGAAAGAATTATCGCGATCCACGAGACGGAGTCTCCGCCAAGCCTTGTTCTTCCTCAAGAGGGCAGATCTGGAGTCCGTTTGGGGCTCCGGAGAGGGGGATCTTCGTTCTTCGTCATCACCAACTCATCTCCATCGCCAATTCCATGATGCTCCCCACCGAGAGTGAGTAATTCCTTCGTAGGCTCGCTGGTCAGTGAGGATTTGGATGAGATTCATCATGTAATCGAGTTAGTTTTGTTAGGGCCCGATCCCTAGTATCCACTATGTTCTTAGATTGATGTTGCTATGACTTTGCTATGCTTAATGCTTGTCACTTTGGGCCCGGGTGCCATGAACTCAGATCTGAAACGTTTATGAATTCATCATTATATCCATGTTTTAGATCCGATCTTGCAAGTTATAGTCACCTACTATGGTTATGATCCGACAACCCCGGAGTGACAACAACCGGGCTCACTCTCGGTGATGACCGTAGTTTGAGGAGTTCATGTATTCACTATGGGTTAATGCTTTGTTCCGGTTATCTATTAAAAGGAGGCCTTAATATCCCTTAGTTTCCAATATGGACCCCGCTGCCACGGGAGGGTAGGACAAAAGATGTCATGCAAGTTCTTTTAATAAAGCATGTATGACTATTTAAGGAATACATGCCTACATTATATCGATGAACTGGAGCTAGTGCCGTATCTCCCTAGGATATAACTGTCACATGATGAATATCATCCAACAAGTCACCGATACAATGCCTATTAATTTATCCATATTGTTTCAGCTGCGTTACTACTGCTGTCATCACTGTTACACTTGCTACAAATTACTGCTATCACTGTTATTGTTACTGTTGCTGCTGTCACTACTATCAAAACTATCAAACTTCTTTGCTATTGATTACTTTGCTACAGATAATTAATCTCCAGGTGTGGCTGAATTGACAACTCAGCTGCTTATACCTTCAAATATTCTTTGGCTCCCCTTGTGTCGAATCTATAAATTTGGGTTAAATACTTACCCTCGAAAACTGTTGCGATCCCCTATACTTGTGGGTTATCACATAATCCTACTCCTACTAGGAGTAGGTTCCCCCCTTTCCTAGTCTAACTAGGAGGGGAAGGAAAGGGAACAGGGAGTGAAGGAAAAGGGGGGCTGGCCCCTTCCCAATTCGGATTGGGCTTGGGGGGGGGGGGGCTCCACTTGGCCGCCTCCTCCTCTCTTCCACTATGACCCATTACGGCCCATAAACCCCCCCCCCCGGGGGTTCCGGTATCCCCCAGTACTCCGGTAAATACCCCATACACCTTCGAACCATTCCGGTGTCCGAATATAGTCATCTAATATATCAATCTTTATGTATCGACCATTTCAAGACTCCTTGTCATGTGCGTGATCTTATCTGGGACTCCAAACTACCTTCGGTACATCAAAACACATAAACTCATAATCCCAATCGTCATCGAACGTTAAGCATGCGGACCCTACGGGTTCGAGAACTATGTAGACATGACCGTGACTCATCTCTGGTCAATAACCAATAGTGGAACCTGGATGCTCATATTGGTTCCTACATATTGTACGAAGATCTTTATCGGTCAAACCGCATAACAACATATGTTGTTTCCTTTGTCACCGGTATGTTCCTTGCCCGAGATTCAATCGTCGGTATCATCATACCTAGTTCAATCTCGTTACTGGCAAGTCTCTTTACTTGTTCCGTAATGCATCATCCCGTAACTAACTCATTAGTCACATTGCTTGCAAGGTTTATAGTGATGTGCATTACCGAGAGGGCCCAGAGATACCTCTCCGACAATCGGAGTGAGAAATCCTAATCTTGATCTATGCCAACTCAACAAACACCATCGGAGACACCTATATAGCATCTTTATAATCACCCAGTTATGTTGTGATGTTTGATAGCACACTAAGTGCTCCTCTGGTATTCGGGAGTTGCATAATCCCATAGTCATACTGATGTAGGGCGAATCCCTACAGGGCCGATCTTTCACGTTTGGAGCGGATCCTATGGGGGAACACAAAGAACGTGGGGAAAACACAAGGGAAAACACGGGGAGAAACGAGAGAATCACTAAACCGACAAGGAATCGATCACACAAGGGCTAGATCACCAAAAGCATAAGGTAACACATGATCCAAAATCAACAAAGGAAGGATACAAGAGTAGTTGTTCTTCTCCGTGAGGAGGTCTTGATTGTCTTCTCCGGATGGAGGCCTTGAATCCGAATGGATCTTCTCCGAAGAGGCACGGTCCCTCACGTGGAGTAGATCTGGTACGGATGAGCAGATCTCTATCTCTAAATGAGCTATCACAATGCTAAGTCTCAAAGTGAGGAGGAGGAGTCCTATATATAGGCTAGGGGCAAAGGGGTACATGGACTTAGTCCAACACGCGCGCGCAGGCTAGATGTCCGGTGGCTCGTGAGGCGCCGGATGTCCGGGCTAAGGAGCTGGATGTCCGGGATGGCGCAGATGGCTGTTCTGCTCTCTGGAATGGCGACGCCAGATGTCCGCTCGGAGGGGCCGGATGTCCGCTGCTTCGGGAGGCGCCCGATGTCTTGGGCGATCGCCGGATGTCCGGGCTGATGGGGCAAGCTTCTGTGCTCTCTGGTCACTGGTGCCGGATGTACGGGATTTTGGCCGGATTACCGGTGGGGGCCGGATGTCCGGGCTGGGCGCCGGATGTCCGGTCACTAGAGTTTCTTCTGCAGAGGGCTGGCCGTGTATGTCTCTAGGGGCCGGATGTCCGGGGTTCTGGCCGGATGTCCGATGCCTGGAGGCTGTTCTTGCCTTCTTCCATTGGTTCTCTTCTTCCATGGACTTGGGGTCTTGACCATCTTCATGTGCATCCTCGGGAGGGTCCTCTTGGTACCTAATCATGCACAACATTCCAGATTGAGGTAGTAGCCATGTCTCGAGAGGATCATATGAGATATCACTAAGGAGAGAAGTCACCTCGGTCTCGAGAGCTCTAGCTCGTGCTCTAGTCATGGGTCCTCTTGGTGCTTGGTGAGACGATGGAAGGTCCATGGGGATGAACGAAGGATGCTCTGCATCATCTCCCTCCCCCTTGGGAAAGATCTGACCTCGGATCGAAATCCTCATCACCATGGTACGGGGAGAGATCGGAGACGTTGAAGATGTCGCTCATGTTGTACTTGTCGCCTGGGAGATCGATCTTGTAAGCGTTGTTGTTGTAGCATGCTAGCACCTTGAAGGGTCCATCGGCTCGAGGGAGAATCTTGGACTTGCGTTCGTTGGGGAAGCAGTCCTTGCGAAGGTGTAGCCACACGAGGTCTCCAATGTTGAATATCATGGGATGCTTGTTGACATTGAGCTTGGTCGCGAGTCGTTGTACTTGGCGCTCGATGGTGTGCCTTGTATCTTCATGCATCTTCTTGATGTAGCTTGCACGGGCACTTGCGTCGAGGTTGGTGCGCTCTTGTAGAGGAAGAGGTACAATGTCCAATGGGGAAAATGGGTTGAAACCGTAGACGACCTCGAAGGGGGACTTGCCGGTCGTCGAATGTCTTGCACAGTTGTAGGCATACTCGGTGATGGGTAGACACTCCTCCCACTCCTTGATGTTCTTCTTGATCAACACGCGAAGTAGAGTGGAGAGTGTACGGTTCTTCACCTCCGTTTGGCCGTCGGTTTGAGGATGGTATGTGGATGAGAACAAGATCTTGATTCCGAGCTTGGCGCATAGGGTCTTCCAAAAGTAACTCAAGAACTTGACGTCACGGTCGGAGACGATTGTCTTTGGTACTCCATGGAGACGCAAGGTTTCCCTAGAAAAGAGATTTGCAATGTGTGAAGCATCGTCTATCTTGTTTCAAGGAATGAAATGTGCCATCTTAGAAAATCGGTCCACAACAACAAACACGGAATCCTTGCCATTTTGAGTTCTAGGCAAACCAAGTACAAAATCCATGCTAATGTCTTCCCAAGGTTGATAAGGAATAGGAAGAGGCATGTAAAGACCATGGGATTGAGCTTTAGACTTAGCTTTGCGACATGTAGAGCATCGGGTGGTGAAGCGTGAGACGTCGCGGAACATCTTGGGCCAAAATTAGTTCTTGGAGAGCGTGTCAAATGTCTTGTCGCATCCAAAATGTCCCATGAGTCCGCCTCCATGAGCCTCTTGCAAAAGGAGCAAACGAAGCGAAGACTCAGGAATGCATAATTTGTTAGATCTCATAAGATAACCATTCTTGATGTAATATTGTTCCCAAGATGTATGCGTCAAACATTTAGCATAAGGAGTCGCAAAAGATGGATCATTAGCATACAAGCCTTTTATGTGCTCAAAGCCAATAACATTCAACTCAAGTTTAGTGACAAGCGTGCATATGCATGAAAGTGCATCCACAACTACATTTTCCTTACCCTTAATGTACTTGATCACATAGTGGAAAGATTCAATAAATTCACTCCATTTGGCATGACGCTTGTTCAACTTAGTTTGACCTTTTAAGTACTTAAGCATTTCATGATCGGTATGTATGACAAACTCATGAGGTCTAAGATAATGTTCCCAAACATGTAGCACACGCACTAAAGCATACAATTCTCTGTCATAGATGGGATAATTAAGTTGAGCACCGGAGAGTTTTTCACTAAAATATGCAATGGCTCTTTTTTCTTGCATCAAAACTCCACCAATTCCGGTACCACTTGCATCACAATGAACCTCAAAAGTTTTTTCAAAGTTGGGCAAAGCAAGAATCGGAGCATGAGTAAGCAAGGACTTGAGCTCATCAAAAGCGATGGATTGCAAAGATCCCCAACAAAAGGAGCATTCTTCTTACTCAAGGCATGCAAAGGAGTGGTAATAGTGCTAAAATCTTTCACAAAGCGACGATAAAAACCCGCAAGACCAAGAAAACTACGCACTTGTTGCAAATTGGTGGGTTGGGGCCAAGTTTTAATTGCTTCAATTTTAGATTCATCAACATGGACACCCTTGGAAGACACAACAAAACCCAAGAAAACCACTTTTTCAACACCAAATGTGCACTTTTTCATGTTGGCATAAAGACTTTCCTTATGGAGGGTTTGCAACATGGCCCTAACATGATTAAGATGATCTTTCATGGTTTTGCTAAACACAAGAATATCATCGAAGTAAACCACAACAAAGACTCCAATATAAGGGCGAAGCACATAATGCATAAGACGCACGAAAGTACCGGGAGCCTCCGATAAACCCATAGGTATAATTAAGCATTCATATAAGCCAAATTTGGTTTTGAAAGCAGTTTTCCATTCATCACCCTCTTGAATGCGGATTTGATAATAGCCACTTTTAAGATCAATTTTTGAGAAAAAGTTGGCTCCACTAAGTTCATCAAGCATATCATCTAAGCGAGGAATGGGATGCCTATAACGAGCGGTAATAGCATTTATCGGTCTACAATCGGAACACAAGCGGAAACTTCCATTGGGCTTAGGCACAAGTATAACCGGAACGGCACAAGGGCTTAGGCTTTCACGTAGATGACCATTGTCGATTATTTGTTGTACTTGCCATTGGATCTCCTTATTTTCTTCCGGGTTGACGCGGTATGGAGCTTTGTTTGGTAGGGGCACTCCGGGGATGAGGTCGATTCGATGCTCAATGCCTCGTAGAGGAGGTAGACCCGGAGGTAGCTCATCGGGGAAAACATCTTGGAATTCCTGCAAAAGAGATTGAAACACCAAAGGTAGCTCATGAGAGGTGTTAGTTTTTGGATCTCCATCCTTGCACACAAGGACAAAGTGCATCACACTCGATGGGTTCTCACACACTTCTCTCATCTCACTTTTTGTGGCAAATAGTATGAGGTTTTTCTCTCTAGGCAAAGAGGCGCTCAAGTTTGGCTTGTGGCTCTCACTCACTTTTGGGTGGATCACTTTCTCACTCTTCTCTCCACGATGGGTGGCTTGCTTGTCGGCTATCACTTGACTAGGAGACATAGGAAATAGCACATATTCCTTCCCTTTCATCTTGAAGCTATAGTGATTGGTGCGCCCGTTGTGGATGACAATACAGTCGAATTGCCATGGCCTACCAAGAAGGAGGTGGCAAACGGTCATGGGGACCACATCACACTCCAAAGTGTCTTCATATGCACCAATTTTGAAGGAGACTTGGACCGTATGCTCAACTCTTATAGTGCCGGAATCACTTAGCCATTGAACCTTGTAGGGGTGCGGGTGCTTCCTCTTGACCAATTGAAGTTTGTAGCATAATTCTTCACTTGCCAAGTTGTGACAACTACCTCCATCGATGATGACCTTGATGGATCGTCCATTGATGCCGGCCTTTGTGTGGAAGATGTGGCATCGTTGGTCTTCTTCTTGTTGATGTTGAAGAGTCAAGACCTTGGAGACAACGAGAGCGGGGCTCGAATCCTCATCACAAAAGACTTGATCATCTTCATCCTCGATCACGCGCCGGTGCATGGCCACTTGCTCAAGAGCTTCCATCTCCTCATCACTCATGGAGTCGTAGGTACCATCATCGTTGAGGATCATGGTGCGCTTGTTTGTGCATTCATAGGACTTGTGGCCTCGGCCGTCGCAAGTGAAACACTTGAAGGAGCTTGTCTTGACGGTCTCATTGGTCGGAGTAGATGAAGAAGCACGCGGCTTGAAGGTGCTTGTAGTAGGAGGAAGACGACTTGAACTTGCCGAAGTTTTCTTGTAACTTGACTTGTCGTCGTTGCTTGGAGAAGGTTTGGTTGATGTAGATGTTGGAGGAGTTGTTGAAGCTTGGATGTTGGAGAAGCCGTAGGTCTTGTATGAGTACTTGGCGTACTTGAAGTCATCTTGCACTTGGCGTTCCGCCTTTGTAGCTTGATGTACGAGCTCAATGAGGTTGGAGTAGGGTTGGAAGTCGGCGATCTTCTTGATGGGATGATTGAGTCCATTCAAGGATCGTGCCATTGTTTGCTCATCATCTTCCGTGACATTGGCTCGAATCATGGCTATCTCCATTTCCTTGTAGTATTCTTCAACACTCTTTGTTCCTTGCTTGAGGAGTTGTAGCTTCTTGAAGAGATCGCGGTTGTAGTAGGTTGGCACAAAACATGCTCGCATGACATCCTTCATTTGAGCCCAAGTGGTGATTGGAGGTTCACCTCTTGCTTGTCGGCGCTCAAGGACTTGTTCCCACCATATGAGCACATAGTCTTGGAACTCTAGTGATGCCATAGCGATCTTCTTCTCTTCCTCATAGTTGTGCAAACGAAAGATTTGGTCGACCTTCAATGCCCATGAGAGGTACTCTTCCGGATCATTGCTTCCATTGAACTTGGGCATTGTGAATTTGTGCTTGCCATAGCGTTTCTCTTCATTGTGTTGTTGGCGATGGTGATGATGACGCCCTTGACGGTGAGGGTAATCATCCTCATGTTGCTCTTGGCATGGAGGAAGTCCATGATCAACTTTCTCCTGTTGAACTTGAGGTTGAGGTGGAGCTTGACGAGCTTGTGGAGCTTGACGTTGCACATGCGGTTGGTAGTTCCTCTCTTGTATTTCTTCTCGAAGGGCTTCCTCTTGATTGCGCCGTTCGCGATTGCAGTTGGCGATAACTCGACTTGATTCTTGAAGGGCTCGTTGCGCCTCAAGAGCTTGCGCTTCTCGTTGTTGTTGTTGAAGACGTTGAGCCTCGGCGTCTTGTTGCTCTTGGTGTAGATGCGCTCGTTCTTCTTCTTCTTGGCAACGAAGATGTTGTCGTTCTTGAGCTTGAGCAAAAACAACTTAGAGTAATTGAGGATGAGGGACTTGCTCATCGGCTTGCTCTTGTGAATGCTTGACGTGTAGCAGGTTGCGAGATGCATGCCGGTCTTGACGCGCGGCTCGTCGAAGAGTGTTTGATGACGGTGTACTTGAGCCAGAGAAGGAGTCTTCGGAGTGTCGACTTGAGTGTCTCCGTCTTGAGTATGATGATGTAGAAGGAGGCCGGTTCACCAACGAGGCACGGATCTCGTCCATCCTTGCATCATTTTCTTGCTTGTGCACGTTGAGCTTGTTGTTGAAGTAGTCCTTGGTACGTTGCTCGGAGAGCCGCAAGTCGGTTGCGAGGTTGTCGATGCGTTTGTTCAGGGCTTGTTGCTCTTGATGCAATGCTCGTTGTGCACCAAAGAGGTGGCTCTTGGTGACGTATGATGACATGTCGTCGTCTTGCTCGATGAAGAGTGGGTTGGTAGAAGTACTCGGCCTATCCATCATTCCAAGCAAAATGTGAGTGGTAGAAGGAGAAGAACTTATACCAATGTACCTTGACCGATGTTGATGATGAATCAAGTTCACTCAAATGCGGACAATGAAATAGCACTATTGGTACCAATTCTTGTCGGTTCTCACACCTACACAAGTAAAAGCTTATGGTGGAGCTTGGTTAGGATGGTGGCACAAAATTTGATGCAATTGAAAGTGAGATTCAATAATGTTGAAAAAGATTCACAAATTTGCAAATGCAACAAGTAGACCGAGAAAGTAGTGGTACACGGAAACACACACGCAAATAGATAAATTGGATTGTGCAAACCAAAAGTGAGCCAAAATGTTGAATCCACAAAAATGCTCTTGTTGCACTATACTAGAGAGACGCTAGCACGATTGCGCAATAGGAGGATACGGAACTTGTGCACAACCTACTAGGCAAAAATGCAACGAACTCTATCCCAAGTATGCTATATGTATGGTATTTCGGTGCTATGATCCAAGATGATCCAATATGACAATCTTAATGTAGTATGATGCAATGTTTCTTGCTCATAAGCTCTTTGCTTATCTTTCCTCTTTGCTTAAAAACTTGGGTGGCTCTTTCACTTTTGAGCTCTTTTCTTATGCAAAACTTCACGAACCAAGATAGTAATTGTGTATGCTATGACAACTTTGTGACACACAAGTTGATGCCAAGATATGCACCACGATGGTATGGTATGTATGCTATGGAGTATGATCACTAATGTGCACAAGTCACGTTGCCGGCAATACTCAATGGCTAGTCTCGATGGGTAAGCTATGCAAAAGTAAGGCCATGTGGGGTATCAATGCAATTGCAAGGTATGACAAAGATGTCGTCGAAGTTACCGTCCTTGGCGATGATGAGTAGTCGATGGAGATGAGCGGTGGTAATGGTGATGTCGAACCGTACCTATATAGCCGAAACACAATAGGACATGGGAACCACAACCCAAAATCTCAAAGACCAAAACGTGTCAAAATCGATATAGGAGGTAGCGGTGAGCGGTGGTGGTGTTTGTGGAAAGCGTTGGGTGTATGCGGAAGTAAGCGTGGGCACCGGGGCAAAATTGGGCGAAAGTATGCGGAAATTGGCACGGGGGGTGGAGTTGCTGCTCCCAGGGGCCAGATGTCCAGGCCAGTGGCCGGATGTCCGGGACACTGGATGTCCGGTGTACACGGGGCGGATATCCGGGCTCTGGATCGGGGACGAACACGATGAACTCCACGGGAAAATTTCAACTCCGGGGCAAAATTCAGACGAATTGGTGGATGGAAATCGCGGGAGAGATGGGAAAAGCTAGATCAACTCGATTCAAAGCAAATACGTGGTCAAATCCAACAAAACTTCATCACACCAACAAATCACAAAAAGATTGGGGGCTATTTTTGGTGGGGATTTTCAGATTTAGGACGAAATCAGCAAAATCAAGCTAGAAAACACGGGGTAGGGGCTCCAAAAAGGTGATCAACGTGGCTCATGGTACCAAGATGATGTAGGGCGGATCTCTACGGGGCCGATCTTTCACGTTTGGAGCGGATCCTATGGGGGAACACGAAGAATGTGGGGAAAACACAAGGGAAAACACGGGGAGAAAGGAGAGAATCACTAAACCGACAAGGAATCGATCACACAAGGGCTAGATTACCGAAAGCATAAGGTAACACATGATCCAAAATCAACAAAGGAAGGATACAATAGTAGCCGTTCTTCTCCGTGAAGAGGTCTTGATTGTCTTCTCCGGATGGAGGCCTTGAATCCGAATGGATCTTCTCCAAAGAGGCACGGTCCCTCATGTGGAGTAGATCCGGTACGGATGAGCAGAGCTCTATCTCTAAATGAGCTATCACAATGCTAAGTCTCAAAGTGAGGAGGAGCAGTCCTATATATAGGCTATGGGCAAATGGGTAGATGGACTCAGTCCAACACCCGCGCGCAGGCGCTGGGAAGGTCGAACGTCCGGGCGTCGGGCCGGATGTCCGGTGGCTCGCGAGGCGCCGGATGTCCGGGCTGAAGAGCCGGATGTCCGGGATGGCGCAGATGGTTGTTCTGCTCTCTGGAATGGTGACACCGATGTCTGCTTGGAGGGGCCGGATGTCCGCTACTTCGAGAGGCATCGGATGTCCGGGGCGATCGCCGGATGTCCGGCCTGATGGGGCAAGCTTCTGTGCTCGCTGGTCGCTGGTGCCGGATGTCCGAGATTTTGGCCGGATTACCGGTGGGGGCCGGATGTCCGGGCTGGGCGCCGGATGTCCGGTCGCTTTTCTTCTACAGAGGGCTGGCCGTGTATGTCTCCAGGGCCCGGATGTCCGGGGTTCTGGCTGGATGTCCGATGCCTGGAGGCTGTTCTTGCCTTCTTCCATTGGTTCTCTTCTTCCATGGACTTGGGGTCTTGACCATCTTCATGTGCATCCTCGGGAGGGTCCTCTTTGTACCTAATCATGCACAACATTCCAGATTGAGGTAGTAGCCATGTCTCGAGAGGATCATATGAGATATCACTAAGGAGAGAAGTCACCTCAGTCTCTAGAGCTCTAGCTCGTGCACTAGTCATGGGTCCTCTTGGTGCTTGGTGAGATGATGGAAGGTCCATGGGGATGACCTAAGAATGCTCCGCATCACATAGGAACATGTATAAGTTATGAAGAAAGCAATAGCAATAAACTAAATGATCATAGTTCTAAGCTAACGGATGGGTCTTGTCCATCACATCATTCTTTAATTATGTGATCCCGTTCATCAAATCACAACTCATGTCTATGGCTAGGAAACTTGACCATCTTTGATTAACGAGCTAGTCAAGTAGAGGCATACTAGTGACACTCTGTTTGTCTATGTATTGACACATGCACTAAGTTTCCGGCTAATACAATTCCAGCATGAATAATAAACATTTTTCATGATATAAGGAAATATAAATAACAACTTTATTATTGCCTCTAGGGCATGTTTCCTTCAATTTCCCACTTGCACTAGAATCAATAATCTAGATTACAATGTAATGATTCTGCCACCCATGGAGTCTTGGTGTTGATCATGTTTTGCTCGTGAGAGAGGCTTAGTCAACGGGTCTGCAACATTCAGATTCGTATGTATCTTGCAAATTTCTATGTCTCCCTCCTTGACTTGATCGCGGATGGAATCAAAGCATCTCTTGATGTGCTTGGTTCTCTTGTGAAATTTGGATTCCTTTGCCAGGGAAATTGCACCAATATTGTCACAAAATATTTTCATTGGACCTGATGCACTAGGTATGACACCTAGATCAGATATGAACTCCTTCATCCAGACTCCTTCATTTGCTGCTTCCGAAGCAGCTATGTACTCTGCTTCACATGTAGATCCCGCCACGACGCTCTGCTTGGAACTTCACCAACTGACAGCTCCACCATTCAATAAAAATACGTATCCGGTTTGTGACTTAGAGTCATCCATATCAATGTCAAAGCTTGCATTGACGTAACCGTTTATGACGAGCTCTTTGTCATCTCCGTAAACGAGAAATATATCCTTAGTCCTTTTCAGGTATTTTAGGATGTTCTTGACTGCTGTCCAGTGATCCACTCATGGATTACTTTGGTACCTCCTTGCTAAACTAATAGCAAGGCACACATTAGGTCTGGTACACAAAATTGCATACATGATAGAACCTATGGCTGAAGCATAGGGAATGACTTTCATTTTCTCTCTATCTTTTGCAGTGGTCGGGCATTGAGTCTGACTCAACTTCACACCTTGTAACACAGGCTAGAACGCTTTCTTTGCTTGATCAATTTTGAACTTCTTCAAAACTTTATCAAGGTATGTGCTTTGTGAAAGTCCAATTAAGAGTCTTGATCTATCTCTATAGATCTTGATGCCCAATATATAAGGAGCTTCACTGAGGTCTTTCATTGAAAAATTCTTATTCAAGTACCCTTTTATGCTATTCAGAAATTCAGTATCATTTCCGATCAACAATATGTCTTCCACATATAATATCAGAAATGCTACAGAGGTCCCACTCACTTTCTTGTAAATACAGGCTTCTCCAAAAGTCTGTATAAAACCATATGCTTTGATCACACTATCAAAGCATATATTCCAACTCCGAGAGGCTTGCACTAGTCCATAAATGGATCGCTGGAGCTTGCACACTTTGTTAGCACCTTTTCGATCGACGAAACCTTTTGGTTGCATCATATACAACTCTTCTTTACAATATCCATTAAGGAATGCAGTTTTGATATCCATTTGCCAAATTTCATAATCATAAAATGTGGCAATTGCTAACATGATTCAGACAGACTTAAGCATCGCTACAGGTGAGAAGGTCTCATCGTAGTCAACTCCTTGAACTTGTCAAAAACCTTTCGCAACAAGTCGAGCTTTGTAGACGATAATATTCTTGTCGTGTCGATCTTCTTCTTGAAGATCCATTTATTCTCTATGGCTTGCTGATCATCGGGCAAGTCAACCAAAGTCTATACTTTGTTCTCATACATGGATCCCATCTCAGATTTCTTGGCCTCAAGCCATTCACGGAATCTGGGCTCATCGTCGCTTCCTCATAGTTTGTAGATTAGTCATGGTCAAATAACATGACCTCCAGAACAGGATTACCATACCACTCTGGTGTGGATCTTACTCTAGTTGACCTACAAGGTTCGGTAGTAACTTGATCAGAACTTTCATGATCATCATCATTAGCTTCCTCACTAATTGGTGTAGGAATCACTGGAACTGATTTCTGTGATGAAATACTTTCCAATAAGGGAGCAGGTACAGTTACCTCATCAAGTTCTACTTTCCTCCCACTCACTTCTTTCGAGAGAAACTCCTTCTCTAGAAAGGATCCATTCTTAGCAACGAATATCTTGCCTTCGGATCTGTGATAGAAGGTGTACCCAATAGTCTCCTTTGGGTATCCTATGAAGACACATTTCTCCGATTTGGGTTCGAGCTTATCAGGTTGAAGCTTTTTCACATAAGCTTCGCAGCCCCAAACTTTAAGAAACAAAAACCTTGGTTTCTTGCCAAACCACAGTTCATAAGGTGTCGTCTCAACGGATTTAGATGGTGCCTTACTTAACGTGAATGCAACCGTATCTAAAGCATAACCCCAAAACGATAGCGGTAAATCAATAAGAGACATCATAGATCGCACCATATCTAATAAAGTGCGGTTACGACATTCGGACACACCATTACGCTGTGGTGTTCCGGGGGGCGTGAGTTGCGAAACTATTTTGCATTGTTTCAAATGAAGGCCAAACTCGTAACTCAAATATTCTCCTCCACGAGCAGATCATAGAGACTTTATTTCTTGTTATGATGATTTTCCACTTCACTCTGAAATTCTTTGAACTTTTCAAATGTTTCATATTTATGTTTCATCAAGTAGATATACCCATATCTGCTCAAATCATCTGTGAAGGTCAGAAAATAATGATACCCGCCGCGAGCATCAACACTCATTGGACTGCATACATCAGTATGTATTATTTCCAACAAGTCATTTGCTCGCTCCATTGTTCCAAAGAACGGAGTCTTAGTCATCTTGCCCATGAGGCATGGTTTGCAAGCATCAAGTGATTCCAAAAGCCCATCAGTATGGAGTTTCTTCATGCGCTTTACACCAATATGACCTAAACGGCAGTGCCACAAATAAGTTGTACTATCATTATTAAACTTATATCTTTTGGCTTCGATACTATGAATATGTGTATCACTACTATCAAGATTTAGTAAAAATAGACCACTCATCAAGGGTGCATGACCATAAAAGATATTGCTCATATAAATAGAACAACCATTATTCTCTAATTTAAATGAATAACAGTCTCGCATCAAACAAGATCCAGATATAATCTTCATGCTTAACGCTGGCACCAAATAACAATTATTCAGGTCTAAAACTAATCCCGAAGGTAGATGTAGAGGTAGCGTGCCGACGGCGATCACATCGACTTTGGAACCATTTCCCACGTGCATCGTCACCTCGTCCTTAGCCAATCTTTGCTTAATTCGTAGCCCCTGTTTCGAGTTGCAAATATTAGAAACAAAACCAATATCAAATACCCAGGTGCTACTGCGAGCATTAGTAAGGTACACACCAATAACATGTATATCAAATATACCGTTCACTTTGCCATCCTTCTTTTCCGCCAAATACTTGGGGCAGTTCCACTTCTAGTGACCAGTCCCTTTGCAGTAGAAGCACTCAGTATTAGGCTTAGGTCCAGACTTGGACTTCTACACTTGAGTAGTGATATGTCTCCAATGTATCTATAATTTTTTATTGTTCCATGCTATTATATTACCCATTTTGGATGTTTATGGGTGTCGGTGTCAAAACCGGCGGATCTCGGGTAGGGGGTCCCGAACTGTGCGCCTAGGCGGATGGTAACAGGAGACAAGGGACACGATGTTTTTACCCAGGTTCGGGCCCTCTCGATGGAGGTAAAACCCTACTCCTGCTTGATTGATATTGATGATATGGGTAGTACAAGAGTAGATCTACCACGAGATCAAGGAGGCTAAACCCTAGAAGCTAGCCTATGGTATGATTGTTATGTGTCCTATGGACTAAAACCCTCCGGTTTATATAGACACCGGAGAGGGCTAGGGTTACACAGAGTCGGTTACAATGGTAGGAGATCTACATATCCGTATCTCCAAGCTTGCCTTCCACGCCAAGGAAAGTCCCTATCCGGACACGGGATGAAGTCATCAATCTTGTATCTTCATAGTCTTGGAGTCCGGCCAATGATGATAGTTCGGCTATCCCGACACCTCCTAGTCCAGGACTCCCTCAGTAGCCCCTGAACCAGGCTTCAATGACGACGAGTCCAGCGCGCATATTGTCTTCGGCATTGCAAGGTGGGTTCCTCCTCCGAATAATTCATAGAAGATTGTGAACACCAGGATAGTGTCCGGCTCTGCAACATAAATTCCACATACCACCGTAGAGAGAATAATATTTACACAAGTTCAATCTGCTGATGTATTTCGTGGCGTGACGTCACACCACGGCCAAGCCTTTACTCGAATCGTTTTTGTCATACCACCTTAGCGCGTTTAGCGAAGCGGTTTCCTTGGCACGTCTTGTCGAAGCAGAGATCGTGTCCCCTTATTCCGGGATTCTCATCAATACGGACGTGGGTAACCCAATCGCGCCATTGATTGTGGCGCTTGGGAGATAAGCGAGTTTTACCAGGCTGGTGGGGGGCCTTGCAGTTTAATCCGCCCATATATAAGGGATAAGGATCCACCTTTTACCTATGCCTTCTTCCTCCTTTGCTTATCCATCTCCACAAGACGAGCTCCAGCGCCCAAGTCCGCACATCTCACCTCAACCTTCTCCAACCATGTCTGGAGCAGGAGGCAAGTGGATGGCCTCCTCCGTCACAGAGGGGCACGTCAAGAAGCTGCGCAAGGCCGGATACTTGTCCAGCGATATCGCGCACCGGCTCCCCGACGAGGGGCAGCTCGTCCCCACCCCCGGGCCCCATGAGAGGGTGGTATTCCTTCCCCATTTCCTCCGTGGACTGGGCTTCCCACTTCACCCCTTTGTCCGGGGGCTCATGTTCTACTATGGCCTGGATTTCCATGATCTGGCCCCAAATTTTATCCTCAATATTTCGGCATTCATCGTTGTGTGCGAGGCCTTCCTCTGCATCCAGCCCCACTTTGGCTTATGACTAAAGACCTTCAATGTCAAGCCGAAGGTTGTAAAGGGCAGCCAAGCGGAGTGCGGAGGCGCCATGGTGGGCAAGCTGCCCAACGTCACCTGGCTCGAGGGTGCCTTCGTGGAAACCATCAAAGGGTGGCAATCGGGGTGGTTCTACATCACCGAGCTGCGTGACCCTGAATGGGTAGCAGCCCCCGAATTCAGATCTGGCATCCCCACGCGGCTCATCTCCTGGAAAGAGAAGGGCCTGCCGTGGGGCGATTCGGAAGAGCTGACCGGACTCCAATCCTGTCTCCAAACCCTGGTGAACAAGAAGCTCAAGCTTGTCAACGTAATCCAGTCATGCTCATCCGCGGATTCTCCCCTGCCAACAGCGGGACTTCAACTTGTGGGAGTTCGATCCGGCACAGCACCAGACTTTGAGCGGGCTCTTCGACACTACGTACGAAGAGGCCTGGAGGGTGCTGTTCAAGGGTGCCGAGGCTCCCGCATCCGCTACCGAAGATCGCGGATTCAGCTCGCAGCGTCTGGCTGGCGAGGTAAGCTATGGTATCCTTTATGGGACACTTGCTTTTCATAGTTTTACTCTATGCGGGATCTAAACTCCCAATACCTTTAACAGGCCTGGCGGAAGACGTCCGGACAGGTTAACTGTCCGGCTCCCCTTCCAGAAGACCCAGCGGATGCCCGTTTGACAGGGCTGCTGGTCCCGGCGCCATACGTGGTGCCGGAGAAGAAGGCCAAGAAGAAGGCCGCGGGAACCCGGAGGAGTTCCCGGCGTCAGGTGTTATCGGATTCATCGTCCGATGACTCCGAGGCGGACTCCTCCCACGAGGACGAGGAGGAGAAGAAAGAGGCCTCTCACCCAACGGGGGGAGAGAAGAAAAGGAAGGCTTCCCCAACAGGGGAGGCCGAAGGGTCCAAGAAGGGAAGGACCCTTCCCCTGGACTGTTCCACCAACACCAACGACGACGATGAGGAGTGGCCCTCAAGGGCCAAACCCCTGGCGAGATCGTAAGTATCCGGACACCTAAATAACTCATAATTTTTCTTTTTGTCGCATGGTGTCTTTCTAACGCCGCATACAACCCTGTAGTCTGCCCAAGGACGATCTTCCCGCTTCATCGAGCGGGTCCTTGGGTACGTTAGATGTGAATAGCACTTCACTTCCGACCGCCTCCTCCCCCCGTGACACCGACGACGCCGAGGTGGGATCCCGGAAAGGGACCCACCAGGAGGAGGAGGCCCCGGAGGTGCCGTGGGGCAACCTCCCGGACTTTGGACCGGACTCCGCACCGGAACCTTCAGTGGTTCCGGAGTCCGGCGGGCGGCCCCTTCGTAAGAAGGGCTAGACTGTGACGCCGGTGACCTCCGTCCAACCGGAGGCGCCGGATAACTTGCTGGAAGCACTCAACGGAGCTTCCATCGACGAGGAACACCGCACCATCATGAGTGCGGTGATTCAGAAAGTTCAGTCCGCCAAGAGTAGGCTGACCGAAGCCTGCAGCAGCCTTCTAACAGGCTTTGAGGTAAGGATCTTTTTTAAGATATGTAAAGTAGTACCGCATAGACAGTAGCCCCTGATGCTTAGTTCGGTGTTCGGAAAGAAAAGCCGAGCTGAGGATCTAAAAAGATATACGCAGGAGTCTACACAAATATGTCAGTATGGGAATGCAGGCTGCGCTGCTGACCTCTACCGCACTTACTGCAGAGGTTAATGCCTTAAAGAAGAGCCTCGAGCGGTCCGAGAGCGAGCTCGGCCATGCCAAAAAGCAGCTCGAGGATAAGGAAGGTAAGTAACACCTTATTAAACTTGTACCTTATAAAAAAAGGATTCGGTTGCAAAAAATGACAGGAATAACGTGGGTATTGGAGGGGCCACAAACGAGGTGGCAACCCTAAAGGAGGCGGTGTCCGTGGCCGAGCGCAATGCGGCCGCGAAACGCACAGAGCGAGAGAAGCAGGAGGCGCGGGTGGCGGAGGTTCAGCAAGAGCTCCAGGCTCTCGTGGAAAAACACGAGGATTTGGAGCGTGACTCGAAGACTCGAGAGTCCGAGCTTGCGTCCGCTCTTGAGAGTGCCAAAGCCGCTAAGGCTGAAGCCCAAAAGGCCCTGCAGGAAATCGAGGCAGTGAAGAAGATAGAGGCGGGTAGGGCATTCTTCATGCAAAGCAAGCATGTAAAAGTGAATTACCTGTTACTTACCCAAATTCGGAGCTCTCCAGGAACGTTCGCAGATCTGCCCATGGCGTGTCCGATCTGCCGCATTTCTGAGCCGAGGAGGGAGCTCGACGGAGAAGGTGTTCGGTCTCAATATCCGAGGCGGACATCCGGTGCCTCGAGCGACCAGTGAAGCAGCTGGTCGAGCTCCCTAAGGTGGCGAACAGGCCATGAAGGGACCTTATAGTTCGGCTATGGCCCAAGGAAGCCATGCACAGGAGCTACTTCGGTCAGTGCGGCTAGTGGACGCATGTCCATGGGTTGATGTCATCAAGCATTCCGCCTGCATTGAAGGTGCCCGTCGGGCCCTCGCCCGTGCTAAGGTGCACTGGGGCAGGATGGACGCCGAGAAGCTTGTGACGGACGCACCGCCGCCGGGCAAGGAGTATCGCACGCCCGAGATGTATTATAAGGGTGTCCTGAAGGGTGCCCGCATTATTGCGGGTGAGTGCTCCAAAGATGTAATCTTTGATTAGACTCACGTTTTGTTATCCTGTGCGCTGAAAACTTTGTTCATATGCGCTAAGCAACTTTTGTTAATTTAAAATATTACCTTCTGTGCGGCCGTTTATCAAATCTGAGAGATGGCAAGTCGTTGGCTTCATCCCCCATGCCACGAGTGCTGGGGTGTTCGGGATAAACTTGAGCGCTCTTGTTCCCATTTTTGGGTCCTTCTAGGGAGGCGCTCAACACAACGAACTAGGCAACCAGACTTATAATGCTTGAACACTCTCACTTAGCCATAGAATTCTATAATTTTAAATTTTGGTGAAGCCCCTAGTGTTCGGAAGGCCGAATTTGGGGCGCTATCCACGCCTGGGCCGGACAAAGCCGGTTCCTCGCTCTAGGCGGCATAAGTCTTTAGGGACTCAAAAAAACCTCTCGAACAGTGACCGGCTCTCGCCCCATCATGACGGTCAGTTTTAGCTTTCTCCACTAAGGTGCTCACCCAGCTCAACTAGGGAACAATCGCAGTGGTTCTCCCAGCGCTACCTTAGCAGATATAACGGAACATAAGGTACCAAAACATGGGAGCCGGGCAAACCCAACTATTGACCCAAGACATGGTTCAGAGCCGATGCATATAATGCTATAAGTTCGGGGTGCCGCACTTGTGAAAGTGTTCGGACTTATCACACCATAATATGGGGAACTTAAACCCCTGTTGTATTTAGCCGTACCAAAAGTGTACGGATGCAACATATCGTAAGTGAACATATGTATAAAAAGGGAATGCCCTGATAAAAAGATGCATTGTTTATTCAAAAATACTGCAATGAGTGCAGGACAATACAAATAGTGCAATAAGCAAGGGGTGGGAATGTTTAACATGTCCCCCTCTAGGGGTAGGCTGCGGAATGGTATGTAAAACAAGCATAATGCTCGTAATGGAGACCACCTGGATACTCGTCGTAGCTTTTCTGCTTCCCTGGCTGTTGCATCGTTAGTTCGGCAGATCCATTGCCGGACAGGGCTTCTAAAAATGGAGTCCTGAGAATAAGAGAGGAAAGAAAGAAAAAAAGAATTACCAATTCGGGATCCCCTGGTGTGGTTGATCCGCACTCTGGGTCTGCCGTGGTCGCGCCCCTCCCCCTATGCCATGGTATCTCCAGGGTGTAATGATGTACGCGTGGCACTAATCTTGCGATGTCGCGAGGGCTAGGGTTGGGGCCGCATTTCTACGCGTGCTCGGAACGTGCCAGGTGGTCTTGTTGTAGGTTACTCCGGGCGCGCTTGACGGTGTCCGGTCGCTTAACGGACGGACTCGAGAATTGCCTTAAGAGGCTGCTCTGTACTTCCGCCGCGAGAGCCGCTGTATGCTCCTCCGTACGGAGAGATCGTTCAGTGTTTCTGTTGACCGTAATAACTCCTCAAGGGCCTAGCATATTGAGCTTGAGGTATGCATAGTGCGGCACCGCATTGAACTTTCCGAATGCGGTTCGTCCGAGCAGTGCATGATAGCCGCTGCAGAACGGGACTATGTCGAAGATTAACTCCTCGCTTCGGAAGTTATCCGGGGATCCGAAGACCACCTCGGTGTAAGCGAGCCTGCATAATTGGCCTCTACACGGTATGACGCCTTTGAAGGTCGTCTTTGTGGGTTTAATCCTTGAGGGTCTATGCCCATCTTTCGACTTTGTATCCCGGTAAAGCAGGTTCAGTTGCCGCCACCGCCCATCGGGACTCTAGTGAGGTGAAACCCGTCGATGATTGGGTCTAGAACCAATGCGCGAATCCGCCATGGCGGATTTGGTGGGTGGTCCTTCGATCAAAAGTGATCGGACAGAGGACCATGGATTGAACTTTGGGGCGTGGCTCCATCCCGATATCGCCCCTCGAGTGCGCTTCCGCTCCCTTTTGGGTATGTGGGTTGCGTATATCATGTTCACCGTCCGCACTTGTGGGGGGAAACCCTTCTATCCTCTATTGTTTAGCAGCCAGGTCTCTTCCTCGTCATCGCTATGCAGCCCCTTGTCATTGTTTTTGGCAATTAACTTGCTGCTGCTTGAATACCCAACAATCCTGTTGGTGTGATTAGCTGGCTTTTGGGGTGCCGTGTATCCGCACGAAGCGGTCGAGTATTCGGTCCAAATTGACGGACCGGAGTAGTTCTTTTGAATGGCTTTTTCCGTTGACCGGGTTTGAGCCTCTGAATCCGGCGTTGACTGCCGATCCTCGATGATATCGCCGCACGCGGCGTTTGTGCTTGTTGCGACGCGACCTGCCATTGCGCTCCTTGGTATCCGGACTGCCAGGAGTTTTGTTGAGGTTGTTACTGCGGGCAAGCCAGCTGTCCTCTCCCGCGCAGAAGCGGGTCATGAGTGATGTGAGGGCTGCCATGGATTTCGGCTTTTCCTGTCCTAGGTGTCGGCCAAGCCACTCATCGCGGATGTTATGTTTGAAGGCTGCGAGGGCCTCTGCATCCGGACAGTCGACGATTTGATTTTTCTTGGTTAAGAACCGTGTCCAGAATTGTCTGGTCGATTCGTCTGGCTGCTGAATTATGTGGCTTAGGTCATCAGCGTCTGGTGGTCGCACATATGTGCAATAGAAGTTATCAAGGAATGCGGCTTCCAGGTCCTCCCAACACCCAATTGATTTTGCTGGCAAGCTGTGAAGCCAATGCCGAGCTGGTCCTTTAAGCTTGAGTGGGAGGTATTTGATGGCGTGAAGATCATCACCGCGGGCCATGTGGATATGAAGGAGATAGTCTTCAATGCAAACCGCGGGGTCTGTTGTGCCATCGTAGGATTCAATGTTCACGGGTTTGAACCCTTCGGGGATTTGATGATCCATTACTTCATCTCTCAAGCATAGTGGGTGTGCGGTGCCTCTATATTGGGCTATATCACGACGTAGGTCAAGCGAGCTTTGTCTACTGTGTTTGGCCCAGCCGGAATTGCTGTATCCGGCGCGACGGTTGTCGTCGCGTATCGTGGGGCGCCCACGCGATCCGTAGATCGATCTTGATTGTCTTGCCTTATCCTCCAATATGTCTTGCAAGTCCGGGGCATTCTCCCGCGGCTTTGTACTTTCCGAGCGATGCCGGGGTCCGGCTTTTGTGGAGGGCCTAGAGGCCTCTCTGTCGTCATGCCACGAGGTGGCGGTTGGCGTCAGACAGCGCTGGTGATGTAGGTTTATATGCTTCCTCCTCTAATCGGGCAGCAGCTTGCGTTTGGGGAAGCTTTTGGAGGGCGTTCGAGTTCGACTCTTCGCTGCGAGGACTTTAGTCCATCTGTCGGCTAGCAAATCTTGATCAGCTCTAAGTTGTTGCTGCTTTTTCTTGAGGCTGCTTGCTGTGGCCATAAGCCTGCGTTTGAAACGCTCTTGCTCGACGGGATCCTCAGGCACGACAAATTCGTCATCGTCGAGGCTTGCCTCGTCTCCGGAGGGAGGTATGTAATTATCGTCCTCCACCTCTTAGTCTGCCACTCTCTCGTGAGGGCTGGCTTCTCTATCCTCCTGTGCTGAATCTTGCTGGAGGGGGTTGTCTTCGGCACTATCCGGGGTGTTATTATCTCCAGTGCCGGTATCTCCATTCTTGCTATGGCGGGATTTGGAGCGGCGCCGCTGACGCCGGCGCTTAGGCTGCTTTTTGGAGGGGTCGTCCTCCGCCGTTCCATCGCCATTCCCATCCTTTGGGATGTCCACCATGTATATGTCGTATGACGAGGTGGCTTTCTAGTGCCCAGTAGGCGCTGGTTCTTGGTCGTCTCCAGCATCGTCGTCCATACCGTCGATGTCTTCGAAGTCGAAGTCTAGCATGTCGGTTAAGTCATCGATAGTGGCTACGAAGTGGGTGGTGGGTGGGCTTTGAATTTCTTCGTCGTCCGCATCCCAACCGTCCTAGCCATAATCCGGCCAAGGCTCTCCTGACAAAGCGAGACGTTTTAGCGAATTCAGGATGTCGCCAAAGGGCGAGTGCTGAAAGATGTCCGTAGCAGTGAACTCTATGATCAGCGCCCAATCAGATTCGATTGGCAGGGGCGCGGAAGGTTCGGAGTTCGGATAGGAGTCCGGCACCTTGGAGTCACGAGCTTCATGAGGGACAGGGTCGGTATTTGGCTCCATCGCCGTAGAGGTGGCAGCCCCCGAGGTGGTGTCCAACCACCCATCCTCGATTGGCGCCATCTGCTCCGAACCAAGGGTTGGAGCGGACTCTTGTGCGGCCTCCAGGGCACTGTCCGGCAGTAGAGCTAAATCGTGCCCATCGAGATAGTGCGGCACGCCTGGCTGTGGCTCAAATCCGTCGAAGATCAAATCTCCGCGGATGTCGGCCGTATAGTTCAAACTTCCAAATCTGACCTGATGGCCAGGGGCGCAGCTTTCGATCTGCTCCAGACGGCCAAGTGAATTGGCCCGCAATGCGAAGCTGCCGAATACGAAGATCTGTCTGGGGAGAAAAATCTCACCCTGGACCACGTTGTTGTTGATGATCGAAGGATCCATCGGGCCTATAGGTGACGACACAGAGGAACTCTCAATGAAAGCACCAATGTCGGTATCAAAACCGGCGGATCTCGGGTAGGGGGTCCCGAACTGTGCGTCTAGGCGGATGGTAACAGGAGACAAGGGACACGATGTTTTTACCCAGGTTCGGGCCCTCTCGATGGAGGTAAAACCCTACTCCTGCTTGATTCATATTGATGATATGGGTAGTACAAGAGTAGATCTACCACGAGATCAAGGAGGCTAAATCCTAGAAGGTAGCCTATGGTATGATTGTTATGTGTCCTATGGACTAAACCCTCCGGTTTATATAGACACCGGAGAGGGCTAGGGTTACACAGAGTCGGTTACAATGGTAGGAGATCTACATATCCGTATCGCCAAGCTTGCCTTCCACGCCAAGGAAAGTCCCTATCCGGACACAGGACGAAGTCTTCAATCTTGTATCTTCATAGTCTTGGAGTCCGGCCAATGATGATAGTTCGGCTATCCGGACACCCCCTAGTCCAGGACTCCCTCAATGGGCTTTACTCTACACTTTTATATCATTTTTGGGACTAACCTACTAACCGGAGGCCCAGCTCGAATTGCTATTTATTTTGCCTATTTTAGCGTTTCGAAGGAAAGGTATATCAAACAGAGTCCAAACGGAATGAAACCTTCGGGAGTGGTCTTCTTGGAACAAACGCAATCCAGGAGACTTGGAGTGGACGTCAAGAAGTAAACGAGGTGGCCACGAGGGTGCCCGGCGCGCCCTAGGGGGGCAGGCACGCCCCCCACCCTCGTGGGCCCCTCGTGGCTCCCTTGACCTAGCTCCTTCGCTTATATATATCTACGTACCCCGAAAACATCCAGGAGCACCACGAACAACTATTTCCACCGCCGCAACCTTCTGTATCCGCGATATCCCATCTTGGAGCCTTCGCTGGTGCTCCGCCGTAGGGGGAATCGACCACGGAGGGCCTCTACATCATCTCCAAGGCCTCTCCGATGAGTTGTGAGTGGTTTACCATAGA
The DNA here is from genome assembly GCA_021437245.1 of Aegilops speltoides. Taxonomy (NCBI): domain Eukaryota; kingdom Viridiplantae; phylum Streptophyta; class Magnoliopsida; order Poales; family Poaceae; genus Aegilops; species Aegilops speltoides. Next base: position 360,590,260 of record CM038146.1, on the reverse strand, counting down.
CCTTTGGGTCCATAGTTATTAGCTAGATGGCTTCTTCTCTCTCTTTGAATCTCAATACAAAGTTCTCCTCGATCTTCTTGGAGATCTATTCGATGTAACTCTTTTTGCGGTGTGTTTGTCGAGATCCTATGAATTGTGGGTTTATGATCAAGTTTATCTATGAGAAATATTTGAATCTCCTCTAAATTCTTTTATGTGTGATTGGTTATCTTTGCAAGTCTCTTCGAATTATCAGTTTGGTTTGGCCTACTGGATTGATCTTTCTTGCAATGGGAGAAGTGCTTAGCTTTGGGTTCAATCGTGCGGTGTCCTTTCTCAGTGACAGTAGGGGCAGCAAGGCACGTATTGTATTGTTGCCATCGAGGATAAAAAGATGGGGTTTATATCATATTGCATGAGTTTATCCCTCTACATCATGTCATCTTTCTTAATGTGTTACTCTGTTCTTCATGAACTTAATACTTCAGATGCAGGCAGGAGTCGGTCGATGTGTGGAGTAATAGTAGTAGATGCGGAATCGTTTCGATCTACTTGTCACGGACGTGATGCCTATATACATGATCATGCCTAGATAATCTCATAACTATGCACTTTTCTATCAATTGCTCGACAGTAATTTGTTCACCCACCGTAATACTTATGCTATCTTGAGAGAAGCCACTAGTGAAACCTATGGCCCCCGGGTCTATCCTTTATCATATAAGTTTTCCATCTACTTTTATTTGCATTTTTTACTTTCCAATCTATATCATAAAAATACCATAAATATTTATCATATCTTATTATCTCTATTAGATCTCACTTTTGCAAGTTACCGTGAAGGGATTGGCAACCCCTTTATCGCGTTGGTTGCGAGGTTCTTGTTTGTTTGTGTAGGTGCGTGGGACTTTTGAGGAGCCTCCTAGTAGATTGATACCTTGGTTCTCAAAACTGAGCGAAATACTTACGCTACTTTGCTGCATCACCCTTTCCTCTTCAATGGAAAACCAACGTAGTGCTCAAGAGGTAGCAAGAAGGATTTCTGGCGCCGTTACCGGGAAGGTCTTCGCTCAAGTCAAGACATACCAAGTACCCATTACAAACTCATCTCCCTCACATTACATTATTTGCCATTTGCCTCTCGTTTTCCTCTCCCCCACTTCACCCTTGCTGTTTTATTTGCCCTCTCTTTCCTGTTCGCCTCTCTTTTTCACTTGCCTCTTGTGTGCTTGTGTGTTGGATTGCTTGTCATGATGGCTCGAGATAATACCAAATTGTGTGACTTTTCCAATACAAATAATAATGATTTCCTTAGCACTCCGATTGCTCCTCTTAATGATGCTGAATCTTGTGAAATCAATACTGCTTTGTTGAATCTCGTTAGGAAAGATCAATTCTCCGGCCTTCCTAGTGAAGATGCCGCTACTCATCTAAACAACTCTGTTGATTTGTGTGATGTGCAAAAGAAGAAATATACGAATAATGATATTGTTAAATTGAAGTTATTTCCGTTTTCTCTTAGAGATCGTGCTAAAACTTGGTTTTCATCTTTGCCTAAAAATAGTATTGATTCATGGAATAAGTGCAAGGATGCTTTTATCTTTAAGTATTTTCCTCCTGCTAAGATCATCTCTCTGAGAAATGATATTATTAATTTTAAACAACTTGATCATGAGCATGTTGCCCAATCTTGGCAAAGAATGAAATTAGTGATTCGCAATTACCCTACTCATGGTTTGAGTTTATGGATGATCATACAAAAAATTTATGCCGTATTGAATTTTGCTTCTAGAAATCTTTTAGATTCGGCCGCAGGAGGCACTTTTATGGGAATCACTTTAGGATAAGCTACCAAACTCCTTGATAACATTATGGTTAATTATTCTCAATGGCACACCAAAAGATCTACTAGTAAAAAGGTTCATGAGATAGAAGAAAATAATGTTTTGAGTGGAAAGATGGATGAACTTATGAAATTGTTTGCTACTAAGAGTGCTCCTATTGATCCTAATGATATGCCTTTGTCTACTTTGATTGAGAATAATAATGAATTTATGGATGTGGTAGGAATAATTTTGGTAACAACGCGTATAGAGGAAAGTTCCTAGTAATTCCTCTAATAATTATGGTAATTCCTACAACAACTCTTATGGAAATTTTAATAAGATGCCCTTTGATTTTGGAATAGTGTTAAAGAATTTATGATCTCTCAAAATAATTTCAATGCTTTGCTTGAGGAAAAATTGCTTAAAGTTGATGAATTGGCTAGGAACATTGATAGACTTTCGCTTGATGTTGATTCTTTGAAACTTAGATCTATTCCACCTAAGCATGATATCAACTAGTCTCTCAAAGCCATGAGAATTTCCATTGATGAGTGCAAAGAAAGAACCGCTAGGATGCATGCTAAGAAAGATTGCTTTGTAAAAGCATGTTCTTCTAGTTTTCATGAAAATGATGATGAAGATCTAAAAGTTATTGATGTGTCCCCTATTAAATCTTTGTTTTGCAGTATGAATCTTGATAATGATGGGACTGGAGATGAGTCAACTTTAGTTAAAAGCCGTCCCAATGATTCGGAGTTTTTAGATCTTGATGCTAAATTTGATAAAAGTGGGATTGGAGAGGTCAAAACTTTACATAGCATTGAACCCACTATTATGGATTTCAAGGAATTTAATTATGATAATTGTTCTTTAATAGATTGTATTTCCTTGTTGCAATCCGTGTTGAATTCTCCTCATGCTTATAGTCAAATCAAAGCTTTTACCAAACATATTGTTGATGCTTTGATGCAATCTTATGAGGAAAAACTTGAATTGGAAGTTTCTATACCTAGAAAACTTTATGATGAGTGGGAACCTACTATAAAAAATTAAAATTAAAGATCATGAATGCTATGCTTTGTGTGATTTGGGAGCTAGTGTTTCCACGATTCTGAAAACTTTATGTGATGTGCTAGGTTTCCATGAATTTTATGATTGCTCTTTAAACTTGCACCTTGCGGATTCCACCATTAAGAAACCTATGGGAAGGATCAATGATGTTCTTATTGTTGCAAATAGGAATTATGTGCCCGTAGATTTTATCGTTCTTGATATAGATTGCAATCTTTCATGTCCTATTATTCTTGGTAGACCTTTCCTTAGAATGATTGGTGCAATTATTGATATGAAGGAAGGGATATTAGATTCCAATTTCCATTAAGGAAACGCACGGAACACTTCCATAGAAAGAAACTCAAATTACCTTATGAATCTATTATGCGAGCTACTTATGATTTGAATACCAAAGATGGCAATACTTAGATCTATTCTCGCTTTTGTGCGTAGCTAGGGGCGTTAAACGATAGCGCTTGTTGGGAGGCAACCCAATTTTATGTTTGTTTCTTGCTTTTTGCTTCTATTTAGTAATAAATATTTCATCTAGCTTCTGTTTAGATGTGGTTTTATGTTTTAATTAGTGTTTGTGCCAAGTAGAACCTATAGGATAACCTTCGGTGATAGTTAATTTGATTCTACTGAAAAACAGAAACTTCTGCACGCACGAGAATAATTTTAATAAATCACAGAAATGTGCTTTTGAGTTGATTATTCTTTCAGTAGATCAATAGAAAAATTTCCCAGGACTTACTATTTTGGTAGGATGTTTAGAGTTCCAGAAGTATTTAAAAGTTATAGATTGCTACAAACTGTTCTGTTTTTGATAGCGTGTGTTGTTTGCTTATTTTGATGCATCTATGGCTAGTATAGGGGGGTATGAACCATAGAGAAGTTGGAATACAGTAGGTTTAACACCAATATAAATAAAGAATGAATTCATTATAGTACCTTATGTGGTGGTTTTTGTTTCTTGCACTAATGGAGCTTATGAGATTTCCTGTTGAGTTTTGTGTTGTGAAGTTTTCAAGTTTTGGGTAAAGATTTGATGGACTATGGAATAAGGAGTGGCAAGAGCCTAAGCTTGGGTAAGCCCATGGCACCCCAAGATATTCAAGGGCAACCAAAAGCCTAAGCTTGGGGATGGCCCGGAAGGCATCCCCTCTTTCGTCTTCGTCTATCGGTAACTTTACTTGGAGCTATATTTTTATTCGCCACATGATATGTGTTTTGCTTGGAGCGTCTTGTATGATATGAGTCTTTGCTTTTTAGTTTACCACAGTCATCCTTGCTGTACACACATTTTGAGAGAGACACACATGATTGGGAATTTATTAGAATAATATATATGTTTCACTTATATCTTTTGAGTTAGATAGTTTTGCTCTATGTGCTTCACTTATACTTTTTAGAGCACGGAGGTGGCTTGATTTTGTAGAAATTGTTGATCTCTCATGGTTCACTTATATTATTTTGAGAGTCTCTTAGAACAGCATGGTATTTTCTATGGTTATAAATTTGGTCCTAGAATGATGAGCATCCAAGTTGGGTATAATAAAAACTATCATAGAAAGTGCATTAAACACTATGATCAATTTGATGCTTGATAATTGTTTTGAGATATAAAGGTGGCAATGTTAGAGTCATGCTAGTTGGGTAATTATGAAATTGAGAAATACTTGTGTTGAAGTTGGCAAGTACCGTAGCATGCACGTGTGGTAAAAGTTGTGTGACAAATTTGTTGCATGGGGTGCTCTTTTTATTGTCTTCCTTATGTGTGGAGGTCGGGATCGCGCGATGGTTAACTCCTACCAACCCTTCCCCTAGGAGCATGCGTAGTAGTACTTTCCTTCGAGGGCAAGTAGACTTTTGCAATAAGTATATGAGTTCTTTATGACTAATGTGAGTCCATGGATTATACGCACTCTCACCCTTCCATGTTGCTAGCCTTTATTATACTGCGCAACTTTCGCCGGTATCATGCACCCATTATTTACCTTCCTCAAAACAGCCACCATACCTACCTATAATGGCATTTCCATATCCATTCCGAGATATATTGCCATGCAACTTTCCACCGTTCCGTTTATTATGACATGCCCCATCATTGTCATATTGCTCTTTGCATGATCATGTAGTTGACATTGTATTTGTGGCAAGGCCACCTTCATAATTTTTCATACATGTCACTCTTGGTTCATTGCATATCCTGGTACACCACCGGAGGCATTCACACAGAGTCATATTTTTTTCTAAGTATTGAGTTGTAATTCTTGAGTTGTAAATCAATAAAAGTGTGATGATCTTCATTATTAGAGCATTGTCCCAAGTGAGGAAAGGATGATGAAGACTATGATTCCCCCACAAGTCAGGATGAGACTTCGGACTTTATAAAAATAAAAGAGGCCAAAGAAGCCCACATAAAAAAAGAGGCCAAAGAAGCCCACCAAATTAACAAAAGAGAAAAAGTAAAAAGAGAAAAAAAAAGTATATAAATGAGAGAAAAGAGAGAAGGTACAATACTACTATCTCTTTTCCACACTTGTGCTTCAAAGTAGCACCATGATCTTCATGATAGAGAGTTTGCTATGTTGTCACTTTCATATACTAGTGGGAATTTTTCATTATAGAACTTGGCTTGTATATTCCAATGATGGGCTTCCTCAAAATGCCCTAGGTCTTCGTGAGCAAGCAAGTTGGATGCACACCCACTTACTTTCTTTTGTTGAGCTTTCATATATTTATAGCTCTAGTGCATCCGTTGCATGGCAATCCCTACTCACTCACATTGATATCTATTAATGGGCATCTCCATAGCCCGTTGATACGCCTAGTTGATGTAAGACTATCTTCTCCCTTTTTGTCTTCACAACCACCACCTTATTACACATATAGTGCTATGTCCATGGCTTGCGCTCATGTATTGCATAAGAGTTGAAAATGCTTAAGCACGTTAAAAAGTATGAACCAATTGCTTGGATAAAACCGGGGTTGTGCATGATCGGAGTATTTTGTGTGATGAAAATGAAGCATGGCCTAACTATATGATTTTGTTGGGATGAGCTTTCTTTGACTATGCTATTTTGGTAAGACATGATTATTTGTTAGTATGCTTGAAGTATTACTATTTTTATGTTTTATAATCTTTTATCTCGAATCATTTGGATCTGGACAATCATGCCACAATAAAGAAAATTACATTGAGAATTATGCTAGGTAGCATTCCACATCAAAAATTCTATTTTTATCATTTACCTACTCGAGGACAAGCGGGAATTAAGCTTAGGGATGCTTGATACGTCTCCAACGTATCAATAATTTTTTATTGTTCCATGCTATTATATTACCCGTTTTGGATGTTTATGGGCTTTACTCTACACTTTTATATCATTTTTGGGACTAACCTACTAAACGGAGGCCCAGCTCGAATTGTTTTTTTTTGCCTATTTCAGTGTTTCGAAGGAAAGGAATATCAAACGGAGTCCAAACGGAATAAAACCTTCGGGAGCGATCTTTTTGGAACAAACGCAATCCAGGAGACTTGGAGTGGATGTCAAGAAGTAAATGAGGCAGCCACGAGGGTGCCCGGCGCGCCCCCACCCTCGTGGGCCCCTCGTGTCTCCCCTGACCTACCTCCTTCGCCTATATATATCTACGTAACCCGAAAACATCCAGGAGCACCACGAGAAACTATTTCCACCGCTGCAACCTTCTGTATCCGCGAGATCCCATCTTAGAGCCTTCGCCGGCGCCCCGCCGGAGGGGGAATCGACCATGGAGGGCCTCTACATCATCTCCAAGGACTCTACGATGAGTTGTGAGTAGTTTACCATAGACCTTCGGGTCCATAGTTATTAGCTAGATGGCTTCTTCTCTCTCTTCGAATCTCAATACAAAGTTCTCCTCGATCTTCTTGGAGATCTATTCGATGTAACTCTTTTTGCGGTGTGTTTGTCGAGATTTGATGAATTGTGGGTTTATGATCAAGTTTATCTATGAGAAATATTTGAATCTCCTCTGAATTCTTTTATGTGTGATTGGTTATCTTTGCAAGTCTGTTCGAATTATTAGTTTGGTTTGGCCTACTAGATTGATCTTTCTTGCAATGGGAGAAGTGCTTAGCTTTGGGTTCAATCTTGCGGTGTCCTTTCCCAAAGGATGTTAGGGCAGCAAGGCACGTATTGTATTGTTGCCATCGAGGATAAAAAGATGGGGTTTATATCATATTGCATGAGTTTATCCCTCTACATCATGTCATCTTTCTTAATGCATTACTCTGTTCTTCATGAACTTAATACTTTAGATGCAGGTAGGAGTCGGTGATGTGTGGAGTAATAGTAGTAGATGCAGAATCGTTTCGATCTACTTGTCAGGGACGTGATGCCTATATACATGATCATGCCTAGATAATCTCATAACTATGCACTTTTCTATCAATTGCTCGAAAGTAATTTGTTCACCCACCGTAATACTTATGCTATTTGAGAGAAGCCACTAGTGAATCCTATGGCCCCCGGGTCTATCCTTTATAATATAAGTTTTGCATCTACTTTTATTTTCATCTTTTACTTTCCAATCTATATCATAAAAATACCAAAAATATTTATCTTATCTTATTATCTCTATTAGATCTCACTTTTGCAAGTTACCGTGAAGGGATTGACAACCCCTTTATCGCGCTGTTTGCGAGGTTCTAGTTTCTTTGTGTAGGTGCGTGGGACTTTTGTGGAGCCTCCTACTGGATTGATACATTGGTTCTCAAAACTGAGCGAAATACTTGCGCTACTTTGCTGCATCACCCTTTCCTCTTCAAGGGAAAACCAACATAGTGCTCAAGAGTAGCAAGCAGCAACTTGCTTGCCATTCTTCTTGAAGTTCCCCTTCTTCCCTTTGCCCTTCTTCTTGAAACTGGTGGTCTTGTTGACCAGCAACACTTGATGCTCCTTCTTGATTTCTACCTCCGTAGCCTTTAGCATTGCGAAGAGCTCGGGAATTGTCTTATCCATCCCTTGCATATTATAGTTCATCACGAAGCTTTTGTAGCTTGGCTGCAGTGATTGAAGAAATCTGTCAATGACACTATCAACTGGAAGATTAACTCCCAGCTGAGTCAAGTGATTGTGGTACCCGGACATTCTGAGTATGTGCTCACTGATAGAACTATTCTCCTCCATTTTGCAGCTGTAGAACTTATAGGAGACCTCATATCTCTCAATCTGGGCATTTGCTTGAAATATTAACTTCAACTCCTGGAACATCTCATAGGCTCCATGACGTTCAAAACTTCATTGAAGTCCCGGTTCTAAGCCGTAAAGCATGGCACACTAAACTACCGAGTAGTCATTAGCTTTGCTCTGCCAGACGTTCATAACATTTGGCGTTGCTCCTGCAGCGGGTTTGGCACCCAGCGGCGCTTCCAGGACGTAATTCTTCTATGCAGCAATGAGGATAATCCTCAAGTTACGGACCTAGTCCGTGTAGTTGCTATCATCATCTTTCAACTTAGCTTTCTCTAGGAATGCATTAAAATTAAACGGAGCAACTACACGGGCCATTTATCTACAACAACCTAGACATGCAAAAATACTATCAGGTACTAAGTTCATGATAAATTAAAGTTCAATTAATCACATTACTTAAGAACTCCCACTTAGATAGACATCCCTCTAATCATCTAAGTGATCACGTGATCCATATCAACTAAACCATGTCCGATCATCACGTGAGATGGAGTAGTTTTCAATGGTGAACATCACTATGTTGATCATATCTACTATATGATTCATGCTCGACCTTCGGTCTCAGTGTTCCGAGGCCATATCTGCATATGCTAGGCTCATCAAGTTTAACCCGAGTATTCTGCGTGTGCAAAACTAGCTTGCAACCGTTGTATGTGAACGTAGAGCTTATCACACCCGATCATCACGTGGTGTCTCGGCACGATGAATTGTAGCAACGGTGCATACTCAGGGAGAACACTTGTACCTTAAAATTTAGTGAGAGATCATCTTATAATGCTACCGCCGTACTAAGCAAAATAAGATGCATAAAGGATAAACATCACATGCAATCAATATAAGTGATATGATATGGCCATCATCATCTTGTGCCTTTGATCTCCATCTCCAAAGCACCATCATGATCAGCATCATCACCGGCTTGACACCTTGATCTCCATCGAAGCATCATTGTCGTCTCGCCAATTATTGCTTCTACGACTATTGCTACCGCTTAGTGATAAAGTAAAGCAATTACATGGCGATTGCATTTCATACAATAAAGCGACAACCATATGGCTCCTGCCAGTTGTCGATAACTGTTACAAAACATGATCATCTCATACAACAATTTATATATCATCATGTCTTGACCATATCACATCACAGCAAGCCCTGCAAAAACAAGTTAGACGTCCTCTACTTTGTTGTTGCAAATTTTATGTGGCTGCTACGGGCTTTAGCAAGAACCGTTCTTACCTACGCATCAAAACCACAAAGATTTTTCGTCAAGTTTGCTGTTTTAACCTTCAACAAGGACCGGGCGTAGTCACACTCGATTCAACTAAAGTTGGAGAAACAGACACCCACTAGCCACCTGTGTGCAAAGCACGGCGGTAGAACCAGTCTCATGAACGTGGTCATGTAATGTCGGTCTAGGCTGCTTCATCCAACAATACCACCGAATCAAAGTATGACATGCTGGTAAGCAGTATGACTATTATCGCCCGCAACTCTTTGTGTTCTACTCGTGCATATAACATCTACGCATAGACCTGACTCGGATGCCACTGTTGGGAAACATAGTATATCAAAATTTTCCAACGATCACGCAAGATCTATCTAGGAGAAGCATAGCAACGAGCCGGGAGAGTGTGTCCACATACCCTCATAGACCGAAAGCGGAAGCATTAAGTAACGCGGTTGATGTAGTCGAACGTCTTCACGATCCAACTGATCAAGTACCAAACGCATGACACCTCCGTGATCTACACACGTTCAGCTCGGTGACGTCCCTCGAATTCTAGATCCAGCTAAGGCCGAGGGAGAGTTTCATCAGCATGACAGCGTGTTGACGGTGATGATGAAGTTACCAATTCAGGGCTTCCCCTAAGCACTACGACAATATGACCGGGGTGGAAATCTATGGAGGGGGCACCACACACGGCTAAGAAATCAACTTGTGTGTCTATGGGGTGCCCCCTCCCCTGTATATAAAGGAGTGGAGGAGGGGACCGGCCGTCCTCATGGGGTGCGCCCCAAGGGGGGAATCCTACTCCTACTAGGAGTAGGTCCCCCCTTTCCTAGTCCAACTAGGAGGGGAAGGAAAGGGAAGATGGAGAGAAGGAAAGGGGGGGCTAGCCCCCTTCCCAATTAGGATTGGGCTTGGGGGGGGGGAACGCCCCTCCACTTGGCCGCCTCCTCCTCTCTTCCACTATGGCCCATTAAGGCCCATAAACCCCCCGGGGGGTTCCGTTAACCCCCTGGTACTCCGGTAAATAACCGGTACACCTCCGAACCATTTCGGTGTCCGAATATAGTCATCCAATTTATCAATCTTTATGTCTCGACCATTTTGAGACTCCTCGTCATGTCCGTGATCTTATCTGGGACTCCGATTTACCTTCGGTACATCAAAACACATAAACTCATAATACTGACCATCATCAAACGTTAAGCGTGCGGACCCTACGGGTTCGAGAACTATGTAGACATGACCGAGACTCATCTCCGGTCAATAAACAAAAGCGGAACCTGGATGCTCATATTGTTTCCTACATATTCTACAAAGATCTTTATCGGTCAAACCGCATAACAACATATGTTGTTCCCTTTATCGTCGGTATATTACTTGCCCGAGATTCGATCGTCGGTATCATCATACCTAGTTCGATCTCGTTACCGGCAAGTCTCTTTACTCGTTCCGTAATGCATCATCCCATAACTAACTCATTAGTCACATTGCTTGCAAGGCTTATAGTGATGTGCATTATCGAGAGAGCCCAGAGATACCTCTCCGACAATTGGAGTGACAAATCCTAATCTCGATCTATGCCAACTCAACAAACACCATAGGAGACACCTATAGAGCATCTTTATAATCACCCAGTTACGTTGTGATGTTTGATAGCACACTAAGTGTTCCTCTGGTATTCGAGAGTTGCATAATCTCATAGTCATAGGAACATGTATATGTTATGAAAAAAACAATAGCAATAAACTAAACGATCATAGTGCTAACTGCTAAGCTAACGGATGGGTCAAGTCAATCACATCATTCTCTAATGATGTGATCCCATTCATCAAATGACAACTCATGTCTATGGCTAGGAAACTTAACCATCTTTGATTAACGAGCTAGTCAAGTAGAGGCATACTAGTGACACAATGTTTGTCTATGTATTCACACATGTACTAAGTTTCCGGTTAATATAATTCTAGCATGAATAATAAACATCTATCATGATATAAGGAAATATAAATAACAACTTTATTATTGCCTCTAGGGCATATTTCCTTCAATCACCCCATTGGAATGGAGTGTCTTTCTTCACTAACCCATTCATGGGTGCAGCAATGATGCCGAAATCCTGCATGAACCGGCGGTAGAAACCTGCAAGTCCGAGGAAGCTACGTACTTGGCTCACATTTTTTGGAGGCATCCACTCACTAATAGCCTTGATCTTCTCTTCATCTACCTCCACACCTTTTGCTGAAACAACAAAGCCAAGACAAACAACTTTTTGTGTGCAAAATGTGCACTTTTCCACGTTAGCATACAACTTTTCCTATTGTAGGACAGCAAGCACACATTTTATATGTCCAACGTGATCCCCCAGAGTTTTGTTATAAATCAATATGTCATCAAAGTAACTTGCCATGAAGGATCTAAGCACATGATTCATCAATATCATGAACGTACTAGGTGCATTCGTTAATCCAAAAGGCATAACCAACCATTCATACAAGCCAAAAATTTCTTAAATGCAGTTTTCCATTCGTCACCTTCTTTCATTCTTATTTGGTGGCAACCACTTCGCAAATCAATTTTGGAAAATATGGTGGAGCCACAAAGTTCATCAAGCATGTCATCGAGCCTAGGAATAGGGTGCCGATATCTCACAGTTATGTTGTTAATGGATCTACAATCAGTGCACATGCGCATGGTACCGTATTTCTTGGGAACTAAAAGAATGGGAACGACACAAGGAGAAAGGCTTCCCCTTACGTACCATTTGTCAAGAAGATCTTCTACTTGCCTCTGAATTTCCTTCGTCTCCTCGGGGTTTGCTCAGTATGATGGTCCGTTTGGTAGTGGGGCGCCCGAACCAAGTCGATTTGGTGCTCAATGCCCCGCTTCGGTGGCAAACTAGGTGGTACCTCCTTGGGAAACACATCCTCATACTCCTACAAAACATCAAAGACAACACTAGGAAGAGTTGAGGGTAGGTCGTTAGCAGCCAACAAAGTTTCCTTGTACATGAGTACAAAGAATGGAGTATTAGGTTCTCTCAATGCCTGCATATCCCTTTTCCTAGCCATCATAACTAATCCCTGTTTTTCCCGGGGCTTGGTCATATTTGGTTGTGGAGCTTTTGGCTGTGGAAACACTCCCTCACTATGTTGGTGGCTCACTCGTTGTGTATGATCACTCTCTCCCTTTTTTCTTTCCTTTTTTTCATCTCATCAAGATAGACTTCCTCGGGTGTCATGGGTAGCCAAGTGAACTTTTCTCCTCTATGGACAAAACATAAGCAATTCGCACACCCACTGATTTGCACATCACGGTCATGCAACCACGTTCTCCCAAGAAGCAAGTGACAAGCATGCATCGGCACCACATCACACTCAACATTATCCTGATATGTCCCTACTGAAATTGGTATTTGCATGCTTCTAATCACCTTAATTGCGCCACAATCATTCAGCCATTGCATGCGGTATGTGTCACGCCCAATATGCGACCCTATCCAAAAGGAACTCGAAGGTCCCACCAAGGATAGACCCGCATATTGGAACGCTTTTGCAAGGTGGATATCATTACATCAACATTACATAATAGATGGGGATACATACAAGAGGCATACAATGCCACACGAATAAAACAATACAACATACAAGAACAACATCCGACTACGGATGAATCATAAACAGAAACTCAAACAATATCCACCCTGCTAGCCCAGGCCGCCGACCTGGAACCTATCCCCTGATCGAAGAAGCAGAAGAAGAACTCAATGCAAGCAAGCATCGCTCTCGCGTCATGATCATCGCATAACTTGTACCTGCAATTGTTGTTGTAGTAATCTGTGAGCCACGAGGACTCAGCAATCCCATTACCATGGGTATCAAGACTACCAAAGCTTAATGGGAAAGGAAGGGGTAAAGTGGTGAGGTTGCAGCAGCGACTAAGCATGATATGGTGGCTAACATACGCAAATAAGAGCGAGAAGAGAACAAGCGGAACGGTCGTGAAGCTAGCAATGATCAAGAGGTGATCCTGAACTCCTACTTATGTCAAACATAACCCAAAGACCGTGTTCACTTCCCGGACTCCGCCGAGAAGAGACCATCACGGCTACACACGCGGTTGATGCATTTTAATTCGGATCAGGTGTCAAGTTATCTACAACCGGACATTAACAAATTCCCATCTGCCACATAACCACGGGCACGGCTCTCGAAAGTTTAAACCCTGCAGGGGTGTCCCAACTTAGCCCATGACAAGCTCTCGCGATCAACGAAGGAATAGACTTTCTCCCAGGAAGACCCGATCAGTCTCGGAATCCCGGTTTACAAGACATTTCGACAATGGTAAAACAAGACCAGCAAAGCCGCCCGGATGTGCCAACAAATCCTGATAGGAGCTGCACATATCTCGTTCTCAGAGCACACCGGATTGTCCAAACTTCCGGTAGGCGAGCTCAGAGTTGCCCCTAGTGGCCACCGGCGGTGACGGTTTGGACCAACACTCACAACGAGCACTGGCCCAGGGGGGTAAATAAAGATGACCCTCGGGCTCCAGAAACCCAAGGGAAAAAAGGGCTAGGTGAGGCAAATGGTAAAACCAAGGTTGGGCCTTGCTGGACAAGTTTTATTCAAAGCGAACTGTCAGGGGGGTCCCATAAATCACCCGACCGCGTTAGGAACGCAAAATCCGGGAACATAACACCGGTATGACGGAAACTAGGGCGGCAAGAGTGGAACAAAACACTAGGCATAAGGCCGAGCCTTCCACCCTTTACCAAATATATAGATGCATTAATAATATAAGAGATATTGTGATATCCCAACCAAAATCCTGTCCACCATGGAGCAATCTTCAACTTCACCTGCAACTAGCAACGCTATAAGAGGGGCTGAGCAAAGCGGTAACATAGCCAAACAACGATTTGCTAGGAATGGTGTCAAAGGTTAGAGGTTCATGGCAATTTGGGAGGCTTGGTGAGCAAAATATAGGTAACGCAGCATAGTGATAGAACGAAGCAACTAGCATAGCAATGATAGTAGTGAGATCTAGGGTAGCGGTCATCTTGCCTGAATCCCGCAAGGAAGAAGAACGAGTCCATGAAGAAGATGAACGGATGAAGGCGAACCAACCGTAGACGAACGAATCCTCACGATCGCAACGAAACAGGAACTAACAAAAGAAGCACACAACATAGGTAAACACACCACACATGAACAAGACATGATGCACAACAAGCATGATGCATGAGAAAGCTAGATGAGGCTACTCATGGCAAGAGATGATGCAAACACGAACAACACATCAAGGCAAGTTTAAATGAGGCCGCAAACAACATATAACAATTCCGGTAAGTCCTCATATGCAAATTTCGAAATTGGTCCAGAACTGAATAAACCATATGTTCAAGTTGTTAAACAGCAAGTTAAGATGCACCAAGATGATCTACACGAAATTCTAGTCAAGTTACATATAAAGTTCATTAGATTCGGGGCTACGGCCTAGAAGATATGAGCAAAACAAGTTAAGCATGACATTGATGCAAAATGCATACAAACATCAAGCAAACACCTCAAAACAAGGGTGCAACATGATAATATGAAACTACATGCAAAATCAAGCAAGTTTCATATAGAGCACACTCAAAACGGAGCAACGGTGCAACACATACACTCTATACAAGTCATAGCCACAATCTGTCCATAACAACAACTAGGCATCTTACAAGCATCAAAACAATAAGCTACAGCACCCCAACATAATAACAAAAGGCATGGGCATGAATTACAGGTAAAGCACAACAAAACATGAACACTGAGCTATCTCCAGAAACAACTAGAACATGCTCAAAAGGACATGGGAAGATTGCAAATAATAACAGTTTCAGACTTATCAGGAAATAACATCAGGTTGCAATGTTTAGAGCAAGCAAACAACATGTTACAGGAACATATCATGGCAAACAAAGGCATGGCAGGAATCTACTAATTGCATAGATCAAAAGTCCCTTACTGACCATGAGCCAAAAGGGCACGGAAAATATGATGGCACCCATGTAAACATGGCAAGTTATATTACAGATTCAAACATGGCAGGAACAACAATAAGTAGGCATGTTGGTGAGCTTGAATCACTCACCACAGAGCAATACATGGCATGGCAAGGCAACCAACAGTAAGAAGACATGTTTATGAAGCTAAGCATGGCAAGAACAAGGTCATAGGGTGCATGGATCACTAGCAAACAACCATAGAAACATTGAACTTAATGTTAACAGGCTGACAGCAACATTTTCAAGCAACTTTGGAGCAAGAAATGAACAATCTAAAGCAAGCTATAAATGCAACCAGGGGCATGGATGGATAGGTCATAACATGTAGATCAAAACATGTTTATAGGACATCTCCAGATTATGCATAGAATGATTAGTAGAAGCATGTTAACATAGCAACAAAATATAACAGAATCTGCCTAGCAAAACAGCAACAGCAAGTACACTACTTAACAAGCTCGATTCACTCACCACAAGTCATTGCATGACAAGATAAGCATAGCATCATCAAGAAGACATGTTTATGTAACCAACCAAGGCAAGAACAAGTCCATAGCATGCAAGGATCAACTATAGCAACCTTGGCCAAATTGAATAACAAGTAAACACTCTGCTAGGAAACATTTTGAAGCAAAAGTAGAGCACAAAAATGACATGCGAGACTACTCCATAATTGCAAACAAGGGCATGAATGAATAGAAAATAACCATATGTTAAAAATACCCTTACTGAAGTATCTTAAAATATGCATGGATCTCTCTGTAGCATCAAGTTTACATGGCATCAAAATAACAGCAGAACAGGGACTAAAATCAGCAATATCACGAAGCCTAGTTTGCATGCTTGTGCAAGTCACCACATTGATCAAAAAAATACATGGCATATACCCCTGGAAAGATGGCATGGCATAGATCAAAACACATGCAGACATCAACCTCATAGGATGCACACATCAATCATGGCAAAAATGACAAATGAGCAAGTTATAACAGTTTCAGCAGATTAACATCAACATGCACTCTTCCAACAGCATTTCGGGCATCAAGATGAGCTCAAATGAAAATGATGCAATGAGATGAAATGATGTACTCGTTGAGGCAAACAATTTGACATATTACACGCACGAAACGAAGCTACGGATGCAGAGATACAATGCGATGAACATGGCATGATTATGTCAAAAACCAGGGACTTAGCAGATTTTCACCTCCGGGAAAAGTCAACCCGGGACGGAGGCGTTCCGGGACGGAGCGGATCGGGACGGTGGAGGCGCGTTTGGATGGAGGGAGGGGTGGATCTGATCCACTCCCTCGGATCCGGCCGGAGCTCCGGCGAGCCGAACTCCGGCGAGGGCGCGGTGGAGGTCCGACGGAGGGGGCGCCGGCGAGAGGGGCGGGAGACGGACGGCGGAGAGGCGGCCGGCGACGCGGAGCGGTGGCGGCGGAGGTCGGGCGACGTGGCGGGCGGGAGGCGCGCCGGCGAGGGGCGGCGCCGGCGGCGGAGCTGCGGACTCGAGCGCAAGGGCTCTCGCAGACGGGCGACGGCATGGTGAGGCGCGCACCGGCGAGGTAGGCGGCTCCGGCGGCGACGGGGCACGACGGCGGCGGCGGGCGGCGGGCGGCGTCGGCGAAGAGGTGGCGGCGGCGCGCCAGCGACGGACGGCGGCGGAGAGGACGCGGCGGCGGCGCGCGGCTGGTCGACCCGGCCCTGATGGAGCCAGCCGGCGGGACTTGCAGGCTCGGCGGGCGGGCGGCTGGAGGAGAGAGAGGCCGGCGGAGGACACGTGGTGGCGCGGGATTGGACCGGGCGCGACAGTGGACATGTCCGTCGGTGGGAGAAGAAACGTCCGGCGGCGCGAGGGAAATTTCTAGGGTTTGGACTACGGGATTTCGGGGAGGATCACATATATATATATATGTAGAGGGAGCTAGGAGAGTCCAAATGAGGTGCGGTTTTCGGCCACGCGATCGTGATCGAACGACCGAGAGCATGGAGGGGAGTTAGATGGTTTTGGGCCACTTTGGGAGGGGTGTTGGGCTGCAAAGATAAGGAGGCATTACGGTTACCTGGTTAACCGTTGGAGTACCAAACGAACTCCAAATGGCACGAAACTTGACAGGCGGTCTACTGGTGCTATACCAAGGCCGCTTGGCAAGACTCGGTCCTTTACGAGAAAGTTTAACACCCACTCACAACCGGAAACAAAAGGGGAACGCCGGAGGACATAGGAGCGCCGGATTGCAAAACGGACAACGGGGAAAATGCTTGGATGCATGAGACGGACACGTATGCGAATGCAATGCACATGATGACATGATATGAAATGCAGATGATGACATGGCAAAAGGCAACACGCAATCACATGACATGGCAATGACGGCGAATAACTGGCAGACACCTGGCGCAACGAATTCGGGGCGTTACAACACTCCTCCGCTAACAAGAGATCTCGTCCCGAGATCTTAGGACCGAGACGGAAGGGAAAAAGGGATGAGGTGAAACAAGAACTCAAGAGAAGAAGCAAAGAATCGAGAGCACTCAAGAAGAAGAGAGAAACGACGAGAATGATGAGAATCGAAAGCTCACGGAATCAGATAGACTATGAAAACGACTCGTTCTAACCAGAGTGGTTAGAATGGGAAAAGAAACGAATAAGACTGAAAGAATTTAGGCAGCACGCCGGTTGAACAAGGAAAGAATAGAACACGAACTTGAGAGGATGGAATGATACTTGATGAACTCTTGAAGAATGAATTAAATCATGAAGAGCCATCCTGAAGAACTCCGGTGACAAAAGGATGATGAGATAGAATGCAGGATGAAAGAATAGATGAGCGTTGCGATGATTAGATGGAGTTTCCGACGAGATGGCCGAGGAAAAATTTGAACTCCGGAAAAGGAAAGATGAAAACACTTGAAACTAGAATTTATTCACCAAGAACAAACTCCGAAGAAAGGGATTAATCACCTGGATGAAATAAGAATAAGATTTATCGTATGCTTATCCTTCATCAAATTAAATTGACGACAAGCAATGGATTTTTGCATACTACTTATTCTTCTTGAAAAGGACTAAGGAGAGAATAGCACAAAACTTGAGAAAGTCTACATGAACCACCGGTAGGATTGAAACGAACGAATGAATTAATATGATAAACAAGGAAAAGACTCTGAAAGAACCACCGTGAGAATTCGAAAATGACTGATGAAAGAGATTTAATCACCAGGAAGAATTAGAAAAACAAATATGCTTGAGGGTATTTAGATGCAAAGAACAAAGAGATCATGAGCTGATTGAAGAACACTTGAACGAAGCACCGGGATAAATAGAGAACGATAACTGGAATGATGGCCTCCGGTGAAAAGAAATGGAAAAACAACTTCTGACACACTCCGGATGGTTAAGAAAAGAATATCTGACAAACGGAATAATTCGTGAGGATAACATGAAGCTAGAACCACGAAACTTCGAGAGAACGGGCAAGATTTAGAGAAACTCTTCTTCGATCTTCAAATGACGACGGAAAACACCACCAAAATTACTGAGATACTTCGGGAGAACGAAAAGCGAAGAGGTTGAGCCAATAATGAAATGATTTGAAATCGATCTTGGAAAAGGCATGTGACTGATGGGATTCATTCATACGTCACACTTTGAAAAGAATTGAGAATAACTCCGGGGAATCAGAAGAGTCAGGTAAGATCCTGGGAAAAGACCTGTGGGTTAGGGCCCACTGAAGAGATAACACCGTTGGAACGGATTGTTGAACAGATAGATGATGCACCAGAACAATTGAAATATTTGAATGAGGTAACACCTCGAAATAATTGAAACCCAGACGAATCTCCTGAGATGTCTTGAGCCCTCCGGAAGGATAAACTGGCGAGAGGCAAACGAGTAGGGAAAACACTTGAGCCGAGGAAAAGAATATGATCAACACCGAAAAACTTGAATTGAATCCACCAGAAAAGAGATGAAGAATGACGAATGAGACGAGAATTCACCGGTTGAAATAATTGAGGGAAGACTGAAGAGGCTCCGCACGAATGAAATTGATGGTCGAAAGAGACTCAGACACCGGGAAGAAGAGGGTGGGAGGGCGGGAAAAACAAAGACAACTTGGAAGGGGGAACCGACGAATATCTTGAAGAGAAAACCCGGTTGAAAACATTGAGGAAAGAAAGCAAAGACTTCGCATGAGTAGGATGGATACTCGATTATGGACTCCGGATTCGAGAAGAAGAAGGGAGGGCGGGTGAAAAAAAAACAACTGAGGATTGAACTCAAAGATGAAGAGGCTCGAGTCAACTTGACGAGAAATGCACCGGACAAAAAGAGGATGGACAACGAACGAAAACTAACCGCGTGATCCTAAAGAAAAATTTTGAACGGGAAGAGGAGTAATTCAAAACACCTACGTCAAGATTCCTCACCAGAGCGACGAAGGGGCTGAGGAGTAAAAAGAATTCCTACTCTCCGATATAACTAGACTCCGAAAGAAAGTTTTCTTCTAGACTCAACAATGGCCAAACTACACGATCAATCAAGGGGGGCTCCTAAGGTCGGTCGAGGCTTTGATACAAACTTGTCATGCCCAATATGCGACCCTATCCAAAAGGAACTCGAAGGTCCCACCAAGGATAGACCCGCATATTGGAACGCTTTTGCAAGGTGGATATCATTACATCAACATTACATAATAGATGGGGATACATACAAGAGGCATACAATGCCACACGAATACAACAATACAACATACAAGAACAACATCCGACTACGGATGAATCATAAACAGAAACTCAAACAATATCAACCCTGCTAGCCCAGGCTGCCGACCTGGAACCTATCCCCTGATCGAAGAAGCAGAAGAAGAACTCAACGCAAGCAAGCATCGCTCTCGCGTCATGATCATCGCATAACCTGTGCCTGCAACTGTTGTTGTAGTAATCTGTGAGCCACGAGGACTCAGCAATCCCATTACCATGGGTATCAAGACTACCAAAGCTTAATGGGAAAGGAAGGGGTAAAGTGGTGAGGTTGCAGGAGCGACTAAGCATGATATGGTGGCTAACATACGCAAATAAGAGCGAGAAGAGAACAAGCGGAACGGTCGTGAAGCTAGCAATGATCAAGAGGTGATCCTGAACTCCTAGTTACGTCAAACATAACCCAAAGACCGTGTTCACTTCCCGGACTCCGCCGAGAAGAGACCATCACGGCTACACACGCGGTTGATGCGTTTTAATTCGGATCAGGTGTCAAGTTATCTACAACCGGACATTAACAAATTCCCATCTGCCACATAACCGCAGGCACGGCTCTCGAAAGTTTAAACCCTGCAGGGGTGTCCCAACTTAGCCCATGACAAGCTCTCGCGATCAACGAAGGAATAGACCTTCTCCGGGAAGACCCGATCGTCTCGGAATCCGGTTTACAAGACATTTCGACAATGGTAAAACAAGACCAGCAAAGCCGCCCGGATGTGCCGACAAATCTCGATAGGAGCTGCACATATCTCGTTCTCGTGGCACACCGGATTGTCCAAACTTCCGGTAGGTGAGCCCAGAGTTGCCCCCAGTACACCGGCGGTCGACGGTTTGGACCAACACTCACAACGAGCACCGCCCGGGGTAATAAAGATGACCCTCGGGCTCCGGAAACCCAAGGGAAAAAAGGGCTAG
This sequence comes from Aegilops speltoides, assembly GCA_021437245.1. Taxonomy (NCBI): domain Eukaryota; kingdom Viridiplantae; phylum Streptophyta; class Magnoliopsida; order Poales; family Poaceae; genus Aegilops; species Aegilops speltoides. The sequence continues at coordinate 360,569,203 of CM038146.1, read as the reverse complement.
GTGAGGCAAATGGTAAAACCAAGGTTGGGCCTTGCTGGACAAGTTTTATTCAAAGCGAACTGTCAGGGGGGGTCCCATAAATCACCCGACCGCGTTAGGAACGCAAAATCCGGGAACATAACACTGGTATGACGGAAACTAGGGCGGCAAGAGTGGAACAAAACACTAGGCATAAGGCCGAGCCTTCCACCCTTTACCAAATATATAGATGCATTAATAATATAAGAGATATTGTGATATCCCAACCAAAATCCTGTCCACCATGGAGCAATCTTCAACTTCACCTGCAACTAGCAACGCTATAAGAGGGGCTGAGCAAAGCGGTAACATAGCCAAACAACGGTTTGCTAGGAATGGTGTCAAAGGTTAGAGGTTCATGGCAATTTGGGAGGCTTGGTGAGCAAAATATAGGTAACGCAGCATAGTGATAGAACGAAGCAACTAGCATAGCAATGATAGTAGTGAGATCCAGGGTAGCGGTCATCTTGCCTGAAATCCCGCAAGGAAGAAGAACGAGTCCATGAAGAAGATGAACGGATGAAGGCGAACCAACCGTAGACGAACGAATCCTCACGATCGCAACGAAACAGGAACTAACAAAAGAAGCACACAACATAGGTAAACACACCACACATGAACAAGACATGATGCACAACAAGCATGATGCATGAGAAAGCTAGATGAGGCTACTCATGGCAAGAGATGATGCAAACACGAACAACACATCAAGGCAAGTTTAAATGAGGCCGGAAACAACATATAACAATTCCGGTAAGTCCTCATATGCAAATTTCGAAATTGGTCCAGAACTGAATAAACCTTATATTCAAGTTGTTAAACAACAAGTTAAGATGCACCAAGATGATCTACACGAAATTCTAGTCAAGTTACATATAAAGTTCATTAGATTCGGAGCTACGGCCTAGAAGATATGAGCAAAACAAGTTAAGCATGTCATTGATGCAAAATGCATACAAACATCAAGCAAACACCTCAAAACAAGTGTGCAACATGATAATATGAAACTACATGCAAAATCAAGCAAGTTTCATATAGAGCACACTCAAAACGGAGCAACGGTGCAACACATACACTCTATACAAGTCATAGCCACAATCTGTCCATAACAGCAACTAGGCATCTTACAAGCATCAAAACAATAAGCTACAGCACCCCAACATAATAACAAAAGGCATGGGCATGAAGAACAGGTAAAGCACAACAAAACATGAACACTGAGCTATCTCCAGAAACAACTAGAACATGCTCAAAAGGACATGGGAAGATTGCAAATAATAACAGTTTCAGACTTATCAGGAAATAACATCAGGTTGCAATGTTTAGAGCAAGCAAACAACATGTTACAGGAACATATCCTGGCAAACAAAGGCATGGCATGAATCTACTAATTTCATAGATCAAAAGTCCCTTACTGACCATGAGCCAAAAGGGCACGGAAAATATGATGGCACCCATGTAAACATGGCAAGTTATATTACAGATTCAAACATGGCAGGAACAACAATAAGTAGGCATGTTGGTGAGCTTGAACCACTCACCACAGAGCAATACATGGCATGGCAAGGCAACCAACAGTAAGAAGACATGTTTATGAAACTAAGCATGGCAAGAACAAGGTCATAGGGTGCATGGATCACTAGCAAACAACCATAAAAACATTGAACTTAATGTTAACAGGCTGACAGCAACATTTTCAAGCAACTTTGGAGCAAGAAATGAACAATCTACAGCAAGCTATAAATGTAACCAGGGGCATGTATTGATAGGTCATAACATGTAGATCAAAACATGTTTATAGGACATCTCCAGATTATGCATAGAATGATAAGTAGAAGCATGTTAACATAGCAACAAAATATATCAGAATCTGCCTAGCAAAACAGCAACAACAAGTACACTACTTAACAAGCTCGATTCACTCACCACAAGTCATTGCATGACAATATAAGCATAGCATCATAAAGAAGACATGTTTATGTAACCAACCAAGGCAAGAACAAGTCCATAGCATGCAAGGATCAACTATAGCAACCTTGGCAAAATTGAATAAGTAAACACTCTGCCAGGAAACATTTTGAAGCAAAAGTAGAGCACCAAAATGACATGCTAGACTACTCCATAATTGCAAAAAAGGGCATGAATGACTATAAAATAACCATATGTTCAAAACACCCTTACTGAAGTATCTCAAAATATGCATGGATCTCTCTGTAGCATCAAGTTTACATGGCATCAAAATAACAGCAGAACAGGGACTAAAATCAGCAATATCACGAAGCCTAGTTTGCATGCTTGTGCTAGTCACCACATTGATCACAAAAATACATGTCATACACTCCTGGAAAGATGGCATGGCATAGATCAAAACACATGTAGACATCAACCTCATAGGATGCACACATCAATCATGGCAAAAATGACAAATGAGCAAGTTATAACAGTTTCAGCAGATTAACATCAACATGCACTCTTCCAACAGCATTTCGGGCGTCAAGATGAGCTCAAATGAAAATGACGCAATCAGATGAAATTAAGTACTCATTGAGACGAACAATTTGACATATTACACGCACGAAACGGAGCTACGGATGCAGAGATACAATGTGATGAACATGGCATGATTATGTCAAAAACCAGGGACTTAGCAGATTTTCTCCTCCGGGAAAAGTCAACCCGGGACGGAGGCGTTCCGGGACGGAGCGGATCGGGGCGGTGGAGGCGCGTTTGGATGGAGGGAGGGGTGGATCTGATCCACTCCCTCGGATCCGGCCGGAGCTCCGGCGAGGCGAACTCCGGCGAGGGCGCGGTGGAGGTCCGACGGAGGAGCGGCTCGCCGGCGAGAGGGCGGGCGACGGATCTGCGGAGAGGCGGCCGGCGATGCGGTCGGTGGCGGCGGACGGGCGGCGGCGTGGCGGGGCGGCGAGGCGCGGCGGCAGGGGCGGCGCGCGCGGCGGAGTTGCGAACTTCGGCGCAGGGCTCTCGCACACGGGCGCGGCAGCCTGAGGCGCGGCCCGGCGAGGGAGGCGGCTCTGGCGGCGACAGGGCACGCACCGCCGGGCGGCGGCGGCGGCGGCGGCGAAGGCGAAAGCGGCGGCAGCGCGCCAGCTGGGCGCAAGGCTGGTCGACCGGCCCCGATGGGCCAGCGGGCCTCGCTGGCTCGAGCGGCGGGCGGCGGCTGCGGAGGAGAGAGAGGCGGCGGAGGACACGTGGCGGCGCGGGATTGGACCGGGCGCGGCGGCGGACATGTCCGTCGGTGGGAGAAGAAACATCCGGCGGCGCGAGGGAAATTTCTAGGGTTTGGACTGCGGGATTTCGGGGAGGATCACATATATATAGGTAGAGGGAGCTAGGAGAGTCCAAATGAGGTGCGGTTTTCGGCCACGCGATTGTGATCGAACGACCGAGAGCATGGAGGGGAGTTAGATGGGTTTTGGGCCACTTTGGAAGGGGTGTTGGGCTGCAAAGAGAAGGAGGCTTTACGGTTACCCGGTTAACCGTTGGAGTACCAAACGAACTCCAAATGGCACGAAACTTGACAGGCGGTCTACCGGTGCTATACCAAGGCCACTTGGCAAGAGTCGGTCCATTCCGAGAACGTTTAACACCCACTCACAATAGGAAACAAAAGGGGAACGCCGGAGGACATAGGAGCGCCGGATTGCAAAACGGACAACGGGGAAAATGCTCGGATGCATGAGACGGCCGCGTATGCGAATGCAATGCACATGATGACATGATATGAAATGCAGATGATGGCATGGCAAAAGGCAACACGCAATCACATGACATGGCAATGACGGCGAATAACTGACAGACACCTGGCGCAACGAATCCGGGGCGTTACAATATGGGTGTGGGTGACGTTTTGTTTGCAATTGAAGCTTCTCGACCATCTCCGTGCTTGCAATATTGTTGTAGCTACCACTATCAACAATCACTCGACATATCTTTGAGTTGATAAGGCAACGGGTGTCGAAAATATTATGCTATTGCCCCTTTTCCTCCTCCACAACCTGGGCGTTAAGTGAACGACATACAACCAAAGCTTCTCCACCAAGTTCCTCATGTGATAAAATAGTTCCTCCTACTTCCCAACCTTGCTCCTCTTCCACTTCATCATTGCCACCTTCAGGGTCACTTTCAGACTCCCATTCACCTCGTTCATTGATGATCATAGTTCTTTTGCTTGGACATTCTAAAGAAATATGACCTCTACCTGTGCACTTGTGGCATTGAATGTTGCTGCTGCGTGTAGAACTCATTTCTGGAGGTGGAGCAGAGGATACTGGTGTTGCAGCTGATGACCTCTTATCTTGATTGCGAATAGAAGGTGATGAAGCCGTCGAGGCATGTGGGTGTCAAGGTGGTGCACCCTCAAACTGAGAACCATATGGCTGTTGTGCTCGCTGCCATGAGCGTGTGGTGGTGCGGCCTGGGAAAGCACAAGTATGACCATTACGCGTATTCTTCTTCTCAACTCTTATAGCTTGATGTACCACATCTTGTAATGTATCATAAGGAAACATCTCCACAAAATCTGATATTTCATCATTCAGCCCATGTAAAAATCCTGCCATTTTCGCCTCATCACTTTCACGGGTTCTTGTCCGAATTAGCAGCACCTCTATCTCTTTATAGTACTCCTCAATAGTACGGGAACCTTGAGTGATCCCTTGCAACCGCTTGTACAATTGCCTCTCATAGTATGATGGAACAAAACGGTGCCTCATGACTTGCTTCATCAAAGTCCAACTGCGGATATGATTATTGCCTGACATCAACCGATCGTCTTGCAGCTGATTCCACCATGTAAGAGCATAACCAGAGAACTCCATAATAGCAAGATCAACTCTCTTGGCTTCAGAAAAAACAGGGATGCAAAAGATTTTATCACACTTCTCTTCCAACTCAATATATGTATCTGGATCCTCTTTTCCCGTGAATGATGGCACATGTAGCTTCACTCTCGCTTGGTTGTCACGTTCATCCTGATCACGATGGTCATAATGATGACCATTGCGACCAAAAACAACACCATGGCAAGGCGGGGAGTAGGGTTCATAGTCCCCCATGCCTTCATCTTCGTCACCATGCTCGGAGAGATCTTCAAGGAAGATGGCATCACCATCATGTGCCACTTGTCACCGGTGATCAGCAGCAATACCGCGGGGGTCATGGCCTCACCCGCAAGCTTCTCCTCCATGCAACCCACCCTCACGGGGGCAGCAAAGTCACCACGCCTCCATTTAGCACCAACAGCAGGGGCGTCGTGGGCAGCAGCTCCTGCCGCTCGTCCACGACCAACATGGCGATCAATGTGTTCTCGACGTTGCCGGTTGTTGGCAGCCAGCAAGGCAGCGGGGCTGTGTTGATGTAATAGGAAGACGACCACCGAACGTTCTTTGCATAGCTGCAACTATACTCTCCTCAATCATATCACCAAGTGTTGCACGAGTTTTTAGGAGATCATCTTCCACATGTTGATGTCCATGTACACTCGAGTTGGATCCTGTCATGTTAACTCTTGGAAACAAGTGGACAAAAGAAAAATATATGTGGAAAACACTCAGCTCACCTTCTTGCTTACCCAAATTCTAATGATTCCTTGGCGGCTGTGCGGAAGTAGCAAATCAGGAGTGGACAAGCGAATGAAAGGAAGGAAGCTGATGGTTTCTAGGTGGATCTGGGTGGGGTAAAAAGGGAGGGCTAGTGCTCAGATCCAATCGATGCAAACCAAATGAACAAGAAAAATTTGTAGATCCTTGCACCACGTTTGAGCTGCAACACTTGCCACTACAACTTCTGAAATTTCTCACCCAACTGAAAATGATTGCACACTTGCACAACACTTTCTCTTATCTTTTTTGTTATTTTTTTCCTCTTTTTTTGCTTTTTTCACTCCTTTTCTTTCTCTCTCTATTTTTGCAGCACAAAAGATCCAACAAGACTAAAAGAAAACAACAACAACTTTGGATAGAACTTGGTGCAAACACAAAGAGGAAAGCAAACAACTAGAACTCAGCAAACAAAGGCTTGGATTTTGTGTGTGGCTTTTTGGCTTTGGACTCTAGGACGCGGAAAAACCAAACTAAAAAGGATAGATCTAGCTAAAAGGATATAGATCCTACCGTGTAAACCTTGCTCTGAATACCAGATGATACGACACCGTCTTCAAAGAAGAGGGTTGATACATCTCCATCGTATCTACTTTTCCAAACACTTTTGCCCTTGTTTTGGACTCTAACTTGCATGATTTGAATGGAACTAACCCGGACTGACGCTGTTTTCAGCAGAATTGCCATGGTGTTATTTTTGTGCAGAAATAAAAGATCTCGGAATGACCTGAAACTTCACGGAGATTTTGGAATATAAAAAATACTGGCGAAAGAATCAATACTAGGGGGCCCACACCCTGTCCACGAGGTGGGGGGCGCGCCTACCCCCTGGGCGCGCCCCCTGTCTCGTGGCCCCCGATGAGGCTACACCGACCTCAAATCCAACTCTATATATTCACGTTCGGGGAGTAAAAAATCAGAGAGAAGGATTCATCGCGTTTTATGATATGGAGCCGCTGCCAAGCCCTAATCTCTCTCGGGAAGGCTGATCTGGTGTCCGTTCAGGGCTCCGGAGAGGGGAATCCGTCGCCATTGTCATCATCAACCTTCCTCCGTCATCAATTTCATGATGCTCACCGCCATGCGTGAGTAATTCCATCGTAGGCTTGCTGGATGGTGATGGGTTGGATGAGATTTATCATGTAATCGAGTTAGTTTTGTTAGGGTCTGATCCCTAGTATCCATTATGTTCTGAGATTGATGTTGCTATGACTTTGCTATGCTTAATGCTTGTCATTAGGGCCCGAGTGCCATGATTTCAGATCTGAACCTATTATGTTTTCATGAATATATGTGAGCTCTTGATCCTATCTTGCAAGTCAATAGTCACCTACTATGTGTTATGATCCAGTAACCCCGAAGTGATAATAATCGGGACCACTCCCGGTGATGACCGTAGTTTGAGGAATTCATGTATTCACTAAGTGTTAATGCTTTGGTCCGGTACTCTATTAAAAGGAGGCCTTAATATCCCTTAGTTTCCAATAGGACCCCGCTGCCACGGGAGGGTAGGACAAAAGATGTCATGCAAGTTCTTTTCCATAAGCATGTATGGCTATATTCGGAATACATGCCTACATTACATTGATGAACTGGAGCTAGTTCTGTGTCACCCTATGTTATAACTATTGCATAAGGAATTGCATGCGACATAATTATCCATCACTGATCCAATGCCTATGAGCTTTTCACATACTGATCTTTGCTTAGTTACTTTACTGTTGCCACTGTTACAATTACTACAAAGTTGCTACTGTTACTTTTGCCACCATTACTGTTACTTCCATAGTACTTTGCTACTAAATACTTTGCTGCAGATATTAAGTTTTCCAGGTGTGGTTGAATTGACAACTCAACTGCTAATACTTGAGAATATTCTTTGGCTCCCCTTGTGTCGAATCAATAAATTTGGATTGAATACTCTACCCTCGGTTGCGATCCCCTATACTTGTGGGTTATCAAGACTATTTTCTGGCGCCGTTACTGGGGAGCATAGCTCTATTCTTTAAGTCACTTGGGAGTTATATCTACTGATCACTATGAGGAACTTGAAAGATGAAAATACAAAGATTTATCCCTCAACCATGAGGGGAGGTAAGGAACTGCCATCTAGCTCTGCACTTGATTCACCTTCTGTTTTGAGTAAACTTGCGACACCTAATCCTACTCCCCTATTGATTCTGATATGTCGCATGTTATTGATGATGACACTTCTGCTTTGCATGATACGTATGATGAAACTACTTCTATGCTTGATAATATTGTGCCATTAGGTGAATTTCTTGATGAACAACATGCTAGGGTTAGAGAGAATGAAATTATTGAAACTGATAATATTGATGAAAGTGATGATGAAGATTCTCCCCCTAGATATGAATTGCCAGATGTACCTGAGGGTTATGTTATGGATGAAGAAACTGCTAGAGATTTTCTTGCTTGCAATGATAGATATGATCTTAAGAAATTATTAGCTAAGCTGAAAGAAAAATCTTTGAATGCTAGAATGAAATATGACCCTGGTTTTGCTACTTCACCTATCTGTATTTCCGATAAGGATTATGATTTCTCTGTTGATCCTGAGATAATTACTTTGGTTGAATTCGATCCTTTCTATGGCTATGAATCTGAAACTGTTGTGGCACATCTTACCAAATTAAATGATATAGCCACCCTATTCACTCATGAGGAAAAAATCCGTTACTACTATACCCTTAAGCTATTACCGTTCTCATTAAAGGGTGATGCTAAAACATGGTTTAATTCTCTTGATCCTGGTTGTGTGCGTAGTCCCTAGGATATGATTTATTACTTCTCAGCTAAATATTTCCCCGCTCATAAGAAACAAGCTGCCTTAAGGGAAATATATAATTTTGTACAAATTGAAGAAGAGAGTCTCCCACAAGCTCGGGGGAGGCTTCTCCAATTACTTAATGCTTTATCTGATCATCCTCTCAAGAAAAATGAAATACTTGATATCTTTTATAATGGACTAACCGATGCTTCCAGAGACCACCTGGATAGTTGTGCTGGTTGTGTTTTTAGGGAAAGAACTGTTGATCAAGCTGAATTGCTATTGAATAATATGCTGAGTAATGAAAATAATTGGACATTTCCTGAACCAATTCCTAAGCCAACTCCGAAGAAAAGGGGTATTCTATTTCTCAGTCCTGAAGATATGCAAGAGGCGAAGAAATCTATGAAAGAGAGGGTATTAAACCTGAAGGTGTTAAGAATTTACCACCTATTGAAGAAATACATGGTATTGATAACCCGACACAGGTAGTAAAGGTAAATTCTCTCTATAGATTTGATGAAGGTGATATTCCTCATTATAAGTCTGCTAGCCAATGCTTAGATGAGTTTGATAATTTTATTGTTAAACAAGAAAACTTCAATGCTTATGTTGGTAGACAATTGAAATGTAATGCTTATATGATTGAACACTTGAGTGATTATATGTCTAGAGCTAAAGGTGAACTGAAACTTATTAGTGAACATGATTCTATGGTTACCACTCAAGTAGAACAAGTGCTTAAAGCTCAAAATGATTTGCTCAATGAATTAAATAATAAGAAAAATGGTAATGTTGTTAGAGTTATGACTAGAGGGGGTAAAATGACTCAGGAACGTTTGTATCCTAAGGGCCACCCTAATAGAATTGAGCAAGATTCTCAGAGAACTAATGTTGATGCACCTAGTCCTTCTAAGAAGAAGAAAAAGAAAAATGATAGGACTTTGCATGCTTCTAGTGAATCTATTGTTGACACACGTGAGAATCTCAATGATATTTCTATTTCTGATGCTGAAACACAATCTGGTGATGAACACGAACCTAGTGATAATGTTAATAATGATGTTCATGTTGATGCTAAACCTAGCAATGGAAATGATGTAGAGATTGAACTTGATGTTGATCTTGATAACCCACAATCAAAGAATCAACATTATGATAAGAGAGATTTTATTGCTAGGAAGCACGGTAAAGAAAGAGAACCATGGGTTCAAAAACCCATACCTTTTCCTCCTAAACCATCCAAGAAAAAGGATGATGAGGATTTTGAGCGCTTTGCTGAAATGATTAGACCTATCTTTTTGCGTATGCGTTTGACTGATATGCCTAAAATGAATCCTTATGCTAAGTATATGAAAGATATTGTTACAAATAAAAGAAAGATACCGGAAGCTGAAATTTCCACCATGCTTGCTAATTATACATTTAAGGGTGGAATACCTAAGAAACTAGGAGATCCAGGAGTACCAACTATACCATGCTCCATTAAAAGAAACTATGTTAAAACTGCCTTATGTGATCTTGGAGCCGGTGTTAGTGTTATGCCTCTCTCTTTATATCGTAAACTTGATTTGAATAAGTTGGCACCTACTGAAATATCTTTGCAAATGGCCTATAAATCAATTGCTGTAACTGTTAGTATTTGTGAGGATGTGCCTGTTGTGGTTGCAAACGTTACTATTTTAACGGACTTTGTTATTCTTGATATTCCCGAGGATGATAGTATGTCGACTATCCTTGGTAGACCCTTTTTGAATACTCCAGGGGTTGTTATTGATTGCAACAAAGGCAATGTCACTTTTCATGTTAATGGTAATGAGCATACGGTACACTTTCCGAGGAAACAACCTCAAGTCCACACTATAAATTCTATTAGAAAAACTTGAACAATTACTATTGGAGGTTTTGAATTTCCTCTTCCTACTGTCAAGAAGAAATATGATATTCTTATTATTGGAGATGTGCATATCCCCGTTGAGGTAACCTAGTGTTATTAAAAATTCTCCGGTTTCATGCGATTCGGAATGAATTTGTTAACAAGACTTGATCAACCTTGTTAGTGGATTCCTTTTGATGAGCATGAGATGGATGAAGTTAGAAAGCACAACTCTCTGTACCCGCCTTTTACTTTCTGTTATTTAGATTAAATAAAGCAAAAAATAGTATTTTCTATCTGTTTTCTGAATTATCCTTGCAATAAAAAATACCCCGAAAATAAAAGTTCTCCAAATGTCCCGAAATGAAATATGATTTTTTGTATAATATTTAAGAATATCTGGCACTAAGAACACACCAGAGGGGGCAACCACCTGGCCACGAGGGTGCAAGGTGCGCCCCCTGTCTCGTGGGCCCCACGTGCCCCCCCTCCACTTATTCTTGCACCCACACACTCCTTCTTCCTCGAGAAGAAATCACTCACCAGCTCAAGCACGAGTTCTAGCTCATCTTGCTGCCATTTTCGATCTCCTTGCTCAAAGCTCCATTCACAAAACTGCTTTTGGGGGATTGTTCTTCGGTATGTGACTCCTCCAATGGTCCAATTAGTTTTTGTTCTAGTGCTTTATTTATTGAAAAAAATTGCTGCTTATGTGACCCTGTTCTTGAGCTTGCATGTCAAATTTATTTGGTCCCAAGTAGTTCTAATGCATGATATAGTTTCTAGGCACTTGTGGGAGTAGCTGTTATCAATTTTGTTGAGTTTGGTTCACTTTTATTTTGAGTTACTAAAAATTTCAGTAATTTTCATAGAATGATGAAGAGATTATCGAGGGGCTCTTCGATCCGAAGCTCGAAGGATAAGCAAAGTGAAGAATATAAGAAGCCCAAATAAAATCTTCCTCGCACCGCGGAAGTTCGTCCGTGTGAATGGCCTTGTGATGAATTCTTGAGAGCAGCCAGGATTCATGATGATTTTTATTATTTGGGTGAGAATGCGGGCCTCGTCGACTTCCTCCGCGACCAGTATCACCTCCTCACTAATATTTTCATGCAAAATTTTCATTTCCATGCTAGGAGATCGCCACCTTCGGTGGATTTTTATTTATATGATGAGTTTAAGGAGATGTCACTTTATGATTTTTGTGCGGTTTGCGGGTTACCCTTTGCAGGCAGCATAGAGGAACCACATCGTAATGATGTGGAAGGGTTTATTGATATGATTGCTGTAGGGGAAACGAGGAAAGTTTCTGATGCAAGAATCACTAGCATACATTTTCCTATTCTGCGTTACTTTGCAATATTTGCTAGTAGATACTTAATTGGTCGTGGGAACAGTGGAAACCTTAGTGCCCATGATATTTTTATTTTGTGTCATGCCTTGTTTCGTGATACTACTTTTAGTTTAGGCTCTATTGTTGCTAAACGGTTAAATCTGAACCGTACAAAGGGTCCCATCTTTGGAGGCATCTTTGCTTCGCGCCTTGCTGCACACTTTAACATACCTATTAGGCATTATGAGAAAGAGCAAAAGTTGTTGCCTCCTATTTTTTCTAGATTATAAGAGTATGGTAGCACACGATTTTATTGTTAAAGATAAGAAGAAGATGCTTAAGTATAGATTGATATTTGATAAGAATTACTATGAGATTATTACCTTGTCTGCACCCTCTCTGTTTAACATATTTTCAGGCACGTACCTCATTTTGTCGGAGGCCATTCATGCATACTTGAGCGTCACACCTGCTCCAGAGGCTGAGCCGGAGCCACCACTTGACCCCTATCGGCAGTCTGTTTATCAGTGGGATCCGGAGGAGCTTGCTAACCCTGAGGATCCTCCTTAGTACACTAGAGAGGACCACTTTGATCCGTGGGCATAGACCATCTTAAGACAAAAGCCTAAGCTTGGGGGAGTATGTATTTCTCATCGACATTACATTTATGTTCACACACTCATTCCAGTTGTCGGTGCTCATACTTTTTCATTGTAATATCCATGCTAGTTTACTTTTGTTTTAAGCTTTCTTCTTGTGTGTTTGAAAAACCTTAAGAAAAAACCAAAAAAATTAGTGGTAGCTTTTAGCTAGTTTACTTTCCATGCATGTAGTAGTAATAACTAAAAGAAAACCCAAAAAAATTTCTCGTCCTTCTTTTGCTTGTTGGGAGCTTTCCCATGTAAATAGTTTTATTTCTTTTCTTTTCTTTAGGGGTCGAGAGGAGAAGACCACAATGAAAATGTTGAAGTGGCTCTTATATGCATTATTGTTGATTTAACCAAGAGCCCATATTACCTTGTCTTCTCCCTTGTAGTAAATGCTTGCAGATTCCAGCTTAGTCCAATTACATGTGCACTATTATTATTATCCACACCGTTCGGTCATGCAAGTGAAAGGCAATAATGACGATATATGATGGACTGATTGAGATGAGAAAAGCTGGTATGAACTCGACCTATCTTGTTTTTGAAAATATGATTAGTTCATCGTTCCTGATTCAGCCTATTATGATTGAAACATGTTTGCAATGACAATTAGAGATTATAGTTGCTCATGCCATGCTTAATTAGCTAGGAGTATATAATGCTTTACCTTGCGTGCCAACATGCTATTAAAATGGTTGTGATGTGGTATGACAGGGTGGTATCCTCCTTTGAACGATTCGAGTGGCTCGACTTGGAACATGTTCATGCATGTAGTTGAAACAAAATCAACATAGCCTCCACGATATTTATGCTCATGGTGGATTATATCCTACTCATGCTTGCACTCAGTGTTGATTAATTTTAATGCATGTTCATGACTATTGTCGCTCTCTAGTTGGTCGCTTCCCAGTCTTTTTCTAGCATTCACTTGTACTAAGCGGGAATACTGCTTGTGCATCCACTTCCATAAACCCCAAAGTTATTCCATATGAGTCCACCATACCTTCCTATATGAGGTATCTACCTACCGTTCCAAGTAAATTTGTATGTGCCAAACTCTAAACCTTCAAATGAAATTCTGTTTTGTATGCTCAAATAGCTCATGTATCAACTAGAGTTGTCTATATCTTCCATGCTAGGTGGGTTATTCTCACGAGGAGTGGACTCCGCTCCTCACTCAGGAGAAAATGGTTGGTACCGGGATGCCCAGTCCCATGCTCAAATCAAAATAATTGCAAACAAAACTCCCCCAATATTGTTGTTAGTTGGAGGCACCCGGTGTTTCGGGCAAGCCATGGATTGATACTTGTTGGTGGTGGGAGAGTATAAACTTTACCATTCTGTTTGGGAACTGCCTATAATGTGTGTAGCATGGAAGATATCGAGATCTCTCGGTTGTTATGTTGACAATGAAAGTATGTCGCTCAAAATATTATTTATCTTTGCTTCAAAATCGAGCTCTGGCACCTCTACAAATCCCTGCTTCCCTCTGCGAAGGGCCTATCTATTTACTTTTATGTTGAGTCATCATCCTCTTATTGAGCACCGCTGTCATTTGCATGCATTACTGTTAGTTTATATTGAGTATGACTATGACTGGATCTATTTTACCATGAATTACAATGTTTAGTCAGTCCTTGATCTTCAGAGGTGCTCTGCATTTATGTTTTGCGGTCTCAGAAAGGGCTAGCGAGATACCATCTTGTTATATCATATTATGATTGTTTTGAGATTTATTATTATTGCTCGCTAGCTGATTATGCCATTGATATGGGTAAACATGAGACCTAAGTGTTATTGTGAATATGGTTAGTTCATAATCTTTGCTGGAAACTTGAATGCTGGCTTTACATATTTACAACAACAAGAGCAAACAGAGTTTGTAAAAGTTTTTCTTTATCACTTTCAGTTTGTCAACTGAATTGCTTGAGGACAAGCAAAGGTTTAAGCTTGGAGGAGTTGATACATCTCCATCGTATCTACTTTTCCAAACAGTTTTGCCCTTGTTTTGGACTCTAACTTGCATGATTTGAACGGAACTAACCCGGACTAACGCTGTTTTCAGCAGAATTGCCATGGTGTTATTTTTGTGCAGAAATAAAAGTTCTCGTAATGACCTGAAACTTCACGGAGAATATTTTTGGACTATATAAAAAATGCTGGCGAAATTATCAAGACCAGGGGGCCCACACCCTGTCCACGAGGGTGGGAGGCACGCCCCCTGTCCTCGTGGGCCCCCTGAGGCTCCACCGACCTCAACTCCAACTCTATATATTCATGTTCGGGGAGAAAAAATTCGGAGAGAAGGACTCATCGTGTTTTACGATACGGAGCCGCCGCCAAGCCCTAATCTCTCTTGGGAGGGCTGACCTGGAGTCCGTTCGGGGCTCCGGAGAGGGGAATCCGTCGCCATCATCATCATCAACCTTCCTCCATCACCAATTTCATGATGCTCACCGCCGTGCGTGAGTAATTCCATCGTAGGCTTGCTGGACGGTGATGGGTTGGATGAGATTTATCATGTAATCGAGTTAGTTTTGTTAGGGTTTGATCCCTAGTATCCATTATGTTCTGAGATTGATGTTGCTATGCCTTTGCTATGCTTAATGCTTGTCACTAGGGCCCGAGTGCCATGATTTCAGATCTGAACCTATTATGTTTTCATGAATATACGTGTGTTCTTGATCCTATCTTGCAAGTCAATAGTCACCTACTATGTGTTATGATCCGGTAACCCTGAAGAGACAATAATCAGGACCACTCCCGGTGATGACCGTAGTTTGAGGAGTTCATGTATTCACTAAGTGTTAATGCTTTGGTCCGATACTCTATTAAAAGGAGGCCTTAATATCCCTTATTTTCCAATAGGACCCCGCTGCCATGGGAGGGTAGGACAAAAGATGCCATGCAAGTTCTTTTCCATAAGCATGTATGACTATATTCGGAATACATGCCTACATTACATTGATGACCTGGAGTTAGTTCTGTGTCACCCTATGTTATAACTGTTGCATGAGAAATCGCATCCGACATAATTATCCATCACTGATCCAATGTCTAAGAGCTTTTCACATATTGATCTTTGCTTAGTTACTTTACCGTTGCCACTGTTACAATTACTACAAAGTTGCTACTGTTACTTTTGCCACCGTTGCCATTACTTCCATACTACTTTGCTACTAAATACTTTGCTGTAGATATTAAGTTTTCCAGGTGTGGTTGAATTGACAAATCAACTTCTAATACTTGAGAATATTCTTTGGCTCCCCTTGTGTCGAATCAATAAATTTGGGTTGAATACTCTACCCTCGAAAACTGTTGTGATCCCCTATACTTGTGAGTTATGAAGGGTGTTCAAGGGGGGGTCCGATCTTCATGGCGTAGGATCAATAAAGGATGGGGATAACTAGGTGCAAGCAGCCGGAAAATGGAAAATGAGAGATTATGACCCGACGAGGGGGAGGCTCACCGAAGCTTGCAATCCAAACATTCACAGATCCACAACCCGCAATACTATCCCACACAACCACGCTCAAGTCATGGAGCACGGGATAGGTGCAATCCGCAAGGGAAACCACAAACTCTAACCCACACAACACGATCTAGTCGTGGAGCACGAATTAGGAGCAATTTCTCGAGGAATCACGAGAATAAGGGTAACAAGAGCTCTCCAATCTCAGGAGGAGTCTATGTCTTTGGTCTTTGATAGAAATGGCAAAAGTCCCCAACGAAGGGAAGAGCTAGCCTATTTATAATCGGGAAAACCCCCCTGGATAGGTGTGAGAGGGAACTAGCTTCTGGAACCAGCTTAGGTGTGAAAGTGAACCAACTTTGTTTGACTAAATGGCTTCAAGACTTAATGAAGTAGTTTCTGGAAAACTCTTGTTGGAGGTGGTTGGCAGTTCCCGACCAAACATTGTTCATTGGGGTCGAACAATGTTTCCTTCAGCAGAAAACTCGAGTTCTGGAAATCTTTCGCAAGTTGGGATATCCAAACTCGTGCAAAACATTGTTTCGTGAGAATCGAAACAATGTTTCTTCAGCAGACAACTCATTCTTCATGAATTCCTAACTTTGTTTCCTCGCCATAAAACATTGTTTTGCACGGACTGAAATGTGTTTGGCCTTCTTTGATATCGCACATGAGTTCAACCAACAACAAAGGAGGTGAAGGCACAACCATTTTTTCAAGGTCAAATGATAGACTTAAGTTAGCGTTCACCTGATCATGTATTCGCATTGCGCGACTTCTTGTGATTGGACCGTTGATGGTTGGTGGTGTGGTGCCCCATGGTTGGGATGTCCTCATCAACATCTCTCATTCTCTCCTGTGCGCTCTCCCTCCCTCTAGTTACATGAATGCATGCATGTTAAAAAGAGAAAAGTGCGATAAGTGGACAAGTGCTAACCGCCCCAGTAGGACATTCCATGTCGCAAAACATGGTCCAATCAAAATCTCGCCAGAATGGCACATTAGAGGGATAAGATCATCACTTGTGCAATTGTTTAACTCTCGTTTACTAACAATATAGTATAAGGTTGTGTATTGTTCTTGAAGAGTAGCATTACCTGGTCTCTCATCCTCGCAGAACCGAATCTCAAAGCCGTCCTTAATGAAGAAAGATTTGAATGAAAGAAATAGTTCTTTGCAACGACCAACTAAAAAACGTGAATCCTCTGTTTTCCAATGAACATGAGAGAGGGTTTTCGAGCTTAGATACTTGTTTCAAATGATGTTTCATCATAGACTATCCTCAGTAAGAAGTTTGAAGAGCCATTGAATAAGGAGGGCAATGTTTTTAACCTCAAGCTCTTGAATGACAAGAACGCCATGGTCTTTTGGATGACAAATGACACCTCATTTGGCATATCTATGTCATTTCACGAGAGTTTGCCAGGAAATTTTGAATATAAAATAGTCCATCATATGCATGACTCCTTTTGGAGTTTGTAAAAGGAAAGCATGTACATAACCTTGTAACTGAGCACTAAGTTGATAAGGACTAGTCTCCCATCGGCGGAGAGGAGCTTTCCTTTACAGCTTACTCACAAATTTCATAAAAGCCTCCTCCAGAAGTTTTCATTAGGAATTTGAGTGCCTCAAATAATGGACCAGGATTATAAGTTGTTGGAGGATGTCCGTAACTATGGGTAGGGAGGTAGTGGATCGCCATGGCGCAAACAATTTTTTGCAAGTAATCCGAGGCCCCAACATGCCGTTAAGCATTAAGGCGGTCTTCCTCACTGGATTCCGTGATGACATGTTTTTTGTCATCATGTGCATCACACTATTTGGTCGTTACTTTTGGCCTGGCGGAGTTATATTGGTTACTCCCCTAAAGAAGTGATGGGGTTAAACCATTTTTGTTAGAAGGGATGTGCAGGTTGAGACGTGCAAAACACGATTACTAGTACTCCCTTAGGTCGGGTTTACAGGATCTGCGCAGGCTTTAAACATAAATATGTGCTATCTGCCATCAAGATTATATGTTTAGATACTTTTAAAAAGTGTTATATATGCCATCAAAATAATATCCAATGACGGTAATTGCCTTTGGCTCCTAGGTGCATATGCACTCATTGTCGAAATACACATTTTAAAAAGTTGAAAAATTCGGAACAAAAACCCCGCGTGTATATCCGGACATTTTATGTGTGTGCACAAGGTTTCAGTGAAAAACGACGTTTTTTGTGGCTTGTGTGAAAAAGACAATTTCTGATGCTTCATTCGAACTATTCACAAGGCATTTCTTTATCTTTTTTACACAAGCCACAAAAAACGTCGTTTTTCACCGAAACCTTGTGAACGCACATAAAATGCCCGGATATACACGTGGAATTTTTGTTTCGAATTTTTTAACTTTTCGAAATGTGTATTTCGACAATGGGTACATATGCACCTAGGAGCCAAAACGCCGCTCTCATCCTGGATATTATTTTGATGGCATATATAACACTTTTTAAAAGGGATAATAGTAAAATTAAGAACCTAGAAATCCACGCAAGAACATTTTTTTAGAAGGATAAACATTTTTTTAGAAGAATAAACCTGACCCACCTTTTCTATTTGTCGCAATTTGCGACAAAAATAGTCGAGGCTAAACACACCCTCAACCGATATATTGGTTGGCCTACTCAGTGTGCAAGCCACCAGTTTTGGGAACCTTCTTGAAGGTTCCTGACCAATTTTTAGAACCTTCTAGAAGGCACCTGAACCCTTTTTTACTTCCTTGTTTTTCTTCGTCTTTTTCTCCTTTTCTTTTCAATTATAAATTTCAAATGATGTTCAATATGTTAAAAAATTCTAATTTCTAAAATATTCGAAATTTTCAAAAAATGATCATGTTTTCGAAAAATATATAGATTTGTAAAAATGTTTCTCATTTCAAAAAATTATTCGAATTTTGAAAAAAAATCATCATATTTGAAATGAAAGTAAAAAATATTCGTGTTTCCCGAAGAAAAAAAATCATGTTTTTGAAAAATGTTAAGGATTTTTAGAAAATTTCAAATTTTAAAATTGTTCCTAAGTTCAAAATTATTTCCTTTTATCTAAAAAGTTTGTGTTTTTTCTGGTTTTTTTTGGAATACCATAAAACATTGTATTACAGTTGAGAGCAAGTAATCAGCGAGTATTCCTTTGGGAGCCCCCACAAGAGTCAATCCGCGACCACTTGACGCGTTCTCAGCAGCCGCCACATGGTACGCTCTGGGTGTTGCCTCCGAATTTTGTTTCTTTTATTTTTTGTATGCTTTTCCACTTTTAGATGATCCTTTTGTTTTTTCTTAGGTTTTGGACCAAATAGATCGGAAAAAAATGCACGAGAAAACACATTTTTCTCCTTCTGTGAGAGGCACAGATTTGCATTATTGAGAGGCATAGTCGTGCCTTTGGAAAGGAATAAAACATGTTTTTTTCATCCACGAGATCACAGATTTACTACTCGCAGAGGCACATATTTGATTCCATGAGTCGTGCCTCTCGAATAAGGAAAACAAGGAGTTTTTTTCCTGCCGCGGTAGACATATTTACTTCTCATGGAATGTTCACGAGAGGTGCAGTCGTGCCTCTCGAAAAGGAAAAAGAGTTTTTTTCTTCCGCGAAAGCCACATATTTGCTTCTCGTGGAGACATAAATTTGCTTTCGTGAGAGTCATAGTCGTGCCTCTCAGAATAAAAACATGTTTTATTTTTCTTTCCTTCCGCCGGAGGCACAAATTTACTTCTCATGGAGGCACAATTTTGTTTCCGTGAGAGGCAAAAATTTGTTTCTCGGAAAAAAGGAAATTTTTCCTTTTTTCTTCCACGAGAGGCATATATTTGCTTTTCATGGATGCACAGATTTGCTTCAGCAAGAGGCACAATTGTGCCTCTTCGAAAAGAGAAAAAACATGCTTCCAGTTTTCATGGAAAAAAGTTCGTCGAAACCTATGAACATGGGATTTTGCATCGCCCAGATGCAGAGGCTGGGGCTATATCCTCCTTTTCAAAAAAAAAAAATCAACATGAAATTTAGTTTTCAAGATCTTGACTTGAAGAATCGAACGGTGAAAACGTTCGAGGATTTGGACGTACAGTTTTAAAAGATAAAACATTTTAAATAAATTAATCTATGAAAAAAGAGAAATTCCCACATACATACAGTGCGCCACTTGTCGTAAAATGGAAAGAGGGGAGTGACCTTTGCAAAATGTACCCCTGTAATCAGTAATTTCGGCTACAGTTATGGCTCGCTACAGCCCAACCTCTACTATGATAATTAGCAGCCCAGTCGGAAGCACCTCTTTCGCCGCCCGCTGTTCTTTGCGGGAGCAACTAATTAACGAGCGCTCCTTCGGGAGCCTCGCAACGATCAGCGCCACTTGGCGCGCTCTCAGCCATTCGCCACGTGTCGCGCTCTGGGCGCTCCCTCCATTTTTTTTTAATTTTTCCGCACGTGTTTTCGGCTTTTTAAACGGTTTTTTTACGTTTTGGTTTTCTACCGGTCTTCCCTAGCTTTTCGACCAAATTTTTTTTTTGAAAAAAATAACTTTTTTGTGCATAAAAACACATTTTTTCGCGATAGTCACGGTTTTGTTTTCGCGAGAGGCACGGTTGTGCTTTCGCGAGAGGCACGGCCGTGCCTCTTGGAAACGGAAAAAAAACATGTTTTCTGTTTTTTTTCTTTCGCGAGAGGCACGGTTTTGCTTCCGCGAGAGGCAC